>JAESUZ010004661.1:0-695498 GCA_017311185.1 Proteles cristata cristata
CACATTAAAACACTTGCCTGTTGGTTGGAAAGTGAGGGAAACTTGGAGCAAGGTAGGGGATAAAAGGGAAAAAATTAAAAAACCCATGGAAGCCCTACCGTTTTTTCAGAAGGCAGAATACTTCTCATATAATTATTATCATGTCTCTTCAATTCTTAAAGTTTGAACATGTGCCTGAATAGGAAACGTTTACTTTTATATTACTATTTAGCTACTCTAAAGCAGTGTAATTAGATTTCAACTAAGGTAGTGATAAAAAAAAAAGTGAGATTCATCCTCAATATTGGCATTTTCAGGTGCTTGGTTACCTGGTAAAAGCTTTAAAGGTAAAAATGTTTAAGTTCAAAGGTGACAAGAGTTTAAGGATGTGGAAAAAGAGAAACCCTTTACACTGCTGATGAGAATGCAAACTGATGCAGCCACTCTGGAAAACAGTATGAAGGTTCCTCAAAAAATAAAAATAGAACTACCCTATGGTGGGTGAAATTGGTCAGAGAAAGACAAACATCATGTGACTTCACTCATATGTGGAATTTAAGATACAGAACAGATGAACAAAAGAGAAAGGAAGCCAAAATACTATAAAAGCAGGGAAGAGAACAAAACATAAGAGACTTAAATACAGAGAACAAACTGAGGGTTGCTGGAGGTGTTTTGGGTGGGGGGATGGGCTAAATGGGCAAGGGGCATTAAGGAGGACACTTGTTGGGATGAGCACTGGGTGTTATATGTAGGTGATAAATCACTAGATTCTACCCTTGAAATCATATCATTATTGCACTATATGCTAACTAACTTGGATGTAAATAAAAAAATAAATTAAATTTTAAAGACAAGAGTTAAATAAGATTGGTGAATAATTATTGCTACATTCTTTAAACTTCTTTCTCATCTGATGAAAATCAGCCTTAAGCTACACTGGAAATATTTATTCAGTTTCTCTCTCTTTAAAACACACAAACACAACACAACACACAAAGTATGTACATTTATACTTCTGTTTCTCATTATAAATGAAGTAATATATTAATTTAAAAAATCAAGAAGTAGATAAACATAAAGAATCAAATGAAAGCCACTTGTAATCTTTTACCACCTTTCATTGGAAGACAGAATGTTAACATGCTGTTTAGCAGCCCACTCATTTATCTTCCCATGTCAACATACTATCAATGTATACTATCATTGTAACGTGAATTACACAGTACTCAGAATCTATACTTATATAGCTACTGACAATTTCCATCAGTGACTTCTGACAATTAACAGATTATTCGCCCACTTTAAAACTCAAGAATCCATAACAAGGGTCAGCAAACTTCTTTGTGAAAAGCCAGGTAGTAAATATTTTAGGCTTTGCAGCCATATAAGGTTTCTATGGCCACCTATTATCTTTGTTTTTTTTTTTCCAGCCCTTTAACAATATAAAAACCATTATTAGCTTGCATAACTGGCTGAATTTGGTCCATAGGCTATAGTTTGCTGACCTCTGTTCTATTCCCTAAATTGTGGTATTTCTGGACCACAGAATAAAAAACTACAACGACACCAAACTTTTACAGAAAATGCAACTGCTGGATAAGCATTATCAACATCATCTTTACAAAACTCTTCTTCTAGACAGGAATTCCATCTTGTACTTGACATCCCAGCATGATAGTGAGTATCAAAAGAGATAGTACATATAATAAATCCTTAAAATAGCAGTGCCTATTAATTATACATCCCTAGTTTTACGTCTCTTCCCATCACCTCTTTTTTCAAACTCACTTCTATAAAAAAATCACAATTGGCTTAGAAATGTGAAAAACAAAGTATTATCTGTCAGGCAAAAATAATGTAGTGATGTCATATGGTAGTTTAGTCAAAGAAAATAGGATAGAAAACAGCTCAAAGATACTAAATAAATGCAAACCTCAATAGGGGAGACTTCAGTCTCACATTCACAAAATAGTGTTGGTTTATTTCTCTAAGAAAAGAGCAACTTGACCTTAAGCTCTATCTGAAATCCTATGTCCTTTTAAGAGAGCACTATCTTTTCTGTATGATCTAGCAAAAGAGCTACACAACGTTAGACAGTATATTCAATTCTAATATTGCACAAGCTTTTTCAAGATAGTGTTTTCTTGGGGCATTTGGGTGGCTCAGTCAGTTAAGCGTTCGACTTGGCTCAGGTTATGATCTCGTGGTTCATGGGTTCCAGCCCCATGTCTGGCTCTGTGCTGACAGCTAGCTCAGAGCCTGGAACCTGCTTCAGATTCTGTGTCTCCCTCTTTCTCTCTTCCTCTCCTGTTCATGCTTGCGCTCTCTCTCAGAAATAAATAAAACATTAAAAAAAAAAAAGATAGTGTTTTCTTATAATGTCTGGAGTGGAGACTGAGTTTATATGAATTATATGTTTGGGGCACCTGGGTGGCTCCATTGGTTAAGCGTCTGACTCACGATTTCAGCTCAGGTCATGATCTCACAGTTTGTGGGATCGGGCCCTGTGTCAGGTTCTGCACTGACAGTGTGGAGCCTGCTTGGGATTCTCTCCCTCTCTCTGCCCCTCCCCTGCTCTCTCTCCCTCTCAAAAATAAATAAATAAACTTACATTAAAAAATATTTAAAAGTTTGATAAATGGGAGAAAATAAAATTTACTAAAAGGGTTACCATGTTACATCTAATAAGGTACACATTTCATCATCTTAACATATGACAGCAGAGCTCCTCTTAGGAAATGAATGGTTTTTATTTGGGAAAATACATGGCAAAGCCACTTGTGGAAGGTGAGGCTAAGATGCTCTGCATAAGATTACGGAAATAACAGTTTTTTCTTCATCTGGAGAGGGAGACAAGAGCCAGATGGCAGTAGCTCAGAAGCCACAAGAAAACCAGGAATTTGCAGATATCTTAGGGAGGGTTTTGGCTTCCCCATAACATGAAATTGAAAGTTCAATACAACTATTTAGCTTTTATAGGGTCTGTCTGGACACTCAGCTGACATTTGGGTTTAAGATATATTAAAATACCAGTTTACAGCACAAGAAACAACAGGGGTGGGCAACGATGCGGGGAAAGGGGAACCGTCTTACACTCCTGGTGGGAATCCAAAATGGTACAGCCACTCTGGAGAACAGCATGAAGGTTCCTCAAAAAGTTAAAAATAGAACTACCCTACAATCCAGAACTTATGCTACTAGGTATTTACCCAAAGGGTACAAAAATACAGATTCAAAGGGGCACATGCACCCTGATGTTTAGAGCAGCATAATCAACAATAGCTAAGCTATGGAGAGAGCCCAAATGTCTATCAAACGATGAATGGCACATACACAATGGAACATTACTCATACATCAAAAAGAATAACTCTTGCCATTTGCAACATCATGAATGGAGTTTTAGTGTATTGTGCTAAACAACATAGAAAGACAAATACTATAATTTCACTCATGTGTGGAATTTAAGAAACAACACAGATGAGCATATGGGAGGGGGGATAAAAAGAGAGAGGGAAACCAACCATGAGAAACTCTTTAAAGACAGAGAACAAACTGAAGGTTGATGGAGGAGGGTGGGTGGAGGATGGCAAGATGAGTGATGGATATTAAGGAGGGCACTTGATATGATGAGCACTGGGTGTTATATGTAAGTGATGAATCACTGAATTCTATTCCTGGAACCAATATTGCACTGTATGTTAGCTAATTATAATTTAAGTAAAAATTTGAAAAAGAAAAAAAAGGAAATACATGTTCCTGAAATAAACTTTTATAACCCCCCCAAAATTACAAAATAATATAAAATAAAGTAAAATAAAATATTTATTCACAAGAGTGGCTGGTGTCAAGAATTTATATTCTGGGATATTAATAAAATCATCATAGCTATTATAAAGTTTTTTTAAGCAGAAATTTATGTCCTTTTGATTAAAAAAAAGGGAAAAACAATTATAGGTCTTCGAAAATGAGTAATGCAGAGTAAATGGCATAGAATGTGGATTTCTGTTCTCTTAACCAAAAATGGGGGGAAACACCTCAAGCAGAGACATTTTATACAACAGATTCCATCGGTACTATACCACAAAAGTATACATATTTCTAGAACCAAATAAATCCTTCCTCAACAAATAAGGAAGCATTTTCTTTCAGTGTTAACAGGCAATAAACAGTAGATAAGTCAAGAGACATCATCACCCAAAAACCTACAAACAGTTCACAGAAGATTAAGAAATAAACTGAACAGATGTAATCACAGTGGTAGACTTAAGAGTATTATTGTATAATCCTCTCTTCAGGACTTATCTTCAAATAAAACAGCTAGTAAGACCCCTTGAAACACCACTTTAGCATAGCAATAAAGTAAATACAAATTATAAAAAACAAAATTAATTCAATAAGAGGTAGAAACCTATGTCTTTATTTCTCTTTGTCTCCTCTAACAATCAAATGTAAACTTGCTTTTGGTAGTTTAAGATAATCCTAAATCTTTCAGTTATTTTAAACTTATAATAATACGAGAGCAGTTTCCAAAAGATGCCAAAAGAAAAACTGTAGGTACTATGGTTTTTGAGGTCAACAAAGTAATCAGTGGCACCAGGACATGCAATCTTATATGTCCAGGAACAGGGTGTAACTTAAAATGGGAGTGGTCAGAATAGAGTATTATAAACATATATATTTCTAGAATGATTTCTAGAATTGTGCGTATGTAAGACATATAACCATTTTAGTAATGTAATTCTGCTAAGCAAAGAGACATCCAAATTACATTGTGGTTTAGATATTAGTCATTGTTTTCCAAACCAGTTGTCACAATTAAGTCCAGGACTTCAAGATAAGGTTATCTTTTGAGGGAGAACTGACATGCAATGGATGATTCTAGTTTGCCAATGAAATTCAGGTAAATTTTTTGAGCTATGGTTATTATCTGCCACTCAGGAGACAACCGGATTCTGAGCCTGAAAGGCACAGTAAGTAGGCAGTTGAGAAAATTTTGGAACTCTCTTTCTCTACCTGCCTTACTAAGAGCTAGTAGCCCTTGTTCTTCAGGATTTTATCACGGCCCTCTCCTTTTTCTCCTAAGGAATCTCATCTACTTTAAGGCCTTAATTTCCAATTCTATTATAATTATTTCCCAAGTCCCTATCTTTAGCCCAAATTGGCATATGACTTTAACCCGGAACTCTAAACATCAACTTGTAATCAATACCATAAATTCATCACATTCCAAAATGAACTTACATCCTTCTCCCATGACATCTGTTTTTTCTTGCTTTGCTAATTAGTTAATATTATCAATTTAAGTGATCAGCAGAGCCAAAAATCTATGAGTCCTCATTCTTTTCTTCAATTCCTCCTTTTCATGTAGTCACCTGTTCTTGTCCATTTATTTTCCAAGCCTGTTGCTATGTCCTTAGTTTAAGTCCTTCTCTCTCTGGCTACTGCAGTAGCTTCCTACCTGGTCTCTAGCTTCAGCCCCCTCAACTGTAAGCTAGTGTGGCTCTTGAATGCCTACTCCTACTCAGCCCACCCCTCCCCATTCCCTAAGCAGGTTGTTTCTTATGCTTCAGATGTCCTCCATGTTGAAATGCACACAAACACACAAAACTTTTGTTAACTTGGCTTCTCCTGCAGATTTTCCTATAAGAGAAAAATATAGTTTGGAAACCAAAACATACAGTTCTCTTGATAGTTCTATTGTATATTAACAGCAGACATTCTGGCTTGTTTATTCTTCTTGAGTGAGTTTGTGTAGTGTGTCTTTTTCTCCAGATTTATCAACTCAGAGTACACTGAGAAAACTTCAGTTTCTAGACTTGAACAATTGAATAGGAGACATCACTGCCCTGTGAGACTTTTCCTGAGCAGAAACTATCTTCTTTTGACAATGAAAACAAACCAATTTCTTTGTTAAATTCATGAATTTACTGTAGAAAATAACAAGTGAAACTATAGAAGTTTTCTAAGATCAGCTTATAATGTCAAACAATTGATAATAAAGACACAAGAGCCTTTTGTGTTTCAAATGAAAAATGCATGATAAAGAAATATATTCTCAATTCTGTTCCAAATTCAGTCTTCCCTAATAATAACAGCTAATACTGATGTAGTACATACTATGTGCTAGGCATTAGAATAAATGCTTTATGCACATGATTCCTTTTAATCCTCAGAACCCGAAGATGTGAACACTATTATTGTCACCATTTCATAAACAACAAAACTGAAGCTTAGAGGTAATTAACTTACCCAAACTAGGATAATCACAGAATCAAACCCAAGTCTATGCTTTCCCAGAACTGGGATCTCCAAACTCTTGAGCTCTACTACCAAGAGACTGTGGGGGACAGTGAGCACGTGTAGTTTGAGAAATTCTCTCTCTCTACTCCACTAAAATTAGTGGACTATAAACCAAAATAAATCCTTATTCCAATAAATTAAGTCCACCTATATCTTAATATCTTGCATATGCCAGGCATTCAATAAATATTTATTTAATGAATGGATTAATCTCTAGTCAAGTTACATCCTTGCCTTCTGTTGTAGGGACAAAAATGAAACTACATGAGAAATCTAGGACTGTCAGAGCATTTGAAAACTGAGAGCTTTCTTTGTACAATTTACAAAAGTCTTTAAAGGCTTCTCATGAGTTTCGGTAAGAGATGTTAGCTATGGACAGGACTGTAAGAATTAAACCCACCAGTTACAATGAAGTTGCAAACATTCCCTAGGGATGGGATTGACAACACTGTGACAAAACCCACAAAACTTTTAATAATGACGGCTCCCCCCACCAACCAAGCTTTCTTATTTTAAAAACATTGGTAGTAAATTTTTTTTCCTGTAAAGTTAAGACATGGTAATGACAAAGTCCAACTGTTATGGGAGTGGGGTAAAAAGTCTTTAGATAGAACAGACTAGAAAAGAATTTGATGACTCAGGGTCATTACCATGTTTACCAATTACTCTATCATAATATAGTGACTGCTGCTGTACCTTCCAGGATTATAATCTTTTAAAAATCTCTTTCTTCCAATAAATGGTCAGAAAATGCTAACTTTTTGAAGATTTTAAGTTCAGTTTTCATTTTCTTCTCCCTCTCATCGTGAGGCTATTATACTTTGCCTTTGCAGTGTGCCTCTCTTCTTTCTAACTGGCTGTTGGCTGAAAAACCAGATAACCAGGTTATCAGAGAACCCAGAAGGTGTCTGCTTGAGACTGAACCCCAGGACCTGTTTTTCTGACCTTGGTTAGCTCCTCAATTACCTCTTTCTTTCATCCCTCCAACACTAGGGATTTAGTTGGCTTGCTTCTCTTCCTTTAGCACTATGGTCAAGTGCTTTTCTCATGTTGGTGTTCTTTTTTCTTTTCTACAGGCTGGCTATGAATACACACTGTCCCTTCTTTACTGAACCCCAAGAAAAATATATGTTCT
The DNA here is from genome assembly GCA_017311185.1 of Proteles cristata cristata. Classification (NCBI taxonomy): domain Eukaryota; kingdom Metazoa; phylum Chordata; class Mammalia; order Carnivora; family Hyaenidae; genus Proteles; species Proteles cristata. The sequence continues at coordinate 7,419 of JAESUZ010004661.1, forward strand.
TCTCTCTTTTGTGAGAATTTTACTGTTAATCACTATTGAGAAATGCATAGTGGATTGCAAACATGGGAAAAATGATTTAGGAAATCTTAAAATTTTTTCATTATTATTTTACTCCTTAATCAGTATTTATTGACTGCTCTTCTTGGATGTTACCAGAAGACTAAGTGCTCACTTTCTTCTTCACTATAACACTGTGAGCTTTTTGAATGAAGGTATTTTATTTTTGTATGCCCCAAGCTAAAAACAACTGACACACAGTAGGCTCACAATACATACCTAACTATAAGCTCATATTAAAAATTTCAACACACTGAATTACAGAAGTAATTTAACGAACAAAATAGATTAATACATTTCAGTCCAACATCAATTAAATAAATTGCCTTGAAAAATTAAGCAAAGATTGAACATAGGAAATAAAACACTGTATTTGCTTTATGAAAAATTCTATATAATGGGCACCTGGGTGGCTCAGTCGGTTAAGTGACTATTGATTTCAATTCAGGTCATGATCTCAATCAGGTCATGTGATTGAGCCCCTGCTTCAGTTCCTCACTGGGCTTAGAGCCTGCTTAAGTTGCTCTCTCACTTTTCCTCTGCCACTCCCCCTCTCCTCCCTCTCTCTCAAAACAAACAACAACAAAACACTTGTATATAAGAATGTGCTGTTAAAAGGGTGACTTATCATTTTTATAGCAATAACACAGTACCCACTTTTCTCATAATAACTAAAAAGAACTAGTTTCATAGGAAAGCTAAAATGGAATCTTTGGCTTCTTGCTTAATCATGTTTTCCACTAACAGCATTTGCAGTTGTTTATGGATACATTTAAAATAAGCCCCACATCAAATGAAAATGATCAAATTTCTTCTTAAACTCACAACTGCTAATCTAAGTCTTGTTTGTAGTATTGAATTTGTGCCTAAAAATAAAACAAAGGAAAAGTCAGTGGTTTAGCCTAGTACTAGCTTAAAGAGCTAAAAATGGTTGAAAAGAATTTTTTAAGTTGTTAAGTTTTGAGCTTTAAAAACAGTAGTACCATCTCAGAGACATTTTAGTTGGTTTCTAGTCTCTTCCTCTTCTTTTCTTCCTTCAGACAAGAATGCTCTTTCTTAACCAACAAACTTCCCTTTGTTTTGATTTATATCACTGGCCTGAATAACCTCAAAGCTCCACACACAACATGCCTATGACTGAAAGCAGTAAGAGCAGAAAGGAGAGCTTTGGCACTTGGACCCCAAACATGTATTTACTTTACTTAAGTGACGGATTTTTGAGAAGTCCATTTTCTAAGTTGACAACCATTTTAAATATAAAGAAGTAGTTAAGTTCTCCTGGAAAAGTCACAAAACCACATGGAATGGGGCTGTCGCAAATTTAGTCATCAACTATGGGCCTCACATCATAGACATGCCCTTTCAAATGTCCTTTTCTGAGACAGTTCCATACCACATCTTTGACACTCATCTCTGAACCCCTATCTGCTCTCCATCCTTCTTACTTTCATTCCTGCCACTAATAAATTCATATAATCTATAGCTAGATTTCTCTCCAAACTCTGAGAATTAAGCACAAGCATAAACTCAATCATGCACTTGTACACTTGCTAATCAGAGTATATATTGGCAGTCCTCTTAGATGAACTGGGTGGCTGGAAAACAGAAGAGGGAGAGAAACTTACAATTTGTCGACCATATGTATATGCCTACCCAGTTATAAAATACTGAAATATATGCTACTTAAAAGTCTCTACTACTGCCTTCTCTAAATTTTACTCCATTAGTTATCCCTATTTATTAGCAACCTCTTCCTTGGTCAATTATCATGCTCAAAGTCTTCCACTTTTATTAAAAACAGATATAATTAAAATTTAAAAATCTCCCTTCCTCAAGACTCTGGGTTCCCCTCTAGCTACTGCTCTCTGCTCTCAGTCAAGTTTCTTCAAAGCGTATTGACTCTCTTCCCCATCTTTTATTCACACCTCAACCCTACTACAATCTGACCTTTCCTAAAACTGCATTCTCTTCAGTCACCAGTAGGCCATGCTTACCCATCCAGTCATACTTTCTTAGTTGTTATCTTAGTATCTCTTGTTCAGTACTGTTGACTACTCCCTACTTCAACTTTCCTATGACTTTCCTGAAGTCTACATCTTACTATGAATTCACTTTCTCAAATCCCTTCATTGGATCACCCACCTCCCTCCCCTTGATCTTTAAACATTCCCAAAGTTCCAAATGTGGAAATGTGGTTGAGTTCTTTATTGCTGCTCCTTTTCCTTTACCTTTATGCAAACCAACCACTACCACAGATTAAACTACCTCTGCAGTGTTAATAACTCCCAATGTGGCTCTTCAGACCAGACTTCTTCCTCAGCTCGTCAAATTTCTCACAGGCTGACTATAATCCCTTGAATTGACTCACTGAACAGTAGATGCCTCCTTTCTCTCATCTTCTACATCCAATCCATTACAAAATCCTATACAATCTAATACCAATATATGCCTTAAATTTGCCAACTTCTCTTCATCCCCTCTTCTGTCATCCTAATTCCACCCATCATTAGCTCTTAGTCTATGAACCAGCCTCTTAACAGGACTCCATGCTCAACTTCTTTGTATTCTCTGTAAGACAACAAGAAAAAATGTTTTAAAAACTAAACTCCTTTGGGGTGCCTGGGTGGTTCAGTCAGTTAAGCATCTGACTTCAGCTGAGGTCATGATCTTATAGCTCATGGGTTTGAGCCCTGCCTGCATGGATCAGGCTCTATGATGACAGCTTAGAGCCTGGACCTTGCTTCGGATTCTGTCTTTGTCTCTCTCTGCCCCTCCCCTGCTTGCAATCTGTCTCTCACTCTCTCTCTCTCTCTCTCTCAAATAAAAATGAACATTTTTTAAAAATCCCTAAATTTCTTTAAAAAAAAAATACCCAAAATAAAATCTACACATCAAATCCCAGTCTACAAGGTCTGGCCTAGTCTGGTCTCCTGACTACTTCTCTTCTCTCATCTTGCACCACTCTCCTTGCTCATATTCAGCCACAGAGACACAACCTTGTATCATTTTTCTTTTTATTTCTTTTTATTTTCTCATCACATTCTCTCCTATCTCTGGGCCTTTGATAACTGTTCACTATAATTAGAATACCCTTCCTTCTTGTTTTTTATATGGTAACTACTTCTCACTTTTCCAGTCTCAGCTGAAAAATCATCCTTAGGGAGAAGTTACCAGTCCACCTGATCTAAAGTAGGCTCCCCTGCCATCTTTATTTTCTAACTCAGCATCTAGTTTGTTTCTTTCACAACATATATTAAAATGTACTTCTAGAAAGTCTTCTTCCTGGAAGGAAGGGGGAGGGTCTATCTTCTCCTTTTCTTCTTTCTTGCTGATCAGATGAGTATATAATGACAGGAGCTTAAGCAACTCAATACAGATTTGTTGTTAAAATGAACTATTAACTCAACTAGTGGGTAAATTCACCATTAACTGAACTGGTGGGTGAATTCTTTCACCATTAACACACATAATTTATCAACTTTATTGTTACACAAAATAGTGTAACACTCATAAATTAGACCTTTAACTATTCCTCCCTTATTTTCAGAAAGCTTTCTAAAGAGAAAGAACTTGAAGTTTGGCAAACACTAATGGATATAGATATGGATAAACCTCAAAACTTCAATGATCTCAACAACATGAATTAGTAACACTTCCATGCCACGAGTAACTTTGTATGTTCATTTCCTAGTACAAATAAACCACAATTCAGGGTTGTTACACAAGACATCCCAAAGTTATCTGAGTTATCGGAGCTAGGAACACTACATATTAAGAAGCTAGTTATTTAAGAAATTTCAATAAAATGACCTGAACTAACAACTGATCAACCAGTTGCTTATTGGACCATTTTCAACAAATGCCTCTTGAACTAAACTAAAAGATAAAAAGGAAAAAAGTGGTATACAACAGTCTCTGCCCTAAGAGAGGTTAAAGATCTAAGAAATCTAAGGTCTATCAGGGAGAGCTCTAATGAACTCCATGATCTAGGTTAAATCTAAGATTTCATGATATAAGAAGCTAAGAAAAGAAGATAACACCACCAGATAATAAGTATCTCATGAGTATTAGAACAGAGCTGTTCTATATACAGTCAGTGGGAGGAAAGTTCTTTTTGGCTGAAGTGATCTGGTTTCACACAGGAGTAAGATTTAAATAGGTTCCTCAAGGATGAAAGGATTTGAATGGTGAGAACAGGAGTGTCCGGCAGGTAAAAGACAAAAAAAAAAAAAAAAGAAGAAGCCCCAAAGCGAACAGTGGACAGAGCCAGTTGGACAGCAGTTTACAAACCAACTTAAGTAAGAATGATTATGGGGATGTACTTGGAACCTTAAATTTGGTCAAGTTCAGATTACAAATCAGATTTTGTAATCTGAACTTGACCCTACAAGGAACAAGTTTCTAAATGAAAGTGACATCTGAGGGGTGCTTGGCTGGCTCAGTCTGTACAGCGTACAACTCTTGATCTTGGAGTTGTGATTTCTAGCCCCACACTGGGTGTAGAGATTACCGAAAAATAAAATCTTAAAAAAAAAAAAGTGACATTTAAGAAATAAATCCGGAGTAAGAATACAGAATAAATTTCAGGGATAGAAAAATTAGAGACAAAAATAATTTTAAAATGTTATCAAATTATGCTTGGATTGCTGTAATAAAGGCATAAATGAGGTGAATGGAAACAGTAAGAGGGATTTGTGAGACACTGAAGACAAAACTTGTTAACTTAGGAGTTGGGACTAGATGAGCTTTATCCTCTTCTAAAAAATAATTACATCTAGCATATACCTCAATCATTTGGCTTCAAACCTCACAATTTTCATTGCCCCTCATTCCCTAAGAGCTCTCTTTACCAGGCATTTGTTGTTCCCCCAACCCCTAGATTCTCCAACCACATAACATAGCCCAGACAAAACAAAGAATTATACTTACCAGCTCCCTAAACACACCAAGAAATCCCCAATCCTATAACTTTGTTCCTGAAATTTCTTCTGCCTTTAATATCGCTTCTCCTTCTACATATTCAAAGTCTAGCCATTCTTTGCACCACAATAAAAATGCCACTTTTTCCCAATGCCAGTTTTCCCAGAAGATTACTTCCCAATACTCTCCACTTCTTTCTAAAACATTTTAACCATATAATTGTACCTTATCTCCTCTGATAAACTATATACTCCCTACAGCAAACGTACCCAATTTATTTTTGTATTACTCCCTCCTTCTTTCATAGGTACTTGAAGATCTTGATAAATAATATACAGTAACATAAAGTATAATGGCTAGGAGCACAGACTGTGAGGACAGGCTGAGTTTGATTCTAACACTGCCATATGTGACAATGGGCAAATGACTCTTCTGTGCTTCAATATCTTTACGTATAAAATGGAGATAATGGTAGATATTTCATAAGGTCATCAGAGGACTTGGCTTAGAACAGTATAAGCCCCATAAAACTGTGTATTAAATGCAGTGGGAAAAAACTGATATTCTGTGATATAAACTTTTTATTTATTTATGGAAAGCAAAATGTCAAAAGTAAAGCTGGTCTCTAGGTACAAAGAGGTATAAACAAATTCTTCCTAAATCCTCCCATGTTTGCCCTAAGGGTTAGCTGTGGCCTTTAAAATCTTCCTTATGTTAACAACAGTTCTGCTTTAGTTTGACATTTCAATATTCCAAGAAAATATTTGGTTCGGCTTCCACCTAATTGATCTCCTTGCTTCCAGTCTTATCCCCTTTAATCCATCCTTCACAAAGTTCAAAGTAGTCTTTCTAAAATGCAGATCTAATGTTTTTCCTCTGCTACAAACCCTCTTCATTCCATGCCCCTTAGGATAAAGTTGAGCTCCTTAGCATTTCATAGAAAATCGTCCTGATATGGCCCCAGCCTAATCTCCAGCTTCATCTCTCAACACTTCTTACCATGAAACCTAATCATCTGGCACATCTCAAAGGCTTTTTGTATGTCATTCCTTTTGCTAGAACATTCCTGCAGTAGTTTGCTAGGACTGCCATAACAAAATACCATAGACTAGGTAGCTTAAATGAGAGAAATTTATTTTCTCACAGTTCTGGAGGCTAGAAGTCGAATATCAAAGTGTTGGCAGGCTTGCTTTCTCCTGACACCTGCAGATGCCCGCCTTGTGAATGTGTTCTCACATAATTTTTTTTTCCTCTGTGCACATATCCGTGGTGTCTCTTTTTGTTTCCAAAATTCTTCTTCTTATAAAGACACCAGTCAGAATGAAATATGACCCACCCTAAAGGCCCCATTTAACTCAATCACCTTCTTAAAGGCCCTGTCTCCAAATACAGTCACATTCTAAGGTTTTGGAGGTTAAGACTTCAACATATAAATTTTGGTGGGGTACCATTCAGCCCATAACAACCCTTCTCCTTTTCTTTGTCCAGCTTATTCCCATTTGCTTTTCCAAACTGGCCCAAGCCTTCCCACCCTAGGTAGATTTCACTTCCTTTCTCCCTGTTCCTATAGTACCTTTGTATGTTGCCTTCTGTGTACTGGTATCCTATTAATACACTATCACAATTGTGTCTTTCCCTCTTTAGACTGTGTTCCTTAAGAACAGAGGCTAAATCTCTAGTACAGTGTCTGGCCCATTGAAGGTATTTAATAAAGATTAGATTATTGAGGGAAAGTAGAAGAAAGAATAAGGACTTTGAAGAAAGGCAAGAGTGGGTTCAAATCTCAGCTCAACCAGTTATTCTTCTTCTATCTTTGGGCAAGTCACTAAATGCTGAACTTACATTCTATTTAAAGTAGTTGTACAGATAAATGATCTAATTATCATAAAAACACTCAGTTGTGGGGCTGGTTCACAGAGTGTTCAGTTAAAGATTTCTGAAGTTGCCGGAGTTTGACACCCAGTTCTACCACTTAGTAGATGAATGACCTTGGGTACCTTAACTTACCCTCTGCTTCAATTGCCTATCTACAAGAACACCTCATAGTGCTATTGTGAAGATAATACAGGTAAAATGTTGACAGGTATCTAACACACAGTATTATATAAATGTTTCTGATTATTACATGAGTGCTGCAGATCTGAAAAAATATGACTGGAAACCATGAATAATTTAGCCTCTTCATTCACCAAGTCATTTTAAATTTTTTAAAAAATGTTTTATTTATTTCTAGGAGAGAGAGAGAGAGAGACAACATGAGCAGGGGAGGGTCAGAGAGAGAGGGAGTCACAGACTGAAACAGGCTCCAGGCTCTGAGCTGGCAGTCAGCACAGAGCCCGACGCGGGGCTCGAACCCACGAACCGCGAGATCATGACCTAAGCGAAAGTCGGATGCTTAACCGACTAAGCCATCCAGGCGCCCCTCACTAAGTCATTTTAAATGTATTACTTGAATGCTTCAGATTTTAACAACTCAACAGGATGAAACTAAAGAGGTTTGAAAACTGGTACAGATGATATGAAGAGCTCAAAATAATCATGAAAAAACATATCACTATCTGTCTCATTTCTTATATTGGTGTTTAACATATTTTGGGTATTGATGTAAAATTTTTAGGGAACTAGTTTTCTTACTCTTTGTGACTACTGATGTTAATGATGATTTTCAGTAGAGAATAATACTCAGGCTCATATTTTCAATTGTAGAATCACTAAACCTTTGAACTGGAAAGGACCTCTAAGAGGAAAATCCAATCCTATCATGCCTTAAGCTGAGGTGGATTTGGAATGGGTTTTTAGGGTCTTAATGAGCAGCTCTGTGGAGGACAGAAATGGTAAACAGAGAGCACACTTTGTTCAAAAGTAGTAAAGCAGGGGTTCAGAACTTAACCTAGATATTCAAGGTATATAAGGAATAGGAAACAATGCTGGGAAATAGTTTTTAATCATCTAACCTTTAAGGCGAGTAATTTCTGAGGTAGGTACAATTTACCTGACCTGTAACTTTGAAGCAAGGCAGATTCAGGTTTGAATCTTTGCTTGTACATAAGCAAAATCTTTGAGGCTCAGAGTGGCACAATAAGGTTATTATAGCGATTAAGTGAGTGAATGTATGTAGAGCTCATGACTGGTGTGCCTGGTTGATTGAAAGGGCAGCTGACAACACAGGTTTTAACTGCAAGGTTCCACTTATATACAGATTTTTAAAATTTTATTTTTGGATACAGCACAGTAAATGTGTTTTCTTTTCCTTGCGATATTTCTTAACATTTTTTTCTTTTTGAATTTTTAAAATGTTTGTTTATTTTTGACAGATAAGGAAAGAGCACCCATGAGCAGGGGCAAAGAGAGGAAGACATGGAACCTGAAGCAGGTTCCTTGCTCTGAGCTGTCAGCACAGAGCCCTACTCCGGATCTAACCCACTAACCGTGAGAACATGACCTGAGCTGAAGTCAGATGCTCTACCGACAGGGCCACCCAGGTGCACCAACATTTTCTTTGTTCTAGCTTACTTTATTATAAGAGTACAGCATGTAACACATATAACAGAAAATATGCTAATTAACTGCTTATGTCATCAATAAGGCTTCTTTCTGGTCAACAGGCTGTTAGTAATTAAGTTTTGGGGGAGTAAAAAGTTATACCTGGATTTCTGACTATGCAGGGGATGGGCGCTTCTAACCTTGGTGTTGTTCAAGGGTTAACTATACTCAAATGTTTGTTCTTTTTTATGACTCCTTCAACATATGCACAAAAATCTGTAAAGTAATAAAACACTGTCTTTCATACACGTGATTGCTGAATGTCTGAGACTTGTTGAACATTAATTTTAAAAATAGAAAGCTGGAAAAACTGCTGAGATGATAAAGTGTCTTTATCCCTGCCCTTTCTCACCACCAAATGTCCTTCACAATTTGTTCTGAAGTGTCACGTCAAGGCTATTAACGTGCTATTTGGAGATCACTTAACTCATACTCATACTTCCAATTCTATGGCAAAGATTTGAAGGTCAGGACAATTTTTACTGAAATATATCTTTTAAAAAAACTGTAAGAGTTCATATCATTTTGTTCCTATGATCCATTCTATCTTGGTGAATTTCCAGTGAAGTTACTGCTTTTGTTTTTTCTTGGCTTAGAAACTGCAGGTTTTAATAAAAGGTTCGTGGGCAATTAACCGAGTTCATCATTATTATCATAACCCAGAACTCCTTTAAAAAGTGTTTGGGAGATTATCCTGGTACCAAAAAGAACATCTGCCAATGTCTATTATTTATGCTTGAAACTAAAGTTAACCATTTCTTTTAAAAGATATGTGGTATCTGGCTCAAAATCAATCTCGAGAAAAGCCCAAATCAACACGGAAAGAGCTCTTTGCAATATCCTCTCCTTTCGCTCACATCACAGATGGTGACCGAGGCTTAAGGTTTAACGCCCAGACACTAAAGCCGCTCATCACTCAGGGATGGGGCTCCAAGTGGATGCTCTCCGGCAGAGAATGAGATGTTGCCAATCATCAGAGGTGCAGCTGGGGTGAACCCAGAGCCCAGCGCCCATCACTTCGCACCCACACTTGGGAAACAAACCACTTCCTACCGCGGGGCGGGGACCCGGCGAAGACCCAGGCCTCCGATATCTAGCCTCGGGTTCTTCTGTCCGCGCGTGACCTCAGAGGACCGGGAGGAGTTCGGGGCTGGGAGTCTCCTGCGTTTTCAGGGTAAGTTGGCAAGGGCAAGTTCGAGTCATGCGCGAGAATGTTACTCACCGGAACTGCCCGACGTCCTCCGTCCTTCGCCCGCGCTCCCTCGGAGAAGAGGATCTAATCCCGCGGCAGCCTGAGAGCCGCAGCCAAAGCGGCCGCCGCTGCCAGTAACCCCCCGGGCGTGGCAGACAGGCGAGCGACTTCACCACATCATCACTCGGCGACTTCGGTTTTGCAGCGACGCCCGGGTCCCTAACAGCCCCACACAATCGGAGAAGAGCGAAGGAGACCCATTCTCCCAGCAGCCTCCACGGCCCCAGCGCAAGACCTGTCGGGAATTGTGGTTTCGCGTCTGCCGGCCCCTTCACCCTTCCAAGTTGTTGCGCTTCGGCCCCGCCCTCAAGCTACAAGGCCCCGCCCCCTGGCTGCCCAGCCCCGGGGCGGGAGGCGGGGCCGCGACCCTGGGGCGAGTCCAGTGGGGCGGACCGCCGGGGACTGGGGCAGAGTTCCAGGCCCGCAGCCCCAGTCCGGGTCGCGCTGCCTTGCTGCGCCCCGCGGCCCGCGCTGGAAGCGGGTCTTGTGCGCCCCTCGGCGAGCTGGGCTCCCGGGGCCACCAGGCCCGGCACCGCTGGTCGCCTGAGGAGAATCGCTGGTTGTGGTCGCCGCCAGGGTAATAAGGGGAGGCTGGGCAGGAGAGGGGAAGGTGTAAGGCCCGGTCGGGGACGTGAGGGAGCGCGGCTTGGGTCCGCGCACGCCTCAGGAAGCCGGAGGCTAGAAATCGCCGCCCCGCTTCGAACCGAAGCCCGGGCAGCCGGCGGAGCCGTGACCGGAGTCCAGCCTGGCTTGGCGAGCGGCCCTGAGCCCCCGGCCATCCGCTGGCGGAGGCACCTGCGTGCGGGGTAGGCGGTGCTTGCTGGTTTTGGCCGCGCCAGGTGCGCAGTGCGCGAGCTACGCGAAGTCCCCTCTCCCCCCACCTCTCACCTTTGGCCGCGCTCTGGAGCTTGGAGGAGTTTCCAAACTGTAGACAGCCTTTGGCCCGTCTCTGTGTACCACCTCCTGCGAGGTCGCTGTCGAGATCCCCCAAAGCAGGGTAGGAAGGAACCTCTTAGGAAATTAAATGCTCAAGCTTCGTTTGGTTCTTAGTATTTAAATTCAGCGTTGTGTTTTTCCCTTGTGGGTTTGTTGTGTCAAATACCTTTTTCCTCAAAACTTTGTCAGGATTTGTGACACAGCGTCTGCCTGGTACAGAGTCTGTCTGGCGCACAGTAGGCTCTCAGTAAATATTTTTTGAAAGCATGAGTCACGAGACTAAATTTGGAAATTTTTACGGAGTTGTGTGTGCCTCGCTATAATTTTTAAGATTTTATGGGTTCTCAAGATCCCTCTGAATTTTAAGGCTCAACAGAGTTAAATCTGTTTTTTTTTTCATCCCCTCTAACAGTGGCCTCTGTTGGATGCTTAACTTAACTCAAAACTCAGGTTCTATAAATAAATGTGCCCTATGATTTTAACAGAAATTGTTAACGTTTAATATTAAAGCCTTCAAATAATTTCATAATGGAGCAAATTATAAAACTTTGCCCTAATTATCTTGTTAGGTACAAATACAAGGGACCACACTGATGTACTTGTAATATATTTGGAAATACAGGTCTCAAGTATTTCTTTTAAAGGGATTTATATTCACATCTCATGAAAGGGCATGCAGGAGAAAATTATGACTATCTCCCACTCCCCTTTACTAGGTGCAGCTGCTGCCTTGACCTCAAAATGTCTTGTAAAATTATCTCTTAATCTTCTGCATATCTAAACCGGAAGCCAATGAGATTAAACCACCCCAAAGGGCAACCCCTTAGTACTAACTGTTCTCATAGATTGTGTTGGTTTCTTCTGTGTTTTTCTGAAATACAGAGAATGTAATGGATTTAAAATTTTTTGTTATTATTTAAGAACTTACAGACATGAAATGGAACAAGCAAGAAACAAAATCCTGATAACCAGAAAATTCAGTTAGTCATGACATGCTTAATCTTACCATTTGTGGGAATGTAAACTGCAAGTGGTCAGGATCGTGTCTGCCCTGATCACTACTGAGTGTCCCTTGTGCCTGACCCATGGCAGCCATTCATTAAACACTTGTGGAATGAATACTCGGCTGTTTCAGAGTAACAATGTAATGACTTTCTACATGTGTATGGTTTCTTCATTTATTTGGATATTTCCTTAGAGTTGATTACTAGAAATGAAAATTTTATTGGATCAAAAGGCATGAGTATTATGGTTATTGAAACATTGCCAACTTGCTTTCCAAATGAGCCTTACCTTTTTGAACTGCCACCAGTAATATTTGAGTGTAAGTAATACACCAGTAATATTTTCAAAGTATCCATTCAAGCTCTTCTACTGGTAGTGTTTGGTAGTTATGAGCCCCTTTAGTTATTTGTTCTCAATCACCCTGGAAGTTGGGGAGGGCAGGTACTGCTTTCACCCTTTTGTAATACAGCAAATGCCACTGCCTTAAATTGATGATAATGAATGGCAGGTAATAAAATAATCCTACCCTTTAAGGTTTTTTTTTCCTCCAATTCTCTACTTTTGGTTTGCAGTGAATATCCTGAATAAATTCATATTTTTCCTTAGCAGTTAAATTGAATGCTGCTCTACTATATCTATTGTTTATAAAATCTTTTTTTTTCTTTTTCATTTTGCTCAAATAGTTGCAGATACCTTGAGTAAACTTGGAGACTTTATTAAAATGAAATAACCATGATTCAGAAGAAAGAGAAGATTGGGGCGCCTGGGTGGCTTAGTCGGTTAAGCGTCCGACTTTCGCTTAGGTCATGATCTCGCGGTTGTGGGTTCGAGCCCCGCGTCGGGCTCTGTGCTGACTGCCAGCTCAGAGCCTGGAGCCTGTTTCAGTCTGTGACTCCCTCTCTCTCTGACCCTCCCCTGCTCACGCTGTCTCTCTCTCTCTCTCCTAGAAATAAATAAAAAACATAAAAAAAAAAATTAAAAAAAGAAAAAAAAAGAAAAAAAAAAAAGAAGAAGAAAGAGAAGATATTAGTTAGGTGTAAGGGAGCACCCAGCACTAGGAAGTTTAGAACATTGCTACCCTTTTATTAGGAAAAATGTGGAAAGTTTTGGTGGTTCCTTTAAAACTCCTTGAATCCAAAGAAGTTAGTATTTTAAACTTCTGAATCTGTTGCAGAGTCTTCATAAACTATTGAGAGTAATACCCTACTAATGAAAGTGGACAGGAATGATTTGTATAAAAATCTGCATATCTTTCATAATTGTCAAAATCTAGGAAAAATAGAATTGAAAACTAAGAATCATAAGGTAAAAAATATTCAGCCTAAGGAAAATATTTTTATCCGAACATGGAAATTTCTTCTTTAAAGACGTATGGCAATGAGAAAATGTTATTCATTCCTAGTGTATTACTAATATAGATTCTTTCCCAAATTTGCCTGTCATAGACCCCAAATGATTTAATAGGTAATTTATCCAGTCAGGAAGCTTTGGAACCATCAATATTTACTTATAAGTGGAACCATTGGAAATTCTTGGGGTGTATTTGTAAGTGGCACTGTTTATGTCAAAAGTGGTTCCAACATTGATTTTTCCATGTTGCTTTCACATTTGTTTAGGGTTTTTTAAAAAAAAATAGTACAGAAAAGATAGGTAAGGAGAGATGCAGGTGTATTGGTCTCTGGAAATGATTCAGAATTTCCCTTCAACTTCACTCTGCCTTACGGTTGTGATGTCAGATCCCAAATACTGCAGTATTCTGTAAACAAAGTGCTCTTTAAAGACACTTTTCAGAAATGTCAAAGAATAGCTGCCTTTCATGTGGGATTATAGCAACTAGTTCTTCAAGGATCTTTTATGTAAGTCTAAATTATTTTGCTTTTGTTTTTTTATAATAGGATATTTCTTCATCTTGAAGATAAAGCAAAAATCTTTTTCTGAAATAGATGGATTTTTGTCACTTCCTGTGAACTAAAACGATTCAATGTCTCTTTTGGTAAGTTTGGATCAGCATAGCTCTAATTTTGTGCCATCAGAGTAGTTAGATGCAGAGCCATAATAGAAGGCGTATTCTAATGGGATATTGGCTATTGTTATGCTCTGAGATGTTATTTTGACCAGAATGGCTTCTGGTCTTAATAAATGGGTTAAATTCGGGGCGCCTGGGTGGCTCAGTTAGTTAAGCATCTGACTTTGGCTCAGGTCATGATCTCACAGTTTGTGAGTTCAAGCCTTGCATCAGGCTCTGTGTTGACAGCTCAGAGTCTGGAGCCTGCTTCCGATTCTGTGTCTCCCTCTCTCTCTGCCCCTCCCCGCTCATGCTTGCTGTCTCTGTCTCTCAAAAATAAATAAACATTAAAAAAAAGAAAAAGAAATGAGTTAAACTCCCGTTGAGTTTTTATTACTTTACAAAAGAGCTGCTCTTATACTTTGCAGATATATTCATTATTTTCTTTTGTCTTATACCCACTTTTTTTCGTACATTTACTGTACTTAGATATGCCTCTTCCATCCACTTAGCTATGCCTTATCTTTTAATCTTTCAAAAATCCCTTTTATAAATTTCTATTAGACCAAAGGCAAGCAAAAATAGCAAAATATTTTAAAATAGGCTTTAAAATAAGCCTCTTAACAAGACGAAAAATATTTAGATCAATGTATATGATCTATAGACTTATTTTTGTTTATATTAGATCCGTGGTATCTAGATTGAAGACCAAGAATCATAAGATAAAAAATATTCAATCTACAGAAAATATTATTTGGATTAAGTAGTTTTAGGTCTTTCATCATGTCTTGTGTAGAACATAATACAATATTTGATTATATTAAATCAGTGATCTTTTAAAAAGTGATGGATGCATTTGTATGATGATTTGCAGTATATAAATACTTTCATATGTCTCTTTCACTCTTCAAAATTGTGAGTGATTGGCAGGGCAGGTGGTATAATCCTCATTTTGACTTTGACCCAAGATTATAAAGAATTAGAGCCAAGGCTCAAACTCATATCTGTTAATCCACTCCATCATTTGCCAAGTCCGAGACGCAGAACTATGAGGAAATATAGAATGCATTTGGTGAATTTATTGTATGATTTGTTTGTTATATGGAAAATACAGAATTCATTTACTTTAAAGTTAAGCTTTTCTACTTTAACAGGGGAGCTTTATCTATCTCAGAAGTACATGGAGTTAAATACCTACCTCACTGTCTAATGAAGGAATTGGCAAACTTTTTGTGTAAAGGGCCAGATAGTATTTGTATGCTATAAGGTCTTTGTTACAAATTATTCTTCTCTTGTTGTAGTGTGAAAGCAGCCATAGACAATATGTAGATGAATAAAAATGAATGGGTCAGTGTTCCAGTAAAACCTTATTCAGGATAGTGGGTCAGGTTGATTTGTAGGCCATAGTTTGCAGACCCCTGCTCTAAAGGATTACTTAAGATAAACAGTTTTATATCGGTTTGTAAATTGGATGAGATGTGAAAGGGCATTTGATAGATGAAGATCCTGAGATTTAGAGGGCTGTGTCCCAGAGCTTCTAAATTTTGGAAAAAGAATATATTAGTTATTCTATTATTCTGTAATTATGGGTTTTATGAAAACTAATATAATTTAATAATAGGTGGTTTAAATTTGTTCAATTGGTTAATAATTTTAGTTTTAATTATATTCTCCTTGAATGATGAAATATTTAGAATCCTTTGAATCAAAACACGTCATTTTCCTAAAAGATATTTGTGCAACTGAGATAAAGTTGATTTTTTTTAGTTAAGAAAGATTCTTCCTCATTCAAGTTTTACCTTCTGAGAGCTAAGAAATAGTGTTTTCAAAGGAGCAACATAAGTAAAATATTTTTCTTTACCTTCTCATTTAGGTATAGCTGCTTTTCATTTTGCTATTATGGTAGTTGATTTAAAAATTATATTAAAAATATTTTGGGGCAGCTTCTGGGTGGTTTTCAGTCATTTATCCTAAGAGATCTTAATATGTAGATTTTTCATGAACTATTATATTCACCAGCATTTATTTGAATCAATGTGGTTATAAAAAATGTTTCAAAGGATAAGCTATGAGTGTTTTATGATTTTTATAGCCGGAGCAGCTAACATGCTAACATTTTTTAGGAGAGGTAAATAAAAACATTTTGTCTTATAACATTGGCTGGTTTAAGCTATTTTCACATTTATAGCGATCATTTTCTTGCACTGTAAAATTCTATATAAAGATAATGAAACGGAAGTCTACCATATTACTTTATAAAATATTTTTTATATTTATATGAGCCAAAAAGATGATGACTCTTATTTTGAAAATAAATTAGGGTCAATATAAGTTTTTTTTTTTTTTAATGTTTTTTATTTATTTCTAGGAGAGAGAGAGACAGCGTGAGCAGGGGAGGGTCAGAGAGAGAGGGAGTCACAGACTGAAAAAGGCTCCAGGCTCCGAGCTGGCAGTCAGCACAGAGCCCGATGCGGGGCTTGAACCCACGAACTGCAAGATCATGACGCAAGCGAAAGTCGGACGCTTAACTGACTAAGCCACCCAGGCGCCCCAGGGTCAATATAAGTTTTAAAAAATATGCCCAAGATGTCCTAAATTAACTTCCATTAAAAAAAAAAAGTGATGGGCGTTTTTTTAGAAAGACGTTTTTATATGTTTGAATATATTTTGGTAACTGTGTTAGGGGTTCCTCCAAGACCACCTTCAGGTTTGCTGATTTGCTAGAAGGACTTGGAAAACTTAGCCATGTAGTAATAATTAAGATTTATCACAGCCAAAGGATACAAGGCAAAGTCAGCAAAGGAAAAAGGTACATGGAGTAAATTTCAAAGGAAACTAGGCTCAAGCTTCCAAGAGTCAGTAGAGTCACGTATGATATGCTTAATTCTCCCAGAGTAATGCCAATATGTGTGAAATACTGCCTACCAAGGATGCTCATTAGAGGCTCATTCTCAGATTTTTTATTGGGGGGTTGGTCATGTAGGTACCTTCTTCTAGCAGCTAACAAAATTCCAGACTTCCAGGGGGAAAAAAAGCAGATATTTAGCATAAACCATATTGTTTACACAGTTTAGGCACATGATCCATTCTTATCAAGGAATGGTGGTAACCCTCCTTATTCCCACATATCAGCCAAGGGTCAGCTTTGCAAGCAAGACTTTCTAAGGATAGCAGTTTTAGGCCTCCTATGTTAACTCTTTTTCTTCACAATGGTATTAATGATTATTGTGAACGATTCAGAGTAGATGTTACAAAATATATGTACATATCAAATGCAATATGTAAATGGTCTAACTGGTAATAATTACCTTCAAAAACTTTCATTGTCGATTTTATTCACTCTAGACAAACCAGTAGAAACTTTTCAAAGGAAATGGTTCTATAGTTAAAATTGACATGGTTAGCTTCTATTCTTCAGGGGCAAGTTTTACCTAAGAGTGGAGATATGGATCAAATTATGGTGATAAGATTGATAACGTATACAAACTTCAGGAGTTCATCTTAAAATAGTAACTTAAACTGAGAAAATGGCTAGTTTGATTAGTGAGAAATTCTGGTGTATTTTATTTTATTTTTTTATTTTTTATTTTTTTTAATGTTTTATTTATTTTTAGGAGAGAGAGAGAGACAGCGTGAGCAGGGGAGGGTCAGAGAGAGAGGGAGTCACAGACTGAAACAGGCTCCAGGCTCTGAGCTGGCAGTCAGCACAGAGCCCGACGCGGGGCTCGAACCCACGAACCGCGAGATCATGACCCAAGCGAAAGTCGGACGCTTAACCGACTAAGCCACCCAGGCGCCCCAATTCTGGTGTATTTTAAAAGAAAGGAAGTTTGATTACTTTTAAGTGACTACAAGAAAGAAAAAAATAAGTGACCTCAAAATGTTAGGTAGACATGTGTGAGGTTATCTTGAAGACTCATTTGATATTAGTATTTTACTGTTCATATACAAATAAATGTTAACGAGATGCTAGAAAATAATTTATTATAAAAGTCTCATTCATACAATTTGTTTATACTTTTCTTTTCACACATCTTTTCCCAAATAGAATAAGGTCAGCTTTACCCCACCAACTGATGATAAATCACAGGGAGGTATTACATTTCTTTATTGGCAACAGGTGACAGTAGGAACATGGGTTAAAATACAAGAAAATATAAATTTTGATAATAGAACTAGAACTAAGTCTCCTTTTTTTTTTTTTTTTTTTTTTTAAGAGGGAGAGAGAGCTTGCATGCACGCACGAGCTGGGGAGGAACAGAGGGAAAGAGAGAATCTTAAGCAGAATTCATGCTCAGCGTGGAGCCTGACACAAGGCTCCATCCCAGGACCCTGAGATCATGTGACCTGAATCAAAATCAAGAGTCTGACTGACTCAACCGACTGAGCCACCCAGGTGCCTCTAAGTTTTCATTTGCCTTCAGTTGAAGTAAGATATTTATCACCTTAAGAAACAAAATTGGTTTCATATATACTCGTGTAGTTTAATGTGGATAAACATGATACCAACATTTAAGAAAGAATCTGAGGATTAAAATAAAATTGATTATAATGAGTACAGCAGTATAACCTTTAGCTAAACATTCAAAACAAAACTTCAAAGATAATGAAAGGGTTAAAAATTAAACCAGCAGCAAAAATGAATCGATACTATGATCTTCAGAGGTAGCACCAAGTAAAACTATAACATATGAAATTTATCTTCTGCATACCCAGCTGCTTTTCTCGTCTTTCCCATACTGAGAAACCTCTGTGGTATGAATCTCTGCTTCAATTCTGGGTTCCTGCATTCTGCCCTTTCCTTCTGCTCCTCACCCAAGTCACCAGACCTTTGTATTCACACATCACCCCTGTTTATCCTATGACTTATTTTTCACTTATTTAATGCATTTCTGAATTTCCAGGATTGTTTCTGCACTTCACGAACACAAGTTGAATCTCTCAGACCTGAAAAACAATCTGAGACCAGTATCCATCAACCCTTGGTAAGAAAGTAGTTAAGTACAATTAATATTGCTCCTTTGCTTTCTGTTATATCCTATTACAGAATGTAATTCCTGTTCTTCCAATTCTCTTTTTCTTCACAGTATCTTTTGCTGTTTCTTCTTCCTTTGCATCTGTTATTCTCCAGAAGTCTGCAGTTGGCCTCTTCCCTAAATAGGTTCCCCTAAGCAGTCTCACCTACTCATAGGCTTCATTTGCTACCTCAGATTTTTCTTCCCTCAGGTCATCAGGGAACTCTGGCATCAAGCAGGACTGGTGATTCTCAGAGTTTTACCTACAGTCCCACACTCTTTCCTGGGCACTAGCTGTGTTTGTAGAATGCCTCCAGTTAGACTTTTCAAAGGCATCTCTATGCACTTTGAGTAAAACCTTAAAATATCAAACTTCTCTGACCTATTGGGTTTCTTTCTTTGGTTAATGAAAACCTCTCTACTAAGTCGCCCTAACTAGAAATTTTGAAGTTATCCTGATGCTTAACCTCTTCCCCCACATCTAGTTATACACCAAGTCTTTTCTATCTGTCTCTGAAATGCCGTTGAGTCCATCCGCTCCTTCACCTTATCACTGCTACTTCCTGAATCTCATCGTCTCTTACCTGGATAGTTGCAGATAGATGCATTGCGCCTAGTTTCCTAGATAAATGTCCTCTCACACTCAGATCAATATTCAACAGTGTGACCAGTAAGGGCCCTGCTTATGTCACTTTACACTTTAAAACTTTCATTGATTTCCTGAAACCTATGGGATAAAGCCTAAACTTTTTAGCAAGGCTTAAGGACGCTTAATGGTGTGAAATATGTCTGGTTTTTGAGTTTCATTTCTTGCTACTGAATCTTAGCGTATATTCTTTTTTTCTGATTGAAATAGTGTCCTTTTTCTTCTTCCAGAATTCCTCCTCATTTGTAAAGAGTGGACTCAAATATCACATCTCTGAAGTCTTTCTGCTTGTACCTTTTATTCCGTTATGCTTCTATAAATCTTAGACATTCCCAGAAAATGACACTTATTATATTGCCTCACAATGATTGATGTATATGTCTGTCTAACTATAACATGATTCCCATAAAGCAGGTATCCTGTCTTTTTCATCTGTATCTCCCCAGGGCAATGCCTGATATATTAAATAATATTTTAAAAAACATGCTTGCAAATAAATATTTCTCTGGGGTCCTTCCCTCTTTAATCCTTACTTTATTCTACAATTCTTACTACAAAATGGAACCTGCCTTGCAAATGCCATGTTTGCTACAAAATCAGGCAGTCCCAGTTATTCTTTTTTATGTATTTTGATCCTATTTCAGTTGTCTTCATTTTTCTCATTTCACTTTTTAGTCACTAATATTCTAAAGTCTTTTAGTCTTCTGCCTTTTTATAAAATAGGATATAGAATCCAATCCTAATTTTCATTTAAGTATTACTCTTCAGATTGAGTAGTGTCCAGAGTGAAGTGTCTGCTGTCGTCCCCTTCCTATTACCAAGATACTTACACTCAGGATACTTCCACAGGTGCTGCTGTCCCCCCCCACCTTTTTTCCAAAAATACGTATTGCATAAAATTTACCATCTTAGCCACTTTTAAGTGTACAGTTCACTGGTATCAAATACATTCATAGTTTTGCACAGCCATCGCCACCATCCATCTGTATAACTCTTTTAATCTTGTAAAATTGAAACTGTATATTAAACAATAATTCCCAATTTCGCCTCTTCCCAGCTCCTGTCAACCACCCTTTTACTTTTTGTTTCTATGATTTTTGACTACCCTAGGTGCCTAATATAAGTGGAATCATATTGCATTCATCTTTTTGTGACTGAATTATATTTCATTTAATGTCCTCAAGGTTCATTTGCATTGCAACATATTGTATAATTTCCTTATTTAAGGCTGAAAATGTTCCATTATATGTATATACTGCATTTTGCTTATCCACTCACCTGTTGATAGACACTTACTTGGGTTGCTTTCACTTTGTGGCTATTGTGACAAAGCTGCTATGAACACGGGTGTGTAGATATCTCTTCAAGACCCTGATTTCAGTTCTTTTGGGTATATACCCAGAAGTGGAATTACTACATCATCCGTATGGTAATGTTATTTTAATTAGGAGGGAAACCACCATAATTTTCAAACCACCATAGTTTTTTTTTTTTAATGTTTTATTTATTTCTGAGAGAGAGAGAGAGAGAGAGACAGACAGACAGGCAGACAGACAGTGTGAGCAGGGGAGGGTCAGAGAGAGAGGAAGACACAGAATCTGAAGCAGGCTCCAGGCTGTGAGCTTGCTGTCAGCACAGAGCCTGACACGGGGCTCGAACCCATGAACCGTGAGATCATGACCTAGCTGAAGTCAGACGCTTAACCAACTGAGCCACCAGGCGCCGCAAACCACCACAGTTTTCAAAGTTGGCTCTACCATTTTACATTCTCACCAATAGTGCACCAGAGTTCCAATTTCTCTACGTTCTAATCAACACCTCTTTATTTACTGTTTCTTGATAGTAGCAATGTAATGGGGGTGAGGTGGTACCTCATTGTAGTTTTGATTTACATTTCCCTAATGATTAGTGATGTTAAGCATCTTTTCATATGCTTATTTGGCCACATGTGTGTTTTCTGTGAAGAAATGTCTATTCAAGTCCTATGCCCTTTTTTAAATTGGGTTGTTTGCTTTTTTGTTGTTGAGTTTTAGGAGTTCTATATATATTCTGGATATTAACACCTTAAAAGATATTTATAAATGTTATCTACCACACTATGGGTTGCCTTTTAACTTTGTTGGTAGGTGTTTTTTGATATACATAATTAAAAGATTTACACAAAGTCCACCTAGTCTGCTTTTCTTTTGTTATTTAAACCTCATACCTTTGCTGTTATATATATCCAAGAAATCATCTCCAAATCCAGTGTCATGAAGCTTTTGTCCTATGTAGTTTTCTAAGAGTTCTATTGTTTTAGGTATTAAATTTAGGTCCTTGATTGATTTTGAGTTCATTTTTGTGTATGGTGTTAGATAAGGGTCCAACTTCATTCTTCTACATGTAAATATACACTTTTCCTAGCACCACTTGCTGAAAATACTATCCTTTGCTTTATTGAATGGTCTTGGCAACCCTTGCCAAATGCCATTTGACCATAGATGTGAGGGATTATTTTTGGGCTCTCTGTTCTCTGCCATGGGTTTATATGTCTGTCTTTATTTCAGTACCATGCTGTTTTGATTACTATTGCTTTATAATGAGTTTCAAAATCAGGAAGAGTTAGTCCTCCAATTTTATTCTTCTTTTCAAGATTATTTGAATCATTCGGGGTCCCTGAACTTCTAATAATATTAAGTCTTCTAATCAATGAACATAAAATATGTTCCCATTTATTTATGTCTTCCTTAATTTCTTTTAGCGATGTTTTACAGTTTTCATTGCACAATTTTTCACTTTCTTGGTTAAGTTAATTTCTAAGTACTTTATTGAAATTGATTTCATGATTTCCTTTGCAGATTATTCATTAAGTCCTCTGAATTTTTGGAAGTTACTAAAAAGTTTAACACGAATGAGAACCTGCCATGATTTTTTAAAATTCCAGTATACTTAAAATACAATGTTTTATTAGTTTCACGTGTTTAATATAGTGCTCCAGCAATTCTATACATTACTCAGTGTTTGTCATGATAAATGTGCTCTTAATCCCCTTTACCTGTTTCACCAATCTCCCTACCCACCTTCCCTCTGGTAAACATGTTTGTTCTCTATATTTGAGAGTTTGGTTTTTTGTCTTTTTTTCTTTGTTCATTTCTTTTGTTTCATAAATTCCACATGTGAATGAAATAATACAGTATTTTTCTTTCTCTGACTGATGTCTTTTACTTAGCAGTATACCCTCTAGATTCATCCATGTTGTTAGGAATGGCAAGATTTCATTCTTTCTTATGGCTGAATAATATTCTGGGGCGAATATATACTGTATCTTTATCCATTTATCTATTAGTGGACACTTGGGTTTCTTCCATATTTTGGCTATTGCAAATAATGCTGAAGTAAACATAAGGGTCTGTTTACATATTAGTGTTTTCATATTCTTGGGGTAAATACCCAGTAGTGGAATTACTGGATCATATGGTAATTCTTTTTAATTTTTTGGGGAACCTCCATACTGCTTTCCACAGTGGCTGTACCAGTTTGTATTCCTACCAAGAGTGCAAGAGGGTCCCTTTCTCTTCACAACCTTGCCAACACTCATTGTTTCTTATGTTTTCTGTTTTAGCCATTCTGACAGGTATGAGGTGATACCTCTTTGTGGTTTTAAATTGCAGTTCCCTGATTAGTGCTGTTAAGCATCTTTATATGTGTCTGTTGGCCATCTGTATGTCTTCTTTGGGGAAATGATTTTCCTGTCTTCTGCCCATTTTTAAATTGGATTATTTGGTTTTTGGCTGTTGGTTATATAAGTTCTTCATATTTTTGGATATTAACCCCTTGATGGATATATCTTTTGCAAATATGTTTCCCCATTCAGTAGACTGCTTTTTCATTTTGCTGATTGTTACCTTTGCTGTGCAGATACAGTCTGAATGGTTTATTTTTGCTTTCACTTCTCTTGTCTCCAGAGACATATCCAGAAAAATGTTTCTATGAGTAATATCAGAGAAATTACTACCTGTGCACTCTTCTAGGATTTTTAGTTTCAGGTCTCAGATTTAGGTCCTTAATCCATTTTGAGTTCATTTTTGTGTATCTTATAAGAAAGTGGTCTGGTTTCATTTTTTTGCATGTAGCTGTCCAGTTTTTCCAACCCTGCTTGTTGAAGAGACTGTCTTTTTCCCATTGCATATTTTTACGTTTTCATAGATTAACTGACCATTTAGTCATGAGTTCATTTCTGGGCTCTCTATTGTGTTCCATTGATCTATGTATGTATTATTCTAATACAATACTGTTTTAAGTACTATAGCTTTGTAGTATATCTTGATATCTGAGATTGTGATACTGCCAGTTTGTTTTTCCTTTTCAAGATTGCTTTAGCTATTTTTTTTTGTTTGTTTTTTTTTTGCTTTAGCTATTTGAGGTCTTTTGTGTTTTCACGTGGATTTTAAGATTATTCTTTCTAGTTCTTTGGAAAATGCTTTTAGAATTTTAATAGTAATTGCATTAAATCTGTAGGTTGCTTTTGGTATTACGCACATTTTAACAATATTGGTTCTCCCAGTCCATGAATATGGAATATCTTTCCATTTGTGTCATCTTTAATTTCTTTCATCAGTTTTTTATAGTTTTCAGAGTACATGTGTTTTACCTCTTTGGTTAAGTTTATTTCTAGATATTTTTTAATGTTTATTTATTTATTTTGAGAGAGTGGATACACCTGAGCAGTTGACAGACAGAAAGAGAGGGAGAGAGAGAATCCCAAGTAGTCTCCATGCTGTTGGCCCAGAGCCTGATTCAGGGCTCGATCTCACAAACCATGAGATTGTGACCTGAGCCCAAATCAAGAATCAGACGCTTAATCAACTGAGCCACCCAAGGACCCCTACATATTTTATTATTTAGTGCAGTTGCTAGTGGGATTGTTTTTTAAATTTCTGTTTCTGCTACATCATCATTAATGTAACAGATTTCTGTCTATTGATTTTGTGTTCTGTAACCTTCCTGAATTCCTTTATTATTTCTAGTGGTTTTTTTGTTGGAGTCTTTAGGGTTTCCTGTATGTAGTATCATGTCATCTTCAAATAGTAAAAGTTTTATCTTTTCCCTTACCAATTTGGATGCCTTTTATTTCTTTTTGTTGTCTTATTATTTTGGCTAGGACTTCCAGTACTATGTTGAATAAAAGTCATGGAAATGGATATCCTTATCTTGCTCCTGATCTTATAGGAAAAGTTACCAGTTTGTTACCATTGATCATGATGTTACCTGTGGGTTTTTAATATATGGCTTTTACTATATTGAGATGTGTTTCTCTAAGCCTACTTTGTTGAGGGTTTTTATCATGAATGGATGTTATATTTTGTCAAATGCTTTACTGTGTCTGTTAAAGTTATCATATGGTTTTTAATCTTGATCTTTTTTTCTTGATGCCATGTAAACATTGATGGCTTTGTGAACATTGAACCCCCCTTGCATCCAGGAATAAACTCCATTTGATTGTAGTGAGTGATTTTTTTTTAAGGTATTGGTGGATCCTGTTGCTGATATTTTGTTGAGGATTTTTGCAACTATGTTCATCAGAGATAGTGGCTGGTAGTTCTCTTTTTTGTGGTGTCTATCTGGTTTTGGTATCAGGGTAATGCTGGCCTCATAGAATGAATTTGGAAGCTTTCCATGCTCTTCTTTTTATGGAATAGTTTGAGAGAACAGGTATCAACTTTTATTTAAGTGTTTGCTAGAATTTGCCTGTGAAGCCTTCTGGCTCTAGACTTTATTGAGAGTTTTGAAATTACTGATTCAGTTGCTTTGCTAGTAATCGGTCTGTTCAAATTTTCTGTTTCTTTCTGATTTCAGTTTTGGTAATTTATTTGTTTCTAGGAATTTATCCATTTCTTCTAAGCTGTTTATTGGCATATAGCTTTTCATAATATCCTCCTAAAATTGTATTTCTTTGATATTGGTTGTCATTTCTCTTCTCTCATTTGTGATTTTGTTATTTGGGTTCTTTCTCTTTTCTATTTGATGAGTCTAACTAGAGGTTTATCAGTTTTGTTGACTTTTCAAAGAACCAGATCCTGGTTTCATTGATCTGTTCTATTGTTTTTGTTTCTATATCATTTATTTATTTATCATTTATTTACTAATCTTTCCTTCTGTTGGCTTTAGGTTTTCTTTCTTATTCTTCTTGCTTCTTTAAGTGTAAGGTTAGGTTATTTGAAAATATTTTTTGCTTCTTAAGGCAGACCTGTATTGTTATAAACTTCCCTCTTAGACCACTGTTGCTGCATCCTCAAGATTTCTATGTTTAGTTTTCACTGGTCTCCACGTATATTTTTATTTCCTCCTTGATTTCCTTATTGATCCATTCATTGTTTAGTAGCATTTTATTTAACCTCCATATATTTGTGTTCTTTCCAGATGTTTTCTTGTACTTTCTGTTTCAAAGAATTGTGGTTAGAAAAGGTGCATGGTGTGACTTTGATATTATTGAATTTGTTGACGCTATTTTGTGGCCAATTATGTGATCTCTTCTGGAGAATGTTCCATATACACTTGCAAAGAATGCATATTCTGCTGTCTTAGGCTGGATTGTTCTCAATATATCTGTTAAATCCCTCTGTCCAGTGTGTCATTCAAACCCATTGTTTCCTTATTTATTTTCTGTCAGATGATCTGATGTTAGTGGGGAGTTAAAGTCTTCTACTGTTACTGCATTATTATCAATTAGTCCCTTTATGTTTGTTAATAATTGTTTTATGTATTTGGGTGCTTTCATGTGGGTACATAAATATTTACAAGTGTTATATATTCTTGTTGGAGTATCCCCTATGTTATAATGTAGTGTCTTTCTTTGTCCCCTTAGAATCTTTGTTTTAAAGTCTAGTTTTTCTCATACAAGTATTGGTCCTCTGGCTTTCTTTTGATGTCCATTTGCATGAAAAATGTTTCTCCAACCCCTCACTTTCACTCTACAGGTGACTTTAGGCCTAAAATTAGTCTCTTATAGGCAGCAAGATGTGTCTTGTTTTCTTATCCACTCTGACACCCTATATCTTTTGATTGAAGTGTTTAGTCCATTTACATTCAATAAATTTATTGCAATTTTGTTACATGTTTTGTGGTAGTTTCTGGAGCTTTCTTCTGATCCTTTCTTGTCTTTTTCATGTTTGCTGATTTTCTGTAGTGATATATTAAGAATTCTTTCTTTTATTCTTTGCTTGTTTATTTGTGGGTTGGTTTTTAATGTTTATTTTCTGGGGTGCCTGGGTGGCTTAGTCGGTTGGATGTCTGACTTTGGCTTGGGTCATGATCTCACATTCATGAGTTTGAACTCCATGTTGGGCTCTTCACTGACAGCTCAGAGCCTGGACCCTGCTTCAGATTCTGTGTCTCCCTCTCTCTCTGCCCTTCCAACACTCACATTCTGTCTCTCTCTCCTTCAAAAATAAATATTAAAAAAATAATAAAATATTTGTTTTTGAAAGAGTGAGAGAGAGAGAGGTAGAGATAGGAGGAAAGAGAATCCTAAGCAGGCTCTACGTTGTCAGTGCAGAGCCCAGCATGGGGCTCAAACACATGAACAATGAGACCATAATGTGAGCCAAAATCAAGTCAGATGCTCAACCAACTGAGCCACCACGGCACCCCTGTATGTAGTTTTTGATTTATGGTTACCATTAGGTTTGTTTATAATCTCTTCTTCATATAGCAATCTGTATTAAGTTGCTGGTCATTTAAGTGTGAACCCCTTCTTTTCTCCTCTCCTGCCCACATTTTAGGTATGTGTTATTATATTTTATTTTATTTACCTTTTTTAGTGAGTTCTTTGATTTTTTTACAAGGATAGTCACTTTTACTTCTTTTGTGTTTCTTACCTTTATACTGTCACTTTTGATCTCCCCTCAACTCCACTCTAAGAGTCCCCTTTAATACTTCTTGCAGCACTGGTTTAGTGGTCATGAACCCTTTTATTTTATTATTATTTTTTTAGAGGTTGTATTTTATTTTTTACTTATTTTTAATATAATGTCAGATTGGCTAATATACAGTGTGTACAGTGTGCTCTTGGTTTTGGAGGTAGATCCCCATGGTTCATTGCTTATGTACAAAGCCCAGTTCTCATCCTAACAAGTGCCCTCCTGAATGCCCATCCTCCTCCTCCCCCCCCATCAACCCTCAGTTTGTTCTGTGTATTTAAGAGTCTCGTATGGTTTGCCTCCCTCCCTCTCTGTTTGTAACTATTTTTTCCCCTTCCCTCTTGCCATGGTTTTCTGTTAAGTTTTTCAAATTTCACATGCATGAAAACCTGTGATATCTTTCTCTGACTTATTTCACTCAACATAATACCTTCCAGTTCCATCCATGTTGCTGCCAATGGCAGGATTTCATTCTTTCTGTGGCTAAGTAGTTTTACATTGTATATATAAACCACATCTTCTTATCCATTCATTGGTTGATGGACATTTAGGCTCTTTCCATAATTTGGCTATTGTTGAAAGCACTGCTGTAAACATTGGGGTACATGTACCCCTATGAATCAGCACTTATGTATCCTTTAGATAAATTCCCAGTAGTGCTATTGCTGGGTCATAGGGTAGTTCTACTTTTAGTTTTATGAGGAACCTTCACACTGTTTTCCAGGACAGCTGTACAAGGTTGCATTCCCACTAACAGTGCGTGAGTATGGTCATGAACCCCTTTAGTCTTCATCTGGAAAACTCTTTATCTCTCTTTCTATTGTGAATTATAACTTTGCTGGATAGAGTATTTTTGGTTGCAGATTTTTCCCATTTATCACTATGAATATATCATGCCACTCCCTTATGGACTGAAAAGTTTCTGTTGAAAAATCTCCTGCTAGCTTTATGAGTTTTCCCTTGTAAGTTACTGACTACCTTTGTCTTGCTGCTTTTAATATTTTTTTATCACTGTATTTTGCAAATTTAATTACAGCATCTTGGTATTGGCCTACTTTGGTTGATTTTGATGGGAGTTTTCTGTGCTTCCTGGATCTGGATGTCCATTTCCTTTCCCAGATTAGGAAAGTTTTCAGCTATTACTTTTTCAAATAAATTTTATGCCCATTTCTTTATCTTCTTCTGGGATTCCTGTAATATAAATGTTATTCCATTTGATGGAGTCACTGAGTTCCCTAAGTCTATTCTCCTCTTGCATAATTCTTCTTTCTCTCTTTTGTTTAGCTGCAGTGCTTCCCATTACTTGTCTTATGTGTCATTAACTTGTTCCTTTGCTTCTTCTAGCCTGTGTTAATTGTGCATTAAGCATGTTTCTAATCTCTTTGATTGCATTCTTCATCTCTGATGTCTCACTCTTATATTCCACTCTTTCCTCAAGCATAGTGAATATCCTTATGAGAGTTGCTTTAAATTTTCCATTGCTCATGTTACTTACATCACTTTTGCCTAGGTCTCTGGCTGTGGCCTTACCTTGTTCTTTCATATGGAAAAAATTCCACTGTCATCTCATTTTGTCTAAATCTCTACCTGTTTATGTGCATTAGGAAAGCTAGTTATGTCTCCTCCTAAAGTAATGGCCATATAAACAAGGGCCTGGCACTTCAGGAAGTGTCTCTAGTGTGTGCTGCATGAGCTCTGCTGTTGTGTTCTGGCTGCTCTGTTGTTCAGGACAGTCGTCTGCAGAGGCTTTCCCTGCCTGGTGTGGTCAGTGTTTGGTCCCTGGCCTGAATGTGGCAAGTTTTAACTAGGTGTGCTCTGGCCTGCTTGTGAAATGAGACCTGTCACCACCTCCACTGGCCTACCTTTGTCTTTTGATTGTAGCGTTAACTCATTAACATTCAAGGTAATCTGATAGGTATGCACTTACTTCCATTTTGTTACTTGTTTCATGGCTGATTTTGTAGTTCTCTGTTCTTCTCTTGTCTCTTTTTTACATGGCCTGATGGCTCTTTTTATATGGTTAGATTCCTTTATTTTTTACATATTTATTAAAGGGTTTTGATTTGTGATTACTGTTAGGTTTATATATAGTAGTCTGTATTAAGTTGATGCTTGTTTAAATTTGAACCCTTCCTAAAAGCAGTAAATTTTCACTCTCCTCACCTCTACCTTTTATGTATATGGTCTTATACTTTGCATCTTTTTATTTTGAAAATCCTTTGACTGATTTTTATAGATATAGTTAATTTTACTGCTTTTGTGTTTCCTATTGTTTTTTACTCCTGCTTATAGTCTTTCCTTTCCACTGAAAGAATACCCTTTAACATTTCTTATAAGGCTGGTATAGTGGTGATGAATTCCTTTTTCTTTTATCCTTTATTCTTTTGTTTGGGAAACTCTTTCTCTCTTCTATTATGAATAATAGCCTTGCTGGATAGAGTATTCTTGCTTTCTGTTTTTTTTCCTTCAGGACTTAGAGTATATCATGCTACTTGCTTGCGGCTAGAAAAGTTTCTGCTGAAAAATCAGTTAGTGGTCTTACAGAGTTTCTCTTTCATGTAAATATGTCTTGGTGTGGACCTCCTTGGATTGATTTTGTTGGGGAGCTATCTGTACCTGCCTGGATTTCTGTTTTCTTCCCCAAATTTGGGACATTTACATCTATTATTTCTTCAGTAAATTTTGTACCCCTTTTTCTTCTCTTTCTGGAATCCTTATAATGCAGATGTTTTTGGGCTTGATGGTATCACTGAGTTCCCTTAATCTCTTCTCATCTTTATGCTGTTGAGCATGATTGGTTTTTATTACTCTGTCTTACAAGTCACTGATCCGTTCTTCTGCCTTCTCTAGTCTATTGTTTATTCTTTCTAGTGTATTTTTGAGTTATTATGTTTTTCATCCCTGGTTCTTTTTTATATTTTCTGTCTCTTTGTTGAGGGTCTCACTGAGATCCTCCTCTCTTTTCTCAAGTCAAGTGAGTATCTTTATGGCCATTGCTTTAAATTATTTATCAGGCATATAACTTACCCCATTTTGCTTAGCTCTTTTGCTGTGACTTTGTCCTGCCTTTTCATTTGGAACATATTCCTCTGTCTTCTCATTTTGTCTAACTCTCTCTGTTTCTCTGTATTAGGAAAGTTAGCTGTGTCTCCTACTCTTGAAAGTAGTGACCATCTGAAGAAGATGTTCTATAGTGCTGGGCAGTGCAATGTCCCCTCTTCACTAGAAACTGGTGCTTCAAGGATGTCTCGTATGTGTTTTGTGCTCCCTGTTGTGAGTAAGCCGTGTTTGCCTTTAGTCCAGTGATCTGCCGTGGTTTTCTTTTCCCGTTGTTGGCAGGTTTTAGTCCCTGTATTGTGAATGGCCAGTTTGGGGATGCCTTGGGCTTAATGTGGGTCAGACCTATGGTCGCACCAAACTGCAGGGTGCTCTCTCCCAGTGTTGTCCCCTGAGAAACTTTTGGGGGTGGGTGGGGCCTGCAGTCAGACCAGATGTTTGCCCCCAGCCCACTGCTAAGGTCAGAATCAGAGTGATATGTGTGGTTTTCTTCCCCTCTCCTTATAGCAGGAGTCACTATAGAGTGGTACTGGCTACTGTCTGGGCTGCTTGCACTATGCCATGCCTGTGACACTGCCTTGGATGGACTCCTGCTGAACGCAGGTCTACAGGAGAACATGGGACAGGGCATGCTGTTAGTGAACTCATAGGAGAGTGTTCCCACAGGTGTCCATGTCTCTAGGTTGGGTAGAGAAATGGCATCCTCCAGCTCTTTTTTTCTTGGGGAAGTCTCCTAAAGATTCCTGCCACTCTAGCACATCTTCTGAAATTAGAAAATAAATCTTTTTATATACCCAAGGTGTTTTTCAAACTACCACTTCAGTGCTTTATCTCAGTGTGACTGTTTTGCTCTGGCTCTCCCAGAGATGAGCCTACTGACTTTGAAATTACCAGGTGTTAAGCTCCACTGATTGTCAAATCTCATGAAGTTAAGCCTCTCTGGTTTTCAAAGTCAGATATTACGGGGATTCATCTTCTCAGTGCTGGTCACCCATGCCTGGTGTAGGGTCTGCTTCTCTCCTTTTTTTAATTAAAAAATTGTTTTAATGTTTATTTATTTTTGAGAGACACAGAGAGACAGAATGCAACCAGGGAAGGGGCAGAGAGAGAGGGACAGAATCCAAAGCAGGTTCCAGGCTTTACGCTCTCAGCACGGAAGCCCAACACAGGGCTTAAACCCACGAACGATGAGATCATGACCTGCGCTGAAATCAGATGCTTAACCAACTGCCGTGCCTCTCTCCTTTCTCCATGCTTGTGGTGTCTTTGCCACCTACAGATAGTCTTGTGGGTCATTTTGGTTCCAGAGCACATGTCTGCCCTTTCTACCATTTTTTTTTTTTTTTTGGGATGTGGTCTCTTCTGTAGTTACCTGTGGAGAGTCTATTCTGCCAGTCCTCAGGTCATTTTCTGGGTTATTTATACTGTTGGGGGTTATCTAGCTGTATCTGTGGGATGAAGTGAGCGCAGGATCTTTTTAATCATCTACCCTGGAAGACTGACCATGCCATGATTTTTGCTTTCTAATTATCTAGTCATCAAATAAAAATGAGAAGTGAGCTTAGTTTAGGATGGTTTACTCTTAGTAACCCTATAATGTCTTCTTATGATTACCGTGTTGTTTTCTTAAGTGTCCATAATTTATCTATGTAGTAATTTGATTTTAGACTTTACTTGGCAACTGCATCAGGGCTCATTACCCCTTTGTAGTTTTCACCCCTTTTTGAAAATTGGGTCAATGTTTAACAATTTTCATTCTTCTCAGTTTTACTACATCTGCAAACTTAAAATCCTAGATATAATTGTGTATGTCCTGTAGCTTTGAACTTACTTAAAACAATTTGTTTTGGACTTCAGCTACTTATTTACAACACATATGTCTCTTCTGTTTTAAAGAAGACTATTTCCCTAATCGATTAGATAGAAGCAAAGGAAAGGTTGATTAGCCTGATTTTAGTCCATCATCTGGCAACCTATTGCCTTTTTTTTTCAAGAAGTGAATTGTAAACTTCCTTCCTGCCTTCTGACAGGCTTCCAGATTATCACTTTAAAATTAAAAAAAAAATGTTATATGTTCTATTGTTGTTTGTGTTCTTTAAATCTGAGTTTATTTGAAAGTTACCTGTTCTAGTGAAATAAAATTAATTTATTTAGGTTTCTTTTCTTCATTAGTATTAATCCCAATTTTAGTCTTTCACCCCTCTTGAACAGTATTCACCTTTATTATCTTTAGCTGTGAGCTTATATTTTTTGTGCTCTTTTAAAAGTTTAGGGAACATGTAGAATCAAGGATGTAAAAAGTGGTCAGTATAATTCCTACTACCCAGTAATATCATTTCTAATCCCACATTTCCTTATCTCTACCTTGGAGGCAGTAATAAAATTGTTGCCACCTGCTGATGCCTGTAAAGGCTCCCAAGTATCTTTTGGAGTACTGGTGTCTTTTGCGAGGTCCTCTTGGCTGTCATATGACACCAGTGGTATTGGCCTCTTCTCTCTTCCGTGTGCATGTCATTTTCACTGCCACTGGGATCTGGTGCAAACCTAGAACTCTCACCCTAATGCACCCTCATGAGACCTCATATTGGTACTCAGGAGGTCTCCACCCTATTCTTCCAACTCTTGAGGTTTATTTTTCTTTCTGATCTCCCTTCTGATTTATTTCAACTTGTGAAAAACTTCAGCAGTTTTAATAGGCTGCAGTGTGGAAATTTTTCCTTGATTTGTTAATATTTCCACTAGCTGAGTCAGGTACCTATATGTGTAATAGATACAACTGGCAACCACTTAAAGCAAGAGTAAAAGTATAGAATATTCCGGATAGGTCCCTGCATTTCTATCCTTGGTGTGTTTATTGGATAACCTCAAGAATTGACAGCCATTTCTAGCAATTCCTAAAAGTGCTTACTGGAAATTATACAGGAAACTGTTCTTTGCTACCTATGAATCTGCTTTTCCCACCCTTCCCTCTTTACATGCTGACAACTTTTTAACCGCTTATTAGCAATTGTACACTCTTATTAGATCTTGAACAGTTCTTAAGCCACTTTCCAGTGCTTTCCTAATGAGCATTATGTTTGAAAATAAAATATTAGTATTTTATATTAGAGTAGGGGACTAAAATGGGGGGCCAAAAAATTTTATTTTGTTTTCCTCTTTTTAAAACAATATAGGTTGGTGAGCCACCCTTTTCCCGGTTGTCTTCATCTACTAGAGCCAAGGATGTGATCTGTTCCACTAATGTTTCACACTATGAACTCCAAGTGGAAATTGGTAATTATCCTGGATTGACCCTTCATTGTTAGAAATGAAATTGATGACAAAACGATTATTTTGTGAGTGGGTCTTTTTCTGTTGTCACCTATATTATAAGACTACATGTTAATTGTGTCATTCAGATGGATCTCTTAATTTTATGTCTCTCCTAAAATAGTGGCCCCAATTTTCAAGATTGCTTTCTAGAATTTTCACTTTTTCACCCCAGTGTTTTTAGAGGAGGAAGACACTAAGGAAGCTAAATATTATTTGTGTCTTTATTGTAGGAATCTTGTGATTTTATGTCTATAATTTATACTGGGTATGAAAAAATCATGTAAATCTTTTTAGTCACAGTTATTTAAGCAAGTTTCTTTTAACTTAAAAACTTACCTAGGATCACTTTAGTGAGACTTGAGTGGCTCAGTCAGTTGAGTGTCTCTTGATTTTAGCTCAGGTCATGATCTCACAATTCATGAGATTGAGCCCCAAGTTGAGCTCCACACTGGGCATGCAGCCTGCTTAAGATTCTCCTGCTCTGGTGATACCCCTACCCTGGTCACGCGCACGTGCACTCTCTCTCAAAAACAAGACAAGACAAAAACTTACCTAAAATCCCATTTGTAGTAAAACTCTTTCTCAGTTAAGTTTGGAACAGGATTGTTTATAGCCATATACATGTGAAATATCTGCTGTGAAATATTCAGAAATATTAAACATTGCAAACAGATACTCTCTTAGATGCTAGGGATATAAAACCATGTCAAACAGTTGAAGACTCCATATTCTCTCTGGGAAGTTGAACACATAAGATAGCCTTGTTTATGTATTAGAGGGTACTGTAGTAGAAATGTGTTAAGTGTTATGGGAACAAGAAAAGATGGAACATCTGACTATTCATCTTGACTACTCTGAGAGTCAAGAAAGATTGAAAAAATGAGCTGGGTTCTGAAAAAGGAAAAGTTTACTGAATGTTCTAGTCAGGGTTTTTGTTACAAGCAACAGAAAATAATCCTGACTAACTTGAGAGGATTTTTTTTAACAATATTGCCAACTGACAGAATTATTGGCTAGAGAGACAGACTTGGAAGAAACAAAGAGAAGCTGCATAACTAGAAGCAGAGCCAGGGCCATGGCATAGGAACAGTCTAGTTAGTGTATTACCTGTTAGAGTACTTATATCCCAGATAATGGAACTCACTGTGGGGAGCTCTGACTGCCTCTGCTTCTGTGTGTCACTAACTCCATCCTTTAGTTGGCTAAGCATGTCATTGACATTCTTGGTCAAAGAAGCCAAGAGACAATAAGGATCTGACCTTTCCTAAAATAATACTAGTGGAAAATGCCCCTAGATTAGAATGGACACTCAGATGGTGTCAACTCAAAAAAGGTAAAAACAGAATTGCTTCAGTAGATGACTGAGGAAGGATGGTTACATTAGAACAACCCCATAGTTTATCTTGCCTACAAGTGGGAACAGAGGGAGAGTAGGCAGTGGTCGGAGACAAACTTGGAAAGGGAGGTTTAGAACACATATGAGAGACTTCCTATGGTGTATTTAGAAGTTCAGACTCTGTCATACCTCACCACTTACCTACTTCATTGCTTGAGGCATATAAGGCACAAGTTTGGAATTTATCCTCTGTGTTTGAGATACATTGTAGAACAGTGACATTGGTAATACTACCATCTAACAGGCACTGAGCTGAACATTTCATGTGTAGCTTTTCATGTCTGCCGTTTACCACTCCCACTTGGCTGATGAAGATACCGAGGCTCTGAGAATTCAAGTAGAAGTCCTACAGCTAGTGATCTGAAAGCAAACCTTTTTGACTGGAGGGTCTAAGCTCTTAGGTGCTTCCTTTAGCACTCTTCTATTGATAAAATGCTGAGTTCTGGAAGGAAAACTGGCAGCAGTTCCAGGCAGCAGTCTGTAAGATGTACATAGTGATTTACAACTGGAAGTATCATGCATATCACTTGAGTCTTTAAAAATTGTGATGCTTATATCCCATCACAGACCTAATGAATCAAAATTTCTGGTCAATAGGACCTAAGTATAGGCTTCTAAAGTAGACCCCCCCAGTAATTTGGGAGCATGTCTTAGTTGAGAATGCAGGGTTTGATAAGGAAGTCACCTTATTGGACTAGCAAAGGAGGACAGGACTTGAACTAAGGCAGTCATGCTGACACTGGAGTAAAAGGGATGAGTTTGTGATTAACTTCATTTCAAAGATTAGTGGCAGAATTTGGTAACTGTGGAAAGAGAGAGGAACTAACATTTATTAGGTGCCCATTGATAGGTGCCACTCCAGGCATTTTAAATTTTAAAAACTGATGATACCAAATGTTGGTGAGTATGTCAAGCAGCTATAGCTCTTATACATTGCTTGTGGGATTAAAAATGGTTCAGCCACTTTCAAAACCAGTTGTGTAACTTCTTATAAGATTAAATGTACAAGACCCAGCCAATCCCACTTGCAAGTATTTGCCAAAGAGAAATGAAAACATGTCTACTTAAAGAATGTTTTGGCAGCTTTATAGTCACCAAAAACTGAAAACAACCCAAATATCTATCAACTTATGAATGGATAAATAAATTGTGACTTGTCCATATGATGGATTATTACTCAGTAATGAAAGAAGCTATTAAAAACAACATGGAACAAATTCTAAAAGCATTATGCTAAGTAAAAGAAGCTAGACACAAAAGACTATACTCTTTATGATACCATTTATGTGACAAACAGAAATCACATCAGTGGTATAGGGATTGCTGATTGTATCCTTTTGTTTGAATTTGTCATAATTTGTTTATCAAGTCACAGTTTTAGCCATTATAACAGATATGCAATGGTATATCATTGTGGCTTTTTATTCGCATTTCTCTGTCTTGAACATCTTTTCATTTGCTTATTGGACATACCTATATCTTTTCTTATGGATTGCCTATTTAATCATCTGCATATTTTTTATTTAAGATTTTTTTAAGTTTAGGGGCACCTGGGTGGCTTAGTCGGTTAAGCGTCCGACTTTCGCTTAGGTCATGATCTCGCGGTTCGTGGGTTCGAGCCCCGCGTCGGGCTCTGTGCTGACTGCCAGCTCAGAGCCTGGAGCCTGTTTCAGTCTGTGACTCCCTCTCTCTCTGACCCTCCCCTGCTCACGCTGTCTCTCTCTCCTAGAAATAAATTAAAAAAAATAAGATTTTTAAGTTTATTTTGAGAGAGAGTGCTCTCTATGGGGAAGGAACAGAGAGAGAGAGAGAGAGAGAGAGAATCCCAAGTAGGCTCTGCACTGTG
This sequence comes from Proteles cristata cristata, assembly GCA_017311185.1. Taxonomy (NCBI): domain Eukaryota; kingdom Metazoa; phylum Chordata; class Mammalia; order Carnivora; family Hyaenidae; genus Proteles; species Proteles cristata. Next base: position 44,307 of record JAESUZ010004661.1, read on the forward strand.
AGCATGGAGGCCAACATGGGGCTCAAATCTACAAACCATGAGATTGTGACCTGAGCTGAAATCAAGAGGTCAGATGCTTAACCAACTGAGCCACCCAGGCACCTCTGCATATTTTTTTAAAATTTGATTTTTGAAAGAGATGGAGCAAGTGAGCATGGGGGAGGGGCAGAGGGAGAGAATATTTTTTTAATGTTTTTATTTCTGAGAGAGAGAGAGCGTGCACGCGAGTGTGAGCAGGGGAGGATCAGAGAGAGAAGGAGACACAGAATCCAAAACAGGCTCCAGGCTCTGAGCTAGCTAGCAGCACAGAGGCTGACACGGGTCTCGAACCCACGAACTGTGAGATCATGACCTGAGCCAAAGTCGCTGCTTAACTGACTGAGCCACCCAAGTGCCCCCAGAGGGAGAGAATCTTAAGCAGGCTCGACGCTCAGGGAGAGCCCGACATGAGGCTCAATCTCACGACTGTGAGATCATGACCTGAGCCAAAATCAGGGGTCTGACACTTAACCAACTAAGCCACTCAGACATCTCAAATCTTATGCATATTTTTAAATTGAGTATAAGTGTGTATAGAATTATAAGAATCCTGTTGGTATAGAGTTTTAAGAATTTTTTATATATGGTGGATGTAAATCTTGTCAGATATAAGCATAATTAATACTTTCAATCAGTGGCTTATCTTTTCATTTTCTTAACAGTGTTTTCTTGAAGATCAGTTTAAAATTTGTGATGTCCAAATTGTCAGTCTTTTTCTTCCTTGGTTACTAACATGAGTTTTACATCTGATTATAGGAAGAGGATTTGACAACTTGACTTCTGTCCATCTTGCCCGGCATACTCCTACAGGAACACTAGTGACTATAAAAATTACAAATCTAGAAAACTGCACTGATGAACGCCTGAAAGCATTACAGGTGACAATATGATTTATTTAATATTTATTTGAGGAGATTACATCTGTAAGATTTTTTTTTTTTTTTATCAAATGAATAGTTTTTTTCTGTTAGAGAAAGTTAGATTTCTTTCCTCTAATGAGTATGCAAGTACAGAATTGGAAGGAATACTTGGAATCCGGATCCACAGAAGAACAAATATATTCAGACTTTGGTAATTGCTATAAATTCCTTCAAATGAATATCCTATTCAAAATGCTGGTCTGGAGATTTACAATACTCCTAGTCCAATCACACATAGTCAAATAGGGCAATAGAAAAAACAAAACCATACAGTTTCCTTTTCGTCCAGCTAAGTAAAATTAACTTCTGAATGAATAAATTTTAACAGAATTGCATTTTAGGAATATTATAATACCATTTTCATTGTCACTAATTTTTTTAAAATTTCAAGTTAAAAAGTTTTTTTAATTCTTTAAATTCAAGTTAGTTAACATACAGTGTAGTATTGGTTTCAGGAGTAGAACCCAGTGATTCATCACTTACATGTAACACCCAGTGCTCATCCCAATAAGTACCCTCCTTAATGCCCATCATGCATTTAGCCCATCCCCCATCTACCTCCCCTCCAGCAACTCTGTTTGTTCTCTGTATTTAAGAGTCTCTTGCTTGCTTCCCTCTCTGTTTTTATCTTATTTTTTTCTTCCCTTCCCCTATGTTCATCTGTTGTGTTTCTTAAGTTCTACATGAGTGAAATCATATATTTGTCTTTTTCTGACTGATTTATTTTGCTTCTCATAATTCCCTCCAGTTCTATCTACATTGTTGCAAATGACAAGATTTCATTGTTTTTTATTGCCAAGTAGCATTCCATTGTGTATATATGTATGTATGTACGTCTATATGCATACATATATACACACCACATCTTCTTTATCCACTCATTAGTCGAGGGACATTTGGGCTCGTTCTATAATTTGGCTATTGTTGATAGCTCTGCTATAAGCATTTGGGTGCATGTATCCCTTCAAATCAGCATTTTTGTATCCTTTGGATAAATACCTAGTAGTGCAATCACTGGGTCATAGGGTAGTTCTATTTTTCATTTTTTGAGGAACTGCCATACTGTTTTCCAGAGTGGCACTAATTTCAAGTTTTTATTTAAATTCTAGTTAGTTAACTGGGCACCTTGGTGGCTCAGTAGGTTAAGCATTTGACTTCAGCTCAGGTCATGGTCTCACAGTTTGTGGGTTCGAGCCCCGTGTTGGGCCTGTGCTGACAGCTTGGAGCCTAGAGTCTGCTTCAGATTCTGTGTCTCCTTCTCTCTGTCCCCCTCCCCTGCTCATGTTCTTTCTTTTTCTCAAAAATAAACAAACATTAAAAAAATTTTTTTTAAATAAATTCTAGTTAGTTAACATATAATGTAATATTGGTTTTAGGTATAGAATTTAGTGGTTCATCACTTATATATAACACCCAGTACTCATCACAGCAGGTGTCCTCTTTAATACCCATGGCCCATTTAGCCCATCCCCCAGCCCTCTGCCCACCTCCCCTCCATCAACCCTCAATTTGTTCTCTATAGTTAAGAGTCTCTTATGGTTTGCCTCGTTCTCTATTGTTCATGTGCTTTCTGTCATTCCACATATGAGTGAAATCATATGGTATTTGTCTTTGTCTGACTTAACTTCACTTAACATAATACACTCAAGCTCCATCCATGCTGTGTCACTAATCATTTTTGATATAAAGAGGGAAAGCATTTTGATTTGATATTATCTCAGTTTTTAAAGTATTTACATGTGCACACGTATATTGCACAGAAAAAAAGATTGAAAGAAATTATACTGAAATGTTCAAACAGTGGTTCTCTCTGAGATTTAGTGTTAGAAGTGATTATCTTCATAGTTTTATATATTTTTAAATGTTCCTGTTATAAGATCACAGCACAGTTATAAAGAGTATGACCTCAGAAATCAGACTAAGATCACATCTTCTACTTCTTTTGTTGATTATGTGCTCTTGGACAAGTTTTCTAACTTATCTCAACATTTTTTGTTGTTTAAAATATTTAGTTTTGAGTCAGAGAGAGACAGAGCTTGAGGTGGAGAGGGGCAGAGAGAGAGGGAGACACAGAAGCGGAAACAGGCTACAGGCTCTGAGCTGTCAGCATAGAGCCCGACGTGGGGCTCGAATCCATGAACTGTGAGATGATGACCTGAGCCAAAGTCGTACGCTTAACTGACTGAGCCACCCATGTGCCCCTTATTTCTACATTGCTTATTTCGTATTTCTCTCTTGTAAAATAGGAAGACATCATGTGGTGGTGAGATTGAAAGAAATGACAGCACCAAGAACAGTGCTTGGTATCAATAAATTCTGCTGAGTGTTAGCTGCCACCTCTGCTGTTATTTTCATCATAAGGCAAAAACAAGTTGTTTTTAAATGTCTTGTCTCTTGTGTGTTTATCCTAGAAAGCAGTGATTCTGTCCCACTTTTTCCGGCACCCCAATATTACATCCTATTGGACTGTTTTCACTGTTGGCAGCTGGCTTTGGGTTATTTCTCCATTTATGGCCTATGGTAAGAAAACTCATCTTACATAAAATAACTCATAGGTTAGCCTGGAAACTATACTTAAAAGGATGGGTGGGATCTTAGATTTATGATTTACTACTTTTTTGTAAGTTTTTTTTTTATAGTTCATTTATTTTTGAGACAGAGCACGAGCAGGGGAGGGGCAGAGAGAGAGGGAGACACAGAATCTGAAACAGGCTCCAGGCTCTGAGCTGTCAGCATAGAACTCAATGTGGGACTTGAACCTACGAACTGCAAGATCATGACCTGAGCTGAGTTGGACACTTAACTGACTGAGCCACCCAGGCGCCCCTATGATTCACTACTTTTAATTTATAAATCTGGTGGCCAATTCTAGATTTCATGACAAATTTCCGTATCTGGTTCATGTTGACCTGATGATCAGTGAAACCACTATTGCTTTCCCCAAGAAGTCTGTGCCCTTGAACAAGCTGTCTCTTCCCTTCAGTTTCCTGCCCCTCTCTCAGTGGAGGCCACTATAAGTCTTTAAGCAGAATGTTTCTCCACCTGTGCACACCATCTCTGTCCCTATTTCTCTCATTGTAAACTAACATTATTGTAGTATAAACATCTGTGTGAGTACCTGTCTCCTTTCACTGGACTTGAGCTTCTTGAGGGCAGGATCATGTATGTATTTTTCATTTTGGTGCTCCTACAGTTCCTTGCACAAAGTGCTCAATAAATGTATTGCACAAAGAAACAAATGGATATTATAGCTTTTTTCTTTTTTAAATATAATTTATTGTCCAGTTGGCTAATATACAGTGTATACAGTGTGCTCTTGGTTTTGAGGGTAGATTCCCATGATACATCGCTTACATACAACATCCAGTGCTCATTCCAACAAGTGCCCTCCTCAAAGCCCATCACCTGTTTTCCCTTCTCCCCTATCCCCCCATCATCCCTCAGTTCTCTGTATTTAAGAGTTAGAGCTTAGATTTTTAGGACAACTTTTGTGAATTGCCTCTGGATCTAAAAATACATAAATACAGTATTTTTTTTTAGTAATACTGAAAATTGTTAATTCTCTTTTTCTAATCTCTAGAGTATCATTAGAAAAGTCTTTTTAAAGATTCTTCAAGGAAAACTACCTTTGCATAGGAAAGTGTGTGTGTGTGTGTGTGTGTGTGTGTGTGTGTGTGTGTATTTATTTAAATGAAAAGAACATTTAAAACATAGCTAGAAGCAAAATCAATGTTCAATTAAAGATTTCTGGTGTTTCTTTCAGGTTCAGCAAGTCAACTCTTGAAGACTTACTTTCCTGAAGGAATGAGTGAAACTCTAATAAGAAACATTCTCTTTGGGGCAGTGAGAGGGTTGAGCTATCTGCACCAAAATGGCTGCATTCACAGGTATTTACTCATTTGTATTTTACAGAATGAAATCATTTAAGGAGCCTTTAGGAAGGAGCAGTTGAGTGTTAGGAAACTCATAAATGAAAATTGAGAGAGGGAGGAGCCAGTAGTTACAGTACATGCTTATTACATTTTATGGTCATTCAAGAAAAATGTTCAGACCACATCCTCTTTACCAAATGCTGTGCTCTGGTGGAGAGCCTGCCCTCATGGAGCTCTGTTTGGGGTGTAAAGTGTGTGTACTGGGATCCTTGTTGTCTCTTTTGTTTGTTTTTCTTAAGCATATAAAGAGCTGCTTTATCTGCTTTACAACTCCACAGATTGGAACTAAACCTTTCTTTCATTTCTTAAATATGTTGTAGCACCTTGAGATTATCATACTAAATATCAGTTCTCTTGTTTTTAAACTATAGATACAGAACTAATTGGCTGAATGTTAAAAAACAATGCTGTTCTAAAATATACTGGGACTTTTTTCTTTTTAAATTATTTTTAAATAAGCTTATTTTCTTACTATTCATTTTTAGGAACATTCTGGTTAGCTGAGTTCTAACAGACCATATTCTAATTAATCAAGGTTTTACTATAGTTAACCAGACTCTCTTCATTTCTTAATTCAGTATTTTGGGTGAAAAACAGTCTCTTTTATAATTTGACAAAAGAAATTTTTATATGACATATGTTTATAAATGATGTTAGTAACAGGAGAGGCTGCCTTTTATTGGATAATACTAAATTTAACTTTATATTCTAACTTTATGTTTCAGATATTACTTGATTTTCTTAGACTTTTCCTTGGGTATTTTGCAGCAGTATCCTAAAATTGTGAAATTAATAATTTGATTCTATTCCAAGTCTGAAAAAAAAAATACCACTTCCAAACATGTAGCTGTCAGTTGTATTTTCCCTCATTCTAATGCTATATTAAATAGTTGAAAGAATTTCTTAATTTCCTGAACATATGTATGTATATATGTATATGTGTGTGTGTAAGCACACTTACATATAAGTGTGCTGTTTTATAAAAAGTATTTAATTTCTAAGAGAATACATGGATTTGTTCTGACCAGATTTTTATTCTTCATTGGCCAATTTCCTAGTATTTAGGATTGTTTCTTTTTGTTCTAGGAGTATTAAAGCCAGCCATATCCTCATTTCTGGTGATGGCCTAGTGACCCTCTCTGGCCTGTCCCACCTGCATAGTTTGGTTAAGCATGGACAGAGGCATAGGGCTGTGTATGATTTCCCACAGTTCAGCACATCAGTGCAGCCGTGGCTGAGCCCAGAACTACTGAGACAGGTCAGGTGTGGCCTTTGCATTGGGTTGTCTGTGCATCTTGAGTGTCTTCTGAGCTTGACTAAAGGACAATTGTGCCCTTAGATTTGGCTTGGTGAATGGCCTACTGCAAGACTTTTCCTCTTACTTGTCAAAATTATCATTAGGGATTTTAAAATATATATACCATACATTTTAGGTATATCTTGATTTCTCACTTATGAGTTTTCATTGTTCAACATCCTTTCTCAAAAAAGCACAGATATGTAACTTTTTATTACATTATTTTCACTAAAGAACTTCAAATTAATTGTTCTACAGGATTTACATGGATATAATGTAAAGTCAGATATTTACAGTGTTGGGATTACAGCATGTGAATTGGCCAGTGGGAAGGTACCTTTCCAGGACATGCATAGAACTCAGGTAAATGCTACTAAAATCCTCAAACTAATTTCCCTTCATAAGATCTAGATAATTTCTGTTAAATGTCTTTGCTCTTGGAATCTTTATTCCTGTTATTTAAATATTTTCCCTGGAAAGGGTTGAAGGAAACTTTTCTTTCTTTTAGATGTTGTTACAGAAACTGAAAGGTCCTCCTTACAGCCCATTGGATGTTAGTATCTTCCCTCAGTCAGAATCCAGAATGAAGAATTCTCGATCAGGTGTAGACTCTGGGATTGGAGAAAGTGTACTCGTCTCCAGTGGAACTCGAACAGTAAATAGTGACAGATTGCAAACTCCATCCTCAAAAACTTTCTCTCCTGCATTCTTTAGCTTGGTACAGCTCTGTTTGCAACAAGATCCTGAAAAAAGGTAATATTGGCCACTTCTAAATAGCATCAAACTTATATGCTTTATGTTTTATAGCTTTGCAAGTCTCTTTTATCAGTATTTTGATCAAAACATTATAGTCTAATCCAGAAAATATCAAAACTAAAAACAAATAGAGGCGATGAGCAAATGGGAGTAATATTGGTTCTGAAGTCAGAAGACTTGGGCTCCAGTCTCAGCTGTATCACCTTGTAAAAATCAGTTCATCTTTCTGGACATTAATTACTGTATTTATGTTAGTACATTTTAGAAAGCTTCATGCAGTACAAAAATATTCGTTGCTGGTATAATATTAGTTTTTTAGGAATAAGAGGTGTTTTGTCTTTTTTTAGCCCCATAATGCCTAGCATACTTCCTTTGTAATTAGTGCCCAATAAATGTTCTCTCTCAATTCTTTCCATTTGTCAAGGATAAAGCTAAGAATTGGGCTTCCTGATATTTCTTTTTCCTTTTAATTTTTTAGTATTGAGTTTTATAGCTCTGAATCTAATTTCTAATACACTTTTTACACCTAAAAATACACAGTCTAATATGAGGTTCTGTTTTTTTTATGACATTTAAAAAACTTCAGACCATCTGCAAGCAGTTTATTGTCCCATGTGTTCTTCAAACAGGTAAGCTGATATATCTTCTGTTGTCTAGATATTTTTAATTACTATTACAAATTCATTTCATCTCGTTAGCTTAAGGGGACAGTTTGGTAACCAAATTGTTAATAATGACTTTCTTACCAAAATAAAGTTAAAAATAAGAAAACTTTTGTAGTAGAATTCAATTGATAGACTTTCTAAAATATTTCCATTTTGCAAAACAAAATGAATAAAAACAATATCATTAAATGTTACTATATTTAACATTAAATGTCAGCTTATATTTTGATTTATATTTTGATGAAAGGGGAAAAATGATTTCTGATAAAAATCAGTTTATTTGGTTATTACTTCTTCCTCTTTTCAGATGATCAAAGGCATTTTTAGTGAAAATACCTAAAAACAATTTTAAACACTTTTAACATGACTTTTTAAAAGTCATTTATTGCTGACATATGTACCAATAGCTTTGTTTCTTTCACAGATGAAAGAAGAAAGCCAGGACTCAATACTTACACTGTTGCCTCCTAAGCCATCAATCGCACTGTCTCCAGTGTCACCTTGGACTGAGCCAGAATGTGATTTTCCTGATGAAAAAGACTCAAACTGGGAATTCTAGGGCTACCAAATCCTGTATGTCCTAGATACTTGACACTTTCTCCCTGCTGCTTTTCTTCTGTATTGCTAGGTACAAATACTAGAATTATACTTGAAAATACCATTGTTGCACTGGAGAATCTGTTTAAAGCCACTCTGTTCAAAGGAGCATGAGTTTATAGCCTCTTTGGTTAACTCAGAGTTCTATTATAACTCCAGGAAAACTTCAGAATTATGAATCTAAGTACATTTAGTGTCATCTGTTCTCATTTTTCCCCCCAAGCTGTGACTAATTCCTCTTCTTGATCTTTGAATTTAAGTTTTGAGCCATTTGATTTTTTTCAGCATTTTGTTGCCCTCAGGAGAATGAGCCCTCAGAGGACCGTGTTTCCAAGTACATTTTTTACTTCCAGATTCTCTAGCCTTTTTGATCAGCTATTATATGTATTAGCCTGTTGGTCTAATAATAGCTGATCAAAAAGGCTAGAGAATCAAAGGGCATCAAAACCCTTTTTTGGTAAAAGGGAAATTGTTTATACTTCCCCATATTATTCTGTTAATACATATGGTAATATCAAACTGAGCCTCACATTAAATGATAATTTGTAATTTGCTTTTTTTTCATTTTTAAGAGGCTAAAGTGACATTTTTCTACTTATGTAAATTATAGATCCTAAATTCATGCGCCCTGTGGGAGCTCAATAAAGATTTATTAAATTGAGTTTATGGTTTTATTTTTCTTTGTGTTTTGACAAAGCTAAAACATGGATACTAATTTGTTTTCCAAGGGAAGCCCCTTCTCAAATAGATTTATTTGCATAATCTAGAGAATTGGGACAACCTGGTATTTATTCAATAGACAGAAGATGTTCTGGCCCTTTACAGGACTATTTTTTCTGCAGTAAGGGATACAACATTTAAGGGCATAGAGGTATTAATAGTTTCACCTTATTAGCAAAAAAGAGATGTATCTCAAAGAGTATGCAGTTTAAGCTGTGGTAAATTGGGACCTACCTTAGTTAATGGATTTTCTTAATTTTATTTAACATTACTATGAAAGTTATTTTATTTTTATTTTTAATTTATTTTTAATGTTTTATTTATTTCTAGGAGAGAGAGACAGCATGAGCAGGGGAGGGTCAGAGAGAGAGGGAGACACAGAATTGGAAACAGGCTCCAGGCTCTGAGCTGTCAGCACAGAGCCCGATGCGGGGCTCGAACCCATGAACTGTGAGATCATGACCTAAGCGAAAGTCAGACGCTTAACCGACTAAGCCACCCAGGCGCCCCTGAAAGTTATTTTAAAATGATCATCTTAAGACTAAAGAATTAAAACCAATGAGACAAATAATGCAAAAATGAAAAGACAATTTGAAACACAAACCTGTTGAGGTTTATTGGCCGGATCCCCTCAAGAACGTCTAGTTTACTCCATCAAAAACCTGCCAACGTGGAGGGGAAAGGAGATGAGTATCAGATGAGGCCCTGGGATCACCTCTAGTTGTGGGGGCTGTAGTTCATTCCACTAACTTCCTCCTATTTTCTCTAGGTAAGACAGACACACAGGAACCATAGAGGAGGGTCTCCTGAATCTGAGTGGAGAGTTGATGTTAGTGCAAGAGGTGGAATCTGGAAGCCTGAAGCAGTGCCTCTCAGATTTCCTGTGAGTGTATTAGAGTTCTCCAGAGAAACAAAACTAATAGAATATTTATTATAAGGAATTGGCTCACACTATCATGGAGATTAACAAGTACCAAGATCTGTAAGGTGAATGGGCAATGTAGAGACCCAGAAGAATTAATGATGTAGTTCCAGTCCAAAGGCTGGCTAGCTAAAGACCCAGGAAGAGCTGATGTTTCAGAGTCAACAGGCAGGAAAAAGCTCATGCCCTCTTTGAAGGCAGTTAGGCAAAAGGAATTATCTCTTACTCAGGGAGGGTCAGACTAGTCAACCTTTTTGTTCTATTCAGATGAGGGCCACCCGCCTCAAGAGAGCAATCTCCTTTATTCAGTCTACAGATTTAGATGCCAATTTCATAAAAGAAAAACTCCCTCACAGAAATACCCAGAATAGTGTTTGACCAAATAAATGAGCACTCTGTGGTCCAAACTGACCCATAAAATTAACCATCACAAAAGATATTGATAGCCTCCCCCTGAGATCACTTGCCTTAAATTTTGCACCATAGGTTCCTTGCTTGCTGTATTACTTTTCTATCTCTGATGTAACAAATTACCACAAACATAGTGGCATAAAATAATATAAATTTATTACCTTACAGTTCTAGAGGTCAGAAATTTTAAATGGGTTGACAGGGCTACATTCCTTCTAGGGGCCATAGGGAGAAATCTAACTTCTAGAGACTACCTGCCTGCCTTTGCCTCATGGACCAGCATTATTTTAGCTTCTGTTTCAGTGATCACCTCTCTTACTGACCCTTCTGCCTCTCTCTTTTAAGTGCTCCTGTGATTGAATTAGGCCTACTCAGAAAATCCAAGATATTCTCCCCCATCTCAAGATTCTTAATTTAATCACAGCTTCAAAGTCCCTTTTGCCATGTAAGGTAAAATACAGGTTCCTGGGATTAGGATGTAGATATGTTTGGGATGGGGCAGAGGGAGTCATTATTCTGCCTACCACACATGTCTAATCTCATCTTAGTGTCTGCTTTCTGAAGGACCAAATTAGTAGTCACCTTAGTTAAAATGCCCTCCTATGAGCTTCTAGAGTACTTTCCCCAAACAGCACTTACACAACTCTGTATATCCCTAATAGATGGTGGACTCCTTGAGAATACTGTCTTATTCACTAATATATTCCTAGTGTTTAGCAAAGTGTTTGGCATATTGTAGATATTTAATAAATATTTAAGGAATTCTTTGAATAAAGGATAAGAGAGGTTTTTGTTTTTAAAGAAGACTTGAAAAAATTTGATCTATGATAATTTTGATTTCGATGGGAATTTTTGACTCTTGGTATGTTACAATATTGCCATTACAAATTTAATGAGGTAAAGGGGATTTCAGTTTCACTTAGTAAATAGTTCCCTTATTTCAAGCCAGATCAGCGGTTTTCCTAATAAGTACTACTGTTCAATTGTTAGCTCTCAAATCCATTTATTCACCCTTCTCCTGCTCTGCTTCATTGGGAACTACATTTCCCATGCACCCTTACTCTCTGGTTTCCAGGGAGGTAGGAGTGGCAGAGCATAAGAGGACACAGAAGAAATGTGGTGTTTCTCACCTTTTGTCCCACTTCTCTGTTTCTTGTGGTATCTCTGGTAGCAGCTGTATCTTGTCTTTTGGCTTTAGGTCTCTGGTAACACCACTTCTTGCTGTCAGTTCCACCTGACAGTTCATATTACTTCCCACTCTTGCTAATCTTTGGATGGCCTTACCGTCTCTTTTGGTTTCTTAGCCTTGGTTCCATCACTCATGAAACCAGTTCCTTGTGTTACTTCTACTTGAAAGATCCAGAGTTACTTTCCCAGTTGCACTCTGATATACATACTAACAACCTTGAAGATTAATAGAAATTCTTGGTCTCTCCCCACCCAAAAGTACTACCTTAAAAATAACATTAAATGAGTGATCAAGAATCCATTTTCCATTAGCCAATTCTATTTAAGCCTCATAGTCTTTATGATTTATGTTACAAAAATTGAAACTGACAAAAATTCTATAAGTTTTTCTCAAGAGTGAACCAAAGTTTGACAAGATCCAAGTATTGTGTTGGAGCCTGGGAAGGTGGTGGAGTAGGAGGAGCCCAAGTTCACCTTGTCCCGTGGATACATTAGATAACAGCCACATCAGTATAACCCCAAAATCAATCCAAAAACTGGTATAACAGGCTTTCTACAGTTAATTGTAGAGAGGAGGCCATAAGGAAAAGTGTAGGAGAGGCAGAGATGGGGTCTTTACCCAAACTCTTGGTGAGACTAACCACAAAAGAAAGACATACCACAAACACAGAGAAGGGAGAGGACCTACCACACAGCAGGCACCTCAGACACAGTGATGAATCACCACAACATCTGACTTTGAAAACCAATGGGGCTTAACTTCATGAGTTTTTACAATCAGTGGGGCTTACCTCCTGGTGCTTTAGAAATCATTGAGCTTAGCTCTAGGAGAGCCACAGAGCAATAGGAAGCTGAGTCCCCACCCTTAACAAAAATCCCTGCTGAGAAACAGCATAGAAGTTTGAAAAGTGCCTGGATACACAGCAAAGAGATTTATTTACTAATTTCAGAACATGTGCTTAAAGGGGTATGGATCTTTAGGAGACTTGTTCAAAAACAAGAGAGATGACAGGAACCATTTCTCCACTGCCCCCCAGCCTAGATCACTGGACACTTGCAGGAAACAGCATGAACCCTCTTCACCTAGTTTGCTAACACACCACACTCTACCTGTGCTTTCTCCTATGGTTCCACCCCATCCAACCTGTCCCACTTATCAAGAGTCCCTCCAAAGTGGCTCCTTTAATTCACATCCTGCAAGCAGCCCCCACTGTGACCAGTGCCACTCCAAAGCAGTGACAGAATTTTAAAAGCAGCAAGAGAAAAGAAAACAGCTACATACAAGGGAAACTCCATAAGGGTATCTTCTGATTTATCAGCAGAAATTTTGCAGACCAGAAGGGAGTGGCATATTATATATTCAGAGTGCTGAAAGGAAAAAAAAAACCTGAAACCAAAAATACTCTATCCAATAAGAATATCATTCAGGATAGGAGAGAGAAGGTATTTCCCAAACAAAAGTTAAAGGAATTGTCACCACTAAACCAGCCTTGTAAGAAATATTAAAGGGAATTAATTTTTCAAAGGAAAGAAAAATCTATAAACAGGACTAATAAAATTAGAAAAGGAAAAATTCCACAGGCACATACAAAAATAATAAGGGTAGATAAATCACTTATAAGACCAGTAGGGAGAACTTCTGGCAAAGATGGCAGAGTAGAAGGGCCCTAAACTCACCTGTCCCATGGATATAACCGGATAACACTAAAATTGGTGTAACCCAGAAAACAACCCAAAGACTAGAAGAATAAACTCCAGAACTAAATGTAGAGAAGAGGCCACATTGAAGAAAGTAGAAAGGGCAGAGACATGGAAGGGAATTAAAACCCTGCAGGTCTGGCTGCCAAAAGGAGGGACATACAGGTGCAGACAAGGGCATAAAACAGACTATCACACCAGGGAGGCTGCACAGTGAGGACAAATCACCATAGCATTTGGCTTTAAAAATTAGAGGGCCAAATTTTGTGAATTCTTACAACCAAGACTTAAAACCTGCAACCATAAAAATCAGCAAACTTGGCAGAGGCAGTTAAAATGGCACAGTAGTAAGGGGACCCTGAGCTTTCTCATTCCTGAAACACAGCTAGATTAGCATCAAACCATTTTGAACATGTAGGTAATTGATCTGAGGGTTAATGCAACAACCTGTAATAATTTGAGTGATGGATCGTGGCAGATGAAGGAATTACTCCTAAAGAACAAACAGGAAGAAATGATGGCCAGAGATTTAATTAACACAGATATAAGTAAGATGAATTAAACACAATTATAAGGATACCAGCTGGGGTTGAAAAAGTATAGAAGACACCAGAGAATCCTTTTCTGCAAAGATAAAAGAACTAAAGTCTAGTCAGGCTGAAATTAAAAATGCTATAACTGAGATGCAATCTCAAATAGATTCCATGATGGCTTGGATGGACAAAGCAGACCAGGAAAGCAAATCAGTGGTGTAGAAGATACAATTATGGAAAACAATGAAGCTGAAAAAAAGAGGGGATACAATGACAAAAAGTAATGATACAGCACTTAGGTAAATCAGTGACTTATTAAAGAGGAGCAACATTCATATAATAAGAGTTCCAGAAGATGAAAAGAGAAAAAGGGACAGAAAGTTTTTATAGCTGAAAACTTCCCTAATCTGAGGAAGAACACAGACACCAAAATTCAAGAAGCACAGGAAACTCCTATTAATTTCAGCAAAAAACCATTACCAAGGCATATCATAGTCAAATTCACAAAATACACAGACAAGGAAAGTATCCTGAAAGAACAAGTGAAAAAAAAGTCATTAACCTGCGATGGAAGACAGATCAGTTTCACAGCAAATCTGTTCACATAAACCCTGGCAGCCCAGAAAGGAATGGCAGGACAGGGGTGCCTGGGCGACTCAGTTGGTTAAGCATCTGACTCTTGACTTTAGCTTGGGTCATGATCTCACAGTTAGTGGGTTTGAGTCCCATATTGGGCTCTGTGCTGACAGTGTGCAGCCTGCTTGGGATTCTCTCTTTCTATCTGCCCCTCCACAGCTTACATCCTCTCTCTCTCTCTCTCTCTCTCTCAACATAAATAAACTTTAAAAAAGAATGGAGTGGCAGGATATATTTAATGTGGTGAGTGGAAAAAATATATAGCCAAGAATTCTTTATCCAGCAAGGCTGTTACTCAGAAGAGAAGGAGAGAGAAAAAGCTTCTTGGACAAAGTCTAAAGGAGTTTGTGACCACTAACCCATTCCTGCAAGAAATTTTAAGGTGGACTTTTTGGAGAAAAAAGACAAAACAAAAGGCCAAAAGCAACAAAGAATAGAAAGGATAAGGGATGCCTGGGTGACTCAGTTGGTTAAAGCATCTGACTTTGGCTCAGGTCATGATCTCACGGTTCGTGGGTTCCAGCCCTGCGTTGGGCTCTGTGACAGCTAGCTCAGAGCCTGGAGCCTGTTTCAGATTCTATTATCTCCCTCTCTCTCTGACCCTCCCCTGTTCATGCTGTCTCTCTCTCTCAGAAATAAATTAAAAAAAAAAAAACATAAAAGAAAGGATGAGAGAACATCGCCAGAAACACCAACTCTACAGGCAACACAGTGGCACTAAATTAATATCTTTCAATAATCACTCTGAATGTAAATGGACTAAATGCCCCAATCAAAAGACACATGGGTTCAGAATGGATAAAAAAAAAGAAAGATCCATCCATATGCTGCTTACAAGAGAGTCATTTTAGACCTAAAGAAACCTGCAGATTGAAAGTGAGGAGACGGAGAACCATTGTTCATGCTAATATATGTCAAAAGAAAGCCAGAGTAGACAGAAAAACTAGAATTTAAAACAAAGACTGTAACAACAGATGAGAAGGGCATTATATCATAATTAAGGGGTCTACCTACCAAGAAGATCTAACAACTGTTAAATACTTATCCCCCCAATGCAGAAGCACCCAAATATATAAATCAAGTAATTATAAAGAATCTTATTGATAACAGTACAATAATAGTGGGGGACTTTAACACCCCAGCTACAGGAATGAGCTGATTATGTAAGCAGAAAATCAAAAACAATGGCTCTGAATGACACACCAGACTGGACAGACTTCACAGATATATTTAGAACATTTCATCCTAAAGCAGCAGAATACAAATTCTTCTCTAGTGCACAGGGAATATTCTCCAGAATAGATCACATACTGGGTCACAAATCAGCCCTCAACAAGTACAAAAACATTTAAATCATACTGTGCATATTTTCTGACCACAATGCTATGAAACTTGAAATCAATCACAGGAAAAAATTTGGAAAGACCACAAATACTTGGAGATTAAAGAACATCTTACTAAAAAATAAATGGGTTAACCAATAAATTAAAAAGAGGAAATAAAAAAGCACATGGAAGCCAATGAAAATGAAAACATGACAGTCCAAAACTTTCGGGATACAGCAAAGGTGGTCATATTACGGAGGCATATAGCAATCCAGGCCTTCCTAAAGAAGGAAAAAATGTCTCAAATATACAACCTGGCCTTACACCTAAAGGAGCTGGAAAAAGAACAGCAAATAAAGCCCTATACCAGCAGAAGAGAAATGATAAAGATTAGAGCAGAAATCAATGATACTGAAATTTAAAAAAAACAATGAAAACTAAGAGCTGGATCTTTGAAAGACTTATCAAAATTGATAAACCTCTAGCCAGATTTATCAAAAAGAAAAAGGAAATGACCCAAATAAAATCATGAATGAAAGAGGAGAGATCATAACCAACACCACAGAAATACAAACAATTATAAGGGCATATTATGAGCAATTATATGCCAACAATTTGGGCAATCTGGAAGAAATCGATAAATATCTAGAACATATAAACTACCAAAACTGAAACTGGAAGAAATAGAAAATTTGAACAGACCCATAATCTGTAAAGAAATTGAATCAGTAATCAAAAATCTACCAACAAACATGTGTCCAGAGCCAGATGGAATTCTACCATTTAAAGAAGAGTTAATATCAGGGTGCCTGGGTGGCTCAGTCAGTTAAGCATCTGACTTCGGCTCAGGTCACGATCACACGGTTCGTGGGTTCAGAGCCTGGAGCCTGCTTCAGATTCTGTATCTCTCTCTCTGACCCTCTCCTGCTCACACTGTTTCTCTCTCTCAGAAATAAAACATTAAAAACTTTTTTAAAAAAAGAGTTAATATCTATTCTTTTGAAGCTGTTCCAAAAATAGAAATGGAAGAAAAACTTATAAAATCATTATATGAGGCTAGCATTACCTTGATGCCAAAACGAGACAAAATCCCCACTAAAAGGGAGCATTCCAGACCAATTTCCCTGATGAACACTGATGTAAAAATCTCAACAAATTATCAGCAAATCGAAGCCAATAATACATTGAAAAGAATTTTTCACCATAATCAAGTGGGATTTATTCCCTGGCTGTGGGTTTGGTTCAATATCCACAAAGAAATCAACGCACTACATCACGTTAATAAAAGAAAGGATAAGAATCACATGATCCTTTCAATAAGTGCTGAAAAACATTTGATAAAATACATGTTTTCTGGATAAAAACCCTCAAGAAAGCAGGGATAGAAGGAACATACCTCAACATCATAAAGGCCATATATGGAAGACCCACAGTTAATATCTTCCTTAATGGAGAAGAACTGAAAGCTTTCCCCCTTAGGTTAAGAACATGACAGGAGTGTCCACTCTCACCACAGTTGTTTAACATAGTACTAGAAGTTCTAGCTCCAGCAATCGGACAACAAAAAGAAATAAAGGGAATGCAAACTGCCAAGGAAGAAGTCAAGCTTTCACTCTTCACAGAAGACATCATAACCTACATGGAAAATCTGAAAGACTCCACTGAAAAACTGCTAGAGCTGATACATGAATTCATCAAACTCACAGGATATAAAATCAATGTACAGATATCTGTTGCATTTCTATACACAAATACTGAAGCAGCAGAAAGAGCAATGAAGGAATTGATCCCATTTACAACTGCACCAAAGCCCATAAGATACCTAGGAATAAACCTAACAAAAGAGGTTAAAGATCTGGATGCTGAAAACTATGGAAAGCTTATGAAAGAAATTGAAGAAGACACAAAGAAATGGAAAAACATTCCAGGCTCATGGATTAGAAGAATGAGTATTGTTAAAAAGTCCATGCTACCCAAAGCAATCTACATATTCAATGAAATCCCTATCAAAATAACACTAGCATTCTTCACAGAGAACAGTAGTTCTAAAACTTTAAATTTAGAATTTAAAAGTCTAGAACAAATAATTCTAAAATTTGTATGGAACCAGAAAAGACCCCAATAGCCAAAGCCAGCTTGAAAAAGAAAACCAAAGCTAGAAGCATAATTCTGGACTTCAACTCTATTACAAAGCTTGTAATCATCAAGATAGTATGGTATTGGCACAAAAACAGACACAGAGTTCAGTGGAACAGAATAGAGACCCAAGAAATGAATCCACAACAATATGGTCAATTAATCTTGAATCCACAACAATATGGTCAATTAATCTTTGACAAAGCCAGAAAGAATATCCAGTGGAAAAAAATATATAATCCCTTTAGCAAACTGTGTTGGGGAAAGGACACAATGTTCCTGGACAGCAACATGTGAAAGAATGAAACTATACCGCTTTCTTACACCATACATAAAAATTAATCTAAAATAGATGAAAGACCTAAATGTAAGACAGGAAATCATCAAAATCCTAGAGAACACAGGCAGCAACCTCTTTGACCTTGGCCACAGCAACTTCTTACTAGTCGTCTCCAGAAGCAAAGGAAACAAAAGCAAACATGAATGATTGAGACTTCAAGATGAAAAGTTTCTGCACAGCCAACAAAAATAAAGTATCCAAAGTATCCAAAGTCTCTAATTTACCAAACAACACCCAAAAAACCCAATCCAGTGAAGAAACAGACAGAAGATACAAATAAATATTTTTTGAAAGAAGACATCCAGATGGCTAACAGACACCTGAAAAAATGTTCAACATCACTCATCATCAGAGAAATACAAATCAAAACCTCAGTGGAATACCACCTCACACCTGTCAGAATGGCTAAAATGAGCAACAGATGAAACAACATGTTGAAGAGAATGTGCAGAAAGGGAAACCCTTTTGGACTGTTGGTGAGAATGCAAACTGGTGCAACAACTCCGGAAAAGTTTGGAGGTTCCTCAAAAAATTAAAAATAGAACCAGTAGTTGTACCAGTACTGCAACCAGAATTGCACTACAAGGTATTTATCCAAAGGATATAAAATGCTGATTCAGAGAGAGCACATGCACCCCAATGTTTATTAGTGGCATTGTCAATAATAGCCCAAATATGGAAAGAGCCAAAATGTCCATCAACTGATGAATGAATAAAGAAGATGTATATGTCTACAGTGGAATATTACTCAGCAATTAAAAAGAAGGAAATCTTGCCACTTGCAACAACATGGATGGAACTAGAGTGTATTTCACTTAGTGAAATAAGTCAGAGAAAGACAAATATATGATTTCACTCATATGTGAAATTTAAGAAACAAAAATGAACACAAAACCACAGAGTTAGGCAAAATGAGGAGACAGAGGAATAGTCGCAAATAGTAGATGACAAAATCATAGCAAGAGACCTAAGCAAAACAGATATAAATAATATGCCTCATAGAGAATTTAAAGTAATGATCATAAAGATACTCATGGTACTTGAGAAGAGTGGAGGAGAGCAATGAGACACTTAACACATAGATTAAAAAACAGAGATGAAGAGCACAATAATTGAAATTAAAAATACACTAGATGGAATAACAGGCTAAAAGAAGTAGAAGAACAAGTGAGTGACCTGGAGGACAGAATAATGGAAAGAAATCAAGCTGAGCAGATAAAAAAAATATGTAACATATCAACAAACTTAGCGAACTCAGTGATTCCCTCAAGCGTAATAACATTGGCATTATAGGGATCCCAGAGGGAGAAGAAAAAGAAAAGGGGGCAGAAAGTTTATTTGAAGAAATAATACCTGAAAACTTACCCATTTTGGAGAAGGAAACAGAAATTCAGCTCCAGGAGACACAGACACCTTCTCCACCCAACAAAATCAACCCAAAGACGTCCACACCAAAAGATACAGTAATTAAAATGGCAAAAGGTGATGATAAAGAGTTTTAAAAGCAGAAGAAAACAGTTACATATAAACAAAACCCCATACAGCTATCAGTGTTCTTTCCAACAAAAACTTTGCAGGCCAGAGGGAGTGGCATGATATATTCAAAGGTCTGAAAGAGGAAAAGTCTGCAGCCAAGAATACTCAATCCAGCAAGACTATCATTCAGAATATAAAAAGAGTTCTTGATCACTAAACTAGCCCTGCAAGAAATATTAAAGGAGACCCTTTTGGGCGGAAAAGAAAGACCATAAGTAAGAAAAGAAGGAAGCACAAAGGCAGTAAAAATAAGTATATTTGTAAAAATCAGTGAAGGGACTCACAAAATAAAAGGAAGCATGATACCATATACCTAAAATGTGGGGAGGAGAGGAGTAAAGAATGGGTTCAAAGTCAAGCAACCATCTGCTTAATATAGACTGCTATATGCAGAAAATGTTATTAACAAGCCTAATGGTAACCACAAATAAATGAGCAACAGATACACACAATATAAAAAGAAAAATCCAAGTATATCACTTTAAAAAAGCCAACTTATTATGGTTAAAGAAGAGAGCAAGAGGGGCACCTGTGTGGTTCAGTTAAGCATCCAACATCAGCTGAGGTCATGATTTCACAGCTTGTGAGTTTGAGCCCTACATCAGTCTCTTTGCTGACAGCTTAGAGCCTGGAGCCTGCTTCAGATTCTGTCTCTGTCTTTCTCTACTATTCCCCACAGTGGAAAAACATATTCATAGACTGAAAGAACAAATATTGTTGTAATGTCCATGCTGCCCACAGCAATCTACAGATGTAATAAAATCCCTATCAAAATCTACCAGCATTTTTCACAGAGATAGAACAGTCTTCAAATTTGTATGGAACCACCAAAGACCCAAAATAGCCAACAAAATCTTGAAGAGAAAAAAAAGCAACTGATGGTATCATAATTCCAAACTTCAAGTCTTACTACAAAGCTGTAATAATCAAAAACAGTATGATACTGGCATAAAATAGATGAATGGAACACAATAGAGAGTCCATAAATAAACACATGATTATATGGTTAATTAGTCTTTGACAAAGGGGGCAAGAATAAACAATGGGAAAATGACTGTCTCTATGACAAATGGTATTGGGAAAACTGAACAGCTACATGCGAAGGAGTGAAACTGGACCATTTTCTGACACCATACACACAAAAACAAACTCAGATTGGATTAAACACCTAAATATGAGACTTGAAAACATAAAAATTTTAGAAGGGAGCACAGGCAGTGATCTCCCTCACATTGTAGTAACAGCATCTTTCTAGATATTCTCCTGAGGCAAGGAGAATAAAAGCAAAAATAAACTATTTGGACTACACCAAAATAAAAATCTTCTGCAAAGCAATGTAAAAAAACAAAACAAAACCAAAAAATCCCTAAAAGACAGCATACTGAATGGGAGAAGATATTTGCAAATGACATATCCAATAAAGAGTAAGTACCTAAAATATATAAAGAACTGATACAACACAACACCCCAACACCAAACAATACAATTAAAAATGGGTAGAAGATATGAATAGACATTTCTCCAAGGAAGACATACAGAGGGCCAAAAGATACATGAAAAGATGTTCAACATCACTTATCATCAGGGAAATGCAAATCAAAACCATAGTAGAATATCACCTCACACCCATCAGAATGGCTAAAATCAAAAGCACAAGAAATAAGTGCTGACAAGGACAGGGAGAAATAGGAACACTTGTGCAATGTTGGTGAGAATGCAAACTGCTGCAGCCACTTTGGGAGACAGTATGGAGATTCCTCAAAAAATTAAAAACAGAACTACCTTATGATCAAGTAATCTCAATACTGAGTATTTACCCAAAGAAAACAAAAACACTAATTCAAAGGGATAGATGCACTCCTGTGTGTATTCCAGCATTATTTATAATAGCCAAATTATGGAAACAGCTTACATGCCCATTGATAGATGAATAGGTACATATATATAATTAAACAGTGTTCATTCATAAAAAAGAATGAAATCTTGCCATTTGGAATAACATGGATGGAGCCAGAGAATACAATGCTAAGCAAAATAAATCAGTCAGAGAAAGACAAACACCATATGATTTCCCTCATATGTGGCATTTAAGAAACAAAGCAGGAAAAAGAGACTAAATAACAGAATCTTAACTATACCAATGAGACAAGGGAAAATATATCTGAATAGAAAGAATTGATCTAGAATTAATCATGGCAGTGCATCCATGTTGGTCTTGCCCTGGGCTCCAGTTTAAAAAAAAAAAAAAAGCAGCTCTTTAGCGGGGATGGGCGTGGTTTGGTGTAGGCAGGTCTTAGCCTCCTCTGCTGTCCCATGGGCCGCTCCCTGAGGTCCTACCTTAGTGGTTGTGGGGAGGAAAATGGCGGCGTCCCAGTCCCTTCAACCAACTATTGCAAATCACTCTTTTGTAGCCAAGGTGGGCCGTGTTCCATGTCCCAAGCTCCGCTGTGTTTCCAGATCTTAGTCTGCATGCTTTATTGATATTGCCCGAAAAGTAATCCCGCAGGCCGGGATGCTTCCCAGCCAGGATCAAGCTGGGAGAGAAGGGGAGCACTTTCTCCTGGCGCTGCCTGGGACCAGCACACTCAGCCCAAAATCAGCACCACAGCTAGAAACAGAATCATTCTCCATCCTGAGCTAAGGTTTTTCTCTTCTCCAGGAACAGTGCTATGAGCAGTTTCAGCTGCTCTTTCTTTCCCCCTCCACTTTCCAAGGCTCCCCACGAAGGGAATTTCCTCCCCACCCTCAGTGTCTCCAGTCCGGCCTGTTTTTATCTTCCCCAGTTTGCATTCCCACACCTATGAGGTTGTCTTCTTAGTGGACTTTGCCCCTTTTCCTCCCAGACTCCTGCGGTTCAGTGTCCTATGGCTTCAGGCCTTCTCTGTTTGAGAGATGGGGGCGAGTGAAATGTGCAGAGCTCCTTCTTCTCTGCCATCTTGCTTTCCTCCTCCAGAATCTTAACTATAGAGAACAAACAGAGGGATACCAGAGGGCAGGCAGGTGGTGGTCATGGGGAGACAAACAGGTGAAGGGGATTAAGCGTACTGATCTTGATGAACACAGTAATATATGAAATTGTTGAATCCCTATAGTGTACACCTGGAATGAATATAATACTGTATGTTGACTAAACTGGAATGTAATTAAAAAAAAAAAACACAGAGGTTAAAACACAAAAGCAGTAATACCAGTTTCATCCATAAAAATCAGTCAAGGGATTCACAAAATAAAAGGATATAATGTATGATACCATATACATAAAACTTGCATGAGGGCTAGTAAGCATTTAGTGCTTTTAGTATCGATTCAAAGTGACCATCAACCTAATATAGATTGGTATATGCTTAGGATATTATATATAAACCTAATGGTAAACACAAATCAAAAATCTATAATGGATAAACAGAAAATGAACAGAAAAGAATCTAAGCATATCACAAAAAAAAGCCATCAAACCACAAAAGAAGGGAGCAAGAGAAGTAACAGAAAACTACAAAAACAACCCTAAAACAAGTAACAAAACGGCAGTAAGTACATATGTATGATTTACATACATCAAGCAACTATTAAGGAATATAAAAGAAGAAATGTGTAGTCATAGAACAATAGTAAGGGATCTAAACATCCTACTTAAGCAATGGAGACATCATCCACACAGAAAGTCAACAGGAAACAGTAACTTTTAATGACACATTGAACCAGATGGCAGCTAACAGATATATTCACAACATTTCATCCTAAAACAACCTTTGCAAGTGCACATGGAACATTCTCCAGAATAGATCAAATTAGGCCTTAGTCTCAACATATTTGAAAAGATTGAAATCATATCATACATCTTTTTGACCACAATGTTATGAAACTAGAAATCACCAGAAGAAAAAGTCTGGAAAGAATACAAATACGTGGACATTAATTAACATGCTACTAAGCAATGAATGAGTCAACAAAGAAATCAAAGAGGAAATCAAAATATACATGGAGACAAATGAAAATGAAAACACAATGGTCCAAAATCTTTGGGATGCAGCGAAAGCTGTTCTAAGAGGGAAGATAATAGTAATACAGGCCTACCTCAAGAAGTAAGAAAAATGTTAAGCAACCTATCCCTACACCTAAAGGACCTAGAAAAAGAAGAATGAACAAAACTCAGAGCCAATGGAAGGAAATAATGAAGATTAGAAGAGAAATAAATGAAATCAGAACTAAAAAACAAATTAATGAAACCAGGAGCTGGTTCTTTGAAATGTCAACAAAACTGATAAACCTTTAGCCAGACTCCTCAAAATAAAGAGACAGAGAAAAGAGAACTCAAAACTAAAAATGAAAGAGGAGAAATAACACAGAAATACAAAGGATTATAAGAGAATATTGTGAAAAAGTATATGCCAACAAATTGGACAACCTAGAAGAAATAGATAAAGTCCTAGAACAATATAAACTTCCAAACAGAACCAGGGAAAAAATAGAAAATTTGAAAACAGCAATTACTAGCAATGATATTGATTCACTAATCAAAAAACTTTCAACAAATGGAAGTCCAGGACCAGGTGGCTTCACAGGGGAATTCTACCAAACATTTAAAGAAGAGCTAATACCTATTCTTTTCAAATTATTCCAAAAATAGAAGAGGAAAGAAAGCTTCCAAATTTATTCCAGGAAGTCAGTATTACCCTGATAACCAAAACCAGATAGAGAGTATGAAAAAAAAAAAAACAAAAACAAAAACCTAAAACAGGCCAATTTCTCTGATGAACACAGATGTAAAAATTCTTAACAAAATATTAACAAATGGAATCCAATAATACATTTAAATAATCATCCACCACAATAAAGGGGGATTTATTTCTGGGATGCAAGAGTGGTTCAATATTTGCAAATCAATCAACACCACACATCAAATTAACAAGAAAAAGGATAAAAACCATATGATCAAACATGCAGAAAAAGCATTTGATAAAGTACAACATCCATTCATGATAAAAACCATTAACAAATTAGAGAAACATTTCAACATAATAAAGGCCATATATGAAAAAAACCATAACTAACATCATACTCAATGGTGAAATGCTGAGAACTTTTCCTCTAAATTCAGGAACTAGATAAGGATGTCCACACTCACCACTTTTATTCAACAGAGTACTAATAGTCCTAGCCACAGCAATCAGACAACAAAAAGAAATAAAAGGCATCTAAATCAGTTAAGAAGTCAAACTACTATTTGCAGATGACATGATACTATATATAGAAAATGGTAAAGATTCCACCAAAAAACTACCAGAACTGATAAGTGAAATCAATAAAGTCACAGGATACAATATTAATATCAGAAATCAGTTGCATTTCTATACACTAATGACAAAGTAACAGAAAGAGAAATTAAGAAAGCTATCCCATTTATAATTACACCAAAAAGAATACCTGGATATAAACTTAACCAAGGAGGTGAAAGGTTACACATTGATGAAAATAATTGAAGATGATA
The DNA here is from genome assembly GCA_017311185.1 of Proteles cristata cristata. Taxonomy (NCBI): domain Eukaryota; kingdom Metazoa; phylum Chordata; class Mammalia; order Carnivora; family Hyaenidae; genus Proteles; species Proteles cristata. Next base: position 69,446 of record JAESUZ010004661.1, read on the forward strand.
CTGGAACCAATATTGTTAAAATGTCCATACTACCCAATAACCAATGCTATCTTCAGATTTAATGCAATCCCTATCAAAATACCAACAGCATTTTTAACAAAACTAGAACAAATAATCCTAAAATCTGTATGGAACCAAAAAAGACCTTGAATAGCCGAAGCAATCTTGAAAAACAAAGACAAAACTGGAGGTATCACAATCCTAGATTTCAAGGTAATAATCAAAACAGTATGGTACTGGCACAAAAATAAGCACATAGATCAGCAGAACAGACTAGAAGGCCCAGAAATAAACCCACACTTTTAAGATCAATTCATCTATAACAAAGGAGGTAAGAATATCCAGTGGGAGAAAGGCAGGCAGTCTCTTCAACAAATGGGGTTGGGAAGACTGGACAACTACATGCAAAAGAATGAAACTGGACCACTGTTTTATACCATATACAAAAACTCAATATAGGTTAAATACGTAAATGTAAGACCTGAAACCACAAAATTCCTAGAAGAAAACATAGGCAGTAATTTCTTTGATAACAGCCATAGAAACTTTTTTCTAGTATGTCTCCTTTAGCTAAGGAAACAAAAGCAAAATTAAACTATTGGGACTACACCAAAATAAAAAGCTTTTGCATGCAATAGAAACCACCAACAAAGCAAAAGCAAAACCTACTGAATGTGAGAAGATATTTACGATGACAGATCTGATAAAGCATTAGTATCCAAACTATGTAAAGAATTTATACAACTCAACCCCAAATCATGAAACAAATAATCAGATTTTAAAATGGGCAGAGGAGATGAATAGACGTTTTTCCAAAGAAGATATACACATAACCAACAGACACATGAAAAGATGCTCAACATTACTCACCATCAGGAAACTGCAAGTCAAAACCACAAGAGAAATCACATCTTTCAGAATGGCTAACACAAAAAACACAAAAAATAATAAGTGTTGGTAAGGATGTGGAGAAAATGAACCCTGCTGCACTGGTGGTGGGAATACAAACCAGTGCAGCTACCATGCAGAACAGCTTGGAGGTTTCAAAAAATTAAAAATAGAATTCTTATATGATCCAATAATTCCACTATTAGGTGTTTACATAAAGAATATAAAAATACTAATTTGACAAGATATATGCACCCCTATGTTTCTTGCATTATTTACAATAGCCAAGATATGGAAGCAACTCAAGTATGCACTGATAGGCAAATGGGTAGAGAAAATATGATACATACACACCCTGCTGGAATATTACTCAGCCATAAAAAAGAATGAAATTTTATCATTTGCAACAACACAAATAGATCTAGAGGGTATAATGCTAAGGAAAATGAGTCAGTCAGAGAAAAATACCATATGATTTCACTTATTTAGTATTTAAAAAACAAACGAGCTACAAAAAAGAATGAAACAACAACAAAAAACAGACTCTTAAGAACTGAAGATTACCAGAGGAGAGGGTGTGAGAGGATGGGTGAAATTGGTGAAGGAGATTAAGAGTACACTTGCCTTTTGAGCACCTGCGTGGCTCAGTCAGTTAAGGGTCCAACTTCACTTCAGGTCATGTTCTCACGGTTCGTGGATTTAAGCCCTGTATCAGGCTCTGTGCAGATAGCTTGGAGCCTAGAGCCTGCTTCAGATTCTTTGTCTCCCTCCCTTTCTCTGCCCCTCCCACATTCATGCTCTATCTCTCTCACTCTCTCAAAAATAAACATTAAAACCTACTCAAAAGAGTACACCTGCCTAGATGAGCAATGAGTAATAAAAAAAAAATTATTGAACACTATATATTATATTTGAATTAAAAAAAAAGAACAGAACCAATTTTCCCAAGTTTCTGATTTGAATCCAGTGTCAGTTTTGCTAATTTTATGCCGTTTCTATAGTTTTATGTGGTTTCCTAAGTTTTATGCTATTAAAGAGGCCCTAACACAGTTTTTTAAGTTTAAAAGATAAGTAAGTTAGGAGGTGCCTCAGGAATTAGTATTAGATCTGTTATTATCTTTATTTATAGTGTAACCATAAAAATAAATAAGCAGTTTAATATCAGATGATATTAAAATAGATGTTTTGTAAGCCCAGATACATACTGTTGAATCTGAAAATATAATTAGAGTTGAAAAATAAGAGTATATTAATAACAAAAGGCTAAACATAAATAACTGTAAATAAAGACTCTGAAAATTGGGTGGACAGAAATAATTTAGAGAATAACAAAGATTTGGGAAATCAGAGAACTATCAACTGGTGATACTGTTATATAGTGACAAGGGAGAAAAGCTGGGAAATAAAACTTAACAAATAAGAACAAAAAGTGTATTTTTTGGTCTGTTCTCTTAGGTACATAAACAAAAACACATTTACATCAAAAGTGCTTGTTTTTCACTTTAATTAAAACAATGGTTCTAACAAGATGAAATTTGGTTGCTCACTTCTATCACACAAAAGGACAGATCTCCAAACCATTTTGTTAACTGGAGAAATGATATTCTGATTGTTGGCTTTACATATCATTCTGAATTTTTAACATTTGGATAATATCACAAATGAGCGAACACTTTTCAATATTTTCTTTTAATTTCTTTTTTTGCCGCATTCTATGGATTTCATAATCTGGGATTGCATCATTTATATGAACTAAGCCTGCTGAAACCATTCGAGAACTTGTCAGTTTTCCATTGTGGCTTTCTCGTCGTTTGTTAACCTCTGGAGCAGTATTTGGTCTTGCAAAGTGTTTTAACTGATTATGGCTATCATCTGGGCTCTTTCCTAAAAGCCTTGCTCTTGATTTTGCTTGTTCAACATGCTTAAGTGAGCTCACAGGTATATCCTCAAATCTATCCGAACAATCCTAAATATTAAAATAAAAGATCAAGTTGGTGAGTTAGTTTTCTGAAAAGTACATATTGAATTTATAAGAACTAGAGTCTGTAATATCAACAGTTAAAGACAAAGAATGAGAGCATCAGGTATTTTATAGGCAGTCCCCAAATTCAGATCCTACACCCAATGCCTCCTATTAGATACTACCATAGAAACCATACTTAAAAAAATAAGCCTTGGGGACGCCTGGGTGGCTCAGTTGGCTGTCTCCAAACTTGAGCTCAGGTCATGATCTCACAGACTGTGGGTTGAGCCCCACATTGCACTCTGGGCTGACAGCTTACGGCCTGCATGCTGCTTCAGTTTCTGTGTCTCCCTCCTTCTCTGCCCTCTCCCACTCGTGCTCTGTTTCTGTCTCTTAAAAATGAATAAATGTTTAAAAACATTTTTTAAATAAGTCTTATTTCAAAGGATCTGTTTTTCTTTTTCATTTTTTTTTTTTTTTAGAAAGAGAGAAAGAGAGCACATGCATGCAAGTGGGGAGGGGCAGAGGGATAGAACCTTACACAGACTCCACACTCAGTATGCTCAGCACAGAACCCCATGCGGGGCTTGATCTCATGACCCAGGGATCATGATCTGAACCAAAATCAAGAGTTAGATTCTTACCTAAGCCACCCATGTACCCCAGATTTGTTACTTTAAAATGAATTGAAAATATGACGCTGAAAATCAGAAAAAATTAGGAGAGCTGTCCTTAGGGTTCAGACTCCTAGACAAAGCCAGTCAGCCTATAATTCTTCTCCAAAACATATTCCCCAATCCCAAATGTAAGTCATAAACTCATACTTTATATCATCTAGAGTTTCATTCTTTTTAAAAAAGGTAATAAACATCTTTAATATACTTTCACACACACATACAGAGCCTGGCATTTAAGGACATAGTCATACTGTTTATATTAAAGTAAAAAATATTATGTACATTCCGAGAGTTAACAAGTAAAACTTTTAGGAAAATAACTGGAAGAATATACAACAAAGTTAGTTTTTAAAATGATGGTTAAGGTGGTAGGATTATGGGCTTTGTCTTCATTTTCTCTTTTTTCAATTTTATATACTTTGACTACATTTTATAATAAACATGTAATAACCTACAATTATCCCTAACAGTGTATGGAGCTATTAGTCATTCCTAATCCAGTATAAACTAGATTACTTCACGGTTTGAGCATCTTGTCCCTTAACACTTTGCAGAGATAGCCACACCAAAGGAATAAAATATTCTGATTTGGAGAGAATGTGGGAGTGAATTAATAGAACTGGAGGGTGAGAAGAGGTTGTGCAGGACTGAGAGAATTGAGGCAGTAAAAAAGATTTACAAAAAAGGAGGTATAAAGAGTGTAAAGACAAATTCTATCTACAATTTTGTCTGGGTTTGAAGACAGCATGGAAACATTCTTTCTCTTCTCTGTTGTGTAAGTGGAGCAATTAGGTAAGCCACATTATTGAGGAATTTCTGCTATTTTGGTGAGTAATATATCATTCTTTTATTTTTATTTTTATTTTTTTAATGTTTTTTTTTTTTTTTTTATTTCTAGGAGAGAGAGACAGCGTGAGCAGGGGAGGGTCAGAGAGAGAGGGAGTCACAGACTGAAACAGGCTCCAGGCTCTGAGCTGGCAGTCAGCACAGAGCCCGACGCGGGGCTCGAACCCACGATCCGTGAGATCATGACCTAAGCGAAAGTCGGACGCTTAACCGACTAAGCCACCCAGGCGCCCCTGACAATATATCATTCTTGCTTCACAGATTAGATCACTAGATCTACTGACCTCTAGGTCACTAGAATGACAGTGGAAGGGCCTGGTCACCCACACAATTGGTTATTTTTCTGGATGCTCCTAAAATTCAATTTCTCTGTCTTCCATTTTGATTCCTTTGAGAGATTCTCAGATTTTAGAAAAGAATCAGATGAACAAGTCTTTCTGATGATCTGAAAAAATGCCCTCCTATCACTCAATTCTCTGTTGTCAACTTCACTAGAGAGAAAAGTTTAGGTACTCTTTGTTTAACAGAGGAAAGTAAAGATAACTCTACCTCTCTTGCCTACTCTTAGGGTAAAGTTTCTGAGATCCTGTATGATCTCATATGATAAAAAAAAAAAACCACCACAATTTCTTCTTTTGTTAGGAAAAGTGATATTAAAGATTCCATTTGTCTAAAGGAACTTCAGAAAGTCTTTACTTTCACCAAATTATGGACCCATCTTCAACTTCCTTTTTCTAGTAGGTACACACACGTGTGCACACACACACTCACTCAATGCTAAATTACCAAATTTAGATAGAAAAGAGAAATCCAAAGTGGAGAAGTTAAATTGATAATATATTTCAGCTACCAATTTTACTATGTACTAAAGCTAAATATTTGCTTTACTATGGAAAGCAAATTCAAAGCAGCTATTATAAATTAGATCTATTTTCTCATTCAGAGGATTATGCACATCAAATTATCTATGCAATATCATTTTGGGATTTAGGGGTTCTCCCAATTGTGTGTCATGCCTGTGTATATATGTTAACAGAGAAGAGCAGCAGTCCAGAAAATTAAAATAAGTCCCTTCTATCCCTAGATTTTAACTTTGCTTCAGAATGGTTTATATAAACTCTGGTAGCAGTTTTACCTTCCTAATTGTTTTATGTTAATATTATGAATAGATTTGAATTCTCAAATTTCTCAGCACATAAGCAGAGGAGCAGTGGTGATAGAAGAGAGTAGAAGTTAAAATTTTTCCACTCATAATCCAATAGATTGTATATTTTGCATATCCCTAATGCTTATCACAATAACCGGCACATAATATCTTTGTTTATTGAAACCAAGATAATTCAGCAATCTGAAAAATATATACCTATATATGCATGAATACAAAATACAGCCACTGCCAATAATTGTATAGGTTGTGCCTGTACAGCCGCCCCTGGCTGAGGGGTGAGTCATGGCTGAAATCCAGCCATTTTTCCATAGACAGAGCTCTGTGCTTTGGCTCTAGGTGCTCAGTCTACAGTCTTCCCAGAGGAAAGGGTGCCTTTTTCTAATTCATGCTCCAGAGGGAGTACCCTTTATCTATTTTATACAAAGGCACTAAGTGTGTTAGCAGTCCCCTGATTTTGTGACTGCATTTTGAATAATTGGGTAAGGTAAAATCTGATTGTCAGAAGAAATTTTTTTTTTTAATTTGAAGGTCTATATATCTTGGGGGTTATCTATGAAGGTTATACACACACTTGCATAGAGATATATATGCCCTAAAATAGATTTACAAATTTTACCAAATACAAAAGTAGTAGACTTAGAAAAACAGTATTACATGTATAGTTCTTCTTGCAGTCCAATGAAGCAATGTCCTTGGAACAGATTTCCTTAGAATTCTTGCAGTGGGCATTGTGGTTGGTAGTATCCTAACTATTTTGCTAAATGACTTCTTTTGTTTGTTGACATGGTCTCTTTCTTTTCGGATCTTGGGCTTTAGACTTTCTCTCTTTAATACTTCTGGGAAGAGAAATGGTTTTGAGTTTTTCTCAGCTTCCACAATTTGATATTTAAATGACTGTAATTCAGGGAACTTGGAACATTTTTCATTGCAAATTTCATTTGTCTTTAGAGAAAGAGTCTGTATTTTTTTGTATTGTGCAAATGTTACTAAATGTTTTTTATTATTGTTATTATTTCCTTTCAATCTCTGAAAATACAGCTCTTCTAAGTTTGATTTCTCCCCAGCCTCTAAATTGAAATGAGTAAAAGTGTCAGTCTGCCTAGAAGGAAAAGTGTATCTGTATAGATATTCTTCATTTTCATTTGGCATTTTGCAATTAGGTATTCTTAGATATGGTGATTGTACTGTTTCAAGTTTTTCTTGTGCCACCAATTTATAGATGTTATTATGCTCCGTTTTTTCAAGGGACTTCATTTTTAGTGTCCTTTCAAAGCAAGCATTTGACTGAGTTGTTTTTGATTTACCACTCCAACTATGTGGGTCTTGAACTTCTGTTTTAAAATCACAATTTTCTGCTTGAGAAAGCTGCATAAAACCATGTTCTTTCTTTTGTTTCTTAAGTACTATATCTGTAAGTCTTTCTGATGACTTATTTAATAGAACTGCTTGGGTATTTTTGTTGAAAGAAGGTTGTACTTTAATTAATCTCAGTATTTTGGCTTCTTCTTTAGGAGAGTGTCCTTTCTGCTCCTTAATTATTGATGGATTTTCCTTAATGTTCTGTAAGGAAAAATAATCCTTTTCTTTCTTTTTGGTCAGTTCTGTTTCTGTAATTATATCCTCAGGAACTTTTTGTAAAGTGGTTTCTTGAACAATTTTTAAATATTTATTTTGCTTTTCTGAGTTCTCCTCCATAAACTCATTTTCTTTTCTAAAAGATAAATCTGGCATTATAGATTTTAATGGTATGGATCTAGTATTGATCAAATTTATATGCTGGTTGATCCCCTCTAATTGCCTTTCTGTGACTAGTCCTGATTTTGAAAGTTTTTCTATAAAAAGACTCTGGAGGTGTTTGCTTAAATCAGCTTTTAGATTAAATAGTTCATTTTCTGATAAAGCTTTAAGATAGTTTTGTAGTGATTTATTTAAAGGATATTTCATGTTCATGTCAAGTCTTTCACCAGAACTCCCCCTTGAAATGTCTTGTCCTAACTCGTGAAAAGATACTGAGGCACTTCTAGATCTCAGAGAAGACATGTTTGAGAGTATAGCCTCAGATGCTGTCTCTTTAAATAAACTGCTTTCTGAAAGGTTTTTTAGGAAATAGTTTCGGAGAATTTCATTTAAAAAAGATCTTAGCTTTATTTCCAAATGCTTATCTATGAAATGATGATTAAAATTATTTACGAAAGACACAATTTCTTTCACAGTTTCTGAATATTTTTCCAGAAAAATATTCTGCCCTTTTGGTTCTACTTTCTCATTCATCAAATACAGATTATGATAGATTTTTGGTAAGTCTTCTTTAGTGATGTGTCCAGATTCTGAAAGTCTTTCTACAAGGTAATGTTGGATATGTTTACTTAGTTCAGATTTTAAATTTTTTATTTCTGACTCTGAGAGTTCTTCTAGAAATACACGCAACTTTGGACTCAAAATAGGCTTTCTGTCTAATTTATCTGCTTTATCAGAATTCTCTTTGCTTTCTTCAAGGTCTTCTATATTATTTGGAAACGGATGCTGGATTAGCCTTTCTAATTCTTTTTCTGGTTGTCTACTTTCAGATTGATTATATTTGAAGAAAATACTAAACATATGTTTTAAAAAGGATTTTAACATTATTACATCTGAATCATTAAGTTTACCCATTAATGAGTTACTTAAATTTTCTAAAGTAGAATCTAGATCATTTTCTTTTCTATCAAACCTCTGACTGTTATTTAGCATATCTGTTTTTTTATCTGGTGTTGACTGATATTGTGAATCTTGTGGGGATACGTTTTGGCCTTCATCTTCATCCACATATCCAATTCTATTAAAAGAAGTAGTTTCTTTGGGAATGATGAGTATATTCTGATCTGAAAGAGGTTCTGTTTTGCTTTGGGTTTCTGAATAATTCTCTGTGGAATACTTTGGCTCTTCTTCAGCAAAGGCTGTCTCTGTATTCAGCATGGAACTTTTCTGATATTCTTTATTTAATTCTATCACTTTGATTATCCCAGATTCTAAAAGACTATCTACAGGAAATGCTTGTATTATCTGGCTTATAACAGATTTGGCCTGTGGGAATTCTATTTCATCATTTTCTTCATAGTGAAGTAGAATATTTGAAGATAAACTCTCGCAAGCAGCGGGTAATTGATTCTGCAAATTTATCGGTACCTCACTCGATTCTTTCACTCCTATTTCCAACTCTGAGAAGACAGGTGCAGTGAATATTTGCTTTATAACATAATCATGTGCAAGTCTGCTTACACTGGACTGAGGACTAGACACTCCAATTTTGGAATTTTTCTTTTTGAAATTATTTGTTTTAATTGGAAAATCAATCTCACCAGACTCCAAGTGTTTTTCAGAGACAAATTCCCCTTTTACCTCTGGAGAATTTCTTGGTTCACCTTCTGAAAGTGAATCTGCAGAAATATCTTTAATTATTTGTCTTAAAAGAGACTTTGAAATTCCAATGTCTTTGTCTGAAAGCAAGCTATTTAAATCTTGAAGTTTTTCAAATACTTTGTTTTCCACACTAGTTGGTGGTTCATCAGGAACATGTGTAAGTGGAGAAGTAAGACTTTTCTTTCTTGTTTCAGTGTCAATAGGAACTTCTGGTTTAGAAAATAATTTATCTGATAGGTCTTGCAGATTTTTACCTAAAATTGACTTGAGCATCATTGATTGTTTTAAATTTTCTAGGTGGGAAGTAAGACTTAATGATTTCGTGAGGCGACATGCATTTACACTTCTAGTCATTGACGATTCCCCTTCAAAGTTTGGTAGAGATACATTTGGTAGTCTTTCTTTTAACTTATTCTTAGTATCTAAAGTCTTTATTGTGGTCATACTGGGATCATGGGCAAAATTACCCTTAGTGTCTAAAGTCTTTATTGTGATGAAATCAGGATCATGGGCTAACTTAGTCTTAGTGTCTAAAGTCTTTACTGTGGTGTTACCAGGATCACGTAGCCAGGTTTTATCAGTAGGTCTTGCAGTTTTTGAATATGTTGGGTAAGGAGGATCTTGGTCTTCATGCTCTATAACCTCTGCATTTAAAACGTTTCTACATCTGGACATATCTTGGTCTTTCTTTTTTCTGACTGACATTTTGTTGTTTATATTTCTTAGAAAAGGATCAAAACCATTCTTAAAGTTGAATTTCTGGAACTGTAATATTAAAAACAAAAGGTAAGAAATTCTATAGTACTTATTTGAACTTATAATAAATTTTCTAGTTAAATTTTCTTTGCTCAATCTGTCAAAGTATTTACATATCCACCTACCTTCTACAAAGAGAAAACTTTATTTTAAATATTTGAAATTGGAATGATGCAAATTTTAATGCAAAATTTTAAAATTCATAACTCTGATACTATTTTGTATCCAAGAACTTTTTTTGCTACCTAGAATCTTTTAAAATGCATAAACAGCATTCATACATAGCTTTTTTAAAAAACTTAATTTCCAGAGTAGCTGCGCTTATTTAGACAATGGCTAACATCAAGATCTAAGTCCTATCCATAGAAATACTTACCATTTTAGTAGCAATATAGACCATTTTTGTAATGCAAAGCAAGTAGTAGATATCCCATTAAAAGTATCATAAATATTTTATAATGACTAACTTGGGAGCATATGTCATCTGCTTTTAAGTCTGAGAATTTCAACAGTGATGATGAATTCCACCCACTCCTTAGCATGTCACAGCAGAGTTTTGCTTTTTGATGAATATCATATATGCCTCACAAATGGTTAAGAGAGAGCACTACAAAAAACATCCTGGATTACAGTGAAATTCCAGTGTAATATCCATGGGCAGTTTTGTAGCTCTGGGAATCAAGTAGTTTATCATGAAATAGACTTTGAAATCGCTCTTATTCCAATTTTATGAAACATATTCTTGTGTTTGTTAATATGACTTATACATTATCCAGTTGAAAAAGGTAAAATGTGAAATAATCAGCCTAGTATTTGTTTTAGTTTATATCAACTTATTAGTTCAAGCTTCATTGTAATGGATACAATTTATTATAACTGTTTTTCAAAAGTTAGTTGATATCCAGGTAATAGTATAAGAATCCCCTGGGTTTCTCTGAGAAATATAGATTCCCAGGCTTCATTCCCAGATTTATCTTCATCAGGTCAGAAGTAGGCCCTGAGAACATCTATTTTTTCAAAGATAGCCAGATGCTTCTAATGGGTAGTCTGGTTTAGGAACCACTGAATTATATAAAGTATTAGAGAAGTCTAGTATTTAAATATAATTGTTATTGGGATAAGATAATTCAGGACTCACCTGATATTTTGGTTTGAATTCTATATATTCTGGTCTGAAAGATGGCGAAATATATTCCTTTGGTGAAAAAATCACCTTATAAAAAGAGAAGTTTTAATTTTAGACTGTTTGTTATGCAAGGATATTTCCCAAGGAAATTTTATTCTTTCAATACTTATTAAAGACATAAAAATTTAAAACATAAATTTAAGTATTTTTTCTCATAACTACTATAATTTATTTTGCCAATTATCAAAGAAGTCTGTACCTATGTAGTACATTTGCATACATAATCTTAGCTTCCTTGATACTATATTCACCCTAGTGAATTTGTAAAATCAAATCAATACACAACTTCAAGCAGAACCAAAAATAGAAAAGAAATAGAATTATCAGAACAAATGTAATCTCATTTTAAAAGATTATAAAATGCTTTAGATAATAAATGGCATTTGATATGATATTGGGAGAGATAGCATTTTCAATGATTTTTTAACCTGTAATTGCTAAATAGGTACTTAACACTGATTAAGAAAACACTTGGTGCTAGGTCAGGGTGTACAGAATCACAGAACCACTGAAGGTTTGTAGATGAAGGTGCTTTAGAGATATTCCAGTCCTACTCCTTGTTTTATACAAGAATCTGAAGTTGAGGTTTGCTGCCCCAAGTTACCCAGATGATTAGTAGCTTAAATTTAGGTGTCCTAAATTTTCCATCACACAATCAAGACTACAGTAATGTGCATCCATACTGTCAACTCATCTAGAAAAAACTTGATGCCATCTCTTTGAGAGTACTTAGTACTACAAACCACTTTCTGATATACTATCTCCTTTAGACAGAAGATTCATTATATATCAAGTTAATGAAAATAACAGTTCAATGAATGATGTTTCCATAAGTAATACTTTTGGTTTAATTGTTCATTAATATTAAGCAGTTAACAATACAACCTTATTCTTAAATTTTCAGCACCTTACCACTTTTGCTGTTTTTCACTGCCTTAACACAATAACTAAATTATTTCTACAAGTTTCTCAATATACTCCATTATAATTTCTCCCTTTCAGACAAATGTTTCTAACTCTGAGTTCTTGAAATATATCTCAGACTTTTTCACACTTGTTCTTTTGCTTGTGTTTTTCTTTGCTTGAATTTCCCTTAAAAAGTTTAAATTCTAGGGACACCTGGGTGTCTCAGTTGGCTGACTAAGCACCCAACTTTGGCTCAGGTCATGATCTCACAGCTCTGTGCTGACAGTTTGGAGCCGGGAGCCTGCTCTGGATTTCAGTCTCCCTCTCTCTGCCTCTCCCCCACTTACAGTCTATCTCTCAAAATAAATGACCATAAGAATTTTTTTAAAAATTTAAATTCTAACATTTGAAATCTCATTATTTTAAATAAATTTAGTAGAAAAATTAAAAATAAATCAAATACGTTTGACAAGGAAATGGAAGAACTGTATATATATATACATATATATACATATATACATATATATACATATATACATATACATATATACAGAACTGTATATATATATATGATGTCCTTTTTGACACAAAAAGTCCTCCCTACTTTAAGCATGAAAAGATGTGTGAAAGGATATAAAATGCTAACATCTCTGGAGGAGAGGAAAGAGGACATTATTAACTTATATTCTGTTTAACTCTGTATTATTATTCAGATGAACTATTGATTTAAAAAACTCTGATACATTTACACTGGGGGAAAAATGCTTTAGGCATTCATCTCAGGAAGCTAGAAAAGGACAATAAAACAAACCAAAAGGAGCTTTCAGATGATGGACTGAACATGTGGGTCTATTCTCTTCTACTTCCCAAGGTTTCAGCAAATTAAAGAAAACAATATTTCAAAAAGAAAAATCCCATGGCAATACTGGAAATCAATAAGGTGAGATACTAGGATTTGGAAAGTTGAGAAAAGTTAGAAAATATGAAACAAGATGGATCGATTGAATGAAAATCCCCATCAAAAAATTAGAGCCTTAAACAACAGAACTCAGGTGGGCCTGAGAAGCAATAAATTCAAGGTCAGCATATACAAAGAGAATCAGATGATGGTGTAATTGTCAGATATTAATTAAAGAGCTGTATTGAGAACAGCTGGATCTTCTGTATCTCAGAGAATACAGAGCATATGTTGCTGGCAGCACTGACTTTCCCAGTCACCCACCCAAAACATCAGAAAAGAAAAAAACCCTTGCTTTCTAAAGTATGTTATCTGTGTAGGTGGAAATCCTATGAGTTTTGAGCCTTAATGAGGAAGCAGAGTAGAGTTTGCTGTCACTTACATTTCCACATCAGGTAACAGAAAGGTATAAAAGGTATTTATACCTTATAAAAGGTATAAATATATTAAAAAAAAGGTATAAATATATAAAAAAAGGTATATTTATGCCTTATAAAAGGTATAAAAAGAAAGAAAAGGAAGTTCCATCTAGGAGAGAAACACATGGGTTCTCTGGAAATGTTGGGTCCCCAGCAATCCTGCCTACCCTCTTCCATCCCCATATACCCTCCAGGGAAGTCTGCCTGTCACACAGAGCACGCCTATACAATTAACATATTCCCTCATTCACAAATATAAAATGAGCCAACAAAGTTCACCAGATATATGAGGAAAATCAATACATGCAAGTGAAGAATCAATATGAACAAAACAAACCCCAGAGTAAATAGAGAGGTTTCTGAGGAATATGAGTAGAGGGTGAACCTTGGAAAAGATTCTAAATAGTATCTTGAGATAATCAAAAAGTATTGATATCCAATTAGTTGTATAATAAGCATTTCAAATATACATATACAAAATAGAATTCTGGACTACCAACACTGCTCCCCACCCTCCCCTCCCAAAACCTCCACAAAACCTTGGCCTTTCTCTATCTTTCCTCACTTCACTTAATGGTATTACCATCTACTGAATTATTAGGATAGTAACTTAATTTACACTCTTTATTTCTCTCCTCCTTACCATATCTAATCCAGCATTAAGTCCTGTGGTTGCTGCCTTCAAAATATACCAAGTGTCCTTCTCTGCCTGACTTATTTCGCTCAGCATAACACCCTCAAGGTCTATCCATGTCATATGTTTGCACGTATAGGAGGATTAGGAGCATAACACCCTTAAGGTCCATCCATGTCATATGTTTGCATGCATAGGAGGATTAGGAGCATAACACCCTCAAGGTCTATCCATGTCATATGTTTGCACGTATAGGAGGATTAGGAGCATAACACCCTCAAGGTCCATCCATGCCATATGTTTGCACGTATAGGAGGATTAGGAGGAACTTAATGGAGGGCCATGGGAGAGAAGAAAGGGGGAAATAGTGGGGGAGAGGGAGAGAGGCAAACCATGAGAGACTCTTGAATGGTGAGAACTGAAGACTGATGGGTGTAGGGGCGGAGTAGTGAGATGGGCATGGAGGAGGGCACTTGTGGGGATGAGCACTGGGTGTTATATGAAAACCAACTTGACAATAAACTATTTGTAAGAAAAAAAAACAAACTTCTGCACAGTGAAGGAAACAATCAACATAACTAAAATATATATATATATATATATATATATATGCCAAATGTCCAATCACATCTCACCATCAACCCTACCACTGTAGCACAAGCTACTACTATCTCCTCTCAAACATTACTCTTCTACTTTGTTTCTTGTTCTCTGTGACAGAGACTAATAATTGTCTTACCACAACATATATGATCTCAAACATAAATTTTGTTTTTAGCATTTAGGCAGAAATGTCCCCTGCTTTTTTTTTTTTTTTTTTTAAGCTACATTTTCCAACCTCCTTTGAAGGTTAACTATGTGACAAGTTTCTGGCCAACTACACATAACTGGAAATTTTTGGGAGAATCTTCTGAGAAAGTATCTTAAAATAGAGCCAGACTCGTTAGACAGGGACCTAACTGACCAACCTGCATTCCAAGTTATTTGAGACAGAGCTGAACTAGTCAGTCCTTCATGTATCCACCCAGCAAAGTTAAAACACACACACAATGATTTTCACAAAAGGTCTTGCTAGGCTCTATCTAGTTCAATGAAGGTAAGTAAGAACTGGGTTGCCACTGCTCAAGACCAAGAGTGCTGTCATAACATAGGAGGGGACAGAGCAAGAGTGAATAAAAATGCCATGAAATTTCCCAATATTTTGAGGATGGCTTTTTCTTCATTGGTTACTTGTTTGGTTTCCATAAACTTTATTTTCCAGAGCTCCTATGAAGCTGGTTCAGACAGCTTCTGAATGCTTTTTCAGGGTTTTTCAAGGGAACAAAAACTTGGAGCTTCTTATTCCACCATTTTGTTGCTATAATTTTCCTTTAACATTTCTTATGGTGTGGGTCTTCTTTCAATGAATCCTCTTAGCTTTTGCTTGCTGAAAGGGTTTCTTAACTTCTATTTTGAAAAATTTTATCACTCTTTAAAGAATTCTAGATTGGTGAGGTTATTCTTTCTATTACTTTAAAGATGACATGCCATAGTCTTCTGCCTTGCATAGTCTCTAACAAGAAGTCTGTTTTTATTCTTATATTTCTTCCCCTATAATAAATGTGCTTTCCTCTCCCATCTCCCTAAGGTTTTCTCTTTACCACTGATTTTCAGCAATGTGATTATGGTATGTCTGAGAATTTATTTTTTTAGGTCTATTCTCGTCAAGATTCACTGAGCTTCTTGGGTCTGTGGGTTTACATCTCTCATCGAATTTGAAAAACTTTTGGACATTATTTCTTCAAATACATTTTTTTACTTTCTCCTATGAGTCTCCAATTACATGTTCATTTTACCATTTGGTATTTTCACACGTTACTGATGGTCTACTTTTTTTAAATCTCTTATCTCATTGTGCTTTATTTTGTATAATTTTTTTTCTTAAATATTTTATTGTCAGGTTGGTTTCCATATAACACCCAGTGCTCATCCTAACAAGTGCCCTTCTCCATGCCCATCACACTTCTTCCCTCTCCCCCACCCCTATTTTGTATAATTTCTAATTCTGTATCTGCAGGCTCACTTATCTTTTACAGCACCTAATGTGGTATTACTTCCTTTTTCATCTCTAAAAATTCCATTTGGTCTATCTATACCTTCCATTTCTTTCCTTATCATGCTCATATTTATTCTACCTTCTTGAATATATGGAATGTATTTGTAATAGCTCTTTTAACATCTTCTTCTGTTAGTTCAATCTTCTCTGTCACTTCTAGGTCTGTTCCTATTGATTTGACTACATTATGGGTCATATTTTCTTGCTTTTATTGTATGTCTATAATTTCTTGATGCTGAGAATAATAAATTTTACATTTTTTGGTTGCTAGATTTTGCTTTCTTCTTTAGTATTTTATTTTAGTGTACATTAATATACTTGGAAACAGTTGGACTCTTTTGAAGCTTGCTTTTAAGCTTATTGGTGTTGAAGGGGCATTGTCCCAAAGCCTTTAAAGTAGAGATGACTTAGTCTTTCTACTAAAGTGATGGCCTTCTATTTTCTGTCACAGGTGTTATGAGTCTTTCCTCTCTGGCATATAGGAAAACAGTTTATTTCTAGCTATGTGAGTTCCTAGAACGTTCTACCTAACATTTTCAGTGGTTCTTTTTCTTGTCTCCAGTATTTGACTAGTCAGTAAATGAGTACTCAGTCTAGTATTCAATTAATGAAGGGGACCTCTTTCATAGTTATCTGGAGATTTCTTACTCTACATTTCCTTCCTTTCTGGTACTCTACTCCACAAATTCTGCCTCTGTCTGCCAAAGTCCAATATCCATTTCTTCAATTCAGTGAGACTCCAAGCTCTGTTTTGGTTCTCCCTACCAGAGCTGCTATGCAGTAAATTGGTATGATTGTAGGGCTCTCTTTATCCTTTTCTATAAGAAATCAGAGTCCCAGGCTGCCACCTTCCCAATGTCTGAAAACTGCTTTTCTGTATTTTTCCCAGGGTTTTCTTATTGTTTAAGGCAGAAAGATAAATCATGTCCCTATGAACTCCATCTTCACTAGAAGCAGAAATGTGACATTTACTTTTCATGGATAAGTATACACTTATCCATATACACTGTTTCATTCAACAGAGATTAGCATTTAAATAATAATACCATATTATATATGTAACATATATATTAAAATATAATGTCATAAATATTGTAACAATTATAAATTGATTTTTCTTAGATTTAAAATAGACTCAATCTATAAACAAAGCATGGGAGATTTAACAAGAGCAAAACAATACAATGTACTAGACACCTTGAAAAATAAATGACAATATAGGAATAACAATAACAAAGAAAATGGAAGGGACAGGAAAATGAAACTGTTAAAAAAATTTTAATGTTTTTATTTATTTTTGAGAGCAAGAAAGAGGATGAGTGGGGGAGGGGCAGAGAAAAGGGGGTGTAGACGTAGAATCTGAAGCAGGCTCCAGGCTCTGAGCTGTCAGCATAGAGCCTGACGCAGGGCTCAAACTTGTGAACCATGAGATCATGACCTGGGCTGAAGTTGGAGACTTAACCGACTGAACCACCCAAGCACCCCAGAAAATGAAACTTAAAAAAACTTAAAAAAATAAATTTACTTTGGGGCACCTGGGTGGCTCAGCTGATTGAGCATCTAACTCTTGGTTTCAGCTCATGTCATGATCTCATGGTTTGTGGGTTCAAGTCTCTGCACGAGACTCTGTGTTGACAGCATGGAGACTGCTTGGGATTCTGTCTCTCACTCTCTCTCTGCCCCTCCCCTGCTTTCATTCTCTCTCTCTCAAAATCAATAAGCAAACATTAAAAAAACTTTTTTATCTTTCATAGTAGGAAATTGGTAGATAATGCTTATAGGTTTACATACAAAGAATTTTCCAAAAAACACTCATCAGAGCATTATAATCATTAGAAAAATCAAAAACTAATGTCTAATAAAACTGAGAGAGAAAAAACACTGTAGAAGGAAGATTTGAAATATTATAAATACTCTAAATTATCTTTCAGAGTGTGATAGCAACGTATTCTACCTGAAGTTGATTAGCTGATAAATAATAAAGAGTTTGAACTACATAATTTAAAACTATAATAAAAGTTACTGGAAGAATTACAAAGCAAACTGTTAAAAGTAGTTGTCTTGAGGAAGTGAGACTGATAGTGTGGCTATGGGTGGGGAAGAATGACTTACTTTTCATTTTATACCCTTCTGTGCAGACTGATTTTGGGGGGACCGTGTGAGTATAGTTTTTTTTTTTTTTTAATGTTTTATTTATTTCTAGGAGAGAGAGAGAGAGACAGCGTGAGCAGGGGAGGGTCAGAGAGAGGGAGTCACAGACTGAAACAGGCTCCAGGCTCTGAGCTGGCAGTCAGCACAGAGCCCGACGCGGGGCTCGAACCCACGAACCGCGAGATCATGACCCAAGCGAAAGTCGGACGCTCAACCGACTAAGCCACCCAGGCGCCCCCGTGTGAGTATAGTTTTAATTAAAGAAACAGCTGAGGGGTGACTGGGTGGCTGAGTTGGTTAAGCATCTGACTTCAGCTCAGGTCTTGATCTCACCGCTGGTGGGTGCAAGCCCCAGGTCAGGAGCCTAGAGCCTGCTTCAGATTCTGTGTCCCAAACCACCTTGTCTCTGCCCTTCCCCCATTCACGCTCTCTCTCTTAAAAATTAGTAAACATTTTTTAAAAAGCTGAGGGGTAGGAGAACATAAAAGCTGAAAACTCCAAAAAAACTACAAAGAGCATTCGTTTCTTGAGAGAGAGGGGGCGCAGGTGAGCAGGTGAGCGAGGGGCAGAGAGAGAATGAGAGAGCGAGAGAGCCCACGAAGCGCAGAAAGACAGAAAGGAAGACAGAGAGATAGAGAGAAGCAGCACTCGCCCGAGGGTCATGTTTTACCCAAACTGGGGCTCATGTTCACCCGAAGCAGGGCTAGAGCTCACTAAAACCAAGGCTTGTGCTCACCTGAAGCAGTGCTCAGTCTGACCTGAAGCAGGGCTTGTACTCACTTTTTTGGGGGCGGGGGTACAAGCAAGCAAGGGGCAGAGAGAGACAGAGACAGAGAATCCCACAAGGGGTCGGGGGAGGGAATTTCATAGGGCATTTTTAATAGGAAATTGATTAAATAAGTTTTGTACAGGCTCACAATGAGAGACAACAGAATTTACTAGTTTACAGTACAGATTTCAGAGCCAATCTGTCTCAGTTCAAAACCCAGGCTTACCACTTGCTTACTAGATGTCCTCAGACTAATCAGTTAGCTGCTCCATGACTTCACTTTCACCCATATATAATAAACATATCTACTTTACAGTATTGTTATGAGAATTAAATGAGTTAATGTATTAGAACACTAATACAGTAACAGTAACTTGTGGTAAAAGTATTGGTATTATTATAAAAAAGAATGAGATCTTGCCATTTGACAATATGGATGGACCTAGAAGGTATCATGCTAAGTGAAATAAGTCAGACAGAAAAAGACAAACACTGTATGATTTCACTTATATGTGCAATCTAAAAAACAAACCAAAAAAAAGAAAACTAGACTCAAATACAGAGAAAAAACTGGTGGCTGCCAGAAGGGAGGCAGGTGGGGGGATGGGCAAAATAGATAAAGGGAATTAAGAGGAGCAATTTTCCAGGTGTAAAATACGTAAGTCGTTTTGTATGAGGGTGCAGCATAGAAATATAGTTAAAAGTACTGCAGCAGCATTATGTATCATTCTCTGTCAAAAATAACCAGGAATCCTTGTAGAAATGGTTGATTCTAGTACTGGGGCAAGAAAAGTATAAGCTAGACCTGGAACATCTTACAGTACAAAAAGTAAGAAAGTGCTCAAAAAACAAAAGGATAGGGGCATCTCAAAGGGACACAGGACATACTGAAAGAGTTCCTAATGGCCAAACATACACACATACAATAACATCATATTGGATTATAACCCAAAATATAAAATATATTTATTTAGAAATAAAATACTTCAAAAAATAAAAAGAAAAGAAAAGAAAAAAGATAGAAATTGGCTGATATAACTAGGGGGAATCCAGTGACTCAAGTGACCAAGTCACTATCTTTTCATATCTTTCTTCCTCTGTGTTGGTTTTGTTAATACATTCTCTCTTAGTCCATTGCTAGCTCTTGCTATAAAAGAATAAAGATTTCTCTTAATATTCTTATATCAAGTTGTATGTTTACCTTCATAGCCACAGAATCAGTATCAAGTTTGTCAACTACACCAAGGATCAGAGTTGGGGCAGGGATGATATCCTCAGGAAGGAATACTGACAGACAAAAATATGTTAACTCTATGGACACATGCCTCATTTTATCATGTTTTGCTTTATTGTACTTCCCAGATACTGATTTTTTAAAATAAATTGAAGGTTTGTGGAAACCTCATGTAAAGCAAGTGTATCAGTGCCATTTTTCCAAGAGCATTTGCTCATTTTGTGTCTCTATGTTACATTTTGGTAATTCACACAATAGTTCAAACTTTTTCATTATTATCCTGCTTGTTGTGCTGATTTGTGATCGTTGACTACAACACTGAAAGCTCAGATGATGGTTACCATTTTTTTTTTTAGCAATAAAGTACTCTTAAATTCAGGTATGTGCATTTTTTAGACATTATGCTATTGCATGCTTAATAAACTACAGTAAGTGTAGGCATAACTTTTATATGCACTGGACAACCAAAAAAAGTATGTAACTTGCTTTATTGCCATATTCACTTTATGTGGTGGTCTGAAACCAAACCTGCAATATCTCTAAGGATGCTTGCTCTGTTGAAGCAACTGCCTATCTATTTCAACAAAAATATCAGTGTATTTTTATCTCATACCAGAAAAAAAGTATAAATGAACTAAACCCATGTAAACATAAAAAGCATATATTAGAAAAACATCTAAGAAAATACTGACATAATCTTGAGAAGGGGAAATACCTTTGTAAAAAAGATAGAAACTAACTGCCACAAAGGAAAAGTTGCCGTTTGACAACATAAAAATTTAAAATTGCTGTAAGGATTCCAGAGCAGTTTAAAAACATAGATAACAAACAGCAATGAAAACAAAGTATTGTTATTTGAAATATATAAAACATTCTCACACATAAACAAACACACACCCAATTTGTACATATGGACTGAGTCAAATAACAGAGAACAAATGGATAATCAACAGATGAAAATTGTTCACTCATTAATAACCAGAAAAGTGCAAATTAAAATAACAAAGAAATATCATTTTTGTGTGAACAACTTAACAAAAACTAAAAAGAACAGGGTGTGGAATACTGAACATTTTCTTACATTTTGGGTGCAAATACAAATTAGTAAATCTGGTTTAAAGCATAATCTTGCAGGATTTATGTCAAAATTAAATACACTCATACATTTTGATCCAACAAGTCTACTTTTCATACTTGTCCTATAGTATACTTATACAGGTAAATAAAGATAATACTTACCATTTAGCAAGTGACTATTATGTTTCAAAACCTTTAAAATTCTTTGAAATAGATGATAGTATAATCATTTTGCAGATGACAAAACTGAAACTAAGATGTAAATTGCCCAAAGTTATATGACCATGAAAGTGGAAGACTCTGCATTTGAACCTAGATATTTTTGCCTGTAAAATCCAAGGTCTTTTTACTATATCATACTAGTTTTCTTACCATCACCAAACACTGCCTTTAATTGGTAGGCAAAATTAAATTCCCCATTCCTCCCCACCTTTCCTGCATCCTGATCTTTGAGGAAATGATTTAATATCCTGTCATTGTCAGGGTTTATTTATTTATTTTTTTATGTTTTATTTATTTCTAGGAGAGAGAGAGAGAGACAGCGTGAACAGGGGAGGGTCAGAGAGAGGGAGTCACAGACTGAAACAGGCTCCAGGCTCTGAGCCGGCAGTCAGCACAGAGCCCGACGCGGGGCTCGAACCCACAAACCGCGAGACCATGCCCTAAGCGAAAGTCGGGCGCTTAACCGACTAAGCCACCCAGGCGCCCCATGTCAGGGTTTAAATAGAAACAAACTAAGCTATAACTTGAAAGTCTTAATTTATGAAGGGGCTCTATAAATGTGAAGGAACTGTCACCTGAATCAGCTATGAGTTGAAAGAGATGTTTGTCCTTTCCAATTCAGATTAGAACTCCAGAAGTTTGTCTCAAAACACTGCATTTCTTTAATACACTGTCTACCTTGGTTCATAAAAATACTCTTCTTTTAACTTCAAACAACTTCGAAGTTTATTTCCCCACAGAACTCTGATGATTTTGTGACTTTGTGAAGCAATTATCTTAGACTTTTATGAATTTGTTCTAGAATTCTGATGTCTTCAATTCACAAGTTTGTTGCCCTAGGTGATAGATTCTTTCAAACTTCTAAATCTGTTAATCATATATAACCTGTTTTATGACTTACTGAATGAATTTAACTTGCTCAGTTTAAGTTTTATCTATTGTATAGGTCTGACCACCACCCTTAAGGACAATATTTAAGTTAAGTTTTCTTTACTTTATAAAAATTAAACTCTTTATTTTGAAATACTGTAGATTCCCATGAGTTGTAAGAAATAACTCATACACCCTTTGTTCAGTTTCTGTCAATAGTAACATCTTATAAAACTGTAGTAAAATATCATAACCAAGATATTGACAATATACAGTCAAGATGCAGAACATTTCCACAAGGATCACTCAAGTCCTTTCATAGTCTCATCCATTTCTTTCCTGCCCCCACTCCTTATTTAATGCCTGGCAACCACTAATCTGTTCATTTTTATAGTTTTGTAATTTCAAAATTAATACATAGGAGTCATACAGTATATAACATTTTGGAATTGGCAGTTTTCAGTCAACATAATTCTCTGGAGATTCATCCAAGTTGTATATAGCAATACTTTGTTCCTTTTAATTACTGTTATTCCATGGTATGGTTGTACCACAGTTTGTTTAGCTATTAACTAATTGAAGGACAGTCTGGATTGTTTCCACTTTTTGTCTATTATGAATAAGGCTGCTATGAATATTTGTGTTTATATTTTTCTGTGAATATAAGAATTTCTCTGGGATAAATGCTCAAGAGTGTAATTGTTGGGTTTCATGGAAGTTGCATAGTTTTTTTTGACAAACTGCCAAACTTTTTTCAGGGGTGGCTATAAAATGTTTAATTCCCATGAGTAATTTCTCAACATTTCACCAGTATTTGGCTTTATTATTGTTTCTTATTTTAGGCATGAGACTTAGGTCAGGTTTTATTTTCCCATGGATGTCCAGTTGCTCCAACACCACTTGTTGAAAAGGCTATCTTTCCTCCATTGAATTGCTTTGCATCACTGTCAAAAACCAGTCAGACATATTTTTGTGGGTCTATTTCTGGCATGTCTATTCTGTTTCATTTATCTTTGTGTCTATCTCAGCTCTAATAACACACTGTCTTAATTTGTGATTACTGTATCTCTATAGTAGGCCTCAGCATCAGGTAAAGATAGTATCCTTACTTTAACCTTCTTTTTAAAGATAATTTTAGCTATGCTAACCCTGCGCCTTTCTACATATATTTTAGGATGACCTTGTCTATGTTTACAAAGAGCCGGAGTATAGACAGAAATTGTGTTAAATCAGGAGAGGTGTAGAAGATGGCCATAAAGTAGAAAGGCCCTAGGCTCATCTCATCATGTAAACACAACCAGGTAACTATCAAAATATCCTAATTAGGTGTATCTGCATGTGACTCTTGATCTTAGGACTGTGAGTTTGAGATCCATGTTGTGTGTTGAGATTACTTAAAAATCTTTAAAAAATCATCCTAAATACCCCAGAAATCACCCTGAAGACTGATAAAGCAAATTGTACAACTAAAGGGAAAGAAGAAGCCACATTCAAGAAGGTAGTAACTGTGGAGACATGGGTTAGGGGAGAAATGTATCCTGGGTATTGCAGAGGGGAGGAAGCCATAGTTGCAGAGAAGGGTGAGAGACAGAGAGGACACATAGGGGATCACACGAGGAGAACATTTCCTCAAAGCCACTGCCTGGGAAAAAGGGAGGGTATGATTTTTGTGAGTCTTTGCCACCAATGTGGCTTAAAGCTTTGAGTTTTAAAGGTCAGCGAGATTGGCTGGGATAGAGCACTGAGGGCACTGCCCATCTCCTGGAGAGAAGACACCCAAACAAGCTGGGGACAGGTAGCATGGAAGCAGAGATTTGAAGAACACCTGGGACACACAAGGGAGAGATTATTTGCTCTTCTTGGAGTCAGTCTCTGAAAGGCACCATGTCTCTTGATGGACAAAGGAGCTGGTTTGAGCCATTTCCCTCCCCACCTCTCAGTATAATCACAGAGCCAACTGTGAGAAGCAATGCAGCATTGACACAGGCTGCCTAACTTGCTTATACCAAGTCCAACACTCCTGCTCTCTGGCAGAACTTCCCTTCTCAGTCAAGCTTGCCTCAGTCCCAGTGCAGTTAGCCCCACCCCAGAAAGCAGCAAAACCATTGCCCGCATCACATTCCCAACCAGAGAGTTCTTCAGGGCTTCAGTTCTAGTGGAAGTACTATCAGGTCTCATTTAACCAGTAGAACAGAGAACACTTAGTTAAAACTCACCACATTCTGGGCAAGGATCAAACACTGTCCACTGCAAGCAAGGAGAACCTCTGCAGATGACCAGCCTGAAGAATAGAGCAGCCAAAACAGCAGGGCACACACAGCACACATTAGAGACACTCCCTAATGCACCAGGCCCTGGGAACCATATGGCTACTTCTCATACAGCTATTACTCTCAGGAGCAGAAAATATAACTGGCATTTCTAACACAGAGGAAAAGGCAGAGCCTTAGACAGAATACCAAGACAGAGGGATTAATCCCAAATGAAAGAACAAGATAAGGTCACAGCCAGAGATCAAGTGAAAAAGACATAAGTAACACAACTGATGGAGAATTTAAAGCAACAGTCATAAGGATACTCACTGTGCTTGACAAAAGGATAAAAGACATCAGGGAGACCCTTATCAGAGATAAAAGTTTTAAAAGAATCAGAAATAAAGAATGCAAAAACTGAGGTTGGAAAAAGGTTTGAGGTGGTGGAAAGCAGGCTAGAATTAGCAGAAAAATGAATTAGTGATATAGAAGACAAAATAGTATGAAATAATGAAGTTGAACAAGAGAAGGAAGAATTAGAGAACATGAGAATAGACTTAGAGAACTCAATGACTCCATCTAACATAAAAACTTTTGTATCATAGGAGTTCCAAAAGAATAAGAGAAAAAAGGAGGCAAAAGGTTTATGTGAGGAAATAACTCAAAATTTCCCTAATTTGAAGTAGGAAACAGATATCCAATCCAGGAGGCTGAGAAAACTCCCACCAAAATCAACAAAAATGGGCCAACACCAAAACATATTGTAGTTAAATTTGCAAAATATGATGATAAAGAAAAAAAATCCTAAAAGCAGCAAGAAAAAAGAAGTCCCTAACCTACAAGGGAAGACCCATAAGGCTAGCTGCAGATCTCTCCATAGTATCTTGGCAAGCCTGAAGGGAATAACAGTATATTCAAAGTATATTCAATGCTTTAAGCCTAGAGCCTGTTTCTGATTCTGTCTCCCTTTCTTTCTGCTCCTCCCCCAACTGTGCTGTCTCTCTGTTCCTCAAAAATAAACATTTTTTAAAAAATGGGTAGAAGTCATGAATAAACATTTTTCCAAAGAAGACATACAGATGGCCAAGAGGCACATGAAAAGATGCTCAACATCACTCATCATCAAGCAAATACAAATCAAAACTATAATGGGATACTACCTGACACCTATCAGATATTTTAATTACTATTTTTGTATTATTTGGATAAATATCTAGTATTTACTTTATTGAGTCTTCTAATCCATGAACATGGTATATTCCTCCATTTATTTAGGCCTTTGATTCCTTCTGTCAACATTTTGTAATTTTTATGATACAGATTGTGTACATGCTTTGTTAGATTTGTAAGTATGTAATTTTCTTTGGAGTTATTATAAATGCTATTGTTTTAAAATTTTTTGTTTCCACATTTTCATTGTTAGTATATAGAAATGCTACTGATTTTTTCATTTTGAATTTGTATTGTCCAACCTTACAGATCTCACTTATTGTCTCTAATATTGTGTTATTATTTTAGACTCTACTGTTTTATATACAATCATTTCATCTGAAAATATAGTTTCTTCTTTTTCTAATCTGTTATTTCCTTTTCTTTTTTTATTACAATGGATAAAATCTCTAGTACTATATTTAAAGAGAGCATATACCATTGCCTTATTCCAGATCTTTGAAGAAGAGCATTCAGGCATTCACCATTAAGTCAACGTAAACTGTAGGTTTTTGCAGATGAGCTTTATCAAGTTGAGAAAGTTACCTTCTAATAGTAGTTTGTTGAGAGTTTTTATATCCGGTTTGTATGTTGAATTTTGTGAAAAAAAATTTTATGTCAACTGGTATCATATGATTTTTCTCCTTTAAGCTGTTGATATGGTGAATTAAATGACTGATGTTCAAATGTTGAACACGCCTTGTATATCTGGATATGATGAATTACATGGACTCATTTTCAAATGTGGAACCAGCATTCTATGGTATATAATTTTTTATACATTGCTGTATAACTGTGCTAATATTTTGTTGAGGATTTATGCATCTAAATTCATGAGAATACTGGTTTGTAGTTTTCTTTTTTCTTTTCTTCCCTTTCTTTTTACTTTTTCCTTTTCTCTTTCCTTCTTTCCCCCTTTCTTTTTTCTTTTCTTCTTTCTTTCCTTCTTTTCTTTCTCTCTCCCTTCTCCCTTTCTTTCTTTTCCGTTCTTCTCTCCCTCTCTCTTTCTTTCCTCCCTCTTCCTCTTTTCTTTCTTTTTCTTTTATTCCTTCTCCCTTCTCTTCTTTCTTTCCTCCCTCCCTCCCTTCCTTCCTTCCTTTTCCTTCCTTCCCTTTCCCTTCCTTCTTTCCTCCCTCCCTCTCTCTTTTCTTTCTTTCTTTCCCTCCCCCCTCCCTCCCTCCCTTCCTTCCTTCTCCTGCCTCCCTTGTCTTTTTCTGGTTTAGGTAATAGCCACATAAAATTAGTTGGGAAGTACTCTTTCATTTTCCGTTTTTTGAAATAGATTGTGTAAAATTATTGTTAATTCTTTCTTGATTGTTTGGTAAAATCCTCCAGTGATACTATCTGTGCCCGGACACTTCTTTTCCAGGAACTTTTAATTATCAATTCATTAATGGCCATACAACTATTCAGATTGATTAATTCATCCTGTTGACATAGATAGTGTGTGGTTTTCCAGGACTTGGTCCACTTCTTCTACGTTGACAAATATATGAACCTAAATTTCTGGGTAGTATTCCTTATTATCTGTTTAATTCTACAATATCTAAAGTGATATGCTCTATTTCAGTCAGGAACGTTGGTGATTGGCATCTTTTTATTTTTGCTATTCTTATTAGAGGTTTATTCGTTTTATTGATTTTGAAGAGCACCTTCTTTTGCTTCACTGATTTTTCTCTATTATTTTCTAGTTTTCAAATTCATTGATATTTACTCTAATCTTTATTATTTTCTTCCTCCTCTTTGCTTTGGGTTTAGTTTGCCCTTCTTCCTCTAAGGTCTCGAGGTGGGAGCTTAGATTATTTATTTGAAAGTCTTCATATTCCACTATATGCATCTAGTTCTATACATTTGTTTCAATGCTGTGTTAACTATGTCTTATCAGTTTTGATGTTTTCCTTTTTACTCAGTTCTATGTATTTTTTATTCCATTTGAGTCTTCTTCCTCTACCCAATGATTACAAAGAAGTGTGCTGTTTAATTTATAAGCATTTGGAGGCTTCTCTGTTGTTTTTCTGTTGTTGATTTATAGTTTGATTCCATGTTATGTAAATGACACAAAGATGGCCTGCATATATACTATCACCCACCAGGTTGTTTACTTCTTCATAACAGGCTGTGACTCATTAGCTCAAAAGCCTGCTAGCATCAAATTAACATTTGTGTACATCCAATTGTTTTAAAAGTAACTCAAATAGGGGTGCCTGGGTCTCTTAGTCAGTTAAGCATCTGAATCTTGATTTCAGCTCAGATCATGATCTTATGGTTCATGGGATCAAGCCCCATGTCAGGCTCTTCCCTGACAGCGTGGAGCCTGCTTGGTGTTCTCTCTCTCCTCTCTCTCTCAACTCCTCTCTCTGCTTGTGCTCACTCTCTCAAAATATATAAACATTTAAAAAACAATAATGAAAATAACCCAAATTAGCTATTTAGAGCTCACCTGCTTTGCATACCATATGAAACTGTGCTTAACATATGCTAGCCACAGATAAGGTAAACCCTGGGTATATAAAGACCTCTAATCCCTGCTGCCCTTTAGACTTCTCTGACCCTGAGACTCCCTGCCAAGCTGCTGAGTGAAATCACCTAGATATGTAATCTCCTCTCCAATAACTCTGTTACCCAGGAATTTCCATCCCCTCCTCCACTTCTGAGTGGTGGCCTCTGTTTTATAGCTTCTGGATAGTCTCATGCTGTGAGGGACTTCCTCCACATGTGAACCTATTAAACTGTCACTCAAATAAGGCATGTGTGTGCTAAAGTCACCTTATGGTCATATGTTTTTCCTTGATCAACCCCCAAGTCCCTTCAGCCATCTATATTCCATTGTGGTCAGAGAATACAAGTTCATATGGTTTCAATTTTTTAAAACTTGCTGAAGTTGATCCATGATGTGGTCCATAAAATCTAAATGTTGCATGAGCACTTTAAAACAATGTGTATTCTTCTGTTGTTGGGCAGAGTGCCAGATATTGTTGGCTTTTGTTGTTCAGGTTTTTTACTTTCTGATTTTTTCTGTCTAGTAATTCTATAAATTACTGAGAATGGGCTGTTGACATGCCCAATTAACTATGAATTTTATTTCCTCATTCAGCTTTATCAGATTTTGCCTCATATTTTTAGGCTCTGTTACTTTAGGATTACTATGTCTTCCTGGTGTACCGATACTTTTATTTTTATATAGCATCCTTTTTTGTCTCTAGTAATTTTCTAATATCTATCTAGTTTATCCAATACTAATATAGCTGTTACTGTTTTTTATGATTAATGTTTGCATGTCATATTTTTTCCCATTCTTTTGCTTTTGTTAAAAGCAAGCATGTAAATTTTACACATTTCCAATACAATGCATAATGTTGGATCACATTTTTTATTCACAATGCCAACTCTTTTAAATGATGTTTTTAGACCACTTATATTTGAAGTAATTATTGACATACTGGGGCATAAGTCTGCCATTTTATGTTTTCTGTTTTCTGTTTGTTTCCTGTATTTCTCATTCCTCTGTTTCTCTTTTTTATTCTTTCTGGTGGGTTAATATTTCTTAGAATCCCAAATTGATTTATTTATACTGTTTTCAAGTATATTGCTTTTTATAGTTTCATTAGTCGTGGTAGGTATTATGTTTACATAACATCATAATCAACAGCTATTGATGTTGTACCTCTTCAAATGAAGTATAGAAATCTTACTTCTATTTAGGCCCTTTCACTTTTAAAATATAATTGTCTTAAGCATTTCCTCTACTTACAATGTACATTACAGGAATGGTGTTATTATCTTTGCTTCGACCATCACATATTAAAACTCATGAGGGGCACCTGGGTGGCTCAGTTGGTTAAGCATCCGACTTTGGCTCAGGTCATGATCTCGTGGTTTGTGAGTTTGAGCCTCACGTTGGGCTCTGTGCTGACAGCTCAGAGCCTGAAGCTGCTTCAGATTCTGTGTCTCCCTCTCTCTCTATCCCTCCTGCACTCATGCTCTGCTTCTCTCTCTCTCTCAAATAATAAAACATTAAAAAATTTTTGTAACAAATGAGAAGAGTCTGTATAATTGCTCACTTTTATGTTCTTTTATTTCTGAAATTCCAAGCCTTCTCTTAACATTTTCTTTCTTTCTTTTTTTGCTTTTAGAAACGTTCCTCTAACCAATCATTAAGGATCTGTTTGCTACCAACATGTTCTCTTAGATTTCCTTATCTGAGAATGTCATTATTTCTCCGCCACTTCCGAAGAATATTTTTTCCAGGTATAAAACTGTCAGTTCTTCTTTCAGTACTTGAAAAAAATGTTGTACCACATCCTTCTGATCTTCATAATTTTAGATGAGAAAATCACTTTCATTCAAATAGGTATTCCCCTCTAGGTAATGCATTGTTTCTTTCTGACTGCTTTCAAGGTTTTCTTCTTTAGTTCTCAAATGTTTAATGATGAAGTGACCTGGTGTAGATTTCCTAATATTTACCCTCTTTAAGACTTGCTCAGGTTCTTGAGTCTATCAGGTTTATGTCTTCCACCAAATTTGGAAAGTTTTCAGGCATTATCTCCTTGAAATACATACTCTTGCCCTTTCATTTCTCTTTTTCTTCTCTTTTCCCCTCTTCTTCAGCCTCCTCCTCTGTCTTTTCTCCCTCTCCCTCTCCCTTTCTCACTGTCCATCTCCCCTCTCCAGTTCTTCTGGAACTCCAATAATATGAATTTTAACTCTTTTGCAATTGATCCAGAGGTCCCTGAAACTCTGTTAATTTTTTACAGTTTGTTTTCTTTCTATTGTCTAGACTGTGTAAATTTTGTTATATTTACTTTTTTAAAAAAATAGTTTATTGTCAAGTTAGTTTCCATATAACACCCAGTGCTCATCCCAGCAAGTGCCCTCCTCCATGTGCATCTCCCTCTTCCCCTCTCCCCAACACTCATCAGCCCTCAGTTTGTTCTCATTATTCCGGAGTCCCTCACAGTTTGCCACCCTCCCTCTCCCCAACTATTTTTCCCCTTTTTCTCCCCCACGGCCCTCTGTTAAGTTCCTCCTAATCCACCTATATGTGCAAAAATAAGGTATCTGTCCTTCTCTTCCTGACTTATTTCGCTCAGCATAACACCCTCAAGATCCATCCATGTTGCTACACATGGCCAGATTTCATTCTTTCTCATTGCCATGTAGTATTCCATTTTATAGATAAACCACATCTTCTTGATCCATTCATCAGTTGATGGACATTTAGGCCCTTTCCATGTTTTGGCTATTGTGGAGAGTGCTGCAGTGAACATTGGGGTACATGTGTCCCTATGCATCAGCACTCTTGTATCTCTTCGGCAAATTCCTAGCAGTGCTATTGCTGGGTCATAGGGGAGTTCTAGTGTTAATTTTTTGAGGAACCTCCACACTGTTTTCCAGAGGGGCTGCACTCGTTTACATTCCCACCAACAGTGTGGGGGGGTGCCCGTTTCTCCACATCCTCACCAGCATCTAGAGTCCTCTGATTTGCTCATTTTAGCCACTCTGACAGGAGTTAGGTGGTATCTCAGTGTGGTTTTGATTTGTATTTCCCTGATGAGGAGGGATGCTGAGCATCGTTTCATGTGTCTGTTGGCCATCTGGATGTCCTCTTTGGACAAGTGTCTGTTCATGTCTTCTGCCTGTTCAATGGATTATTTGTTCTTCGGGTGTGGAGTTTGGTGAGTTCCTTATAGATTTTGGACAGAAGCCTTGATCTGATATGTCATTTGCAACTATCTTTTCCATTCTATCGGCTGCCTATTAGTTTTACTGATTGTTTCCTTTGCCGTGCAGAAGCTTATAATCTTGATGAGGTCTCAGTACTTTAGTTTTGCTGGTGATTCCCTTGCCTTTGGGGATGTGACAAGTAAGAAATTGCTGTGGTTGAGGTCAAGGACGCTGTTTCCTGCTTTCTCCTCTAGGGTTTTGATGGTCTCCTGTCTCACATTCAGGTCCTTTGTCCATTTTGTTTATTTTGGTGTATGGTGTGAGAAAATATCTAGTTTCATTCTTTTGCATGTTGCTATACAGTTCTCCCAGCAGCGTCTGTTAAAGAGTCTGTCTCTTTTCCATTGGATACTCTTTCCTGCATTGTCAAGGATTTGTTGGCCATACATTTGTGGGTTCAATTCTGAGTTCTCTATTTGATTCATTGGTCTATGTGTCTGTTTTTGTGCCAATATCATAATGTCTTGATAATTACAGCTTTGTAATAGAGGCTCAAGTCTGGGATGGTGAAGCCCCCCGTTTTGGTTTTCTTCTTCAATATTACTTTGGCTATTCATGGTCTTTCGTGGTTCCATACAAATTTTAGGATAGTTTGTTCTAACTTTGAGAAGAATGCTGGTGCAATTTTGATTGGGATTGCATTGAATGTGTAGATTGCTTTGGGTAGCAATGACATTTTAACTATATTTATTCTTCCAGTCCATGAGCATGGAATG
Source organism: Proteles cristata cristata (assembly GCA_017311185.1). NCBI lineage: Eukaryota > Metazoa > Chordata > Mammalia > Carnivora > Hyaenidae > Proteles > Proteles cristata. The sequence goes on from JAESUZ010004661.1 coordinate 101,565, forward strand.
TTTTTCCATTTCTTTGTGTCTTCATCTATTTCCTTCATAACTATTCTATAGTTTTCATCATACAGATCTCCTAAATCTTTGGTTAGGTTTATTCCTAGGTGTTTTATGTTTTTTGTGTGTGTGCAGTTGTGAATGGGATCAGTTTCTTGATTTCTCCTTCTGTTGCTTCATTATTGGTGTATAAAAATGCATCCGATTTCTGTACGTTGATTTTGTACCCTGCGACTTTGCTGAATTCATGGATCAGTTCTAGTAGGCTTCTGGTGGAGTCTGTCATGTTTTCTATGTAGAGTATCATGTCTGCAAAAAGTGAAAGTTTGACTTCATCTTTGTTATTTTTATTATTTCTCTTCTCCTACTGGGTTTGGGGTGCTCTTGTTGCTCTCCCTCTAGTTCCTTTAGGTGTGCTGTTAGATTTTATACTTGAGCTTTTTCTAATTTATTGAAATAGTCCTGGAGTGCAATGTACTTCCCTCCTAGAACAGCCTTTGCCGCATCTCATAGAGTTTGGATTGTTGTATTTTCATTTTCCTTTGTTTCCATATATTTTTAAATTACTTCTCTAATTGCCTGATTGGCCCATTCATTCTTTAGTAAGGTGTTTTTTAACCTCCATGTTTTTGGAGGTTTTCCAGACTTTTTCCTGTGATTAATTTCAAGTTTCACAGCATTGTGATCTGAAAGTGTGCATGGTATGATCTCGATCCTTTCATATTTATTGAGGGCTGCTTTATGTCCCAGTATGTGATGTATCTTGGAGAATGTGCCACGCACACTTGAGAAGAAAGTGAATTCCTTGGCCTCAGGATGTAGAGTTCTAAATATATCTGTCAAATCCATCTGGTCCAATGTGTCATTCAAGTCCATTGTTTCTTTAGTGATTTTCTGTCTAGTTGATCTATCCATTGTTGTAAGTGGAGTATTAAAGTCCCCTGCTATTAGCACATTCTTGATTGTTTCTGTTTGTGATTGTTTTATGTATTTGGGTGCTTCTCTATTCAGTGCATAGACGTTTATAATTGTTAGCTCTTCCTAATGGATAGACCCTGTAATTATTATATAATGCCCTTCTTCATCCCTTGTTACTGCCTTTACTTTAAAGTCCAGTTTGTCTGATAAGAGTATGGCTACTCAAGCTTTCTTTTGACTTCCAGTAGCATGATAGATATTCCTCCATCCTCTTACTTTCAATCTGAGGGTGTCCTCAGGTCTAAAATGAGTTTCTTGTAGACAGCAAATAGATGGATTTTGGGTTTTTTTTAATGCATTCTGCTACCCTATGTCTTTTGATTGGAGCGTTTAGCCCATTTACGTTCAGTGTTATTATTGAAAAATATGGGTTTAGAGTCATTGTGTTCTCTGTAGGATTCATGCTTGTGGCGGTGTCACTGGTACTTTATGGGTTTTTGGTTTTTTTTTTTATTTTTTGCAACATTTCCTTCATAGCGTCCCCCTCAGGATTTCTTGTAGGGCTGGTATAGTGGTGACGAATTCTTTCAGTTTTTATTTGGGAAGACTTTTATCTCTCCTTCCATTCTGAATGACAGGCTTTCTGGATAGAGGATTCTTGGCTGCATATTTTTTCTGTTCATCACATTGAAGATTTCCTGCCATTCCTCTCTGGCCTGACAAGTTTCTGTAGATAGGTCTGTAACCATTCTGATAGGTTTTCCTTTGTATGTTAGGGCCTTTTTATCCCTAGCTGCTTTCAGAATTCTCTCCTCGTCCTTATATTTTGCCAATCTCACTATGATATGTTGTGCAGAAGATCAATTCAAGTTACGTCTGAGGGGAGTTCTCTGTGGCTCTTGGATTTTAATGTCTGTTTCCTTCCCCAGAATGGGGAAGTTCTCAGCTATAATTTGTTCAAGGACTCCTTCAGTGGCTTTCCCTCTTTCCTCTTCTAAAATTCCTATGATACGGATATTGTTCCGATTGATTATATCACTCAGCTCTCGAACTTTCCTTTCATGTTTCTGGATCAGTTTATCTCTCTTTTTCTCAGATCCCTCTGTTTCTATAATTGTATCTTCTAACTCAGGAATAGGTATTCCTCTCTGCCTCTTCAGTCCGTGCATTGGAAGCCTCCATTTTACTGTGCATCTCATTTATAGCAGTTTTTAATTCATCGTAACTATTTTTTTTTTAATTTTTTAATGTTTTATTTATTTCTAGGAGAGAGAGAGACAGCGTGAGCAGGGGAGGGTCAGAGAGAGAGGGAGTCACAGACTCCCTGAAACAGGCTCCAAGCTCTGAGCTGGCAGTCAGCACAGAGCCCGACGCGGGGCTCGAACCCACAAACCGCGAGATCATGACCTAAGCGAAAGTCAGACGCTTAACCGACTAAGCCACCCAGGCGCCCCCATCGTAATTATTTTTAAGCTCCATACTCATAAGACCCTGGATTCTTAAGAAAATGTATTGTTAAGTTTGTTTGTTTGTTTTGAGAGAGAGAGAGAGAAATCAAGCAGCGGAGTGGCAGGAAGAGGGAGAGAGAAAATCCCAAGCAAGTTCTGCACTGTCAGCCCAGAGCCTGACATGGGGCTCAGACTCATGAAACCATGAAATCATGACTTGAGCAAAAATCAAGAGTTGGATGCTTAACTGACTGATTCACCCAGGTGCTCCCCCTCAAAATTTTTAGCAGGAAGTCACCCTGTTGGGATGGGGCATGTGGCCAGCAAGGTAGATGTGCATGTTCAGCTTACTACTAGGTACCCCAACACTACCCAGCAAAAGTGGGGCAGTGACTCATACTGTCTTGTTGCAGACAAATAGAATGAACATTGAGCATCCTCCTTGGCCCTGGTAACACCTTCTCAATGAAAGTGAGCAAATGGGGCGCCTGGGTGGCTTAGTCGGTTAAGCGTCTGACTTTCGATTAGGTCATGATCTCGCGGTTCGTGGCTTCGAGCCCCGCGTCGGGCTCTGTGCTGACTGTCAGCTCAGAGCCTGGAGCCTGTTTCAGTCTGTGACTCCCTCTCTCTCTGACCCTCCCCTGCTCACGCTGTCTCTCTCTCTCTCTCTCCTAAAAATAAAAATAAATAAATAAATAAATAAATAAATAAATAAATAAATAAATAAATAAATAAAAAGAAAGTGAGCAACCACATTTTGCCTCCAATGTTGGTGTAATATCACCTTTTCACTAGGCCTCCCGACACCAGGGATTGGAGAAGGAGAAATAGAGTGCCAAGTAGCCTGTCTCCCCACTGCTTAGTTTTGTCTCATTGATGTCAGGTGGGGATGGAGGCTCAATTTCCCACTGGATCCTACTGACGTAGGGAGGAAGAGAAAAAATAGTGCTAACTAGGATTCCATTACGCAGCCTCATTAAATTTTGTTGCTGCTAAGTGTGGATGGAGGCTCAGCTGGCTATTGGACCCAACTGATACCACCCTGGTGGAAGAATCAGAGTATTGTCTACTTTCACCTGCGGGGGGATGAAAAGATCGATTTCCACCTTAGTTCCACCAACACTACCCTGTCAATGGGAATTAGAGTTTTTGCTTGTTCTGCTGGGTGGAGATAGCAGAACAACTGCCTGCTCAGTCCTACTACCACCTAATGAGGAAATCAGTGTACCACCTGTTTACCAGGGGTACGGGTGGGGGATGAGATAAAAGATCAACTTCCTGCTTGTACACACCGAAACCATGTATTGGGAGAGGAGTGTAATTTTTCGATTGGAGTTTGGCTGGAGTAGGGCAGGCATTGCTAAAACCGTTTTCTGCGGTTAGCCTACCCGTTTCTGGGTTCCGTGGTTAGAGGGAACAGGCTTTCCTTGGAGTGTTAGTATGTGCCTAGTGACAGCTTCTAGTTGGAGGCCTCTGGCAGTATCCTGTTCAGAATATATGGGAACCTATATGGAAACTTAGAAAACTCACACCATGTCCTGAGATCCCCAGGAAGCATACCTCCTTCTTTCCTTGTGTCAGAGATTTTAGTTGTGATGGGAAGGATCTAGAAGGAATGGTACTATTCCACCTTGGCAAAACTGAAGTCTCTTCATTTTAATATAAAACTTGAATATTTGTAGGTTCCTTGAGCACTAATATTTAATTTCTCAATGCTTTTATAGTAACACTTTTTTGCCCTTTATTTAAAAACTTGTTTAATTTTTTTTCTTTTTGAAAGAGACAGAGACAGTGCAAGCAGGGGAGGGGAAGAGAGAGAGAAAAATACAGAATCAAAGCAGGCTCCAGGCTCTGAGCTGTCAGCACAGAGCCTGACGCAGGGCTCAAACTCATGGACTGTGAGATCATGACCTGAGCCAAAGTTAGATGCTTAACCAACTGAGCCACCCAGGTGCCCCCCCCCTTTTTTTTACTTTAAAGAGTAGTATTACCAGATTACAGATTTGTGAAGGTAATTTGGGATGTCCTTACGCTAGGACTCACTGGGTGATCTTATCTTGATTCCTATTTTATTGGTATAATTGAAAGCTGTTCTTTCTCTTATTAGCTACCATGGCTCTTTCCTAATGCCATCATAATTCTCTTTTTCCTTTATCCTTTATTTATCTTTTCTTCTATATATATTTTAAACTTATCAGCTTTTGTATATAAATATTGCGTATATGTTTTTGTGTTTCTAACAGAGAAGTTACAGGGATTTTTAGCCGAGTTGAATATACCATTCCCCACATGAGTCTTTGACAGCCTCAAATCCAGAGTCTTGGGAAGTTGAGGCATGGTGGCCTTTGGCCTTGGCTGCAAGTGTTCTAGAGGGGATCAGGAATAAAGGATACCTGCGAGTAAAAAACTATAGAGTATGATTTGCCTAACACTACCAACACCTCTATGGGGCTGTCACAAAGCAGTTGGTAGAAAGAAACCACTAGTGATAACAGCAAAGAGCCAAATCTATGTGGCAAACAGACAAAATATAACATTTATCAGGTGACTACTTTGTACTACTGTGCCAGGTGCCAGAAGATAGAAAGATAAGTAATAAATACCTTGCCCAATGTAGGAAAGACTGTAGTCAAATATCCTATAAAGGAAAGGATATTTCTTTGGTGGTAATACACTAAATCACCTAAAGTACCACAGCTCATATGTAGTCAAGCTTAATCTGAAGCTAGTTGTCAAATCATCTTTAACTGTCAATTCTACTTTGCCTATGCCTACTGTACTTTGTAAATTTATCTCACTTAGAACAATTAAGTTACTATATATATAATGGTTTACTCCAACTGAGTAAATCAAGAGCTATATACTGTTCATTTTTGTATCTGTAGCTCCTGGCACATAGTAGCTATTCATTCAGAAAGTATTTGTCAAGTGCTTAGGTTCCACACACTGTTCCAAATGACAGGAATATAAGACATAGAAGCTCACAGCTCTAAATATGCTTATGTTCAGGTAGAGAAGATGGACAACTATGATTAAGGATGGTACTACACTGACATTTAGGAGATGGTTTGCACTTTGCTTAGAATCTCTAAGTGAGCCCCTTGGAGACCCTTATGGCTATAAATTTCTGACATATTTATCTTCATCAAAATATTTTGAGTTAGGTAGACATAAAAAAATCTATAGCTCATTGATTTTATCACAATATGAACTGTTTAAATGGACTTAGTAATGCTATTGTCATGAGGGTTAAGTTCAATTTAACCAACACAATGCAAGTTGTATGTGCAAAGCACTGGAAAATATTTTACATATATTATCTCACTGAATCATCACTTTTGGTTAAAAAGGCCTTTCATTACAGGACACCAGAATAGCTCTGTTAGTTAAACGTCTGACTTTGGCTCAGGTCATGATCTTGCAGTTTGTGAGTTTGAGCCCTGTGTTGGGCTCTGTGCTGACGGCTTGGAGCCTGGAGCCTGCTTCGGATTCTGTCTCCCTCTCTCTCTGCCCCTCCCCACTTGTGCTCATGGGTGCGTTCTCTCTCTCTCTCTCAAAAATAAGTAAAAAGGGGCGCCTGGGTGGCTTAGTCGGTTAAGCGTCCGACTTTCGCTTAGGTCATGATCTCACTGTTCGTGGGTTCGAGCCCCGCGTCGGGCTCTGTGCTGACTGCCCGCTCAGAGCCTGGAGCCTGTTTCAGTCTGTGACCCCCTCTCTCTCTGACCCTCCCCTGCTCACGCTGTCTCTCTCTCTCTCTCCTAAAAATAAATAAAACATAAAAAAAAAATTTAAAAAAAAATAAGTAAAAAACCCCACAATTTTTAAAGGCCTTTCGTTACCCATGTCTACTCTCCCTTTCCTTCCCAGATCCCTGTGAAGTACAGTTTTCACAGAATGTTCCCAAGTCACCCTGTGTGTTCATCTGGTATGGCATATTGTAATTTTCTATTTACTTTTCTGCCAGTTACATTCAGTAATATATTTTTGTTTACTCAAAATCAGGGGAACAGGAGAAGATGGTTGATCATACACACTCTAGGGTTAAATCTCAACTCCCTTACTGTGACATTGTGCAATTTAACCTCACTGAGCCTCAGTTTCCTCATCTACAAAATACAAATAACAACACCTTCTTTGTTGTGAGGATTAAAAAAAATGAGCATAAAAGACTTAATATGGTACCCTATCTTATCATTAATTATTAATTATCATGGTGCCTGCTATCTAGTAGGTATTCAATAGATGTCTTATAATTAATCCCCTTTTAACCTTTAGTTAATAGTGAAAAGACTGGTGTCAGAATTCAAGTCCTCTGAACCAAAATCTTTGTAGATGATTTGTAGATATTATGCCATTGTTTTTCTAAATAAAAGTTTAGGCCAGTAATCAGATGGGATTTTTGTGCTAACTTTAGATGCATGCATCAGTCTGGATGAAGTAGTCTGAATTTCAAAACATTAAAATATCCAGTATATTTTAATGGCTTATTAGAACTGGATTGAATATTAGAATCAGTAATGCCTTGGATGGTTGGTATTGTTACCTTTAAAATAATTAAAGCTTTTCGCATGGAGTTCAACATATTCATATACTCAATTTTACTATCTACAAAAGAGTATTAGTATGGGGTTCCCATGTCTTGGATTAAGGAGTCACTCATTAAAAATTACAAGGAAAGGCACTTTGATTCTTGTCCCTTGTGAAAGATGACTCTTACCTACTGAATGTAAAATATGAAGTAGACCAAAATTTTCTTTCTCTTCTCACCTTCCATGTTAGTATTTCTTTTTTGCCTTGTGGTCCCAAGCCACACAACCCCGGTTCCATTTCTGCAATACTTACTACTGTTTTCAGGATGCAGACAAAGGAAACCAGTATAATTGATTTCAAGTATTAATGGACAAAAGAGATTGTCTTCTTTAAAAGTATTCATATCAAAATAGATGAGCAGAGGTGGTCTATGCTTCCCTAGTACTATTGTGAATTGCCCATTAAGCAGTAGATATATGGGGGGAGGCAGAAGTAAAGAATTCAAAAGTGTAGCCTGTTAAAGTTAATATTATATTTATAGTGCTTTAAAATAATTTATAGATTTATAATAAACTATGATAAATATGATGAATTTTATTTATATAATAAACTATGATAAATATGAATTTTATTTATAACAAATTCATAATAATAATAATGTATATGTTTTCTTGATGACAGAATATCAGTAAATATTAATTAAAATAATGTAAAATATTAATGATTTTTAAATGATCTATCAATCTACTTACTGATTTTCCTTTTTTGTTTGAATTTTGTGGTCCATAGAACTTATCTTGCATTAACCTATCTGAAAAAGAATGGAAAAAAAAGATTATATAAACAAGTTGGCACTTGTGGCATTTGACAAACACAATCTACAGGCATGTCTTTAACTAATGATGGTGTAGCATAGCAATTAAGAGCACAGGCTCTGGAACCAGACTGCTTGGATTCAAACAGTCTCTGTCCATCTAACTTTGGACAAGTTATTTTGGCTTTCTCTGACTCAGTTTCCTCATTTGTCAAAAGATAAAGATCCTCTGCCATAAGGCATGTGGTTTAAAGGGTTAAAGCATCTAACACTGGTCTGGAACATAATAAGCAGAAAATGAATGCAGGTTTTGTTATTTTTGTTACTATCACTACTGCCCTCTTTGCTCTGACTCCTTACGCATTATAACCTTGGGTCTGTCACCGAATATATCCAATTACTATTTTCAGTAGTATTGTTAAAATGTATATATTAACTCATTAAAATTAAATGTCACCATGGTCTATATTTTTATGTACATAAAAGTGTCTTTTAGTTCGATGACAGTAAATGTTTGTTTGTAGTACTTCTACTTTTCTGATTCTTAATGCTAGTTCAAAAAATAAAGTAAAAACTAAATAACAAACAAAACCTCATAACTGCACTCTAGATGGTTCTGAATGTTTCTGTGGGTGTTAAATTTCATGCACATTATTCAAAATTGTATTTGACTGGATGTTTAAAAGATTTCTTTTACTCATCCTCCTTGGAGCCTCATTTTAGCATATTCTCTAGCAGTCATTTGGGTAATCTTCCATCATACATTTACTACACATACCCAAATCTATAAAGTTGTGTAAACAATCTACATTCTAGATACCTTTCATGAATAATAATTCTGTATTTCCTCAAGAATTCATGACCCTGGAAGGAATCTCATGAAATAAACTAAAAGAATTTATTAAGTATGGAATAGAACAATGATAGTCTTTAATCATTGGTGCCCTAGGCTGAGATCTATGTTGCACAAATACAGATATTTATATAAGGGAGTGAGAGGTATCTATGAAAGCAGTTCCACAGTAATGGACCCAGGCAAAATCCTCTAATTTGTTTACAAAAAATAATAATAAATCAAGGAATTCAACAAGAGTGAATCAACTCTACATGTACTGCATTTTATTTCAATTATTTATTTTAATAAAAGCAAAACTAACCTATGCTTTTTATTTTTTCAAGTTTTATTTAATTCCAGTTAGTAAACATACAGAATAGTATTCGTTTCAGGTGTAAAATTTAGTGATTCATCACTTACATACAACACCCAGGGCTCATCACTTCTGCTGCTTTCCTCAACCCATCACCCATATAACCTAGACACTCCAGCAACCCTCAGTTGTTCTCTATAGTTAAAAGTCTTTTCCTGGTTTGCCTATCTTTTTTCCCCACACATATGTCCATCTGTTTTGGTCCTTAAATTCCACACATGACTGTAATCATTTGGTATTTGTCTTTCTTCTGACATTTCACTTAGCATAATACGTTCTAGTTCCATTCACATTGTGGCAAATGGCAAGATTTCAGTCTTTCTGATCACCAAGTAGTATTTCATTGTGTGTGTGTGTGTGTGTGTGTGTGTGTGTGTGTGTGTGTGTGTGTGTGTGTGTGTATGGATATAGGCTCTTTCCATTGTTTGGCTATTGTTGATAATGCTGCTACAAACATTGTGGTACATGTATCCATTCAAATCAATCTTTTTTATTTCTTTGGTAAATACCTAGTGGTGCCATTGCTGGATCATAGGGTAGTTCTATTTTTAACTTTTTGAGGAACCTCCATACTGGTTTCTGGAGTGGCTGCATTAGTTTTCATTTCCACCAACAGTGTAAGAGGATTCCCCTTTATATGCATCCTTGCCAACACCTGTTGTTGCCTGCATTATTCATTTTAGCCATTCTGATAGGTGGCAGGTGGTGTCCCATTATAGTATTTCCCTGATGCTGAGCATCTTTTCATGCGTCTGTTGGTCATCTGTATGTCTTCTTTGGAAAACCCATTATGCCTTCTACCCATTTTTTTAAATGTTTATTTTTGAGAGACAGAGAGATAGAGCACAGATGGGGGAAGAACAGAGAGAGAGGGAGACACAGAATAGGAGCTGTCAGCACAGAGCCCAACATGAAGCTAGAAACTACGAACTGTGAGATCATGACCTGACCCCAAGTCAGGCACTCAGCTGTCTCCCTTTCATCCATTTTTAATTGGATCATTTAGTTTTGGGGTGTTGGGTTGTAGAAGTGCTTTATATACTTTGGATACTAACACTTTATCAGATATGTCATTTGCAAATATCTTCTCCCATTCTGTAGGTTGCCTTTTAGTTTTGTTGACTGTTTCCCTCACTGTGCAGAAGCTTTTCATTTTGATGAAGTCCTAATGGTTAATTTTTGTTTTTGTTTCTCTTGTCTCAGGAGACATATCTAGTAAGAAGTTGCTACAGCTGATGTCAAAGAGGTTACTGCCTCTGTTATCTAAGATTTTAATGGATTTCTGTCTCATATTTAGGCTTTGAATCCATTGAGAATTCAATTTGTGGGTGGTGGTAAGAAACTGATCCAGTTTCATTCTTTTGCATATTGCTATCCAGTTTTCCCAATACCATCTGTTGAAGAGATTATCTTTTTCCCATTGGACATTCTTTCTTGCTTTGCCAGACTAAATGACCATACAACTGTGGGTTCATTTCTGGGTTTTCTATTCTGTTCCGTTGATCTATGTGTCTGTTTTTGTGCCAGTACCAGTATCATACTCACTGTCTTGATGATTACAGCTTTGTAATATAACTTGAAGTCCGGAATTGTGATACTTCTAGTTTTGCTGCTTTTTCAAGGTGGCTTTGGCTATTGGGGTCTTTTAAGGTTCCATACAAATTTTAGGATTGTTCTAGCTCTGTGAAGAATGCTGGTGGTATTTTAATAGGGTTTGCATTAAATGTGTAGATTGCTTTGGGTAGCATGGACATTTTAACAATATTTGTTCTTCCAATCCTGGAGCATGGAAGGATTTTCCATTTCTTTGTGTCATCTTCAATTTCTTTCATCAGTGTTTTATAGTTTTCAGAGTATAGGTCTTTCACCTGCACGTTGGTTAGGTTTATTCCTAAGTATATCTCATGGTTTCCGGTGTAGTTTTAAATGGAATCGATTCCTTGATTTCTCTTTCTGCTACTTCATTATTGATGTATAGAAATACAACAGATTTCTGTATGCTGGTTTTGTATCCTGTGACATTAGTGAATTTGTGTATCAGTTCTAGCAACTTTTGGGAGAGTTTTTGGGTTTTCTATGTAGAGTATCCTGTCATTTGCAAATAGTGAAAGTTTGATTTTGGATGCCATTTCTTTCTTTTTGGTGTCTGATTGCTGAAGTTAGGACTTCCAGGACTTTTTAAAACAAACAGTGGTGAAAGTGGACATCCCTGTCTTGTTCCTGACCTTAGAAAGCTCTCAGTTTTTCCCTATTGAGAGTGGTATTAACTGTGGGCTTTTCATATATGGCCTTTATTATGTTGAGGTACGTTCCCTCTAAACCAACTTTGTTGAGGGTTTTTATCATGATTCGGATGTTGTACTTTGTCAAAGGCTTTTTTCTGCTTCTATTGAGAGGACTGTATGGTACTTATCCTTTTACTGATGTAGTTTATCACATTGATTGATTTGCAAATATTTTTACAGGTTTATTTATTTTGAGAGAGAGAGACTAAGAGAAAGAGAGAAAGAGGGAAACAGAGAGAGAGAGGGGGAAATCCTGAGCAGGCCCTGCTGCTTGGAGTGGAGAGCCCAATGAGCGGCTCAAACCCACAAATTGTGAGATCATGACCTGAGCCTAAATCAAAGAGCTGAATGTTTAACTGAGTGAGCCACCCAGGCACTCCTGATTTGCAAATATTCACCCACAGTTTCAATGGTGAATGATTCTTTTAAAGTACTGTTGAATCCAATTTGCTAGTACTTGGTTGATAATTTTTGCATCCACGTTCACCAGGTATATTGGCCTGCATTTCTCTTTTTTAGTGGAGTCATTGCCTGGTTTTGGTATCAGGGTATTGCTGGCCTCATAGAATGAATTAAGTTCTCCTTCCTTTTCTATTTCTTGGAATAGTTTGAGAAGAATGGGTATTAACTCTTCTTTAAATGTTTGGTAGAATTTGCCTGTGAAGCCATCTATCCCTGGACTTTTGTTTGTTGGGAGATTTCTGATTACTGATTCAACTTCATTGCTAGTTATTGGTCTGTTCAAGTTTTCTATTTCTTCCTGTTTAAGTTTTGGTGGTTTATATATTTCTAGAAATGCATGCATTTCTTCTCAATTATCTAATTCGTTGGCATATAAACTTTCATTACATAATTTTATAATTGTATTTCTGTGTTGCTGGTTGTTATTTCTCCTCTCTCTTTTGTGATTGGGTTATTTCTCTTTTCTCTTTAATGAGTCCAGCCAGGAGGTTATCAATTGTATTATTTTTTCAGCGAACCAGCTCCTGGTTTCATTCATCTGTTCTAGTGTTGGCTTTTTTTTTTTTTTTAGTTTTTATAGAATTTATTTCTGCCCCAAATTTTATCATCTCCTTCCTTCCACTGGCTTTAGGCTTCATTTATTGTTCTTTTTATAACTCCTTTAGGTGTAAGGTTAGGTTTTTTATTTGAGATTTTTCTTGCTTCTTGAGGTAGACCTGTATTGCTGTATAGCTCCCTCTGAGGATCAATTTGCTTCATCCCAAAAAGTTTGTTGTGTTTTCATTTTCATTTGTTTCCATGTATTTTTTTTAACACTTATTTATTATTGAGAGACAGAGAGAGACAGAACATGAGCATGGGAGGGAGAGAGGGGAAGACACAGAATCCAAAGCAGGCTCCAGACACTGAGCTGTCAGCACAGAGCCCGACACGGGGCTTGAACCCATAAACTGTGGGATCACGACCTGAGCCAAAGTCAGAAACTTCACCAACTGAGCCACCCAGGTGCCCGTTTCCATGTATTTTTAAATTTCTTCTTTGATTTCATCATTGACTCATTTTTATTCTTTAGTAGCCTGTTGTTTAACCTCCATGTATTTGTGGTCTTGCCAAGTCTTTTCTTGCAGTTGAGTTCAAGTTTCATAGCGTCATGGTGAGGAAAGTGACATGATATGGTCTCAATCATTTTTTATTTGTTGAGGCCTGATTTGCAGCTTAGTTAAGTGATCTATTCTGGAGAATGTCCCATGTGCACCTGAAAAGAATGTGTATTCTGCTGCTTTAGGATAGAATGATCTGGTCCAATGTGTCATTCAAAGCCATTGTTTCCTTGTTAATTTTCTGTTTAAATGATCTGTCCATTGGTGGAAGTCGGGTGTTAAAGTCCCCTACTATTATTGTATTATTATCAATGAACTTTGTTTATTTATTTATTATTTATTTATTTTTTAATGTATTTATATTTTTATATATTTATTTATTTATTATTATCAATGAACTTACTATCAATGAATTAATGTTTGTTATGAATTTTTATTTTTATTTTTTTACAAAATGTTTATTTTCAGAGAGAACATGAGAGAGGGGCAGGGACAAAGAGAGACCGAGATTGAGAATCACAAGCAGGCTCCACACTGTCAGTGCAGAGCCTGATGCAGAACCCAATTTTATGACCTGAGCTGAAATCAAGAGTCGGATCCTGAAGTGACTCAACCACCCAGGCGACCCATGAATTGTTTTATATATTTTATATATTTGGGCATTCCCTTTTTGGGTCTGTAAACATTTGTGATTATTATATCTTCTTGGTGGGTAGACCCCTTTATTATAACATAGTACTCTTCTTCATCTCTTGTTACAGTCTTTGTTTTAAAGCCTAGTTTGATATAGACATCAATGAATATTGATATCTCTGGCTTATTGCTACTCTGGCTTTCTTTTGATATCCATTTACATGATAAATGCTTCTTCATCCCTCATTTTCAATCTGCAAGTGTCTTTAGGTCTAAAATGAGTCTTCTGTAGGCAGCATATCGATAGGCCCTATTGTTTTTTCTTCTTTTATCCATTCTGACACCCTATGTCTTTTGACTGGAGTGTTTAGTCCATTTACATTTAGAGTAATTACTGATAGATATGTATTTATTGCCACTTTATTACTTGGTTTTGTTGTTGTTTCTGTAGATTTTCTCTGATTCTTTCTTGTTTTTGTCACTTTTGGTCTTTCCTTTCCACTCAAAGAGTCCCCTTTAATATTTCTTGTAGGGCTGGTTTAATGGTCATAAACCTCTTTAGATTTTGTTATCTGGGAAACTATCTCTCCTATTCTGAATCATAGTCTTGTTGGATAGAATATACTTGGCTGGAGAATTTTTTCATTAAGCATTTAAAAAAAATTTTTTTTAATGTTTTATTTATTTCTAGGAGAGAGAGAGAGAGAGACAGCGTGAGCAGGGGAGAGTCAGAGAGAGAGGGAGTCACAGACTGAAACAGGCTCCAGGCTCTGAGCTGGCAGTCAGCACAGAGCCCGACGCGGGGCTCGAACCCACGAACCGCGAGATCATGACCTGAGTGAAAGTCGGACGCTTAACCGACTAAGCCACCCAGGCGCCCCTCATTAAGCATTTTGAATATACCATGGCATTACTTTCAAGCTTGCCAAGGTACTGTGGAGAGATCTGGAGCTAGTCTTCAGGGTCTTCCCTTGTAGGTTAGAACTTCTTTTTTCTTGCTGCTTTTAGAATTTTTTCTTTATCACTATATTTTGCAAATTTAACTACAACATGTCTTGGTATTGGCTTTGATTTTGATGGATTTGGATTTGGATGTCTGTTTGACACTCCAGATTAAGGAAGTTTTGAGTTATTTCCTCAAATAAAACTTTTGCCTCCTTTTCTCTCTCTCGTTCTTTTGGGACTCCTATAATATGAATGTTTTTATGTTTGATGTAGTCATTGAGTTCTCTAGGTCTATTCTCATGTTTCATAATTCTTTCTTTTGTTCAGCTTCATTATTTTCCATTATTCTATCTTCATTTTTTTAAAGTAGGCTTCATGCTCATTGCAGAGCCCAATGTGGGGCTTGAATTTATAACACTGAGATTAAGACCCGAGCTGAAATCAAGAGTTGGATGCTAAAATGACTGAGCCACCCCCCCAGGTCCCCATTATTCTATCTTCTATAGCACTATTCATTCCTCTGCTTCTTTCATATTTGTGGTCATTATATCCAGTCTGTTTCAAATTTCAGTTATTGCATTTCTCATTTCTGCCTGCTTGCTTTATTACTCTTATCTCTGTGGTAAGGGTTTTTCTGACATCTTCCATGCTTTTCTCAAGCCCAGCAAGTATCTATACAATTGTTGCTTTAAATTCTCCATCAGGGATATTACTTGTATCTGTGTCAATTAGATCTCTGGTCATGACCTTTTCTTGTTCTTTCTTTGGGATGAATTCCTCCAATCTTGGCACCTTTTCTAAGTCTGTATTCTTCTGTGTTAGAAAATCCAGTTATGTTCCTGCTCCTTAGAGTAATGGCTTTATGAAGAAGAGGCCATATTGTGTCCAGGGCCTGTGTTTCAGGAGTGTCTGTGGTGTGTGCTTCATGCTCTCTTCTGCTCTGTTCTGGCTGCTTTATCCCAGAGGTGATTCACCTGCAGAAGTTCTCTTTGCCCGCAGTGGGTAGTATTTGGACCTTGGCCAGAGTGTGATGAGTTTTAACTAGGTGTGCTCTGATCTGCTTGTTAACTGAGACCTGATGCTACTTCCACTATAACTGAAGACTAGCAGATCTCTATGGTTGATAGATATGGTGCAAGTGGGTGTTTCTGCTGGTCTTCTGGAGATGGGGTCCTCTGCAGTGGTCCTTAGGCACACTTGTCCAAGAAAAGCAATACCAATAGAGTGCAGGGGGACAGGACCTGATATGAACAGGTTATGCAGTCAGTTTTGGTGTGGTGCTGTTTACTGAAGTTAGTTTATGCTGGGGGGGGGTGGGGGGGAATGACACCAGCCAGCTCCTCTATCCCTTCAAGTTGGAACACTACACTTCTTGTTCTCAGGGAAACATTCCCAGAAGAGCGAGTAATTTCCCCCTCACATATACCAGGTGTTTTTCTGATTACTGTTTTCATGTTATCTGTCTCTGTTATCTGTCTCATGTTATTTCATGTTATCTTGTCTGCCTTGAGCATAACAGTGAACTTTGGGCTCTATCCAAGACAAGCCTGCTAACATTAAAAAAAATTTTTTTTATGTTTTATTTATTTCTGAGAGAAAGAGAGAGAGAGAGAGAGAGAGAGAGAGAGCGCGAGAGAGCGAGCGTGAGCAGGGGAAGGTCAGAGAGAAAGGGAGGCACAGAATCTGAAACAGGCTCCAGATTTCTATGAGGGGTTAGATGGTGGCATAGCAGAATGGCTGTCAGCAGAAAGCCTGACACGGGGCTTGAACCCACGAACTGCGAGATCATGACCTGAGCCGAAGTCGGCCGCTTAACCAACTGAGCCACCCAGGTGCCCCACGCCTGCTAACTTTTAAAACTCTGAAGTTTAGGGACCAGCAGGGACCTGCACTGGTCTTCTGGGAGTGGGTCTTGCTCTGCTGGGACTGATGCATGTTTGACCGAGAAAGCTGTCATACCAGAGTACAGAGGTGTGGGAATTGGAACAAGCAGGCTAAAGAGCCTGTGTCCAGGTTGCTGCCCTCAGCAGGAGTCTCTGTGCCTATGCTGAGGAGTGCGGGGGAAAAATGACACCCACTGGTTCTCTCGTCTTTGGAGAGGCAACTCTGTGAACGCCACCTCTCACAGATACAATCCAAGTAGAGCAAACAGACTCTCCCCACGTGCTTTAGGTGGTCCTCAGATCACATCATCTGTCCTGAAGTTGTTTTCCTGCCATCTCTCCAGGAGTAGGAGGGCAGCACCCTCAGGTCTCTATCTGATCTCTAAAGGCCAAGCCCACTGATCTATAAAACTCCAGTCTTTGAGCACTGCTAGTTGCAAAGTCATGAAAATCAGACCCTCTCATTTTCCTAGCCAATGGCAGTGGGGAAGTGTACTCCTCTCTCTCTCACCTTTCTCCACAACCAAGGCTCCCTCCCTTCCTCAGCACCTGTGATCTGTTTCTCCAACAAACTATATCTCCGTACTTCCTTCCTTCCTCAATGTGGCCTCTTCTGTCCCTCTAGTTGTACAGTTTGTTCTGTCCATACTCAGGTGGATTTCTTGGGTATTCAAAATGATTTGATAGCTTTCTAGCTGTGTTCACGGGATGAGGCAAGCCTAGGGTCCTCCTGCTATGCCACCATCTAACCCCTCATAGAAAGTATTTATAAAAGAATTGTGTTTTTTTAAATTATGTTTATTTCTTATTGAGACCTACAGAAACAGAGCATGACTGGGGAAGGAGCAGAGAGAGAGGGAGGCACAGAATCCGAAGCAGGCTCCAGACTCTGAGCTGTCAAAACAGAGCCCGATGTGGGGCTTGAACCCACAAGGCGTGAGATCATGACCTGAGCCGATGTCGGATGCTTAACCAACTGAGCCACCCAGGCGCCCCTCAAAGTATTGTGTTAATTAGATAAGGCTGGTCTGCCATGACTAAACTGAAAATATAATGCAAAGTATAACATAACCGTTTTTTCTTAATTTACGTATTTATTTTAAAATTCCAATATAATTAACATACACTATTATATTAGTTTCAGGTGTATAATACAGTGACTCAACAATTCTATATATTATTCAGTGCTCATCACAATAAGTATACTCTCAATCTCCTTCATCTATTTCACCCATTCCCCTCCCCCCCCCACTTCCCCTCTGGTAACCACCAATTTGTTCTCTATGTTTAAGAGTCTGTTTTGGGAGGGTTTTGTTTTGTTTTGTTTGTTTCTTTTTCCTTGTTTGTTCTTAAAGTATAACAAAGCCATTTAAAATATATAGTTAGGAATCTTAGTTTTCTAAAGCTCTATTCAGATATAAGTTAAATACAGATTTAGAAATAGAAGACCCAGACATTTTAAAATCCTTTCTCTCATTGTAAAAATGAAAGCTCAAAAGCAAGATAGAAGTGAGCAAAAAGGAAATAAGCCCTGTTTTTTAAGCATTTACTTATTTTTAAAATGGTATGCTATAGATGTTCATTCCAGTCCCATATTTGATCTGCTGCTGCTTAAAAAGTACTTCATCATTCAGAAGTGACTGGATCACTGGTTTGTTTAACATACATCTTTTACATAATTTTCAAGTTACTCAGTTGCCTCATCTGTAAAACTAGGATAGTAGTGTGAACTATACAGTGTTGTATGAAGATCAAATAAATACATGGGAAGTATTTACAAAGCTAAGAAGATTGAATAAGGCAGTAGCAGCAATGACAAGCAAAGTTTTGAAACATTGATTCTTAGTATCTAGTTCTACACTTTCATTTTGAAAATGAGAAAATTAAGGCTTTTGCAAGAAAAATGATTACCTAAGGTCACAGATTTAGTAACAAGGCAGGGGTGAGATACAGTTTATACCCTCATAAATATTTTCTATTACTTGATAAAAATTTTTCTGATATTAAAAAAAAGTTTTTCAATGTTTATTTTTGAGAGAGAGACAGAGAGAGAGAGAGGCAGAGCGTGAGTTGGGAAGGGGCAGAGAGAGACACACACACAGAATCTGAAACAGGCTCCAAACTCTGAGATGTCAGCACAAAACCTATTGCAGAGCTCGAACTCATTAATGGTGAGATCATGACCCAAGCCGAAGTCGGATGCTCAACCAATTGAGCCACCCAGACGCCCCAAACTTTCCTGACATTTGAAGTATCAGTTCCTAAAACTGATATCCTGTATCACAAAATAGTTTCTTGTACCCCCAGAATCACTAGAACGAGTGTATAATTACATCTATATATATACGTATATAAAATGTGTGTGTATATATATATACACACACACACACACACACACATATGCCTAAGACATTAATTTCTTTAAAAAAAATTTTTTTTAATGTTTTATTTATTTTTAGGAGAGAGAGAGAGACAGCATGAGCAGGGGAGGGTCAGAGAGTGAGGGAGTCACAGGCTGAAACAGGCTCCAGGCTCTGAGCTGGCAGTCAGCACAGAGCCCGACGCGGGGCTCGAACCCACGAACTGCGAGATCATGACCTAAGCGAAAGTCGGACGCTTAACCGACTAAGCCACCCAGGCGCCCCTAAGACATTAATTTCTAATAATCTTTATTTCACTATATTCAACTATCCAAATAAGCAAATTTTCTCTTTTGGGGGCTTTGTTCTAAAAACATACTTCTCAAGTACACTTTCATCTGATAGCCCGTAAGCTGGGTGTTGGAGATCTTTCTCCATGTTACAAACAAGTGTGCTTGCTTACTCATCATTCCTGTCAAGTGTTCTGGTTATCTTTTTATTTTCTCTTCATTTTAATTAGATTACTGCAATCTCCTCTGGATGGATATTCAATTGCTACACAATTATAACTGTTATAATTGTTAAATACTAAAACATTTCTGTATTAATTTATAAAAAGTTGCTGCCTCAAGATGTTCAAATGACTACCTTATATTCATTGCTGAGGTTACCTGATTCCCCTAGAAATTTCCATTTCCCTTCATCCCAATACAGTATAGTAGGGCTCCCCAGAACTCTGACCCAATGGTATTGTCTAATTTCCTTGTTTCATGCTTATGCATGTACTGGTTGTTAAATATTTTTATTATCTCCTTTGGGTTTACCGATATGTCAAATATGTCTTCATAATGATACCACTGGACATCTTTTTGGATCAGAAAAATCTCTTCACTAGGTAGATTTATAGGTTAGTTAAAATGTTTGTGAACCTAAACATAAAGATAATTTGGCAATAATATAATCATTAAAGTATTATAGGGGCATCTGGGTGGCTCAGTTGGTTAAGTATCCAACTTTGGCTCAGGTCATGATCTCACGGTTCATGGGTTTGAGCCCTGTGTCGGGCTCTGTGCTGACAGCTAGCTCAGAGCCTGGAGCCTGTTTCAGATTCTGTATCTCCCTCTCTCTCTGACCCTCGTTTGGTCACACTCTCTCTCAGAAATAAATAAAGCATTAAAAAAATTTTTTAAGTATTATAAAGGATTTTAATTTGCTTTACTTAATTTCCCATTAGTATAATAATTCCATAGATTTTTTTGTACCAATAGTTACAAAACATCATAGTGTAATTTATATTTTTAAGGAAAGTCTTGATCAAAATTATTTTAGGTGAGTTCTTATTCTGAGTTTCACTGAATATTTGAAAATTAAAACAGTACATATACAAATAACTTACCCTCAGTATCAGGAAGATTTAAAGTTCCATTCGTTGCACTAATGGGATGATGGTGACTCTGAAATAAAAAGCAGAGAAAGTGAATAGAAAAATTGATTAAATATCATTCCAATTTTAGTATATGTGCTGCCGAAGTGAACACATAAATTGATTAAATATTAATATGAATTTTAAATAGCATATTCATGGCTATAAGTAATGAAATGAGATACAATGTTACCACTTGGCTTTATCATATTAAGGAAAATAATTCATTTACAATGTGATCAGTATAACTTGCATAGCTTAAACATTGTATTAGTAAGTTGTAGAGGTAGGAAATGGCAATCACTTAAAAAAGTGGCACTATTTTGTATATCACTGACCTCTTCTTGTTCTATCCAAGCTACAGGAAACAAAATAGTAACTTAAACGGAAAAAATAAATATAAGATTAATACTAGAGAAAGCATATAGCAAAACAGAAGAGAGAAGTGACATTAGGAAAATGGTGGAGTAGAGTGTTTAGAGAACTGTTCTTTCCATTGAAACAAATGTAAACTGTCAAAGATGGAGATCAACTATTTCTTTTTTTCTCCTTTCACAGAAATGTATTTTTAAATTTTATTTAAATCCAAGTTAGTTAATATATAGTGTAATAATGGTTTCAGGAGTAGAATTTAGTGATTCACCACTTATAAGATCAACTATTTCAAACTCCAGAATCTAATACAAAACTTATAGTACCCAGGGGACTAGTCAATAAAGAAAAGGACAACTACATTTTTGTGTTTAAGTATATTTGTTGGGGCGCCTGGGTGGCTCAGTCGGTTGTGTCTGACTTCAGCTCAGGTCACAGTCTCGCAGTTTGTGTGCTCGAGCCCTGCGTCGGGCTCTGTGCTGACAGCTAGCTCAGAGCCTGGAGCCTGTCTCAGATTCTGTGTCTCCCTCACTCTCTGGCCCTCCCCTGTTCATGCTGTCTCTCTCTCTCTCTCTCAGAAATAAATAAAACATTAAAAATTTTAAAAAAGAAAAGAAAATCTGTGAGGTCTTTAGCTGGCCACTGAGAATATGGAACAAAAGCTTTAATGACTGACCACAAATGACAAGGAATACAGTCTCGCTGAAGAAATGGACAGCAAAAAAAAAAAAAAAAAATCAATAGCAATAACCCCTGGAGAAGGAGGAGAATCTAATTCTTAGAGTTGCATTATAATATTTAAAATTCCCAGTTTCTAGCAAAACATTATAAGACATACAAAGAAACTGGAAATATGGCCATTCATAAAAATAAATCGATAGGAATAACCCCTGAAAGAAAAACAGAAATTGGACTTACTAGAAAAATATTTTTATTTTTATTTTTATTTTTTTTAAATGTTTTTATTTATTTCTAGGAGAGAGAGAGAGAGACAGCATGAGCAGGGGAGGGTCAGAGAGAGAGGGAGTCACAGACTGAAACAGGCTCCAGGCTCTGAGCTGGCAGTCAGCACAGAGCCCGACGCGGGCCCGAACCCACGAACCGCGAGATCATGACCTAAGCGAAAGTCGGACGCTTAACCGACTAAGCCACCCAGGTGCCCCTAGAAAAATATTTTTAAAGAACTTTCTTAAATGTGGATAAAGAGCTAAAAGGAACTATGGACAAAGAAATAAAGAAAACTAAGAAAATGTTGTAAAAAAAATGAGAATATAAATACAGAAATTATAAAAAGGAACCAAAGAGAAATTCTGAATCAAAAAGAATTTTGCCATCTTCAAGTGTACCCACATACACATTATGGGAATCACCAAAGCAGGAAAGGACTGGAAAGAATATTTGAAAAAATAATGGCCAAAATTTCCCAAGTATTATGAATCTACACATCCAAATGCTTAACAAGCTCCAAGAAGGATAAACTCAAAAGTGATACACACCAAAACATATTAGAAATCAAACTGCCAAAAGAAAAAGACATAGCAAGAACTTAAATATAGCAAGAAAGACTCACCATATACAAAAGTTCTTCAATAAGACTAGCAGTCGGTTTCTCATCAGAAACTATGTACATCAACAGACAGTGGGGGAAAAATGCTGTCAACTATAATGCAGTAATTAGCAAAAACATCTTTTAAAAAACTGAACAAGGGGATGCCAGGTGACTCAATTGGTTAAGCGCGTGATTTCAGCTCAGGTCATGATCTCATGGCTCATAAGTTCAAGCCTCGCACTGGGCTCTGTGCTGACAGCTCAGAGCCTGAGGCCTACTTCCAATTCTATGTCTCCCTCTCTCTCTGCCCCTCCCCTGCTCATGCTCTCTTTCAAAAATTAAATAAACATTAAAAAATTTAAAAATTAATGAGAATTAAGGCATTCCTGGATCAACAAAAGCTGGGGGAGTTGGTCACTAATATTTCTGCTTTAAAAGAAATGCTCAAGGAATCTTTCAGGTTGAAAGGACAGGACACTAGACAGTAGTTCAAATCCATATTAACAAATAACTCTGGAAAAGGTAATTAAAAGGTAAATATAAAAGCCAGTATTATTGTACTTTTGGTTTGTAACTTTTTATTTCCTACATACTTTTAAAAATACTATTTTACTGAAATATAACTGACATCTAGCACTGTATTAGTTTTAGGTGTACATTATATATCTATTTATATTTAGATATATTGTATATTTATACATATCATATATATATCAGAATGATTACAACAATGTTAATATACATCACCACACAGTTACAATTTTGTGATGACAATTTTTAAAATTTATTCTCTTAGCAACTTTAAAATATACAATACAGTGTTATTAACTATAGTTACCATGCTGTACATTACATCCCCAGAACTTATTTACCTTATAATTGCAAGTTTTTGTGTCCTGACCACATTTACCAATTTTGCCCACCACCTACCTTCCACCTCTTTCAAGTACCGATTTGTTTTCTGTATCTGTGAGTTTGGTTTGTTTGCTTATAGATTCCATATATAAGTGAGATCATAAAGTATTTGTCTTTCTCTGACTTACTTCACTTAGGATAACACCCTCAAGATCTGTCCATATTTTTGCAAATGGCAAAATTTCTTTCCATTCTATGGCTGAATAATATTCCATTATATATAAACACCACATTTTCTTCATCTGTTCATCTGCCAGTGGACAACTAGTTTGTTTCATGTCTTGGCTAGCATGTAAATAATGCTGCAATGCACATGGGTGTGCACATATCTTCGACAGTGATTTTGTTTTCTTTATATAAATACCAGAAGTAGAATTGCTGGATCATATGGTAGTTCTATTTTAAAATTTTTTGAGGAAACTCCATGTTGTTTTCCATAGTAGATGCACCAATTTATATTCTCATTTCTTTTCTTTTTTAGTAATCTTGACACACAATGTGGGGCTTGAACTCACAACCCCAAGATCAAGAGTTACATGCTCTTCTAAGCCAGCAGGTATCCCATACTTGTAATTTATTTTCTGTGACAAGAACACTTAAGATCTACTGTCTTAGCAAATTTTTGTGTGTACAATACAGAATTTTTAACTATTGACACTATGTTGTACAGAACTCCAGGACTTATTTATCTTGCATAACCTAAACTTTGTACCCTTTGACTGATGCCTGTGTTCCTTCTTCAAACCCTGGCAACCACTATTTCACTCTCTATTTCTATGAGTTTGACTATTTTAGATTCAGCATATGAGTGGTATAATATAGTATTTGCTCTGTCTGGTTTACCTCACTTAGCATAATATACTCCAGGTTCATCCATATTGTTGGAAAAAGAATTTTCTTCTTTCTCATATACCACATTTCCTTTATTCTTTGTACTTCAAAGGACATTTAAGTTGCCTCCATGTCGCTATTGTAAATAATGCTGCACTAACATGGGAATGCAGATATTTCTTCTGGTTTCAATTCTTTGGATATGCCCAGAAGTATGATTCCTGGATAATATGTTTGTTCTATTTTTAGTTTTTTGAGGAACCTCCATACTTTTTTCCAGTGTGACTATACAAGTTTACATTTTCATTAATCATGAATGAGTTCCTTTTTCTCCACATTCTCCCCAATATTTATTATCTTTTCTTTGGTTGGTTTTTGACAGATTCCATCATAACAGGTGTGATATCTCATAGTGGTTTTGATTTATAGTTCCCTGATGATTAGTGACATTAAACAACTTTTCATGTACTGGTTGGTCATTTGTATGTCTTCTTTCTAGAAATGTCTTATCAGTTCCTCTGCCCATTTTAAAAATCAGGTAATTTGGGTTTCTATGCAACAGAGTCATAGGAGTTTCTTATATATTTTAGATATTAACCCTTTATCAGGTAAATGGTTTGTAAATATATTCTCATATTCCATAGTTTACTTTTTCATTTTTTTGGTTGTTAGCTACAGTAATCAAAACAGTATGGTACTGGAATAAAAACAGACACAGGCCAAGAGAACAGAATAAAGAGCCCAGAAATAAGTCCACACAGATAAAAATGTGAAAAGGATGCTAAGGATACACATGGGGACAGGATAATCTCTTCAGTTAACTGTGTTGTGAAAACTGGGTATTCACATGAAAAAGAATGACATTGGACCTTTGTTTCACACTGTACACACACACACACACACACACACACCTCAAAATAGATTTAACACTAAAACTTAAGATCTGGAACCATAAAACTCCTAGAAGAAAACATATTAACAAATATTCCTGACATTGATTTCTACAATATTTTCTTGGATATAAAACCAAAAGCACAGGCTACAAAAACAAAAATAGACAAGTAGGATTATATCAATGTAAAATTTCTAATTATATTTTCTATGATTTTTGGAAGCAGTCTTCATTTTATTTCCAACATATCAAATTGTTAATTATGTTCAAATTTTTACATCCTTGCTAACATTTTTTGCCTCTTAGCTCCATTAATTAGCACAAATACTAAACTTAAAAAAAACCAGATTAAATTATTTTACTACATTTGTGGATTTGTCCATTTCTATTTGAAATTGTTAGTTTTAGCTGTGTGTATTTTGAAATTATAACAAATTTTCTTGCTGTAAATGAAGTTTTCTTGCTTTAAATAATTGTGTAGGGGGCGCCTGGATGGCTCAGTTAGTTATGCATCTGACTTTGGCTCAGGTCATGATCTCATGGTTTGTGGGTTTGAGCCTTGCATCAGGCTCTGTGCTGATGGCTTCGGAGCCTGGAGCCTGCTTTGAATTCTGTGTGTCCCTCTCTCTCTGCCCCTTCCCTGCCTGTGCTCTGTCTCTCTCTCAAGAATAAATAAACTTAAGAAAAAATAAAAATAAATAAATCAATAAATGATTATGTAGGAACCCTCTATTCTCCAAATAATTATTTTTATTTTAAAAATGAATATTAAATTTTTTATCAATAGTGATATATCAGCTTTCCTTTGGTTAGCATTTATTCAGTGTTCTCTTTTTTACTTTAACCCTATCTGTACCCTTAAGTTTTAGATGTGCCTGTTACTTTCAGTGCAGTCTGAAAACATTTTAACTAAAAGGTGGCATCTCTTTTAAATTCTGCTTATAAATTTATTGTGATAACTCATATGTTTGAATTTCTTTCTACCATTAATTTTGTTCTCTCTTTTTAAATGCTTTTTCCTCCCTGGAATCCTTTTGTACTCCTTTCCTGTATTCTAAGGAACTGGATGAGTTTTTAAATTTTGTCCCTTTCTACTAGTTTTAGAAGAATATATACATTTTTAATTAAGTTTTTTCCTTCAATTTTATCATGTATTCTTGATTTTTTTTTTTGAATGGTCATTTAGATGAGTACAGAATTCTAGGTTTAGTGTTTTCTCAGTATTTACTATTCCTTTGTCCTTTACTGTTGCTTTTACAGTTCGGTTTCTCAGGGAGGAAAACCCTGTGATGGAAGTGTATGTGAAAGATCTGCATTAGAGGGTAATATTGAAATCAACATCTGAGGAAGGGAGGGTAAAGAAACAAGATTGGAAAAAAGAGAAGTTGAGCTGCAATACAGTCCTAATTATGCTCAGCAGATCCTGCAGGAGCTCAGGAGTTGAGATGGCTCTTAAGAGTTTTTCCAGCTTGGGGCAAGAGGCTTGAGTGTTTTACCTCTAAATTGATCTATCATTGGATGCTGCCTGTCTCTATAAGGAGACATGACTTGAACAAGCTCAAAGTCAAGGGGCAGAGAAGTACACTTCACCTCTAGTAGCAAAAAAACTGAAAAAGTTAATTGGAAAAGGGCCTGTCTCTATAAGGAGACATGACTTGAACAAGCTCAAAGTCAAGGGGCAGAGAAGTACACTTCACCTCTAGTAGCAAAAAAACTGAAAAAGTTAATTGGAAAAGGGCACGAATACA
Source organism: Proteles cristata cristata (assembly GCA_017311185.1). Classification (NCBI taxonomy): domain Eukaryota; kingdom Metazoa; phylum Chordata; class Mammalia; order Carnivora; family Hyaenidae; genus Proteles; species Proteles cristata. The sequence goes on from JAESUZ010004661.1 coordinate 127,872, forward strand.
GGGAAGGGTAATGTGTTGAGGTCAATCATTCATTCTACCACAGTCCACCTTCTTAGCCATAAATATTCATATCTTTCTCAAATATTAAATATGTTTACTACTATTTGCGCTATCCTAAAGCTTCATTAAATCACAGCATCAGACTTAAAATATAAGTCTAGATGCAACTCCCCCTGAACTATTCTTATGAGCCACAAGCAAATTATTAACTTCTTCTAATCATACATTACTGTAACAGAGATAGAATAACGGGGGGAAAATGCTCCCGTTAAAAAAAAAAAAGTACAAAGAGGAGCATGGGAAGATGGCAGAGGAAGAGGATCCTAAGGTCACCTAATCCCATAGACAAATCTAAATAACATCCAGATTAGTGCAACTAATCCAGAAAATGACCCAAGACTAGTAGAACATATCCTATACAGCTAAATGTAGAAAGGAGACTGCACGAAAAAGGGTAGAAGGGGCAGATATGGGTGGGATCCAAACACCCAGTGAGACTACCCACAAAAACGGGGAGGACAAACATGGAGATGGGAGAGGAACAGACCCCTTACCAGGAACCCCAGGCAAGGCAGACTGGCACTTGGAAGATGAGTCCTCATGACATCTGGCTTTTGAAAACCAGAAAGGCTTACCTTCAAAAAATTTTAAAGTCAGCATTCTTAACTTCGGGAACTTTAAGAATCAGTGGGCTCTGCCTTGGGAGCGCCAGAGGGTCACAGGAAACTGAGTCCCCACCTTAAAGAACCAGTATAAAAAACAGCCCCACTGAGGAACTGCACTGAAGCAGTAATTTGAAAAGAGCCTGGGATATATGGGAAGGAGATTATTTATTAATCTCAGAACATACCCTGTTGGGTACACAGGGATTGTTAGGAGACCTCTCCAAGAACTAAAGAACTGGTGGGAAATATTTCTCTCCACCCCCACTCCTCTGGCCAGCATAGATATGTGGATACTTCAAGGAATCAGCTCAAACACTCTATACCTAGTTTGCTAACACCCTACCTTCCCACCTCCCCACATTCTTCTGTTGAATGCCCCATCCAACCTGCCCCACTCAGCAGGAGTTCCTCTAACGTGGTGTCTGACATACTCTGCAAACAGCCCTAACAGTGACCAGCACTACTCCAAATTAAGTCCTACCTTGGGAAGAGGGGAAGGTAACCACACACATTAGTTTGACTGAAACCCAAACAGATGGACTGGAGCTAGACACCTGGTCTAACTGCAGGACCCACCCAACAATGAAAGCCTCTAAGGGGACAACTCAAGGAAAGTACTCTGCAGTTTGGTGTGACTGCAGTCCTGGCCAATGGTCTGAGGGCACTCATCCAGTCTGACTTAACTACAAGTCTAAGACAGCTCCAGAGTGGCCCTTTAACAGCACTGGTTCCAAACCCTGCCCACAATAGGCATAGTAAGCCACTGCAGCTGAATGGACTGAAGGCAAACAGGGTTCAATCACAAGAGTAGGGCACATCCAACAAAGAGGAGACACCCTGAAGCACTTGGTTCTGGTGAATAGGGGACATTGTACTAAAGTACACTACAGTACCTCTTCTTCATAAGGTCATTATTTTCAAGATAAGGAGACATAGCTGACTTGTCTAATACATGGAAACACAGAGAGTCAGACAAAATGAGGAGACAGAGGAATATGTCCCAAATGAAAGAAAAGAATAAAATCACAGCAAAAGAGCTCAAAGAAATGGCTATAGACAATATACCAGAGAGAGAATTCAGAGTAATGATCATAAAGATACTTACTGGACTTGAGAAAACAGTAGAAGATCTCAGACTTTCAACAAAGAGATAGAAAACAGGAAAAAAGAACCATTCCAGAATTAAGAATTCAGTAAGTAGAATTAAAAATACATAAGAGGGAACAAACCATAGGGGAAGCAAAAGTACAGATTAATGAGCTGGGAGAAACGGTAATAGAAAACATCAAATGGAACAGAAAAAAAAGTAATAAAAAAAATAATAGGTTGAGGGAATTCAATGACATTTAAACATAAAGCATTCACATTATAGGGATCCCAGAAGAAGAGAGAGAAAAAGGTGGAGAAAATTCATTTGTAGAAATAAAAGCTGAAAACTTGCAAAATCTGAGGAAGGAAACATCCAGATCCAGGTGGCATGGCAACCCCCCACAAAAATCAACTCAATGAGGTCCAAACCAAGATACATAATAATTAAAATGCCAAAAAGTAGTTATAAAGAGAGAATTTTAACAGCACCAAGAGACCAAGAGAAAACAATTACACACAAGGGAACACCAAAAGGCTATCAGCTGATTATTCACACAAACTTTACAGGCCAGAGGAAGTAAAATGATATACTCAAAGTGCTGACAGGAAAAAAACCCTGCAACCAAAAAGATTCTGTCCAGCAAGGTTGTCATTCAGAAAAGAGGGAGGGATAAAGGATTTCCCAAACAAAAGTTAAAGGAATTAATCACAACTAAACAGGCCTTAAAAGAAACATTAAGGAAATTCCTTGAGTGGAAAGGAAAAAAAGTAATCAGGAGTAAGAAAATTAGGAAAGGAAGGCATTTCCTAGGTAAATACAAACACAATAAAAAAAAAAACCCATAGATTTTTGTTTATAAAACTACTGCAGGGGTTAAAGCACAAACACATTAAAATCATTAATATCTATAAAAAATCAGTCCAGGGATTCACAAAATAAAAGGATGTAAAGTGTGATATCACATATATAAAATGTGAGAGAGAGGAGTAAAAATTTAGTGCTTTTAGAATGAGTTCAAACTTGTGACCATCAACTTAATATAGAACAGTATGTGCATAAGATATTATATATAAACCTAAAGGTAACAACAAATAAAAAACCTGTAATAGATATGCAAAAAACAAAGATGAATCCAAGTTTATCAATAAAAAAAGCCATCAAACCTTAAGGGAAGAGAGCTAGAGAAAAAAGAAACAGAAAAGAACTATAAAAACAACCATAAAACAAAGTAACAAAATGGCAATAAGTGGATACCTGTCAATAATTACTTTGTGAATGGACTAAAAGCCCCAATCAAAAGACATAGGGTAACTGAATGGATAAAGCAGCAAAGCTGATCTAAAGACATAGCCAGACAAAAAGTGAAGGGATAGAAAAACATTTACCATACAATGGAAGTGAAAAGAAACCTGGGGTAGCAATAATTATATCAGACTATATAGGCTTTAAAACAAAGACTTTTGAAACAAAAACAGAGACAAAGAACACTACATAACCATAAAGGAAACAATCCAACAAGAAGATTTAACAATTGTAAATATTTATGCACCCAACATGAGAGCACTGAAGTACATAAAGCAACTATTAACAGACACAAAGGAAACAAATTGATAGTAATAGAAAGGGGCTTTAACACCAATTTACATCACAGCGCAGATCATCCAGACAGAAAATCAACAAGAGCACCCAAGTACATAAAGCAAGTATTAACAAACACAAAGAAAAAATTAATGATAATACAACAGTAGGGGACTTACACCAACTTACATCAAGGCATAGATATATCATCCAGACAGAAAATCCACAAGGAAATAGTGGCTTTGAATGACACATTGGACCAGATGCATCTAACAGATAATTCAGAGCATCCTATACAAAAAGAGTGAAATACACATTCTCTTCAAGTGCAAACAGAATATTCTCCAGAATAAATCACATTAGGCCAAAAAACAAGTCTCAGCAAATTCAAAAAGACTGAATTTTTGACAAGACACTATAAAACTAGAAATCAATCATAAGAAAAAATCTGGAAAAAACAAAAAACATGCTACTAAACAATGAATGGGTCAACAAAGAATTCAAAGAGAATATCAAAATTTACATGGAGACAAATAAAAATGAAAACACTACAGTCAAAAACTCTTTGAGATAAAGAAAACACTGTTCTAGGGGATTATAGCAATACAGGCCTACCTCAAGAGACAAGAAAAATCCAAAATAAACCAAACTTTACACCTAAAGTAATTAGAAAAAGAACAAACAAACCCAAAGCCAATAGAAGGAAGGAAATAATATATATTAGAGGAGAAATAAATTAAATAAAAACTAACAAAACAATAGAAAATATCAATGAAACCAGGAATTGGTTCTTTGAGAAGATTGACAGAATTGATAAACCTTTGGCCAGACTTATCAAAAGAGGTGGGGAGAGGGAGTGATGGAAGGAGGAGACTCAAATAAAATCAGAATGAATGAGGAGAAATAATAACTGACACCACAGAAATAAAAAGGTTATAAGAAAATATTATGAAAAATTATATCCCAATAATTTGGAAACCCTAGAAGAAATGGTTGAAGTCCTAGAACCATATACCCTACCAAAACTGAGTAAAAAAAAAACCAGAAAATTTAAATAGATGATTACTAGTAATGAAATTGAATTGGTAATCAATCAAAACAAAACAAAACTCTCAACAAATAATTTCAGGGCCAGAAAACTTCACAGGTGAACTGTACCAAACAATTAAATAAGAGTTAATACCTATTCTTCTCAAACTATAAGCTCAACGAAAGCTCCCAAATTCATTCTGTAAGGCCAGCATTATCCTGATCCCAAAATCAGATAAAAACATTACCAACAAACAAACAAACAAAGGAACTACAGGCCAATTTTTCTGATAAACCTAGATGCAAAAAACCTCAGTGAAATATTAGCAAACTGAATCCAACAATGCACTAAAAAAATCATCCACCACAATCAAGCTAGATTTATTCCTGGGATGTAAGGGTAGTTCAATATTGCAAATCAATCATTGAGATATATCACATTAACAAGAGAAAGGATACAAGCCTTATGATCATTTCAATAAGTGAAGAAAAAGTATTTGACAAAGTACAACATCCATTCATGACAAAAACCTGAAACACAGTATGTTTAGAGGAATATACCTCAAAATAGTAAAGACCATATATGAAAACCCCACAGCTATCATCATACTAAATGGTGAAATACTGAGAGCTTTTCCTCTAAGATTGGGAACAAAACAAGGATGTCCACTCTCACCACTTTTATTCAACATAGTACTGCAAGTCCTAATCACAGCAATTAGTAAAAAAAATAAAAATGAAAGAAAGAAAGAAAGAAAGAAAGAAAGAAAGAGAAAGAAAGAAAGAAAGAAAGAAAGAAAGAAAGAAAGAAAGAAAGAAAGAAAGAAAGAAAGAAAGAAAGAAAGAAAGAAAGAAAGAAAGAAAGAAAGAAAGAAAGAAAAGAACAGAACAAAAAAGAAAGGGCCTCCAAATTGGTAGGGAAGAAGTAATACTATATTCAGATACCATGATACTATATAGAGACCACCCTAAAGACTCCACCAAAAACTAGTAGAACTGATAAATGAATTCAGTAAAGTTGCAGGAATAAAAATTAATATACAGACATCAATTACATTTCTATACCCTAATAATGGAGTAGAAAGAAAAATTAAGAAAACAATTTCATTTATAATTGCACCAAAAAGACCAAAATACCTAAGAATAAACTTAACCAAGGAGGTGAAACATCTGTACTCTTAAAACTATAAAACATGAAAGAAACTGAAGATGACACAAATGGAAAGATATTCCGTGCTTATGGTTTGGGACAACCAATATGTTAAAATGTCCATACTATCAAAAGCAATCCACAGGTTTAATGCAATTCCTATCAAAATATCAGCAGCATTTTTCAAAGAGCAACAACAAATAATCCTAAAATGTCCCAGAATAGCCAAAGCAATCTTGAAAAAGAATAAAAGTGAAGATATCACAATCTCAGGTTTCAAGATATACTATAAAACTGTAGTAATCATAACAGTATGGTTCTGGTACAAAAATGGGTACAGAGAGAGGCCAGAAATAAACCCATGCTATTAGGGTCAATTAATCTATGACAAGAAGATACAATGGGAAATAGACGGTCTTTTCAACAAATGGAGTTTTAAAATTGGACAACTATATGCAAAAGAATGAAACTGGACCACTTTCTTATACCATATACAGAAACAAATTAAAAATGGATTATGGATGTAAATGTGAGACCTGAAGCCATGAAATTACTAGAGGAAGACACTAACTGTAATCTCTTTGACATCAGCTGTAGGAACATTTTTTTATATATGATTCCTCTGGCAAAGATAACAAAAAAACCCCACAAAACAAAACACACACACACACACACACACACACACACACACACACACACAACGTAAAATTAAACTATTGGGACTACACCAAAATAAAAACAAACATTTGCACAGCAAAAAACCCCATCAATATGACAAAAGACAACTTACTGAATGGGAGAAGCTATTTGCAAATGATATGTCCAATAAGGAGTTAATATGTAAAATAAAGAACTTCTAAACACCAAAGTCACTCCAAAATAATACAATTAAAAATGAGAAGACATAGGGCACCTGAGTGGCTCAGTCAGTTGAGCGTCCGACTTCAGTTGAGGTCATGATCTCACCACTTGTGGGTTCATGCCCTATGTAGGGCTCTGTGCTGACAGTTCAGAGCCTGGAGCCTATTTCAGATTCTGTGTCTCCCTATTATACTCTGTCCCTTCCCTACTGGCACGGTCTGTCTCTCTCAAAGCAAACAAACATTTAAAAAAATTTTTTTAAATGAGAAGACATGAACAGATATTTCTCCAAAGAAGACACACAGATAGACATCAGACGCATGAAAAGATGCTCAACATCACTAATTATCAGAGAAATGCAAATCAATACTTCAATGAGATATCACTTCCTAGCTGTCAGAATGGTTAATATCAAGAACACAAGAAATAACAAGTATTGGTGAGGATGTGGAGAAAAAGAAACCCTCAAGCACTTGGGAATGCAAGTGGAACAGCCACTGTGGAAAACAGTATGGAGGTTCCACTGAAAATTAGAAATGGGATTACTATATGATCCAGTAATTCTACTACTGGGTATTTAGCCAAAGAAAACAAAAACACTAATTCATAAAGGATATATGCACCCTATGTTTATTGCATCATTATTTACAATAGTCAAATATGTAAGTGACCCATTGAAGAACCAAAAATTAAGTCCTCCATTAAGAGAAACCTCAGGTTGCACGTAGCCCCAGTCCCAGTCCCAGGAAAAGCCTCAGACTGTTCAAGGCTAAAGCCATCCTCAGACCGCCCTCAGTTCAGCTAATCAAAAAGAAAAAAGAAACATTCCTATGGTCTGATTCAAGGCTGGGAACTGCAGATACAAACTAGCCAATTTCTCATGCTTGCCTGAACCCAACGTGGGCCCTTTGAACTCACCTCATAATTGGTCATTTTCAAAGGAGTCTCAAAAGTCATGATTGGGTCCCACCAAAAGTAATGAACACCTCACAGATACTGAATGGTCAAAGCTGTGATTGTAATTGGTGCTTATGTGATGATGCTACATGTACTATAACACCCCCATTCCTTACTCCTTAAAAACCCTGTTCGCTATTGTTCTTCGCTTCACCTAGCTGCCATGACACCGGCAGGCTGGTGAGCCCCTGCTCGAGCTTGTAATAAAGACCCTTTTGTACTTGCATCGGTGCCGGCTCCTTGGAGGTCTCTGGGACTCGCGATTCGGGCACAACACCATGTGTCCATCCATAGATTAAACGATAAAAAAAAAAGTGCTATTTATCTATAATGTAAAATTACTCAGCCATAAAACACAACGAACTCGCCATTTGCAACAGCATGGATAAATTTGGAGTATAAATATTAAGTGAAGCAAGTCAGTCAGAGAGAGACAAACACTATATGATTTCATTCTTATGTGGCATTTAAGAAACAAAACAAATGAGCAAAAAAAAAAAAGAGAGATAAACATAAAACCAGATTCTTAAATACAAAGAACAAACTGGTGGTTGCCAGAGGGAAAGTAGGTTTGTGGCGATGCAGTGGGGGAGGGTCGTGGGTGAAACAGGTGAAAGGAATTAAGAGTACGTACACTTATTCATGGGGTGTCTGGGTGGCTTAGATAAGTGGCCTACTCTTGATTTAAGCTGGGGTCATTATCTCCCGATTCATGAGTTCAAGCCCCGTGCTGGGGTCTGTGCTCACTGCGTGGAGCCTGCTTCAGATCCTCTGTCTCCTCTTTCTGGCCCTCTTCCCCTCACTCTCTCTTTTTTCTCTCTCAAAAATAAACAAATGTGGCAAGATGGTGGAGAAGTAAGGAGCTCCGTACATTTCGCCTGCACCCATCTCTCAAACAGAGACGGCCTGAAGTTGTAGGACACTGAGCCACAGGAGTTTGGGAAGAGGAAGAAAGAGTACACTGGGAAGAACACCTCATAAGTGCGTGAGTGCTAACTGGGGAAGATAAAAGCAGGACGGGACCCAGAGATACGGAGGGAGGGGAGGGAACCTGGCTTGCATGCAGCTGCAGTGAGTGATAAACCTACGAGTGTTGGTGAACTGCCGCAAGTCCAGGGGAAAGGAAAGAAAAGCTGAGATTGCACATAGAACCGTCCCTGGAGAAGAGAAAAACCTCAGCTTGGAAAGACAGTGTTTTTTAGCTCTGGCTGGGGTGCTGACTTTAAACTAGGTGCCCTGGTCCCAGAAGGCGCCAGAAAAAACTGAACTGCCATGCACCCGGCACCATCCATGGCAGCGGCGGCCCGGTGAACCAGCAGCAATGCCTGGGGAGGTGGTCCCGGTGCCCGGTGAAGCGACAGCCGCCCGCTGAAGCTGCGGCAGCAGCGACCCAGGAAAGCTGGACCAATGCATGGTAAAGCGGCAGCAGTGCGCAAGAGCAGCCCAGTACAGGCCTGAAGTTGCTACGTTCCCTGAATGCACTTGGGTTGTATATCTGCTTGACCCTGATGGATCTGAGGCTGCAACACTTCCCCCACCCTCCACTCAAACCGCAGGCAATAGGGAAGCAGCGACCTGTAGGACTGTTCAGGGCGGTATAACAAAGCCCACGGACTGGGACCTGGAAACAGACAGGGTGTGGGGCATAGAACTCAGCCCACCTTGGCTACATCCTCAGCACAGGGAGATCAGACTGAAGAAGTGATTTGCAACGCTTGGTTGAGAAGGGACTGGGGCGACGCCATTCTTCTCCCACAACCACCAAAGAGGGGCCTCAGGGAGGCCAGCAGACACAGTGGAGACAAGATCTGCCTACACCAAACCACGCCCATCCCCTCCAGACAGCTGTTTTGTTGTTGTAGCTGTTTTTACCTGAACCTGGGTTTGCGTGTTTATTGCTTTTGTCTGTGCGTTTGTGTACCTGTGTTCACTCCATGGTTAGCTGTTTTCTTTTTCCAGGCCTGCCTCAAGAAACAAGCCAAACTACACATGGTGGAGAGTCCCAAATACCACTACCAGTAGGGAAACAAAATTCCCAAATGCTCAACAAGAAAAACCAAGAGACATCATCCAAAGAACACTTCCTGAACAGACAGGCCCTGAACAGTCAAAACAGCCATCTCTAATACAGCAGAACTCTCGGGGGCCCTGTGTACAACAAGCTTTTGAATTTAACAAGAGATAGAAAGCTAACCAAAATGGTGAAACGGAAGAACTTTCCTCCAAAGACACTCCAGGAAGAAATGACAGCTAGAGAACTGCTCAAAACATTTATAAACAACATAACTGAACAAGAATTTAGAACAATGATCATAAAGTTAATTGCTGGGCTTGAAAAAAAAAAAGCATGGAGGACATCAGAGAAACTATGGCTACAAACAATATGGAGCTTAAAAATAGTTATGGTGAATTAAAAAATGGGATAAATGAGATACATAATAAACTGGAGGTGTCCAATGCACAGACTGAAGAGGCAGAAAGGAGAATAAGTGATTTACAAGACACTTATTATAGAAAAAGAAGAAACTGAGAAAAAGAGAGACAAACTGATCCAGGAACATGAAAGAAGAGTTCGAGAGCTCAGTGACACAATCAAATGGAACAATATCCGTATCATAGGAATTCCAGAAGAGGAAGAGAGAGGGAAAGGTGCCAAAGGAGTCCTGGAACAAATTTAGCAGAGAACTTGCACAACGTGGAGAGGGAAGTAGAAGTTGAAATTCAAGAGGCATGGAGAACTCCCCTCAGACATAACTTGAATCGATCCCCCGCACAACATATCATAGTGAAATTGGCAAAATATAAGTACAAAGAGAATTTTGAAAGCAGCTAGGGAGAAAAGAGCCCTAACATACAAAGGGAAACCTATCAGAGTGGTGACAGACCTATCTACTGAAACTTGGCAGGCCAGAAAGGAATGGCAGGAGATCTTCAATGTGATGAACAGAAAAAATATGCAGCCAAGAATCCTCTATCCAGCAAGCCTGTCATTCAGAACAGAAGGAGAGATAAAAGTCTTTCCAAATAAACAAAAATTGAAAGAATTTGTCACCACTAAACCAGCCCTACAAGAAATCCTGAGGGGGACTCTCTGATGGAAGTGTTGCAAGGAATGCAAGATACCAGAGACACCACCACAAGCATGAATCCCACAAAGGACACAGTGACTCTAAACCCACATTTTTAATAATAACACTGAATGTAAATGGGCTGAATGCTCCAATCAAAAGACATAGGGTAGCAGAATGGATTAAAAAAAAACAAAATCCATCTATTTGCTGTCTACAAGAAACGCATTTTAGATTGGAAGATACCTTCAGATTAAAAGTAAGGGGAAGAAGAAATATCTATCATGCTACAGGAAGTCAAAAGAGAGCTGGAGTACGGATACTTATATCAGACAAACTGGACTTTAAAGTAAAGGCAGTAACAAGGGATGAATAAGGGCATTATATAATAATTACAGGGTCTGTCCTTCAGGAAGAAATAACAATTACACATGTCTACACACCGAATATGGGAGCACTTAAATATTTAAAACAATTAATCACAAACAGAAACAATTTTATAGATAAGAATGTGCTAATAATAGGGGACTTTAATACTCGGCTTACAGCAATGGATAGATCAACCAGACAGAAATCACTAAAGAAACAATAGACTTGAATGACACATTGGACCAGATGGATCTGAAAGATATATTCAGATATCTACATCCTGAGGCCAGGGAATTCATTTTCTTTTCAAGTGGGCATGGCACATTCTCCAAGATAGGTCACATACTGGGACATAAAGCAGCATTCAATAAATATAAAAGGATCGAGATCATACCATGCACACTTTCAGATCATAATGCTTTGAAACTTGAAATCAATCACAGAAAGAAGTCTGGAAAACCTCCAAAAACATGGAGGTTAAAGAACACCCTACTGAAGAATGAATGGGTCAATCAGGCAATTAGAGAAGAAATTTAAAAATATATGGAAACAAATGAAAATGAAAATACAACAATCCAAACTCTATGGGATGCAGCAACAGCAGTCCTAAGAGGAAAGTACATTGCACTCCAGGCCTATTTCAAGAAATTAGAAAAAGCGCAAGTGCAAAGTCTAACAGATCGCCTAAAGGAACTAGAGGCAGAGCAACAAGAGCACCCTAAACCCAGTAGAAGAAGAGAAATAGTAAAAATCAGAGCAGAAATAAACAACATAGAGACCAAAGAAACAATTGAACAGATCAATGAAACCAAGAGTTGGTTTTTTGAAAAGGTAAACAAAATTGACAAACCTCTAGCCAAGCTTCTCAAAAAGAAAAGAGAGAGCACCCAAATAGACAAAATCATGAATGAAAATGGACTTATTACAACCAATCCCTCAGAAATACAAGCAATTATCAAGGAATACTGTGAAAAATTATATGCTAACAAACTGGACACCTTAGAAGAAATGGACAAATTCCTAAACACACACTCACTACCAAAATTCACACGGGAAGTGATAGAAAATCTGAACAGACCCAAAACTAGTGAAGAAATTGAATCAGTTATCAAAAATATCCCCACAAATAAGAGCCCTGGACCTGATGGCTTCCCTGGGGAATTCTATCAGACGTTTAAAACGGAATTAATACCAATTCTTCTCAAGCTATTCCAAAAAATAGAAATTGGAGAAAACTTCCGGACTCATTTTATGAAGCCAGCATCACTTTAATTCCCAAGCCAGACAGAGATCCAGCAAAAAATGAGAACTACAGGCCAATATCCTTGATGAATACGGATGCAAAAATCCTCAACAAGATCCTTGCAAATCGAATCCAACAGCACATAAAAAGAATTATCCACCAAGATCAAGTGGGATTCATTTCTGGGTTACAGGACTGGTTCAATATTCGCAAATCAATCAATGTGATACATCACATCAACAAAAGAAAAGATAAAAACCATAGGATCTTCTCGATAGATGCAGAAAAAGCATTTGACAAAATACAGCATCCATGCTTAATAAAGACCCTCGAGAAAGTCAGGATAGAAGGAACTTACTTAAACACCATAAAAGCCATCTATGAGAAGCCCTTAGCTAACATCATCCTCAATGGGGAAAAACTGAGAGCTTCCCCCCTGAGATCAGGAACACGACAGGATGTCCACTCTCACCACTGTTGTTTAACATAGTGCTGGACGTCCTAGCATCAGCCATCAGACAACAAAAGGAAATCAAAGGCATCAGAAGTGGCAAAGTAGAAGTCAAACTAACTTTTCACAGATGACATGATACTCTACATAGAAAACCTGACAGACTCCACCAGAAGCCTACTAGAACTAATCCAAGAATTCAGCAAAGTTGCAGTGTACAAAATCAACGTACAGAAATCGGTTGCATTCTTATACACCAAAAATGAAGCAAGAGAAAGAGAAATCAAGAAACTGCTCACACTCACAATTGCACAAAAAACCATAAAGTACCTAGGAATAAACCTAACCAAGGATATAAGAGATCTGTATGATAAAAACTATAGAAAACTTATGAAGGAAATTGAAGAAGACACACAGAAATGGAAAAACATTCCATGCTCATGGATTGGAAGAATAAATATACTTAAAATGTCATTACTACCCAAAGCAATCTACACATTCAATGTAATCCCAATCAAAATTGCACCAGCATACTTCTCAAAACTAGAATAAACTATCCTAAAATTTGTGTGGAACCACAAAAGACCCCGAATAGCCAAATATTAGAGAATAAAACCAAAACGGGAGGTATCACCATCCAGACTTTAGCCTCTACTACAAAGCTGTCATCATCAAGACAGTATGGTATTGGCACAAAAACAGACACATGGACCAATGGAATAGAATTGAGAACTCAGAGCTGGACCCACAAATATACAGTCAACTAATCTTTGACAAAGCCGGAAAGAGTATCCAATGGAAAAAAAGACAGCCTCTTTAACAGATGGTGCTGGGAGAACTGGACAAGCAACATGCAGAAGAATGAAACTAGATCATTTTCTCACACCATACACACAAATAAACTCAAAATGGATAAAGGACCTGAACGTGAGACAGGAGACTATCAAAACCCCAGAGGAGAAAGCAGGAAGCAAACTCCTTGACCTCCACTGCAGCACTTGACACATCTCCACTTGACACATCCCCAAAAGCAAAAGAATCAAGAGCAAAAATGAACTGTTGGGACCTCATCAAGATTAAAAGCTTCTACAAAGAAAGTAGACAATCCATAAAACTAGTAGACAGCCGATGGAATGGGAAAAGATAGTTGCAAATGACATATCAGATAAAGGGTTAATATCCAAAATCTATTAGGAACTCACCAAACTCCACACCTGAAAAACAAACAACCCAGTGAAGAAATGGGCAGAAGATTTGAACAGACACTTCTCCAAAGAGGACATCCAGATGGCCAACAGGCACATGAAATGATACTCAGCATCCCTCATCATCAGGGAAATACAAATCAAAACCACACTGAGATACCACCTCACGCCAGTCAGAGTGGCTAAAATGAGCAAATTAGAGGACTCTCGATGCTGGTGAGGATGTGGAGAAACGGGCACCCTCCTACACTGTTGGTGGGAATGTAAACGGGTACAGCCCCTCTGGAAAACAGTGTGGAGGTTCCTAAGGAAACTAACAATAGAACTCCCCTATGACCCAGCAATAGCACTGCTAGAATTTACCCAAGGGATACAGAAATGCTGATGCATAGGAGCACATGTACCCCAATGTTCATAGCAGCACTCTCCACAATAGCTAAAACCTGGAAAGAGCCTAAGTGTCCATCAGCAGATGATTGGATCAAGAAGATGTGGTTTATCTATACCATGGAATACTACATGGCAATGAGAAAGAATGAAATCTGGCCACGTGTAGCAACATGGATGGACCTTGAGGGTGTTATGCTGAGCGAAATAAGCTAGGCAGAGAAGGACAAATGTATGTTTGCACGTATAGGAGGATTAGGAGGAACTTAACAGAGGACCATGGGGGAGAAGAAGGGGGAAAATAGTTGGGGAGAGGGAGACAGGAAAACCATGAAAGACTCTTGAATGCTGAGAACAAACTGAGGACTGATGGGTGTGGGGGAGCGAGAGGGGAGATGGGCATGGAGGATGAGCACTGGGTGTTATATGGAAACCAACTTGACAATAAACTATTTGTAAAAAAAAAAAAAGATCTCTTGTTAAGACCTCAAAACGATTTAATGTAGTGGCGTGCCTGGCTAGTTCAGTCAGAAGAGCATGCAACTCCTGATCTTGGGGTTTTGAGGTTTAGCCTCACATTGGGTGTAGAGATTACTAAAATAAATTTTAAAAGATCTTTTTAAAAAAGACTTAAGGTAGTGTTTCGAAGACACATTTCATCTACACAAAAATATTCCAAGTATCTTAGGGTGGCCTCTTAGATCCTCTCTCCTGTACAGGAGAGCTTTTAAATTTCTTAAGGATACTACAGCACCTTGGCTCTCAGTCAAAGGTAAATAGTGGTATGTCTTAAAGATATTCAGGAGTGTAACAGTTGCCTAAGATAATAATTTGATATACAGGAAGCCTACAAAATCTTTAAGAATCATAGCATCTGGGACAGGAGCACAGATAACTTTAATGGAAAGAGGTTTTTGAACTCTCAACTTTCTTCAGAGATGTCATAGGCTGCAAAGCTACTCAGTTACAAATATAAGCTCTTTCTCAGGGAAAAAGAAGTTAAAGCCAAGTCCTAATGGCAGAGGCAAGAACTTCAAAATTACTATGGCCTACTAACTGCTGTATGCTTCACCTTCCCCTTCTTCCTCCTTTGGAATATAAGTAACTATCCATATCCCTGTTCTTTATTCACTATGTATACAGGAGACAGAAAATTGGTTTCTTTAATTCACACGTCTTAAGAGTGAGAGGAGCCATTATTTAAAAGAAACCTCATCCACCTCGATATGGTTTAGATGTTGAAATTTTATACTTCTAGCCTAAGCCTGATACAGTAGTAATAGCATGAGACCAAGGATCTTAGAAGGGAAGTAAGTATTGTTTGCATGTTGGCGGCACATGAATTACTTTGGGGTAGAGATAGCTTATTTATGGTGGTTAATCTCAAAATATGGCCCCAGTGAACAACACTTTCAAAGATTCATGCCTTTATGTAGTCCCCTTCCATACTGAAACAGGACTGAGCCTAAGACTTGCTTTAACTAACAGCATTTAGTAGAAATATTCCTGTGCTAGTTCCAAAACTAAGTCTTAAGAGGACCTGAAGCTTCTGTTTTTGTGTATTGGAAGTCCCAAGCTGCCACCTCAGAAATTCAGCTGTCCTGCGATAAAGACCACATGAAGAGGCTGCATGGAAAGGGAAAGGGATAATCCCTAAGGTTACATGGAGCAGGGCAGAAGGGGAAGTATGGAGAATAGATACATTAAACCAGACTGTCCATGCATTCCAACTAAGCCCAGATTTATAGCTGTCCCCATCAAAGTATAAGACATATAAGTGAACCTTATGAATGTTCCAGCCCAAATGAGCTCCTAGATAATTATGGGCCCAGCCAACATTAAATGGAGCAAAACAACTACCCAGCTAAGCACAATCAATCCACAGAATCTTAAGAGGTAATAAAATGATTATTTTAAGCCACTAAGTTTTGGAGTGGTTTATTATGCAGCAATAAATAACTCACTTATCAAATGAAAACTGAATATTTTGGAAGTCAGAGTCGATAGAGAAATTAAAAGGCAAATGAGAAACTATAAAAAAGTATGTGCCATGAAAACATCAATGGTTAATATCCTCAATGAGAAAGAGCTCACTGTGAAACCTACATAGTATCACCAAGTACTCAACAGAAAAAAATGGACAAAGGACATGATCTGTCTACTTAGAGCAGGGACAAGCAAAATGGCTTATAAGTATGACAAAGTTCTGATCATTATTTAAAAGACCATTAATATTCTTTTTATTTTTATTTTTTACAAATAGTTTATTGTCAAGTTGGTTTCCATGTAACACCCAGTGCTCATCCCCACAAGTGCCCCTTCTCCGTGCCCATTAATATTCTAATACTACTGGTGAGAATATAAAATGGCAAAGTCTTTCTGGAGAGCAAATTTGTCAATATGCCATTTCTATGAATATAGGAAGTGATGGCCACAGATTCAAATACTTAAGCAAAAGGATATTAATTCCAAACTTAATGTCCAACAATATACAAAATATATAATTGTTTAAAAGAATTATTAAATATATTTGAAGATATTCTGCATCTTACAGATTTTTAGGAAAGCTCAGGTAACACACTTATAATGTCAAGTTTTTTTTCTTTTTTTTTTAATATTTTTAAAATTTTTTTTAAAAATTTATTTCTAGGAGAGAGAGAGAGAGACAGCGTGAGCAGGGGAGGGTCAGAGAGAGAGGGAGTCACAGACTGAAACAGGCTCCAGGCTCTGAGCTGGCAGTCAGCACAGAGCCCGACGCGGGGCTCGAACCCACCAACCGCGAGATCATGACCTAAGCGAAAGTCGGACACTTAACCGACTAAGCCACCCAGGCGCCCCTTATAATGTCAAGTTTTAAAAGGCACAAATAAAATTATATACACACACACATATATATAATTTGATCCAAGTTTTTAAAAAATAAATGATAAATATATTTTTACATAACCAGGACAAAAGGAAATAAAACTGTTAAACAGAACTGTGGCAGGATTATAACTACTTCTATTTGGTCTTTTATGCTTTTACTTTCTAAATTTTCTATAACTGTATTACTTCCACATTCAGTAAAAACAAGAATGTTATTTGAGAATAACTAGCTATTTAAGAATAATTCCCCAACTAGAGATATTTAATAAAATTATCTTTTGGAATTTGGAAGATAATTTAGAAATGACTTGATATGATCTACCATTCAACAGATGAGCAAATAGGTCTAGAGATTTTAGGTGACTAAGATGTTAAAGTGTTTAGAGGCAGAACCTTACTTAGAATCCAGATTTTTATCCACTGATCAGTACACATTTTTATACTACTTTATGAGCTACCTATAAGAGTGATTCAAATAAGATGTAAAGATCTAAGTAGAATAACTGTCAATTTGAGAAAAGCTTTAACCCTTTGAATTTATATTTATTTCTTTTTAATTTTTTTTAATGTTTTATTTATTTCTGAGAGACAGACAGAGAGGCAGCATGACCAGGGTAGGGTCAGAGAGAGAGGGAGACAGAATCCGAAGCAGGCTCCAGGCTCAGAGCTAGCAGTCAGCACAGAGCCCAATGTGGGGCTCGAACCCACACGCTGTGAGATCATGACCTGAGCTAAAGTCGGACGCTTAACCGACTGAGCCACCCAGGTGCCCGTGAATTTATATTTAAAGCATTCTCATTTTAAACTATAAAATTATTTGCAGTAAGGATATATGTTACTTTCTAGAAGTATTATTAAAAACTCCCACCAAAATCACTTTCCAAGAGTTTAATTTTTCTTTGAATTTACATTTTGTTATTGTTGTTACACATTCAGTTGAATTTTATACCCACCCATGAAACTAGTTTGTACTATGGGTATCTCTAATCACTCTTTTTTCCCCCAAGAGTTTTTCCTCCTCACTTGACGGATATAAGTAGGGTAGGAATGTTTAATAGACACACGTCCACATGGAGACTTCCAAATGCATTTTCAATTTATTTGTGTATTTTTAAGTGAATTATTTTGTTTTCCCTAGTCTTACAGTTCTAATACGAGGGCAGATACCTTTAGTTCAAGGTCTTCCTCTGGATCTTGGCTTTGAAATCTACTTTTTGATTTTGAATCTGGGGAAACTAACCTTCTGTTCTTCCTTCTACCTAAGCTTAGAGTGTTGCTTTGTGATCTAATTTCTGCTGGAGATGAATCTAAGTTCCTCTTCTTTATTTTACTTGGATATATATAGCTAGTTTTCAACTTTACCTCTGATGGAGATGAGTCTGTTTGTGAAAGGCTTGGATATCTATCTTTCATATGTGGTGGAAACAACACATTTTTCATTTTTCCCTCTGGCACAGCTTCTGACTGGTGTTCATCTAAAGATGGTGTCGGTGTCATTACTGTCAGGCTAGACATAAAAAGCAATGGAGTTTGCTTTGGTGGCTCATCTGTTTGCTCTGGTGACTCATCTGTTTGCTTTGGTGACTCATCTGTTTGCTTTCGTGACTCATCACTTTTAGAAGCAACCTCAATAGCATCTGAATTATCTTCATCTGACTGGTTCAAAGTTGGTAGAAGAGTAAGGCCTTTCTTATCATCATTATCCTGCAACTAGAAAATATATTAATAAAGCAAAGCTACCAATTAGTCATTACTGCCTATAAAATATTTGAAACTTATACTACTAGACTTAAAATAATTTATACTCTTATTCTTTATCATAACAAATTACCATCAATGTTTGTCAATTGTTACATTCCTTATTAAAAGAGTTAAGAAATTCTCTACTTGCCTGAAACCATGGACTTTAGAAGATTATCAATTAAAATGATCATACTGCTTTATAAATCAGTGGTTCTCATATACTTAGATTTTATAAATCAGCAACATCTCAAAAAAGAGCTATTATGGTAAACCAATACATTAAGTAAAGGAAATTTTAACAGCAAATTAGCACAAAGAACAATATCATAAAATCACAACTATATAATAAAATAAAGGAAATTTTAATAGAAAATTGTATAAAAAAACTATCAACAAATAAAGGACAGCCTGTTAAGCTAAGCAAATTTAGCTCTATGAAAAATTCTTCATATTGTCTTTTTTTCCCTCTCTCTCCTCGGACTGGGGAAAAGAGTACATGTTGACTCTTCAATTGATATTTGGAAGACAATGACCCAACAATGAAAGACATTAAATCCTATTTGTCAGGTAGAATAGAAAAATCTGTTAGTCTTTGTTGGCTTACATAGCAATCCATTGCTTTATAGAATAAATACCTATGTAAAATTAGCTAAAATGCACATAAGACTATGTAAACTCTATTTTTTTCCTTATATTTTAAATACAAATTATAAACCCATAGAGAAAGTAATGAATGTGGTTAGGTCCGTGGCATTCATTTCTAAGATGAACTTGCAGAACTAACTTTATGCGTTTATTCTTAATTGTTGCCCTCTTTCTCTTCATCAACATCTGTTGTCCCCATCTTCATATTTAAATATTACCATTTTATCCTGTAATTTCCCTTTTAAGCATGTAATTTAACTTAACTAACGTAATTGTACACATATTGCCATGACAGAAATAACCATAAAAACCTAAATAACTTCTTGGGTGCTTTTATTTCCATCTATAATATTTTTTTTATTTGTAAATGTTTCATTCCTTTATAAAATAGTGACTATTAGAAGTTCTTTTCCAAGTTCCCTTACCTCACTTGGAGCAGTTTCAGCTCCTTCCTTTATAGAGGAAACATCTGTAAATAAGTGAATAGATATATTTTATTATTATGTTATAAAATAAACATATTTATATACATGTACACTAATAAAATACTATTATGATCTTTCTCACCAAGAACAGAGAGCAATTTAAAATTTTTTTTAATGTTTTATTTATTTCTAGGAGAGAGAGAGAGACAGCGTGAGCAGGGAAGGGTCAGAGAGAGAGGGAGTCACAGACTGAAACAGCCCCCAGGGTCTGAGCTGGCAGTCAGCACAGGGCCCGACGCTGGGCTCGAAGCCACGAACCGCGAGATCATGACCTAAGCGAAAGTCGGACGCTTAACCGACTAAGCCACCCAGGCGCCCCAAGAACAGAGAGCAATTTAAATGAAAGCAGCTATTCACACATAAATACTATTTAGTAAAAACAGGCTGATGAATCTCTGGGAAGATGGGGGAATGGTAAATGAAAAAGTGAGGACTTAAAATGAAAATATTCATAAAGTTGTAGGATTTCAGATCCATCAATGTAAGACATAAAAACAGGTAACTGGTATGTTTTGCTGCAAGTCAAGAGAAAATAAAATAAATCCCATATGGTCAGTGATAGGGTTGGGACTGGAAAAAGAGACGGAATAAAGTTGTACATAACCAGAGAAATTAGGACCATTCAAAGAGGCTTATTGAAGCACTTAGAAAATTTTCCTAGAAGTATAAAGAGTCTATACGCAGCAAGTAGAAAAGGAAAACCTAAAAGGAAGAGAGAAGGAGTAAAATACTGAGATACAAAGGAATGTATTTAAGTCTAGTATAAAACAAAATTTATTATGGTCACTATTAGCTGTGGGTCAGCTTAGCCCATTTTTCTGAGCCTTGGTTTTCTCATACGTAAAATAGGATAATGATGGCTTACTTTATAGGAATGACACAAGTATATGTAAGATGTAAGCAGCAATGTGGTTAAATGCTTGAGCTCTTGATATACTTTAAGTTTTTATTTACTTATTTTGAGAGAGAGAGAGAGAATAGGGGAGAGGCAGAGATAAAGAGAATTCCAAGCAAACTCCACACTGTCAGTGTAGAGCCCAATGCAGGGATGGAATCACACACCATGAGATCATGACCTGAACCCAAATCAAGAGTCAACGCTTAACTAACTGAGCCACCCAGACATCCCAAATAGTTGTCAAACAGACAGGTTCAAATTCAACCCCAATTAGTTAATGGCTGTGTGACCTGTGACTGGTTACTTAATCTGTTTGATCCTCAGCTTTCTCACCTGTAAAATATGAATAAATAATAATAGCACTCTCAACTGACTGATGTGAGGATTGATTTATATAATCCGGGTAAAGGCCTCAACACAGTGATCAATAAATGTTAGCTGAACCTATAAGAAGATATAGGATATCAGAAGAAAAGAAGTCACCAGACTTGAAGTAAACTCTTTGGATAAAAAAAATAAATAAATAAGGGAAAAAAAGTTGGCAACCACCAGTGAGTGAGAAAGGTTAAGCTTCACTCTTCAACAGTGATATGGAAGAGGCAAACTGTAATTCTCTTACTCCTGAAACTTGAGCATTTCAGGTGAAGAGCAGGCTAAAGATGCAATTGCTCTGCTAGGCTGCTTGATCCTCATAGGTTAGGAAATGAACATATCAAAAGCTAAGGTAGCCAGGAGGTAGAAATAGGGAAGTAGAGAAGTAATTTGTGGTACAAGTCTTGCAACAAGAAATCATTATTCTATACTGGCAGAAACCAATATTTTATAGATATAGTATGATGCATCTATTTTACTTTCTAAATGAATCTTTTAGCAGAGAAATTTTTTTAAAAGACCACCAGAACAATCTCTTCCATTATCTTACTGATAACTTGTGGTAAGTTCTCAAATTTAATGCTAATTTCCTGTCCCCCTCTCTGTCCTTCTCTCTCTCTCTCTCTCACACACACACACACACACACACAACCTCTACAGCTAATGTTTAAGAAAATACCTTTTTCATAGATGACAGTTAAGATTTAACTATATTTTTCTCCTTATAAGCAATAAAGAAACATTTATAAAAATAACTCTTAATTGGGTCTAAGTCTTTTCTTTGAGGTGTTACAAAATAAATAACAGTAAAACTATAATGAGATGCATATTTATTTCCAAGAAAAAAACAAAATCCACCTAAAGCAAATTACTAATTTTCTTTTTGTGATACAACCACCTTCTTTTTAATCATCTTAGTAATGACTACATAATGTGAATTTTCTTTTTGTGATACAACCACCTTCTTTTTAATTATCTTAATAATAAATACATAATGTGAATCTTAACCTGATATTACAATATCTTCAGGCTCCTTTTCAAATTTGCTTTCAAGTACCTCACTGGTATCACTTCCCTAGAAACAAGGAAAAAAAAAAGATACTAGAGAAATGTATAAAGGGCTAATCTTCCTTTATAATTTCTTTTATACCTTCTTTAAAATTTACAGAACAATATGGGTTTATGAGAAAAGCAATACAAACAACACTATTTTAAAGAGTATACCATGGCTAGGAGTTAATGTTCTGGAGAGAGGATATCCAAGAATTGATAGGGCATTTGAGTGACAAATTTAGGCAAGAAAAAGATTGAGATATTTGACATAATATTGTAACTTCAAGGGACATAAGAGAATACCTCCAGGAAACAGATTATTTTTTATTAAAAATATTATGGCCTATGAGTTGGAAAGAGAAATTATAAGGTAGAGTGATCACTGACTGTTATAAAATACTGATGTTTTAATAAGAACCTGAAGTGCATGGTTCCTTTAATGAAGTCTCCCAAATTTTCCATAAAATATTAATTCTGTATTAGGAAGTGCTAATCAATTTACCCTAAAGCAGTACTACTATGCCCAATTATAACGAGGCACTGAAAAACAGTAACATATCTGTATGTTATGACTACCATTTCAAGGCTGTGATTTTAGTCAACACTTTACTAATTCACTGAAACCCCTTTGAATCTCTATTGCCACGAGTCAAAATGTATAGGTTAAATTTCTAAAAATTATCTTTGACGTTTATTTATTTTGAGAGGCAGAGTGTGAGCAGGGGAGGGGCAGAGAGAGAGGGAGACCCAGAATGTGAAGCAGGCTCCAGGCTCTGAGCTGTAAGCACAGAGCACGACTCGGGGCTTCAACCCATCAATAGTGAGATCATGACCTGAACTGAAGTCAGATGCTTACCGGATTGAGCCACCCCGGCTCCCCAGTTAGATTATATTTCTGAATATTAAACCTTACTTATATATCTGACAAAGGTCTAGTATTCAAAATATATAAAGAACTCTTACAACTGAACAATAAAGATAAAAATAGCCAGAGTCTCCTGGGTGGCTCAGTCAGTTAAGCTCTGACTTACGATCACAAACTCCTGGTTCCATGTTAGGCTTTGTGCTGACAGTTCAGGGCCTAGAGCCTGCTTCACATTCCGTGTCTCTCTCTCTCTCTCTCTCTGCCCCTCCCCCACTCATGCTCTGTTTCTCTCTCTCTCAAAAAGAAACATTAAACAAATTAAAAAATAAATTAAAAAACCCAATTTTTAAAATCCACAAAGGATTTGAATAAACATTTATCCAAAGAAGATATACAAATGGTCAGTAAACACATGAAAAAGTGTTCACATAATGGTTATCAAAGAAAGGCAAATCTAGGGGCGCCTAGGTGGCTTAGTCGGTTAAGCGTCCGACTTTCGCTTAGGTCATGATCTCGCGGTTGGTGGGTTCGAGCCCCGCGTCGGGCTCTGTGCTGACTGCCAGCTCAGGGCCTGGAGTCTGTTTCAGAGTCTGTGACTCCCTCTCTCTCTGACCCTCCCCTGCTCACGCTGTCTCTCTCTCTCTCTCTCCTAGAAATAAATAAAAAAATATTTTAAAAATTAAAAAAAAAAAAAGGCAAATCAAAACTACTACCAAGGAGTTACCACTTCAAACCCACTAGGATGGCTATAATTAAAACAACAAAAAAAAGTATAATAACAAGTGTCGGAGAATATATGGAACCTTCATATATTGCTGGTTGTACGTAAAATTGTGCAGCTGTTATCGAAAAAGTCTGACAGTTCCTGAAAAAGTTAAAGAAGGAATTACTGTATGATCCAACAATTCTACTCCTAGGTATATACCCAAGAAAATTACAAACATATGCTCACATAAAAACCTAGACATGAATGGTCACAGCAGCATAATTGGGGATAGCTAAAAAATCAAAACAACCTAAATGTCTACCAACTGATGAAGATAAATAAAATGTGGTACATATCCATAAAGTGGAATATTATTTGGCAGTAAGAAGAAACAAAGTACTGCTACATGCTACCATGAGATGGGTCCTGAAAACACTATGCTAAGTGAAAGAGCCAAGTCAGAAAGAACTACATACTGATTGATTCCTCTCAAATGAAATGTTTAGGATAAGCCAATCTATAAAAACAGAAAGTAGATTAGTTATTGTCTAGGGCTAGAGGGGTGTGAGAGGTTTGGTTATGGGGTTTATTTTGAGGGTAATAATGTTTGAAAATTGATTGTAGCAATGGACATACAATTCTGTGAATATACTAAAGGCCATTGAATTGTATACATTAAGTGAATTATACCTTAACAAAGCTGTTAAAAAAAATCTAAATGTTACAAATTATTAGTTAACACTGAGTCACATTAGGAAAATAGGAAAGTACATGAACCATGAATAGCATTTTATATATCCAGAACTAAGCAATATCTTATCATTGCTTTTAATTATAACCTTTTTAAAATAAATAGTATTAAAAATTATATATGGAGAATATATTAATTACCTTACGTTCTTCATGGGCCATTTTTGGGGTAAGAACTTCTTCTAAATAGCTAACTTTTTCAATCCATGTACTCAGACTTCTATATTCTTTTTTCATTTTTTCCAGCCTAAAGAAAGAAATCAGGTATACGTTTAAAAAATAAGTGCCAGAAGAACATATATAGCATGTTTCACAGAAGAATACATTCGATATGATACACTCATGAAATGTTTTAAGAGAGGCAAACCAGAAATATATTAAGAATATAGTCAAAGGAAGGGGCGCCTGGGTGGCTCAGTTGGTTAGGTGCTGACTTTGGCTCAGGTCATGATCTTGCAGTTTGTGGGTTTGAGCCTCATGTCGGGCTCTGTGCTGACAGCTTAGAGCCTGGAGCCTGCTTCTGATTCTGTGTCTCCCTCTTCTCTGCTCCTCCCCCGCTCATGCTCTATCACTCAAAAATAATAAACATTAAAAAAAAAATTAAAAAGAATATAGTCAAAGGAAAAGGAATGAATTATAATAAAAATGAGGCAGTAGCCACCTGAGGAGCATTGAGGAAAAGTTGGAAACTCATAATGGCACACAAAACACATTTCTGATAGTGATGATTTTTTAAAGTTTTTATTTAAATTCCAGTTAGTTAATATACAGTGTAATATTAGTTTCAGGTGTACAATTTAGTGATTCAATACTTCCATACAATACTTGGTGCTCATCACGATAAGTACACTCTTTAATCCTCATTTACTCATTTAACCCATCACTCCCTCCAACTTCCCTTTTGGTAACCATTAGTTAGTTCTCTATTGCTAAGAGGCTGTTTCTTGGTTTGTCTCCCTTTTTTTCCCATGATCATTTCTTTTGTTTCTTAAATTCTGCATACAAGTGAAATCATACAGTATTTGTATTTCTCTGACTTATTTCTTTTTTTTTTTTAATTTATGTTTTATTTATTTCTAGGAGAGAGAGAGACAGCGTGAGCAGGGGAGGGTCAGAGAGAGAGGGAGTCACAGACCGAAAGAGGCTCCAGGCTCTGAGCTGGCAGTCAGCACAGAGCCCGACGCGGAGCTCGAACCCACAACCGCGAGATCATGACCTAAGCGAAAGTCGGACGCTTAACCGACTAAGCCACCCAGGCGCCCCTGTATTTCTCTGACTTATTTCACTTGGCATAATACTCTCTAGCTCCATCCATGTCATTGCAAATAGCAACATTTCTTTCTTCTTTATGTTTGATATTCCATTGTATATATATACAGACATCACACCTTCTTTATCCACTCATCAGTCAACGGACATTTGGGCTCCTTCCATAATCTGGCTACTGTTGATAATGCTGCTATAAACATTGGGGTCCATATATCCCTTTGGATTAGTAATTTTTGTATTCTTTGGGTAAACACCTAGTAGTGCCATTGCTGGATTTTTAACTTTTTGAGGAACCTCAATACTGCTTTCCTGAGTAGGTGTACTTGTTGCATTCCCACCAACAGAGTAAGATAGCTCCCCCTTATTCACCTGTTGCTTCTCGCGTTGTTCATTTTAGCCATTCTAACAGTTGTGAGGGAATATCTCATTGTAGTTTTGATTTGTATTTCCCTGATGCTGAGTGATGTTGAGCATCTTTTCACATGTCTGTTGGCCATCTGGATGTCTTCTTTGGAAAAATGTCTATTCATGTCTTCTGCCCATATTTTAATTGGATTCTTTGGTTTTGGGGTGCTGAGATGTATAAGTTCTTTACATATTTCGGATACTGGCCCTTTTTTAGATATGTCATTTGCAAATATCTTCTCTCATTCCATGGATGGCTTTTAGTTTTGTTGATTGTTTCCTTCATTGTGCAGAAGGTTTTTATTTTGATGAAGTCCCAATAGTTCATGTTTGCTCTTGTTTCCCTTGCCTCAGGAGACATATCTAGTAAGAAGTTCCTATGGCTGATGTCAAAAAGGATACTGCTTCTGTTATCTGGGAGTTTAATGGTTTTCTGCCTCATATTTAGGTTTTTAATCCATTTAGAACTCATTTTTGTGTGTTAGTGACAAAGTGATCCAGTTTCATTCTTTTGCATGTTGCTGTACAGTTTTCCCAACAACATCTATTGAAGGGACTGTCCTTTTCCCACTTGATATTCATTCTTGTCTTGTTGAAGACTAAGTGACCATACAGTAGTGGGTTTTCTATTGTGTTCCATTGATCTATGTGTCTATTTTTGTGCCAGCACCATACTGTCTTGATTACAGCTTTGTAACATAACTTGAAGTCCAGAATTGTGATGCCTCCAGTTTTGCTTTTCTTTTTTTAAGGTGGCTTTGACCTTTGCGTGTCTTCTGTGGTTCCATACAAATTCTAGGATTGTTTGTTCTAGCTCTGTGAAGAATGTTGGTGGTATTTTTATAGGGATTGCACTAAATGTGTTGAATGCTTTGGGTAGTGTGGACATTTTAACAAGATTTGTTCTTCTAACCCAGGAGCATGGAATAATTTTCCATTTCTTTGTGTCATCTTCAATTTCTTTCATCAATGTTTTATAGCTTTCAGAGTACAGGTCTTTCACCTCTTTGGTTAGGTTTGTTCATAGGTATCTCTTGGTTTTCAGTGTAATTGTAAATGGAATCGGTTCCTTGATTTCTCTTTCTGCTGCTTCATTATTGGTGTATAGAAATGCAACATATTTCTGTACATTGATTTTGTATCCTGCAATTTTAGTGAATTTGCATTACTGATTCTAACAACTTTTTGGTGGAATCTTTTGCATTTTCTATATAGAGTATCATGTCATCTGCAAATGGCAATAATTTTACTTCTTCCATTGTCTGACTGCTGGGAATAGGACTTCAAAATATGGTGATGAATAATTACCTAGGCAACAGTTTTATTATCTTTATTTAAGCTATACATACATGTTTTAGAAGTTATTTAATACATAGGTCTCATTATTTAAACTTACATATACATACTTTATAAATTACCCAATAAGTACATATTTTCTGCAACAAAATGAATGCAAATACAGGAATTTAGCTTCTAATCCAATAAATTTCAAAGACTTTAGTCACGTAAAGATGTAAGTGATAAGAACTAAATGGAAAGGGAAATGTTTCCCAATTCATTTCATGAGGACACTATCACCATAATTAACCTTAATAAGGACATTACAAAAAAGGAAAATTAGTCTCATCATTCATGAACATAAATGCGAATGTTACAGATATAATTTTAGTACAAAAATTCCAGTAGCATAGAGAACAGATAATATATAGTGAACAAGTTGGATTTATCCCAGTTATACAAGGATATTTTGACATTAACATTAGAAAATATAAACACAATTTAACTGACTAAAAGAGAAAAAAACACTTGGCAAAATCCAACATCCATTTATGATTTAAAAAACTTAGAAAAATAGAAACAAAATGGAATTATTTACTTAACCTGGTATAGCATATCTATGTATAAAAAAAACTATATAAATAATGCTCTTAATTATTAAATGCTATAAGTGTTGCCTTCAAAGAGCATGAACAAAACAAGGATGCCCACCATTGCCATTTATATTAGACACTGACTGGAACTTCTAGCTAGCATCATAAGACAAGAAAACAAAATCAAAATATAAGAACTGGAATAAAAAATAATTTTAAAAATCTTAATTGTTATTTATAGGTATGACTGTTTAAATAAATTCTCTCAAATGTTACTATAGATAAATTATTATAAATATGAAAGTTTAGCCAAAGAGGGAAATGCCAGAAAATAATGCCAGCAGGGGTAGCATAGCTTTTTAATCTTCTCAAATCTCTACATAAAAATATTCAGAGTAGCTCAGTAACAAAACCAAAAACCTATGGGTGTTTTAAGTTTTTTTTTTTTTTAACAACAAAATCATGTGACAAGGTATCCCTATGAAGCCCAAAACATATACATAAGGCTTTCAAAGTATCAGTGTATACATGGCAGAAAGAAACAGGTATAAAAGGGGCACCTGATGGATCTGAAAATAAGAGAATCTCAAAATAGCCAACAGGTAGTTTATAGGAAAAGTACAGCAGGCCAATCTGAGAACAGCAGTTAAAACTGGGAGAGTTTAGCTTATTCCAATAGCAAGTGACTACAAAGGATTTATGGCAAGCATTAAAAGGACAGCAGTGTAACCACTGTGAATGCTTAAAACTGACCAACCAGGTTTCTAACCAACCAGGACAGCAATTCATATATTTTAACACCAAATGAAAACATCAGAAGTGGGAGTTCTGTAAAGCTTGAGAAGTTTTCTAAACCAAATCGCCTATAGAAAAATTCACGAAAATTAATTCCATGTAAAATTGAACAACAGAAAAGTATCAGGGCCCTCCCACTTTTTCCTTTTTTATTTTTTCCAGGGTTACTTCAATGAATAAGTCAAAGGACACCTGGTGGAAGGTCCAAACACTCCACCACTATAAGCAAAGATGAGCTTTGCAGAGGACTGACCAGTGGGACAGAGCAGTCAAAACAGAACAGAGTGCACACAACACACTCCAAACACACTACCTGAAGGGCCAGGCCCTGAACCACTTTTTTATACCATACATAAAAATAAATTCAAAATGGATGAAAGAGGGGCGCCTGGGTGGCTTAGTTGGTTAAGCGTCTGACTTTCCAACTTTTGCTTAGGTCATGATCTCGCGGTTCGGGGGTTCGAGCCCCGCGTCGGGCTCTGTGCTGACTGCCAGCTCGGAGCCAGGAGCCTGTTTCAGTCTGTGGCTCCCTCTCTCTCTGTCCCTCCCCTGCTCACGCTGTCTCTCTCTCCTAGAAAAAAACAACCCCCCAAAAAAACCAAAACAAAATGGATGAAAGACCCAAATCTGAGACAGAATGCCATTAAAATCCTACAGAAGAAAATAGTCAGCCACCTCAGCCAGAGCAACTTCCTACTTAACATGTTTCTAGAAGCAACAGAAACAAAAGCAAAAATGAACTATTTGGACCTTATCAAGATTAAAAAGTTTCTACAGGGGTGCCTGGGTGGCCACTCGGTGGGGCTTCCAGCTTTGGCTCAGGTCATGATCTCATGGCCCATGAAGTCTGAGCCCTGTGTCAGGCTCTGTGTTGATGGTCCAGAGTCTAGAGCCTGCTTCAGATTCTGTGTCTCCCTCTCTCTCCTTGCCCCTCCACCACTCATGCTCTGCATCTGAAAAATGAATAAACCTTAAAAAAATTAAAATAAATAAATGAATAAGTAAACTTCTACAGAGAAAAGGAAACAATCAACCAAACTAAAAGCCAACCAATGGAATGGAAGAAAATATTTGCAAATGACATATCAGATAAAGGGTTAGCATCCAAAATCTATAAACAACTTACCAAACTCAACACCCCCAAATCAAATAATCCAGTGAAGAAATGGGCAGAAGACATGAATAAACATTTTTCCAAAGAAGACATCAAGATGGCAGACACATGAAAAGACGCTCAACGTCACTCATTATCAGGGAAATACAAATCAGAATCACAATGAGATACCACCTCACACTCGTCAGAGTAGCTAAAATTAACAACTCAAGCAACAACAGATATTGAACAGGATGTGGAGAAATGGGAACCCTATTGTACTATTGGTGGGAATGAAAAATGGTGTAGC
This sequence comes from Proteles cristata cristata, assembly GCA_017311185.1. Classification (NCBI taxonomy): domain Eukaryota; kingdom Metazoa; phylum Chordata; class Mammalia; order Carnivora; family Hyaenidae; genus Proteles; species Proteles cristata. Next base: position 158,053 of record JAESUZ010004661.1, read on the forward strand.
CACTCTGGAAAACAGTATACATGTTCCTCAAAAAATTAAAAATAGTACAACCCTATGACCCAGCAGTTGCATTACTAGGAATTTATCCAAAGGATACAAAATGCTGATTCAAAGGGGCACATACACCCCAATGTTTATAGCAGCATTACCAACAATAGCCAAATAATGGAAAGAGCCCAAATGTCTATCAACTGATGAATGGATAAAGAATATGCAGTATGTGTGGGCGTCTGTAATGCACACGTGCGCATACACAGGAATAATACTCAGCAATCAAAAAGAATGAAATCTTGCCATTTGCAACAATGTGGATGGAACTGGAAGGTATTAATGCTAAATGAAATAATTCAGAGAAAGATATATGATTTCACTCATATGTGGGATTTGAGGAACTTAACAGAGGACCATAGGAGGAAGGGAAGGAAAAATAAGATAAAAACAGAGAGGGAGACAAATCATAAAATACTCTTAAAAACAGAGAACTGAGGGCTGGTAGGAATGTGGTGATGGGCATTAAGGAGGGCACTCTTCAGGATGAATACTGGGTGTCATATGAGATAAATCACTGGGTTCTACTCTTGAAGCCAAGACTACATTGTGTGTTAAACAACTTGAAAAAAAAAAAATCTATCAGTAAATTTTTCAGCAGAATATTTTCAGGCCAGAAGAAAGTAGCATGATATATTCAAAGTGCCAAAAGAAAACAAAACCCTGTCAACCAAGAATACTCTAGATGACAAAGTTGTCCTTCAGAATTGAAGGAAAATTAAAATTTTCCACACAAACAAAACCCAAAAGGGCTCATCACCACTAGACCAGTTCTATAAGAAATGTTATAAAGGGACTTCTTCAAGCCAAAGGAAAAGGACTAATCAGTAACATAAAAGCATATGAAAGTATAAATCTCACTGGCACAGTTAAATATATAGTTAAATTCAGAATACCCTAATGTTGTAACAGTGGTGAATGAATCACATAAGCCCTGATATGAAGGTTAAGAGAAAAAAGGTTAAAAAATAGCTACAACTACAATAATTTGGTAATGGTAAAAAGACGCAAACTGTGATATCATAAATATAAAATAGGGGAAGAATAAAAATATAGAGTTTTAGTACATGCAAAGTTAAATTGTTATCAGCTTAAAATAGACTGGTAGAAATATGTGTTTTATAAGCCTCATGGTAAACCACTCACACACACCAAAAAAACTACAGTAGATACACAAAAGATAATGGAATCTAAGCATACCACTACAGATAATCATCAAATCACAAAGAAAGAGAGCAAGAAAAGAAGAGGGGAACAAAGGAATTAAAAAATAGCCAGAAAACAACAAATTGGCAATAGTAAGTCTATACCTTTTAATAATTACTTTAAATGTAAATGGAATAAATTCTCCAATCAAAAGACAGAGTAGCTGAATAGATTAAAAAATAAATAAATAAAAACCAAAAACAACCCAAGATCCAACTAAATGCTGCCTACAAGAGAGAAATTTCAGCTTAAAGGACACTCACCGACTGAAAGTAAAGCTATGGAAAAAGATATACCATGGAAACAGGAACCAAAAGAAGGCAGGGCTATCAATACTTACAATAGACAAAATAGACTTTTAAGCCAAAGACTGTAATGAGAGACAAATATCACTATATAATGATAAATGGGTCAATCCAACAGGAGAATATGACATTTGTAAATAGTTATGCACCCAACATAGCAGCATCTAAATAAGTAAACCAAATGTGAACAGATATGAAGAAAGAAACAGCAATATAATAATAGTAAGGGACTTTAAAACCCCACTTACATCAATAGGTAGATCAACCAAACAGAAAATCTATAAAGAAACACTGAAGCTAAACTACACATTAGATCACATAGAGCTGACACTATTGCAGAACATTCCATCCAACAGTCATCTTAAGTACATGTGAAACATTCTTCAGGATAGATAGGTTAGGCCATAAAACAAGTACTAATAAATTTAAGATGACTGAAATCATATCAAGCATCCTTTCTGACCATATCAATTCCAAGGAGAAATTACTAATTTCAAAAATTTGCAGTGATTACATAACATGCTACTGAATAACCAATGGGTCAAAGAGGAAACCAAATGAAATAATTTTTTAAAATATCTTGAGACAAATGAAAATGGAAATGCAACATATCAAAACTTACAGGATGTTGGAAACCAACTTGACAATAAGCTATATTAAAAATAAATAAAATAAACAAGCAGTTTACAAAAAAAACCTTTATGGGATGTATCAAAAGCACTTCTAAGAGGAAAGTTAAAAGCAGTAAGCATTTACAATAAGAAAAAGAAAGATCTCAAATAATCTTACACTTCAAGGAACCAGGAGAAAGAACTAAGCCAAAATTAGCAAAATGAAGGAAATAACAAAGACCAGATTGGGGAAAAATGACATAGAAACTAAAAAGACAACAGAAAAAAAAATCAATGAAACTAACAGCCAACTCTAACAAATATGTTTTTAAAAATCACCATTTATATATCTAGTACCCTAGAATAGTACATGACACACACTAGGTATTCAAATAATGTTACTAAATAATAAAACATCAGAATAGAGAAAAAACGGGTTCTGAGGTCATTCAGCTCAATGTTAATGAATTAGTAAGTTATGAATCTGAGTAAAAAATGTATTCAACATAAATAATCATTTTTTAAGTGACCAAGAGTTCTGCTTCTGGCAATGATGGACTAGGTTACTTCAGATAAACCATCTTACTATGCAACTAAAAAGGCTGGACAATATATATATTTTTTAATTGTGTTTGAAAGTGGGGCACCTGATAGCTCAGTTGCTTAAGAGTCCAACTTAGGCTCAAGTCATGATCTTGCAGTCTGTGAGTTCAAGGCCTGCATCAGGCTCTGTGCTGACAGTCCAGAGCCTGGAGGCTGTTTCAGATTCTGTGTCTCCTTCTCTCTCTCTGTCCTCCCCCACTTGCAGTCTGTGTCTCTCTCTGTCTCTCTCCCAAAAATAAACAAACATTAAAACATTTTTAAATAAAAATTTTAAAAATTGTTTTTGAAAGCATGTCACTTATAAAAGCAGCAAGGATTTACAGATCCAAGATTATAGGATATATATATGCCATTTTTCCTTCAAGGCACTTGTGGTGGCTAACAGTTAAGAAGCTGAGCAGATCCTGGAGATAAGATATACCAGAACTAGGGAACAAAAACCAGAGTTCAGACCCTTCCAAGGATGAAATGCAAGGTAAACATGTAGGCTTTCAGCTGGGACCCCAAAAGGTGAAATCACAAGAGTAAGTGCCTCCTTCCTTATCTTGTGACTTACTTGTTTCACACTAGTTCCAGTCCTACTACTAGGAATAAGATTAAACCATAAAAGACTAATCCTCGGGATGCCTGGGTGGCTCAGTGAGTTAAGCATCTGACTTAGGTCATGATCGCACAGTTCATGGGTTCGAGCCCCACATCAGGCTCTGTGTTGACAGCTAGCTCAGAGCCTGGAGCCTGTCTTTGGATTCTGTGTCTCCCTCTCTCTCTGACCCTCCCCTGCTCATGCTGTCTCTATATCTCTCTCAGAAAAAAAAAAAAAAAACATTAAAAAAAACAACTAATCTTCATAGGATCCAAACCCAAATCATTTCAATCTCAATCTCAAGTGAATTAAGGTGATCTGGTATCATTAGTGTCCCTAGTTTAGTTGGCTGACAGATGCAAATGTCATTCTTTTCTGTAAGAATATACAATCAAGAGCCACAAATTAGTTCTACAAATACAATGTTTGGCATTCAATAAAAACACCTAGTTATATAAGAATATAAGGTTTGACTGAAAGTTACGAGAAAAAAAAAAACAATAGAAACAGACCTACAGGAGATTATCATAGATAAACTTTAAAATAGCAATGGTTGGGATGTCTGGGTGGCTCAATTGGTTAAGAGGACAACTCTTTTTTTTTTTTATTTTTTATAGTTTATTTTAGAGACAGAGAGAGACAGAGCACGGGTGGGGGAGGGGCAGAGAGAGAGGGAGACACAGAATCTGAAACAGGCTCCAGGCTCTGAGCTGTCAGCACAGAACCTGATGCGGGGTTTGAACTCAAGAACCGCGAGATCATGACCTGAGCCAAAGTTGGAAGCTTATCTGACTAAGCCACCCAGGCGCCCCAAGAGGCCAACTCTTGATCTCGGCTCAGGTCATGATCTCATGGTTTGTGAGATTAAGCCCCATGTCAGGCTCCATGCTGATGGTGCAGAACCTGCTTCAGATTCTCTCTCTTTCCCTCCCTCTCTACCCTTTCCTCACACATGGGCATGTGTGCTCTCTTGCTCGCTTGCTCTCTCAAAATAAATAAACTTAAAAAAATTTTTTAGTGTTTTTATTTATTTTTCTGAGTGGAAGAGGGGGGGAGAGAGAGGGAGATGCAGAATCTGACATGGGCTCCAGGCTCTGAGCTGTCAGCACAAAGCCCGACATGAGGTCAGACTCATGAATGGTAAGATCATGCCCTGAGCTGAAGTTGGATGCCTAACCGACTGAGGCACCCAGGTACCCCAATAAATAAATAAACTTTAAAAAATAGCAATGATTACTATGTTCAAAGAATTCAAAGAGAAGACGGGGATTTTGATAGACAAGTGGAAACTATAAAATAAAGGAAAATAACTACAATAAAATAATTGAAATTAAGGATTCAATTAGTTTGGGGTGCCCGGGTGGCTTAGTTGGTTCAGTGTCCAACTCCAGATTTCAGTTCATGTCATGATTTCATTGTTTGTGAGTTTGAGCCCCACATCAGGCTCTGTGTTGACAGTGTGGAGCTTCTTGAAATTCTCTCTCTGCTCCTCCCCAGCTCCCTCTCTCTCTCCCCCCATATCTCTCAAAATAAATAAACTTAAAAAAAAAAACCTATACAAACAAAAAAGAATTGGTTTAACAACAGATTAGAAATGAAGAAAAAAGAACCAGTGAACTGTAAAATAAGATGGGAGAATTATCTGGACTGACACATAGAGAAAGAAAAGGTTGGGAAATACAGAAAAGAGCACAAGAGACCTATAGAATACATTGTTGAGTGAAGAGTAGAGCAAGTATTATACTTTCTCCCTTAAAAATAGAGTCTCACCTCTTTTCTTGCCATTGCACTGACTTTTCTAAACAAATATCTAAAGCCCATGTCTCAAAAGAAAAAAAAAAATGTACAAATAACACACAATTAAGATGAAGACTTTTTTGTATTATTTATTCCTTTTACCTTTCCCGAGGTTGTTGCTGAAGCTTTTCAAGTCGCACTACAGATGGCTGGTCAGTTTGGGGCACTGCAGGTGGCATGCCAACAGTAACATTCAGGTCTGGGGATAGGAATGCTGGATATTCTATTGGCTGTGGTGTGATTACATTTCTGCAAAGATGATTATAATGTTAAATGCTGAAATTATACAAAAGACACTTCTAAAATCAGTGGTAGCTAGCACTTTTACATTGTTAAGCTCACCTGTCTACCTTGAACCATCAGAGGGTAGAGCTAGGAAAGACAAAAACGGTCAGAGATCCTGACAGAAGTGCTCTCTTGATTACTCTTACTATGAAAATGGGCAGCAGGGATGGGAAAGGAGATAAGGACCTGAAGTTCTAAAGTTTTTGAGCCGTATAAAGTGTTTAAGCCCAGACCTCTCTCCCAACCTCTAGATCTAAATTTCTATTTTATGGCCTGGCCAAGTTGACGCATAAAATTAATCATCACAAGTCCACCCACCACTTGTCAACCTGACACCCAGAAGTATCTCTTTAAATATATTTAATCTCCAAATCATAATAATAACATGACATAACTATCCTGCATACAACCAAAAAGTCACTAGCCTCTTCCCCAGAATAAAAGTCTTTGCATGATGTTTACTCATCTTAATATTCTGAAACTTAAATAGTGTGGTGTAAGTTTAATAATACTTAAATATAATATAAAGTCAATAAAGCTTATGTTATATGATGATAAGATATGAGAGAGAGGAAAGATATTTATATATAAATATATATTTTTTTCAGGTGGACCAGAGTAGCACACTCAAATGAGGAATAAGTTGTCTCCAAAATCCAAAACTGCCACCAGTGTTGTACCTCTGTTGTGGTTATAGGAAAGGCCAGATATAAGAATTTATCTTTCACCTTAGCAGGATTATCTTGACAAGCCGGATACCACTGGATCCTCAAAATTTCAATGAGGGAGAGGACCCCTGAATTTTTGTCAGAATTCTTTCTACACCCTCTGACATGCAAATGTCTTACCTAAGTAATTCTAGATTAGCTGCTACCACTGTTGTTTAACAGTGCTGGAAGTCCTAGCATCAGCAATCAAGACAACAAAAGGAAATAAAAGGCATCAGAAGTGGCAAAGAGGAAGTCAAACTAACTTTTCGCAGACGACATGATACTCTACATAGAAAACCCGACAGATTCTACCATCTGTATGATGAAAACTATAGAAAACTTATGAAGGAAATTGAAGAAGACACAAAGAAATGGAAAAACATTCCATGCGCATGGGATAGGAAGAATAAATATAGTTAAGATGTCATTACTACCCAAAGCACTCTACACATTCAATGCAATTCCAATCAAAATTGCACCAGCATTCTTCTCAAAGCTAGAACGAACTATCCTAAAATTTGTATGGAACCACAAAAGACCCCGAACAGCCAAAGTAATATTGAAGAAGAAAACCAAAACGGGAGGCATCATCATCCCAGACCTGAGTCTCTACTACAAAGCTGTCATCATCAAGACAGTATGGTATGGGCACAAAAACAGACACATTGACCAATGGAATCGAATAGAGAACTCAGAATTGGACCCACAAATGTACAGCCAACTAATCCTTGACAAAGCGGGAAAAAGTATACAATGGAAAAAAAGCCTCTTTAATAGACGGTGCTGGGAGAACTGGACAGCAACATGCAGAAGAATGAAACTAGATCATTTTCTCACACCATACACACAAATAAACTCAAAATGGATAAAGGACCTGAATGTGAGACAGGAGACCATCAAAACCCTAGGGGAGAAAGTAGGAAAGAACCGCAGCAATTTCTTACTTGACACATCCCCAAAGGGAGGGGAATCACGAGCAAAAATGAAGTACTCATCAAGATTATAAGCTTCTGCATGGCAAAGAAAACAATCCATAAAACTAATGGGCAACTGACAGAATGGGAAAAGATAGTTTCAAAGACATATCGGATCAAGTCCTAGTATCCAAAATCTACAAGGAACTCACCAAACTCTACACCCAAAAAACAAACAATCCAGTGAAGAAATGGGCAGAAGACATGAACAGACACTTCTCCAAAGAGGACATCCAGAGGGCCAACAGACCCATGAAAGGCTGCTCAGCATCCCTCATCATCAGGGAAATACAAATAAAAACCACACCGAGATACCGCCTCATGCCAGTCAGAGTGGTTAAAATGAGCAAATCAGAGGACTCTAGATGCTGGTGAGGATGTAGAGAAACGGGCACCCTCCTACACTACTGGTGGGAATGTAAACTGGTGCAGCCCCTCTGGAAAACAGTGTGGAGGTTCCTCAAAAAACTAACAATAGCACTCCCCTATGACCCAGCAATAGCACTGCTAGGAATTTACCCAAGGGATACAGGATACACTCTCAACAACAGCCAAAACATGGAAAGAGCCTAAGTGTCCATTAACGGACGAATGGATCAAGAGGATGTGGTTTATCTATACCATGGAATACTACATGGCAATGAGAAAAATGAAATCTGGCCATGTGTAGTAACATGGAAGAACCTTGAGGTTGTTATGCTGAGCGAAATAAGACAGGCAGAGAAGGACAAATACCATATGTTTGCATGTATAGGAGGATTAGGAGGAACTTAACGGAGGACCATGGGGGAGAAAAAGGGGAAAAATAGTGGGGGAGAGGGAGGAATGCAAACCATGAGAGACTCTTGAATGTCGAGAACAAACCAAGGCCTGATGGGGGTTGGAAAGAGGGGAGGAGGGTGATGGGCATGGAGGAGGGCAGTGGTGGGGATGAGCACTGGGTGTTATATGGAAACCAACTTGACAATAAACTATTAAAAAATAAATGCCACATAATCCTATTACATAAATCAGAGTTCAAACACTTACGTCACAGGGTCTGTTCTTTCTGGAGGTGGTGCAACATTCATAAACATGGATGGCTCAATAATTTTCTGAAGAGGTTTTAACTGAAGAAAATCAAAAGTGTATTTTAACAGTGCTTAGTTACAATTACAGAGTGCTCTAATACTATTATCCTCCAGGACTATGAGATAAGCCTTAAACACATACAAAAAGAAATAGAATTTTGAGGGAAGAAAGAACTAATATTTATTGATCACTAAATATCTGCCAAGAACATTATACCTTTAATATTTTTTTAATCCTCTCAATAATCCTATGATACAGATAATTGTGCCTATTTTACAAAAAAAAAATGCTTAAGGATCACTACTTGGCTCAAGGTTATCCAACAAACATCTGAGCCAGGTTTTGAACTCATCTTTATCTGTCCCCAGCAGAGTGCTCTTTTTACATTATCAAGACAGGGGGTTAGGGGACTATATTAATGAAAAGTTTATAGACATAAAAGCAAAAGTCAAAAACTTTTATATTTCCCACTCTTTTTCACATAATACCTCCGCTTCATGTTTTTGGCAGAGTCTGCCTACATAAAACAATACATGCCTAGTCTTAGTATCTCCCTACGAATGTGACTGCCACATGTGTTACTCCTATGCAGACAAAAAACCTACCTCTGAAGTTGGTGCTTATAAACCGTGTTACAAAATGGACTAAACAGAAGTCCCTATAAGGGCCAATTCATAAGAAAATAAAATAAGCAGAAGGAAAAGAAAGAAAAATCAAAGGAAAGAAGGAAAAGTATGAAAAAAGACTGTGTCTAGTGATTTCTATATTACTTCTGATTCAAAGTGCATTAAAAATTATTATGATATACCAAGGCAAAATTTTAGAATAACATTTCCAGGGAAAATATAGCAACAGACTTATTTAATAAGAATATTGTACCCACTCTCTATTCCTAATTTAAAAAACAACCAAGACTATAAAAAATAGCAAAAAAAAACCAGAAATGAAAAATTACATGCAAAGTACAGGGGTCATATCCCCTATATAACAGCAGCACTGACGGCACTGGATTTATAAATGCCCCATAGTTGTGATACTACCCAGGGATATTAAGAGTTCTTTCAAACACTTGGTGAGAATGTATGTTGGTACAACACTTCTAGAACAATTCTTTGACAAGGCCATTGTTTTGAACAAAAATTTCCATTCTAGGAAGGTAACCTACGTACATAATAAAAAACAAAAACAGGATACAGGTTAATGTACAAAAATTTCCACTAGAAGATGGATGTATGGTAATGAATTTTAAGGGGGCAGCCCAAGCTAGGAAGATTAACTTCTTTGCAAATATAACTTTCTTGATAAACCAAGGAAGACTCAAATATCACCAGACATTGAAATAACTGTTGGTTATTTCATATGGGAAGGAGCATATATGACCAGAGTAAAAAATATTATGTGACTATAATTAATGACTCCATTTTTGATAGTATTTTTAGATATAAAAATCTACACTTCTCATATACCTAAAATAATTTTGTTTTTAATAGAATGAAAACACAGACACACAAAAGCAAAGTTTTAATATAAAAGCATTTTGGATAATGATTATTTTTAAATGTACATGGAAATAAAAAATGGTAGTTTCCTTTATCCTTAGGCTGGAGATAAACAGCATTCTTTTAAAAATCTTTATTTTTTTTTAAAAATATGTATTTTAAAGGATTTATCAAACTAGATAAGGGCTCAGAAGAGATTTGACTAAAGAGCTATAGAATAACTTTTTCAAAGAGAGGAACTAACCTGATGTGAAAATCCATAACCAAAGTTTCCATACGAGAACATAAACTCTACCTCCACCCTGCAGATAAACTAAACACGTGGCAAATTTATTTTATTGCTTGATCAGAAAGATATTTTAATAAAAAAAGTGATAGCCAACGAATATTTTTACTTCACCAATCTATTTTAAAAATCCACAAAACATGAATCTCCTGATTAAAAAGAACAAAACAAAAACATTCACACAAGGAAATCCTATAGAAGAATCTATGGAGTTCCTAAAATGTTAAAAACTTAATGTTAAGGAATTCTGTATGATTGTTAAGGAGAAAATATCTGTTTATAATTAACAGGATTACCTTGATATACATATGAATATACATGCATATGGGTTTAAAGTATTTACTCACACTTCTCCTACCACCACTTCCATTTTTTCAAATAAAAATTTTATTTAGACACATGATTTCATCTTTCTGAACCCCAGCATGCTCAAATGTGAAATGAAGGAGAGTGTCAGAGGTTATGACCTCAAATGTCCGTCATTCTCTTTCTTATGTTCCTTGTCCCTGTTTTAGCTATCGGCAACAGAAGTCTCTTTGAATAAAAGATCAATTAATAAAAATAATTTTAAGTAATTAAAAAGGAATTCAAGTGAGAACTGTAAACTCTTCAGACACTCCTCAAGGAGAAAATTATTTTCTCAATTAAAGCTGAAGAGTCAAAAGAAGCAGTTGGGGCATTTTACTCTCTTATCTAATGATTTCAATTTTCTTGTTCACCATTTAGCAGGAAGGTAGCCCCATTAAAAAAAACAGTGGAGATGAAGATTTTGTGAGCAAATATTGTTCTATTTAATACATTTCTATGAATGCAAATAGTGACTGGTAGAGTAACAAAGAGAATAAAAACACTATCAGAGGTTAAAACTGTATCAGAGCAAAGTTATATAAAATGTAAGTGTGTCCACAAAACTTTGGAAGTTTCAGTAAAGTTCTTACTGTATTTTTATTCAGTATTTGAAATTCTTCAATAAAGCACCCTTTCTGGAAAAAAGGAATAAATGATAAAATTCTCAAATACAGAGTCACTCATAAAATCATCCGTATATAATCTAAACCATTTCATAAATTTTGGAAAATCAGATAATGATTTTTAATGCACATGTTATTTTAATACCTAAATACGAATATAATGACTATTTGGAAGAAATAAAAATTCTACGTTGTACCAAAAATAAATGTTAATATTTACAGTTATGTTTTAGACAAAAATGTTTCTGCTAGTTATAGTTCCTCATTCTCCAAGTCTTAAAGGACCATGCCTGCATTCCTTTTGTGGGCTTTAACATACCTCTGCATGATAAGCCGACTCATGATGGGACTGCTTCTCTCACCCTCAGGACTGCTGCGATCTTTGTAACCAGGTAAACTTTGGGTATCCTTGTTCACTACCTCTCATCATCTCTGCCACGCTATCAGTCCTCCCATTTAATCCAGCATCCCAGGGTTAACCAGCAACCTTCCATCTTTAACTGCTCCACTAAACATTCCCTCTTTATTATACCTAAGACTCGGCTTACTACTAAGGATGCTGCTTCCTTCACAGACTCCTCACATGAAGGCCCACATACCTCAAGACCAGGAGGTGGAATAGCATCCTCCACATTCCCCTTCTATTGCTTCCAGATCATATTATTACACATAGATATAAGCAGTTTTCCATTTTTAAGCTTCAAGCTAACTGGCATGTGTTTCAGACATTCTGGTCATAATTCTCATTTAGTGCAAACTTTAGCACCTGGGTCACACATCCTCTCCACCCACAAAACCTAGAAATCTGCAGAACCTATTTAATTCCTGCCCTCTCAGTTCCTGGCAAAGCATTATAATGAAGGAAGTAACATCTGATGGTAGATGGCAGACATTACATAGAATTAGCATATTATATATGTTCTTCATGTAAAGTCACAAGATTTCTCAGAAAATTCATAAATACCAAAATAGATTTCCTTAATGATCCTGTCAATCTGCTCTTTACAGCTTTTTGCTCTTGATAGCAATCCCTTTTCCCAAAGTGGGGAGTGGGGAAACATTATATTGTTCTAAGACTGCCTTTTTCTTCTTTTTTTATAAACTGGGCTTCTGCTTTTGACCAAAGAACTTGACCTACTGATTGATTCATCTCCCTTATATGTAAAGTGAACTTTTAGTCATACTTTTAACTACGGCAAATAATGGACTTTGTCCTCTAGGTCTTAGATCTGCCAATTAAGTCTTCACTGGAGTCAATTAATATGTTCATCTTGAATGTGCTTCTCAAATCTACTGGTTTTTTTTTTCAATTTTTTAATGTTTTTTTTTGTTGTTGTTGTTGTTTTTGAGAGACAGAGAGAGAGAGCGTGAGCAGGGGAGGGTCAGAAAGAGAGGGAGACACAGAATCCGAAACAGGCTCCAGGCTCTGAGCTAGCTATCAGCACAGAGCCCGACGCAGGGCTCGAACCCACGAACCGCAAGATCATGACCTGAGCCGAAGTCGGACGCTTAACCGACTGAGCCACCCGGGCGCCCCTCAAATCCACTGGGTTTTAGACTTGCCTTCACTCAGCTCCTCTGATGAGTTTCAGTGTGTAGCAATGAGCTAGTTGGCAACCTGTCCTGAATTTGGTTTTGCTCTGCCCAAAGCAGGTTACATGCCTGAGCCTAGTCTGGGAAAGTGCAGGGTGAGTGTTAGAGTGGGGGTGACACTAGATTACTCAAAGGTATGAATTGAGGAACAGATACTCAAAGGTATGATGTTTTATAAGGCATTGGTCTAACAATATTTCACACTTTTGAATTTCCTCTTGCCTTTCTCAAAAAATTACAGTGCTACCCATCTTTCTGTTTATCACCTAGTCCTAGGCTTATCTGGTATACAGCCAAACAAAAAAATCACAATACTAGAGTTCATCCCAAAATTAATACTCACATTCTTTTTATAATCAATACAGGAATATTATAAACTCCAATATACTTAAATTCCTTAACTGGACCCTAGACCCTAACAATTAGCTGATGTTTCTGTTTTCTCCCAGAGCCTCAAAGGAATACAAGATGTATCAGGGGTGAGAAGGAACAAGGGATTCATGATACAAGCTACAGATCAATTATTTTTTTACAAAGCTATGAAAAACCTGTTATGTGATTTTTAAAATTCAACTCAAGGTCTTCTTCCTCCATAATAAGTCCAACTATCCTCAGAAAGTAACTGATAATAACTGGTAATCATAACAATACACTTACGGCCTCTTCATGTATACCTGTGGAATAACTGTTATGCACTAAGATGGCCCTTCCATGTTTCCAAACATGATCTGTAGCCTTGTCATCAGGTCTTCCCAATTCATCCAAGTTCTAAATATGACCAGTCTGCATGAGGAATTCTACCCTAGCTAGTAGCTCTAGAACTACAACAAATGGTTTATAATTTATCCCTGCATGGGACCCAAATACCAAATGATACAGCTCAAGCTTTAGAGACGAGACAAACCAGCATAAATTTGACTGGAATAATTCTAGATTATAATACTTCCCTTGAACTTTTACTGTCCCATGTGGTAGAGTCTGTGCAGTAACCTACACATGTTGTTGGTACCCAGGTAAATACTTCAGGAAAAGTAAAATCATTAATAAATGAGGAGGCCTTCATGAAAAGATGTTCAATAGTATTGGCTATTAGGGAACTACAAGTTAATACCAAAATGAGGTATTACTAAACACCTATGAGAATGGCTAAACTATAAAATGGTCAATGCTGAAGAGAATGCTGAGAAACTGCATCATTCTGATGAAGATGCATAACGGCCTAGCCATTCTGGAAGACAGTCTGGCAGTTTCTTTAATGACTCTACATGCAACTATCTTACAAACAAGAAATTTATCTGAGAAATGAACACGTGCACTCACACAAAAACCTATACATGAATGTTTACAGCAACTTTATTCATAGCAGCCCAGAACTGGAAACCCAGATGTCCTCCAATGGGCAGACAGTTAAACAAACTGTGGTATACTCGACAGCAGAAAAGGAATGAACTAGTGACACACACAATAACCTGGATGACTCCCCAGAAAATTACACTGAGTGAAAAAACCCACCATGAAAAGGTTACATACGGTGTGATTCCATTTATGTAATATCCTTGAAATGAGAAAATTACAGAAGAGAAGAAAAGATTAATGGTTGGTTGCCAAGGGTTAGGAGGGGGTAGGGCAAGAGGGAAGTAGATGTAGCTATTAAAGGGAAACATGAGGCTTCCTGGTAGAGGTGGAAACTGAGTAAAGGATACATGGGGTGCCTGGTGGCTCAGTCAGTTAAGCATCCGACTTCAGCTCAGGTCATGATCTCATGGTTTGTGGGTTCAAGCCCTGCATCGGGCTCTGTGCTGACAGCCAGCTCAGAGCCTGGAGCCTGTTTCAGATTCTGTGTCTCCCTCTCTCTCTTACCCTCCCCTGCTCATGCTATCTATCTCTCTCTTTCAGAAATAAATAAAACATAAAAAATTTTTAAAAGGATCTCTATTATTTCTTTCAACTGCACGTGAATATACAATTATCTCAAGAGAAAAGTTTTGTTTTTAAAGCTACATGTCCATTTAAGGTGGGCCAAATTCATCTGTGGGACTTACTCTCCCAATAGACCTACTTAAGGGCTGGATACAAAGTGGATTCAAAAAATTTATTATTATATTTGTGATTGTCTCGTAGTTCTTGTTTTCCTCTATTGTCTGATATGCAGATATTTAGATATTATTATACAGTCATCATTCCAAGGTAATATCCAGCTAACAAAATTGTATCAAAACAAAAACTAAAACCAAAAACCACCAAAGTCCTTATGGTCAGCTTTGTATTTCTGGGATCTGAGTTTTGAACAAAAGTGGGTAACTGAGAAATTCTAATAAGGAAAATGACACAATTCTTAATTAAGGTAGAAGTGTCTATAGAAGGATACTGTCAGATAGTACATAGAAACAAAAACAATATCTGGAACACACCACAGCTAAAATCATAAAACTCTTTGAGGAAATCCAAAACTGCTTCCCCTGATGACTGTGTCCATTAAATAATAATGGTCTCTTTGCCATATGATGTAGCAATACATCAAAGAGACTCACAGAGGGCAATTCATCATCATGTAGAGACTTTTTGCAGATAAGCATTTAAAGATATGTTCAAGAAAATTCATTGCAGCATTGACAATAGTAAAAACTGAAGACAATCCAAATGTCCATCAACAAATCTATAGACAAATGAGGAATATTCCACATGGAACAGTATACAGCAGTGAGAGAATGACTGCCAGCAAATGAAATTACCTGTATTAATCTTAGAAGCATAATATTTTAAAAACAAATGATACTAGTTTGCAACTATATATAAGTAGTAAAACTATGAAAAGAACAATGGAATAAATACAAGTTTAAGATAATCATTATATTTTCTTGGGGGGAAGAGCAGAAAACAGAAGCAGGTGACAGCATAGGAACTTCAACTGGATTACATTTACTTTATACCACTTTGGGGAAAATACACAAATCCTGTAATTTTATATGTCCTTTAAAGCTCACCCCTTCTCTACCCTTATGCTCTAGTTGTCAGATGTATTACATTTACAAACATTATAAACTCTACAAGACAAGGTTATAGAACCTATAAAATTGCAATATTTGTGTATTTTCCCCAAAGTGGTATGAAGGTTGTATTTTTGTTTTAAATGGTCACATATTTTAAAGAAATTAAGAGGAAAAAGAATAGTCTTTCCTTTGGCATCTCTATTCTGCTAAGTCCATCAAATGAATTTTTGATTTTAGATATTGTAGTTTTCATTCCTATAATTTGCATTTGGCTCTTTTTATATTTTCTATTTTTCTGCTTATGTTTATTAAAAAGATTTGGAATGAAATTCTGAGAAATGAAATGCTATATTACAATTGTAGGATGGTGGGTGATGTTTCTCATTTTAAAAAATTTACCATCATAATAATAAACACTACGAAGTTTACACATATGACTATAGTCCAAATGTCCTACTCCCTTCAACAAAATGTGACTAATAATATATATTTTTCTGATGCCTAAATTGCTATATAGTAGAGGAAACTTTAGTCATTTCCAAGATCCTTGTCACCTAGTTTCCTGAGAATCTTCAACTACTTACTCTTATTCACTAGTCAGTATGTTCATCTCCTGCTAATATGCTCAAAGAGCTGATTTCCCCCAAATTCTCATTATGAAACTTTTGAAATATATAGATCATCTGAAAGACTACAGCAATAAGTATCGATATACCCTACACCTAGATTAAACAAGTTCAAACATTTGTTTAACAACTGGTAAAACTGTTTTAACATTTGCCATGCTTGCTTTATCTGTGTTTACACACATTTCTAAGTTACAGCCATCATGTCACTTCATAGCAAAATGTGAAAGCCTCACCTTCTGTACTCTATAAATAAGGACATTCTTCTATATAAGTACATTATTATCATCACATTTCAGAAAATTAAGTTATTTTAGAATTTTATCTAAAACTCAATATAAATTCAAATTTTCCTAATTGCCCCAAGAAGGTCTCTTTATAAGTTATCCTTTTCAAACCTGTATTCAATCAAAGCTGTATGTCTTTTAATCTAGAACAGTTCTCTCCACCTTTCTTTTTTTTTAAACAACCTTAACTTTTTAAAGAATCTAAGCTGGTATGTCCTACATTTTGTATTTCTCTTATATCAACATAGCATTAATTTTTTCCCTATCTCCTAATTTCTATCAACTAAAAGTTAGATCTAGATTTGTTAGATTTGCATTAAACATTTTTTACGAGAATAATTCATAGGTAATGCTATATACTTCATATTGTAACACCATAGGAAGCATATGATGTTAAACTGTCCACAATTACTTGTGCTAAATTCAAGCTCTTGGTTAAAATGGTAACCACAACATCGCTCTATTGTAGAGGCACCTTTTTCCCTTTGCAACAATTAATCTGTGCGCTGTTAACGGTGGCATCGTGGAACTATTTTATTCTCCAATAACACTTTACCTAATGTTTTTAGTAGCATACCTAAGTCTTGACTGAACTAACCATTCATTCTTTATAAAGAACTTCAAGGAGCACCTGGGTGGCTCAATAGGCCAAGCGTCTGACTTTGGCTCAGATCATCATCTTGCAGTTCCTGAGTTTGGGCCCTGTGTCGGGGTCTGTGCTGACAGCTCAGAGCCTGGAACCTGCATCATATTCTATGTCTCCCTCTTTCTCTGTCCCTCCTCCTTCCCTCCTTCTCTCTCTCCCAAAAACAAACATTAAAAAAAAAGAACTGCAAAAACAGTTAATCTGTAATTCTATTATTCTTTCTACACTATTAACTGGCATTCTTCTGTATGAAACTTTTAAAATTCCATTCTTCTTCCTCTATTTTTTTTTTTTTTTAGATCACCAAGATTTATGG
Organism: Proteles cristata cristata; assembly: GCA_017311185.1. Classification (NCBI taxonomy): domain Eukaryota; kingdom Metazoa; phylum Chordata; class Mammalia; order Carnivora; family Hyaenidae; genus Proteles; species Proteles cristata. Next base: position 175,460 of record JAESUZ010004661.1, read on the forward strand.
ATTTTTCTTTATTCAGAACTTGTAATGGCCTTTTTGTTGTTCAAATTATCTTGAAATAGGCCAAAAGGAGCCCCTGCAATCTGGCTCCTGTGTCTTTTAATGTAACTCCATTACTTGTTTTAGGATTCCTTGCTTTGCATCCTAACAAATATTTCTAAAAATCCTTAAGATTGTTCATATTTTGTTCACTAATCAGTTCTCTTCCTTCGCGTTCAGGGCAGTATGGCTACTGGAAAGTGTGAGGGTACTCCTAGAAAGGAGAAAGCAAGAGAGAAGAAACCAGAAAATCCGTGTATAAACCCTGCCTCAAACTCTGGTGGACCCCTAAACAACACATGCACAGGGCAGACTGCAAACAGCCCAGCTAAGGAGAAAAGAACTGAAATTTGCACTGTCAACTAAGAGAGTTTGTGGTTTGAGTCTTGCTTAAAAACATTCCAGAAAACATAATAAAATATGCTTATTAGTCTTTTGGGCTGTATCACTGCCCTTCCACATAATACATTTTTTAAAACATTATGCTGTTACAAACCAACTATTTTTTTTTTTAATGTTTTATTTATTTCTAGGAGAGAGAGAGAGACAGTGTGAGCAGGGGAGGGTCAGCGAGAGAGGGAGTCACAGACTCTGAAACAGGCTCCAGGCTCTGAGCTGGCAGTCAGCACAGAGCCCGACGCGGGGCTCGAACCCACGAACCGCGAGATCATGACCTAAGTGAAAGTCGGACGCTTAACCGACTAAGCCACCCAGGCGCCCCATCCAACTATTTTTTTTTAAATACAACCCCAGAGAGATACTGTTTCCTAAGCACGAGTTTGAAGGTAGATAATAAACCACAAAGAGTCCATCAGATACAGATAAATAATAACAACAAACACCAACTGGACAATGTGATACCAAGATGAAAAAATAACTTTGATACATACCTGAATTACTTCATAAAGATGTACCTTAACACTCCCTAACAAGAGAGGATATTTTTCTGTATTGTCATATTTCATTAGTTCCAAGTAAATATTATTCCGCTCATCATCTTGACGCCTGGGAATCTTGATGCAAAATATATATGAAAAGAATTATTATATTTTCAGTTTGAATTTCAGATATAATTCCTGAATAAATACATCCATAAACTATACTTTTGTGTATCATTAGGTTATATACAACTTAATGATAAGTTTACATATATTGTTAGCTTTATAACTTTTCAATCTCATAGTCACATATGCCTTAATGTCAACAAAAATCAGGATCTTATGTGGTAACATAAATTACAGTCTTTTGAAGTATGCACTGCCTACACTGTCTTTAACTCTACACAAAGTTTTAGCCTCAACATTCTACTGAAACGATCTTATAAAAGGTAATCCAATATCCAATCCAGCAAATCTAGGTAATCCAAAAGCCCAATATCAAAAGACATCCAACATCCTTTTCAGTCTTTGTTCCTTAACTTATTGATAAGATGAATACCACGGTCTCAACTTGGAACTCTCTCCCAACCTTGAGCTCTGTAACACAATACCACTATCATGTGACCTTTAAAATTCACACACTCTTTTGCCAATTAGAAAAAATCTAATGTTTCTCCAGTCTCGGGACTTTTTAAAAATATTTGTTTAAAAATATAATTGGCATATAATATTGCATTACTTTTAGGTGTACAACATAATGATATTTGTATATATTGCAAAATGATTATCACAGTAAATTTAGTTAATGCTCATCACCACTCACTTTATTTTTCTTGTGAGGAGAGAATTTGTAAGATCTACCCTCTTAGCCACTTTCAAATACACAATACAGTATTACTAACTATAATCCATGCTGTACATTACATCCCAGGACTTATTTGTAACTGGAAGTTTGTACCTTCTGACCACCTTGACCCATTTTTCCTATTCCCCAAACCTCACCTCTGGCAACCAACAATCTGTTCTCTGTGACTATGAATTGTGGGGTTTTTTTTGAGCTTTTTAGATTCTACATATAAGTGAAATATACAGTATTTGTCTTTGTCTGACTCATTTCACTTAGCATAATGCCCTCTAGGTCCATCCATATTGTCACAACTGGTAGGATCTCCTTTTATGGATGGATAATATTCCTGTGTATGTGTATCAAAAATTTTAAGCCATTCTTCATTGGACACTTTGATTGTTTCCATGTCTTGATTATTATAAATAATGCTGCAATGAAATGGAGTCCAGAATCTTTTTGAGATAGTGATTTTGTCTTCTTTGGCTATATACACAAAAGTGGCATTGCTGGATCATAATTCTAGTTTTAATTTTTGAGGAACCTCCATATTGTTTTCCATAGTGGCTACACCAATTTATATTCCTGCCAACAGTGGAAAGGGAATTTATATTCCCTTATATATATATAAGAATAGCACCAATAGCACTCTGTGCTATTCTTCTCATACATTCTACTTCCACAAATGCTACAAATTTTACCACTTATCATCATTATTTTAAGCAATTAATAGTCTTTCAGAGAATGATTTTTTAATTATAAATTTCCTTTATTAAATTATTGGCTTTCTGGAAAAAAACCTTTTAATTCAATAAGTATTTATTAAATGTTAATGAATTCTGGGCACCAGAGATTTAACAGAGCATAGTAAGGTAAAGCCCTTGACATTCGGGAGCCTCCTGGCTACTGAAAAAGGAGGTCAATACGTAAATGGAAAGAATACACTGTGATCATCATTATCTGTAATAGTGCATCACTATAGGACCTACTGTAGAGCGGCAGTCAACAAAGTCTTCTCTGAGAAAGAGAATATCAAGATCTTAAGAACTTGGAAATGATGAGATATTTTAATTCAGGAACAAAATGAATATACAACATTCATAGGTAATTTACCGTGAAATCACGTGACTATGTCTTGGTAGAAAATTTTAATTATTCGCTAGCAGTTCTCATTTTTTAAAAATGTTTACTTTATTTTGAGGGGAAGAGAAAGCAAATGGGGGAGATGGAGAGAGAGAGGGGGGAGAGAGAGAATCCCAAGCAGGCTCTGCACTGCCAATGCAGAACCCAATGAGGGGCTCGATTTCAAAAACTGTGAGATCATGACCTAAGCCAAAATCATGGTGGATGCTTAACCAACTGACTCAACCAGGCACCTCTATTCAATGGTTTATAGAGGTATTCAATACATATTACATTATGATATATGCAAATTTGTTTACTGATGGAATTCTGAAGAACCAAAAATGTATTTAGTTTAGTCCTTACATAAAAATTCAAAATTTGGAGAACACTTTAAAAAGTCTTTTCCTTTTTAATAGTCTTTTATTTTTACCTGTATATTCACCTTTACCAGTGCTCTTCGTTCCTTCCTATGCATCTGGGCCTCTATCTGGGATTATTTCTCTCCAACTTGAAGCTTCCTTTGAGGTTTATTATAATTCAGGTCTTTTAGACATGCATTCTGTTAGCTTTTGTCTTTCACCATCTTTTTAAAGAATATTTCCACTGGGTTTAGAAACTGAGGTTGACTTTTTATTTTTAAGCACTAGAAAGATGGCATTCCTTTGCCTCCTGAACTCCATTGTTTCTGATGAGAAGTCTGTTGTTATTCTTATGGTTGTTCATCTAAACATGCTATGTTTTTCCCCTCTGGCTACTTTAAGATTTTCTTTTTATTTTTGGTTTTTGGCGGTTTGATTATGATGTATGTAGGTATGATAATTTTGTACTTTTGTTTTTTAATGTTTTATTTATTTTTGAGAGAGAGAGACATCACGAGCAGGGGAGGGTCAGAGAGAGAGGAAGATACAGAATCTGAAGCAACCTCCAGGCTCTGAGCTAGCTGTCAGCATAAAGCCTAATGCGGGGCTTGAACCCACGAACCGTGAGATCATGACCTGAGCCGAAGTCAGACGTTTAACCAACTGAGCCACCCAGGTGCCCCCTGTACTTATTTTTCATGGGCTTCGTTGAGTTTCTTCAATCTACTGATTGATGTCTTTCATTACTTCTAGAAAATGTTTAGCTGAGAAAAATCTAAAATACTAAATACTCTAATAAATACTTCCTCTTCTTTTCTTCTGGGATGTAATTGAACGTCTGTAAATTGGGTGATAAGGCCCACTGGTCCTTTTTTTTTTTTTTTTCAGTCTTTTTTCTCTCTGAACTGCAATTTGAATGATTTCTATGGACTTATCTTTCAATTCACAGATCCTTTCTTCTGCTGTGTCTAGAATCTTTCAAATGAATTCATTTCAATATTGTATTTTTCAGATCTAGAATTATATTTGGTTCTTTTTCGATTTTCCATTTTCTTCAAAATTCCCATTCTGATCATCCACTTGGTCCTCCTTTTCCACTCTAACACATTTATGATAGTTGCTGTAAAGTTCTTATCTCCTAATTCAAACATTTAGGTCATCTGTGAGCTTACCTCTATTGTTGGTTTTATTTCCTCATGAGCAACATCTTTTTACTGTATAATGGATATACAGTAGAGACTCTGGGTTTTTATGTCTTCCTTTACTAAGTTTTGAGGGTTTTTTTTTTTCCTGGAAGGCCGTTAATTGCTGGCAGATCATCTTGATTCTATGACAGCCTGGTTTGAGGATGGGTCTATTTCAGCCTTTGTCCATGGTACCAGGGTTTTAACCCTTACTTTTAAGACAAGATCCTTACTCCTAAGACTTGGACTTTCTGGGATCTCAGATGAATACTGGTAATGTTCAACAAAATCTCTCCACTTTAGCTGCATAAAACTCCAATGACTGAATTTGTGACTTCTGAAATTTCTATTCAGCATTTAGCTCTCCACATCTATTCTCTATAATTCCTCCTAGAAACTCCCTTTGCATATGCACACCATAGGATCCAACCAAGAAACTGAACGGAATAATGATACAGATTTCTGGGGCTCCCTGTCTGCCCTCCATCCTCTCCAGTACCCCACCTTACAAATTCTAGCTACCTCAGCAGCCCCAAACTCTCATCTGCTTCCTCCACCAAGCAAGATCACTCACTCTCTGGTTTCACTTCTTTTTTTTTTTTTTTTTAATTTTTGAAGGAGATAAAGGGTGAGCACATGAGCAAGGGAAGGGCAGAGGGAGGGGGAGACACGGAGTCCAAGGCAGGCTCCAGGCACTGAGCTACGACCACAGAGGCGGATGCAGGGCTCAAACTCACAAGCCATGAGGTCATGACTTGAGCGGAAGTCAGCCACTTAACCTATTAAGTCACTCAAGTACCCCTTGGCTTCACTTCCTTATGACAGATTCACTGCCAGACAAAAAGCTGTTGCAAATGTGGAACTCACTTCTTCTGTTTCCCTCCTCTTAAACATTAAAGCCCTCCAATTTCCCTTGTTAAATATCAGAAAATAGTTCCTTCATATATTTTACTCAATTTTATAGTTGTTTAGAGCAGAAGAGTACATCTGATATCAGTAACTCCAGCATGGCCAGGTCAGAGGTCCACTACTATTTATTCTTCAACATGAGTTTTAACATCACTTATTCAATAGCTTTCTAGAACAATAAAAGTAGATTAAAGCCACTTACTATTCTTTTTTTAATTTGCTTTTGTTCTACTTTTAACCTAGATCTATTTGGTAAGCTTTAGCAAATTAAAGTTCTAAAGTAGAATATGTATAATTTTATTTTATCCCAGTTATATGATACATAATTTAAAAGTTAAATAGTTCTACAATGGTTAAGACAAATAACTTTATTTCTCCCATGTTCGATCTTTTTCTTCTGTATTTTATGATGTTCTGACATCTTAAAAAGTTTGTTGGCCAGAGACAGACATTCTCTCCCTGGGCTAGCCAATTCCTAGAGATAGAAAAGGGGATAGCTAGATGGAAGCACATCTTTCATATGCAAACCAATCCCAAAATTATAGCCCCAACTACTTCCTTATCTAACTATCACATGGAGCCAATATTTCCCCTGCCCTAAATCATCCCAGGACCAGGTACCAAGCAACTAAAGATACCCCTATAGCCTAAAGCCTACAGGAATTATTCATGCTAACCAGTCCTAAACTCTTGACGCTGTCCTGCATTGCTTTCTCAAGTAAACCCCAATGAAGGTTTTAGCTTAGGCTGTCTCTGTCACTTCTGTCTTCTGTTTCCTGACTATCCTGATACTTCCCCCGTGGCCCTATGTAGTGTGATATGTCCCTTTGTTCCCTTCTTTTAAAGGCATTAGTCTCTCCATGCTGTCATGCAGTTATACCTCTATAAAGTAAATCCTGGGTACAATTTTAGAGTACTACCCTATCCACCCCCCAACTTCCACTCCTCAAAAGCCAACTTTAAAGAGATTTCTCTGGTTTTTGCCATGAGATCATATTTCAAAGTAACATGCTTATAGTATTAAGTGATTTTTAAATTTTTAAATACTATCAATTAATTGCTTATTGTAGAAAAAATATTAGCTCAACACCCTCCCTCACAGTTTTTACATTTCTTTTCCCTTCATTCCTCCAATATATTATATCATACATTTTGTTAGACCAATACTTACTGTTTACATTATTGTGTATATGTAACTATTTATCAGAGTTTAACAAAATAATTACAATGATTATATTTCCTTTTCTCTATCACTTCTTAATTTTCCTAGAGTTAATATGTGTTTTGCTTTTTTATGTTCCTTCCCTTGTGCAGTTTTTTACATAGTTACTACTAAGTCATTCACAAACTTTCTATTAGAATTCCACTAAAATTCTTCTCTTAGAAATCAAGAAACTGATCCCATTCACAATTGCACAAAAAAATAAAATAAAATGAAATACATAGGAATAAACCTAACCAAAGATTTAGGAGATCTGTATGAAGAAAAATATAGAAAACTTATGAAGGAAATTGAAGAAGACACAAAGAAATGGAAAAACATTTCATGCTCATGGATTGGAAGAATAAATATAGTTAAAATGTCATTACTACCCAAAGCAATCTACACATTCAATGCATTCCCAATCAAAATTGCACCAGCATTCTTTTCAAAGCTAGAACGAACTATCCTAAAATTTGTATGGAACCACAAAAGACCCCGAATAGCCAAAGTAATATTGAAGAAGAAAACCAAAACGGGAGGCATCACCATCCCAGACTTGAGTCTCTACTACAAAGCTGTCATCATCAAGACAGTATGGTATTGGCACAAAAACAGACTCATAGACCAATGGAATCGAATAGAGAACTCAGAATTGGACCCACAAATGTACAGCCAACTAATCCTTGACAAAGCAGGAAAAAGTATACAATGGAAAAAAAGACAGCCTCTTTAATAGACGGTGCTGGGAGAACTGGACAGCAACATGCAGAAGAATGAAACTAGATCATTTTCTCACACCACACACACAGACAAACTCAGAATGGATAAAGGACCTGAATGTGAGACAGGAGACCATCAAAACCCTAGCGGAGAAAGCAGGAAAGAACCTCCTTGACCTCAACCGCAGCAATTTCTTACTTGACACATCCCCAAAGGCAAGGGAATCACGAGCAAAAATGAACTATTGAGACCTCATCAAGATAAAAAGCTTCTGCAAGGCAAAGGAAACAATCCATAAAACTAATAGGCAACCAACAGAATGGGAAAAGATAGTTTCAAAGGACATATAGGATCAAGGCCTAGTATCCAAAATCTACAAGGAACTCACCAAACTCTACACCCGAAAAACAAACAATCCAGTGAAGAAATGGGCAGAAGACATGAACAGACACTTCTCCAAAGAGGACATCAATTTGGCCAACAGACCCATGAAACGATGCTCAGCATCCCTCCTCAACAGGGAAATACAAATCAAAACCACACTGAGATACCATCTCACACCAGTCAGAGTGGCTAAAATGAGCAAATCAGAGGACTCTCGATGCTGGTGAGGATGTGGGGAAATGGGCACCCTCCTACACTGTTGGTAGGAATGTAAACGGGTGCAGCCCCTCTGGAAAACAGTGTGGAGGTTCCTCAAAAAATTAACAACAGAACTCCCCTAGGACTCAGCAATAGCACTGCTAGGAATTTACCCAAGGGATATAGGAGTGATGATACATAGGGGCACACGGACCCCAATGTTCATAGCAGCACTCTCAACAACAGCCAAAACATGGAAAGGGCCTAAGTGTCCATCAACTGATGAATGGATCATGAAGATGTGGTTTATCTATACAATGGAATACTACATGGCAATGAGAAAGAATGAAATCTGGCCATGTGTAGTAACATGGATGAAACCTAAGGGTGCTATGCTGAGCGAAATAAGTCAGGCAGAGAAGGACGGATACCATGTGTTTGCACGTATAGGTGGATTAGGAGAAACTTAATGGAAGACCATGGGGGAGAAGAAGGGAGGAAATAGTGGGGGAGAGGGAGGGAGACAAACCATGAGAGACTCTTGAATGCTGAGAACAAATTGAGGGCTGATGGGGGTGGAGGAGAAGGGAAGGGGGTGATGGGCATGGAGGAGGGCAGTTGTGGGGATGAGCACTGGGTGTTATATGGAAACCAACTTGACAATAAACTATAAAAAAAAAAAATTCTTCTGGGGCGCCTGGGTGGCTTAGTCGGTTAAGCGTCCGACTTTCACTTAGGTCATGATCTCGCGGTTCGTGGGTTCGAGCCCCGCGTCGGCTCTGTGCTGACTGCCAGCTCAGAGCCTGGAGCCTGTTTCAGTCTGTGACTCCCTCTCTCTCTGACCCTCCCCTGCTCACGCTGTCTCTCTCTCTCAGAAATTAAAAAAAAAAAAAAAAAAATTCTTCTCTTAATATGCTCAAACTAACAGCTCCTATTAAAATAAAGAAAAAGGTTTTCTAGACACCTGGATGGTTCAGTCAGTTAAGCATCCAATTTCAGCTCAGCTTACGATCTCACAGTTAGTGGGTTCGAGCCCCATTTCTGGCTCTGTGCTGACAGCTCAGAGCCTGTAGCTTGCTTTGGATTCTGCATCTCCCTCCTTCTCTGCCCCTCCCTGCTTGCACTCTCTTTCTCTCTTTCAAAAATAAACACTAAAAAAGATTTAAAATAAAGAGAAAGATTTTGATTATGCTTATAAAGATAGCACCCTATTAAGTTCTATTACTTTTCCAGTGCTAATTTCAAGTTTTAAGTGGACATACATCCACAAGATTCTTTTTCTTTATTTTTTTAAATGTTTTATTTATTTCTGAGAGAGAGAGAGACAGAGAGAGAGAGAGAGAGAGCGTGAGCAGGGGAGGGTCAGAGAGAGGGACTCAGAATCTGAAGCAGGCTCCAGGCTCTGAGCTGGCTGTCAGCAACAGAGCCCGACACAGGGCGCAAACCCACAAATCATGAGATCATGACCTGAGCCGAAGTCGGATGGCCACTCAGCCGACTAAGCCACCCAGGCACCCCTGAATGACTGTTGATCCGCCCTATTATGGTCATTTGTTATTGCAGCCCAAGCTAAGACCGGGTAGAAGAGGGTAGTTGCAAAGAGAAGAGCAAGACAGAGAAATATGAATGTGTGATAAACACTCAGAACTACAGCCAGATAAGATCTTAAGGAAGAAGGCCTCAAGATTATGAATTTTCTAGCAAGTTGTTTATTTAAAAAACACCTATATAGTCCATGGTATAGAAATAAAATACTGTGGGGCGCCTGCGTGGCTCAGTCAGTTAAGCCTCTTACTTTGGCTCAGGTCATGATTTCACTGCTCGTGAGTTTGAGCCCCATGTTGGGCTCTGTGCTGACAGCTCAGAGCTGGAGCCTGCTTTGAATTCTGTTTCCGTCTCTCTCCGCCCCTCCCCTGCTCCTGCTGCTCCCTTCCTCTCTCCCTCCCTCCCTCTCAAAAAGCAAAATAAACATTAAAAAAAATTTTTAAGAAACAGAATACTATAAAATATCCAATAAAAAGACACTGCATTTGTTTCTTTCCCTTCCTCTAAAAAAAAAAAAAAGACATAGTGTAAATTATTTGAAACTTTAAAAAAGCAATCTTATATCTAGAAGAGAACTTTAACATTACCTGTATGGAAAAATACTTTATGTCATCAAACTTAATTATAGCGTTCTTCTCATCACTTTGCGGTAGCAAGCTACACATTTTTGTACATTTTACAATGTTGTTTATAGAGATGCGAATGAACAAATTACTGTAATATTGTAAGCCAACTGAAGACTCACAGATATTCAGGAAGCAAATTTTGTTATAACTGTACAATAACGCATTATATAATTAATCCATTAAACAATTCAGGTAAAACCTAAGAATTAATCAACTAAATAAAAAGGTAATTGTAGAGCACATTAAATTATTTAAAAGTCTTTAAAAATAGTATTTCTGCCCATCAATAGCAAGCACAATATAAGTAGAAAGACTGCTTATTCTTTAGTCACATCTAATATTTTCTAATATTCCTAATACACTAGGCATATATATGTATATATATATCCTCACATTTCCATTATAATCTTTTGTAAATGTTTCTATACATTATCTTTAAGGTGATTAAAAATATTTGTAACATATAGTTAAAAACTTCTCTAAGCATAATTATGTAGAAATTCAAATTCAGAAAAAGCTACTTGAGAGTAATTTATTTTTAACATTAAAACAACAAAATTTAAAGCAGTTTTCTATTCTCTCATTTTCACTATATACTTAGTAAAGCTATACAACATTGTTATTTTTCATAGCACTCCATGCATTAGAACAATTTTGTTTTGATTATATTAAAAATCTCTATATAGCGTTCTCTTCAATAATTCACTTTATATAAAAGACAAACACCAACTCTTCATATTGAGACTGGTTTTATCCCATGATGAATCTAATAATAAGCAATCCGTTTATTTAAAGGCACCAAGATAAATTAAATCCTTTAGACAATGTTTAAACAGCACAGTTATTCCTTAGAAATAATTAGTATTATCATCTAATATATATAGTTTGCCTTTAACTTATATGGTGATTGAGGAGGTGTATTACAGATGGCTGAAAAACTTTTGTCACTTTGCACATCAAAAAGTGCAGTTAATTTCCCCTACTCTTCTATCTTGCCCTGTGACTACTTTAACGTGCAGTGGACATGACTGGGGCTGGGTCTACGGCAGGGGGTAGAGAGGCATCAGCCAGGGTCCAAAATTTAAAGGGACACCAAAAACTTCAGTAATCAAAATAATATATTAAGGTAATATTTTTTTAATCAAAATTAATGCAGGAAAAAAAAAACATGATGGAAAGACAAGACCTTGAGACTCAATGGTAAGAGAGAAAGGTCTAACCATTTCGGCTTTCCAGCTAAGTTCAGTCTTCCAGGCATCTTCACTAAAGCACCAAACATGTAAATGAGCCATTTTAGATATCCCAACCCTTCTGAACCGTCAGATGCCTGCAGCGCCTGCTGTGATCATGTGAAACAGAAGTGCCACCTAGTGAATGCACATACTGATTGATAATAAAATGGTTAATGTTTTAAGCCACTAAGTCTTGGAGTGTTTTGTAATGCAGCAATATTTAACTGAAACAGATGCATGATCATGCTATGATTCTTAAAAGAAAGGATACTCTTAGGTGTGAAATGTCTGCAGTTCTTTACATGAATAGCGAGGCAGCCAACCTAAAAACAATCCAAATAAAAACATAGCACGTGAGTTTTTAAAAGTCAGCTTTTTTCCATTTTATTCTATATGAAACTATTCTTTAAAAGCTCCACTTTGCTAGTTTTTCTCATCAAAAATATTGTTTCTCATTAGAAATATCTATTTAATAGAAAACAGAAATACAGAAGAAATATATAGGCAAATTTGTTCAAAGTAAAACTAAAATGAACAAAAACACAAAGAAGAAAAATAAAGAGGATCATTATTAACTTAAATCCAACCACCACTCTCTGAATCATTGTTATTTTATATTAGGTGAGAACTTGACAAAATGCAGCATTCTTGCATATAATAATAAGAAATATGTCTTGCTTCAGACAACCTTTTTAAATCTAGTATTCTAAAACCACTTTATTCATTCAACAATCATTCATCCACTATACTGTGCCAAGGGCTTGGAAATATTCATTTTTCCTTGTACAAACTGTTTCTGAATGTTAAAGAAAACTCTATCTTGTGTTTAAGCATGAAGTCAAATATAAAATGAATACAGGAATACTTGAATACTGTTATGCATTATTAGCCAAATATATTTATCCATGTTTAGTCTTAAAAATGAGCAAAAATAGCAATATTAAACACTATGAAACAAAATATATGACCCAACAGTACTTTTAAATTTATGTAAATAAGTTTAAAGATTTGGTTTGGTTTCAAAACAATACAGAAAAAGAAACCAGCATTCAATATTTAATTAGAAGACTACAGTATGTGAATGATGAAATCCTGAGAAGATAATACTGTGGTCTACTTAAGAAGTAGTAGAAACATAGATATAAAATGTTATTTTAAAGAAAAAATTCAAAGTTTTCCAATGTAATGGGGTATAATGCATATTATACAATCTAGAAGAGATTTTAAATGGTACTGGCATAGATGATCCCATGAATTATTTTTATTTCTCAAAACTGGAGTTATACATGAGGAGGGCAAAACAGGCAAGTATAGCTACAATTCTGGATTGTATAACTCTATGCTTTAACGTTCTGCCATAAGTCATTGCCTGCCTGCCAAGTGTTTCAACATGAAGGCATGAGCAACGACACTTTCTTCATATTTCAATAGTTCTTTGCACTTTTACATAATAGACCATAAAAAAGAAAAAAGAAAAATTTCTATTCAAGTACAGAAAAATACTTAACACTTAAAAATATAATGATGACCATGGACAGGCTATGGGTAACAAATGTTGGCCCAAAGCAATAATAACCATGTCAACACCTTCACCAACCCTGCAACACCCATTATAACAAGAAAGCAACTAGAAGGGTGTTCCCAAAAGCATTTTATGTGCCCAATTTTAAGACAGCTTTTTCTCCATTTTTCTGAAAAAGCGATCTATCAGAATGAGTGTTTTGATATAATTATCATTGCAGACACATGTAGAAACCTTGCCAAATACCTCAGAATACGTCACAGAACTTTCAAAGAGAGTGATGTGACAAATCCTATAGTGACAGGAGCTATCACATTCCAAACATCTGTCAGAAACTTCCAACTGACTTTTGGGAGAAGTTTCTTAATGTCTAGCAATATGTAAGTCAAAAAAAGGCAAATACAAACTATGAAGTTAGGAAGTGTGAATGAAATCAAAATATCAGTTCTAAAGAAATGTAGAAGTCATACTCAAGAGTATGGATTACAGAAGTTACTATGTCAACAAAAATGGACATAGTTACAGCCCAGAGGCATTTCAAAGAATCTAAGTTTAGATTCGGATAGTGAAGGCTTAAATTCCCACTTTGATTGTGATACAGGAAAGTGCTATAAAATTACATGGATAAAAGCTCATTTTGTTTAAAAAAGTATACATTAATATAGTCTTACTTTTTCTCCCAAAAAAACATGGTGTTAAATTCATCATATATTTTTAATCAAGAAAATATATAATATATGATAGTACCTAGAGAAGAGAAACTCTCTCACTTCATACCCTTTAACTATTCTAATGATGTTCAGAAATAAAGATGACTGTAAAATTCCACATTTGCTAGTTCTAAAATGTACACAGATCCTCATGTCCTATATTCTATAGCATCCAAAAGAAAAAGAAACAGATTTTTCTACTTCTCAGCATAGATATTATCTGTGTGTTTGTGTGTATATTTGTGTTTGTGTATAATTCATGAGTGTGTTTGCCTTTTGCTCTTGGGACTTACTATTTTGGGGATGAGGGAGAGGTGTGGGGTCAATTTTCAAATTGTAGCTCAAAGCTTCCTAAATATGACAATATAATAACTTGACAAGCACAATAAAAATACTGATTCTTAGCCCCCATTCTCGGATTCCACGTTATCAGATTTTAAGTGGGGGCCAAGAATCAATGTTTTGAATAAGTATCCCAGGTGATTCTGATGTACTTAGAGTTTGGGAATTCCTATATAGAAAACATTTTTTTCTGTGAATCAAGATGTTTTTCCTAATTTCAGTGATTAGAATGCTTTTCTGACTCCATGAAAAAAATGAAAAAAATCACAATTATGTTATCAGAAATACTTTCTACATATACTTTTTGATAATCAAATAATAGATATTAACTCGTCCTCACACAAAGTAAGAAAAAATTTGTACAGATTTACTAAGGATTAGTCACACATACCACATCCCCAAATGGTACCAAAGTTGGCACTGGAGGTGCTATTTCCAGTTCTTTACTTTCAGACCCTCTAAGAGTTCTTCTCAGCATCTACAATGTAAATAAATTAATATAAGACTTTAGAAGGCAAAGAAGAGCTAGATAAAAGTTTACTTCAACAAACATTTTATGAGCATCTAGTAAATATCAGGTATTAGCTTAGGCAGTAAAATATTAATATAACTAGAAAACTCATCCCTACCCTCAATCAGTTTATCAATAGGTTAACAGAGACATGAAAGGTAAACAATTAAATATAAGATCATTAAGGGAATCATGAGAGAGGAAAGAAGTGTATGGTACCATGAATAATGAGTTCTCCTTGCTAACTAAAAATGACCATCATTACCACATCTTATTCTTAATCTGACATGGACTTGGGGCCACACCCCACACGTGGGCAAATAAGTTATCCCAATATTCACCCAGTTCATCAGCCACTGAAGGAATTGGAATTTAATCCTTTGGAAAAGTAGGTACATGGGTTTGGAGCAATACACAAATAGCTTTTGGTTTTTAGTTGTGTGATTTCCTCCAGAGTAACTTCACTAACTAATATTTGTGGGTTGGAATTTAACTTTGTTCTAAAGGGCTCTCATCACTATACATGACAGTTAGCCTTTATAAATTTCAAGACATTTTACTATAGATTTTAAAAAAGTAAAGAGAAAGAGAATGAAAGTGAATGGAGGGGAAAGGCCAAGGGACTAGGGCAAAACCTATTAAAAACTTAACCTGAAAAGGAGAATTGTTTTTATCCCCAATCTTTGCTAATTCAAATCAATATGGCCTTAATTATAGACATTAACTTCCCAGGAATCTGCTGTTATGTGTCTTTTTAAGAATTGTTCTGGGGCACCTGGCTTGCTCAGTCAGTTGAGCGTTCGACTCCAGCTCAGCTCATGATCTCGTGGTTCGTAGGTTCCAGCCCTGTGTCGGGCTCTGTGCTGACAGCCAGCTCAGAGCCTGGAGCCTGCTTCAGATTCTGTATCTGCCTCTCTCTCTGACCCTCCCCTGCTCATGCTGTCTCTCTCTCTCAGAAATAAAACATTAAAAAAAAAAAGAATTGTTCCATTTTTGACACATATAATAAATCCTTAGTTATGTTGAAATTTTTGTATGTAACAAACACTTCAGTTGTACTGAAAAAACTTGTATATGTCCTAGATCATTTTACTATTGCTGAATCTGACTGGCTTAATGGGCTTTATATATATGATTTTTATGTATCTGTATAATTTGTAATTTAAGATAACTGAGTGACAACTACTATGTTGTCACAAAACTATCAAACTGTGGTACATTATATATGTATTTAATGTGGACCCTCATGCTTTCCATGGACCCTCTTATTATGAAAGTCTATTTTGAATGTGCATTTTAATAAATACAAAATAAGTGGGGGGAACTCTTTAGAATACAGATTCTCAACTTATCATTAACTACGTGACAAAAATACTGCCTTGCCTCTAAGATCACCACCCTCTCTGTCTCCTTCCTCATCGGAGCAGAGTTGTCTTTGGTGACAGCAACACAAGCAAAACAATTCTTTGCCAAAATTCCATCATAATTTTGAACAGAAGTTCTGAAGACTAGTCTCATAAGGCCTACTTATACCACCTAGAATTTCTCCTGAACCTGCAGAGAACTTTTATTTCAGTTAATTCCACTATGCCTTTCATCTCTCCTTGAATAAAAGTCCCTTGCGGCACTTCTATACGTTCACTCACATTGTCCTGTACTTCCTCCCCAATGACTTTTTTGACTGCTCTCCTCCATTCCAGTTTTCTTTGAAAACCCACCAGCCTACACTTACCTTTTTCCCATATATTCCTACTTCCTAGCCCTAATGGAAACCTTAATTAATGTCCTTACATTAATTAACATTTACTAATGTGCTGGCACAACTGTATGCCTGGCACTGTGCTGATTCTCCCTTGAAATGGTCTTGCCCTTAATAAGCTCATCCTGGAGTTAAAGACACATAAGTGAAGAAAACAATTATTGCTTCTAAGAAAAACAATTGCTGGAAAAAAACAGAATTTTATCTTTCCTTTTTCTTTATCAAATCCAGATCTCCTATATGGCAAAAAGAGTAACTTAATTTGATTGGTCAGACCTTCCCATTCATTGTGCAAACTACAAATACCTGGAATTATTAACTCTATAAAATATTTTTCAAATCCTTTTTTTCCCTGCCCGAGCACAGGAGCAACGACTCTTTTTCACCCTCTGTGGTTCTGTTCTCATGAACCAAGGACATTCACAGCAGGGTCCAGAATTATCCTCTAGAGTAGTGGAAGAAAATATTAGAATTTAACAATTTTCTTTAACAAATAAGAAAAGTAACCACATATAACTTACTATAAGCAGTAGACAAATATTCTGAGGCAAAATGTTAGTTTTATGCTCAGAGAAGTGCATATCACTGCCTTCATGAGTTCTAAATATTTCATTTGCTAGTTAAGTGTATTGACCAATACACACTACCTTAAGTAACATATTCAGTGTGCTTTACAAATAGATAAGAGCTGATCATAAAAAATTTCATGGTAAAATATTTTTTAAAGCTGGCAAACATAGACATACCATGTACTTTGGTTTTACAAAACGACAAATGTTTCAAATAAACTTTTCTGTAATGAGAAAGAACTATCAGCAGTATGTAAACTAGCAAATGTTTTACAATATGTATTTCTTAATCTGTCTTTTCAGGGTAAGATAGTTACATTTTAAAGAGTGTGAAAATAACTATCTTTCTGAAATGAACTCATGTGAAGAACATTTTGAAAACTGGAAATATTTTCATCTAATGTTATTTTATGTGTGTGCAAATATGCTATGATCACCCTACAAGCTCATGGTATCACACTTTTAAAACTTGGAAATGATTTCCTTATTTGTTTAGAAATCTCACAAAGGAAAGGTTTCAGCAGATTAGACCATTTTTCCCTTTTAAATATTAAAAAATATGTAATGCCTTCCAAGTAGTTTGCCAGAACTAATTACTCAGAAAAGATAGCATTATACTGATAAAATCTGGATTAAAACTTTGCATAACAGAATAGAAATGAAAAATGAGAATGTGGGGGTGCCTGGCTGGCTCAGTCAGAAGAGCATGTAGCTCTTGATCTTCGGACTGTGAGTTCAAGCCCCACACTGGGTATAGAGATTACTTAAATATTTTTTTAAAAAAGAAAAGAAAAATGAGTATGTGGTTTACTAATAAGCACAACCAAGATGTACCTCTTTCACTTGAAATTTCAAATCTTTGCAAGTTTCTTTTACAAATATAATAGCATTAAAAAAGATATAGTGAAATCAATTTGCCTTAGAACTAGACCTTCAAATCACTACATCACAAATACTGAATCATGCTTTTCAAAAATAGTAATGCTTATTGAATTCTGTACCACTAATAATAAAATGGAAATCATTTTTAGAAATATTAGTTATCATTTTTAATTTTTTGTAATTATAGATTTTACATAGTAAATTATAGCACATTTATGTAATGTATAAATATACAAACATTGGTGACAGATGTTCATATGTTTTTTACTGATAAGATTGTGCAATCAAAGCAATTTGGAGACTTCTACATAGTCACATCTAAACACCTACAGTTTGTCTCACTTTCCTATACTTCCCTTCAGAGGGCTTTAAGCTGCCAGTTTCTATGCATATTCTCAACTAGGCACATTCTGCTAAGAATGAAGCAGGTTCACCTTCTTCATTTCATGCATGCTGCCTTCAATTTGAGATGGAGTTAGGAGTTTCATAAGAGTGTCCAGTTTAGACTCATTACAGAAAGTTTTAGATAAAGCTGATACTTAGACAGCTAGGATGAATGGATCAAGAAGATGTGGTTTATCTATACCATGGAATACTACATGGCAATGAGAAACAATGACATCTGGCCATGTGTAGCAACATGGATGGACTTTGAGGGTGTTATGCTGAGCGAAATAAGTCAGGCAGAGAAAGACAAATATCATATGTGTGCACGTATAGGAGGATTAGGAGGAACTTAACAGAGGACCAAGGGGGAGAAGAAGGGCGGAAATGGTGGGGGAAAGGGAGAGAGGCAAACCATGAGAGACTCTTGAATGCTGACAAAAACTGAGGACTGATGGATGTGGTGGGGAGGAGGGTGGGCATGGAGGAGGACACTTGTGGGGATGAGCACTGGGTGTTATGTGGAAACTAATTTGACAATAAACTATTTGTAAAAAAAAAAAAAGCTGATACTTAGTTCGTCATCTGATTGTCCACTTTTTAGCAAATACTAATGGCCACAACCCTGGAGCAAAAGAGGAGCAAGAGGTAAGATTCCAGTACCAAGCCCCATTCAGGATGCCTAAGAAGTATATCAGGGCACCTGTGTGGCTCAGTCAGTTAAGTGTCCGACTCCTGACTTCAGCTTAGGTCTTGATCTCAGGGTCATGAGTTCAAGTCCCACATTGGGTTCTGTGCTGGACATGAAGCTTGCTTTAAAAAAAAAAAAAAAAAAGGAGGTATTTCATAAACACCTGGCAAATAAGGGGAGTGGGCAGAAAGAGTGTTAAGGAAAGAAGTGATGATACGTCAAATGGGTCTGAAGAGAAAAATAATTAAGAACTGCAAGGAGAGAAGTCTAGACAGAATAATATGAAAGCATAAAGAAGTAAGGCATAGTTTTATTACATTATTATATTATATTTGTATAATACATATAAGTATATTACACTGAGATACATATACTTAGGTATATAACATATATTTATGTATAAATACATAAATACTATTATGTTATGCTTATATAATACTTACATATTTATATGTTATACATAAATATTTCATCATGATATATAATATACAGTTGGTCATCAAACAACATAAATTTGAACTGCCTGGGTTCATTTATACATTAATTTTTTTCAATAAATATACATATAATACTATATATTTTCATTTTCTTATAATTTTCTTGACATTTTCCTTTCTCTAGCTTATTTTATTGCAATATAGTATACAGTACATATAGCATGCGAAATATGTGTTAATCAACTGTTCATATTATTAGTAAACCTTGCAGTCAACAGTAGACATTAGTAGTAAATTTGGGGGAAATCAAAAGTTAAACATGGATGTTTAACTGGATGAAAAACATCCAGTTTTTCAACTGGATGGGGATCAGTGTCCCTGACCCCTACATTGTTCAAGAGTCAACTCAAAATAATTCTTCTCTTCAAACTGAACTAGTTGCAATGCAACCAAAATCAAAATCCTAACAAGTTTTCCTAAAGAAACTGATGAACTTTCCCAAAAAAATAAAATGGAAATGGAAAGGCCAAGAGTAGCCAAAACTATCTTGAAGAAAAACAAAATGGGGGCACCTGGGTGGCTCAGTTGGTTAAGTGTCCGACTTCGGCTCAGGTCATGATCTCGCGGTTTGTGGGTTCGAGCCCCACGTCGGGCTCTGTGCTGGCAGCTAGCTCAGAGCCTGGAGACTGCTTCGGATTCTGTGTCTCCCTCTCTCTCTGACCCTCCCCTGCTCACGCTGTCTCTCTCTCTCTCTCTTTCAGAAATAAAACTAAAAAAAAAAAAAAAATAGGGAAAAGAAAATGAAGTATTTAAAACTTAAAAAAATAAGGATATTATTTCTTAATGTCTGAAGGCATTAGCAAAAATATAGATAAATGCACCAAGAAACTGATTAGAGTCTAGAAACAGACCCACACATGGGTATTTCATTTGTGACAAAGTTGGTACTACAGAATAGCGGAGAAAAAACATTCTAAGGTAGGTCAACTAGAAATCACCATGGAAAAAAACACAGAAAGAAAGAATACAAGAATAAAAGGAAGGTCAGAGAGAAAAAAAAGAAAAGAAACTCTGTCTTGTATCTCACACCACACACAAAAAAATCAGTTATAGGTGAACTGCTGATCTCAACGTCAAAGGAAAAACAATTACAAGATAATACAAAAGAATATTTTCATGAGGTTGAGGTAGAAGATTTTGAAAATAATGCAAAGAGCAATAACCATAAAGAAAAAAGTTTGATACATTCAACTACACTAAATTTAATAACTTCTGTTTATCAAAAGATGTCACACATAAGATATTTGGAAGAAAATATTTGCAACATGTATAATATAACTGACAAAGAGCCCATAACTACTATATACAAACTTCTACAAATTAGTTAACAAAAAGGAAAACAATCCAAAATAAAAATGAGTATTTCACAAAATATATGATGGCTAATAAACATTTGGAAAGGAACTCACCCTCATTAGTCATCAGGGGGAAAAAATTAACACCACAAAGAGATGACACTAACACATTTCTTAGATGATTAAAAATAAAGAAACTGACAATATCAGGTGGCAAGGATGTGGAGTAACTAGAATTCTAATCAGTGTCGGTAAGAATATAAATTGGTCTTTCTTCTTTGAAAATCTGTTTGGTATTATGTACTGAAGTTGAGCATATATATAACTATGATTAAAAATTCCACGACTAGGTATGTCCTCAACAGCATACCTCTACCTCTCTCTTACAGAGACATTTGTGATTATATTTGTGGTTACATATGTGATTACAAATTACATTTAGGGCCCAACTCAATCCAGGATAATCTCCCTATCTCAAAATCCTAATCATTGCATCTGCAAAGTTCATTGCCATATAAGGCAATATAAACTACTACAACCATAAATAATTTTATACTAACAAATTACACAATTTAGATGAGATGGAAAAATTCCTAAAAAGACACAAATTACCAAAACCGATCCAAGAAGAATATATGAAAATATCTATAATAAGTAAAGAAACTGAATTTGAATTTAAAACTCTTCCTAAAAAGAAAAACCCAGGCCCATATTGTTTCACTGGTGAACTCTACCAAATACTTAAAGAAGAAATTATAAGAACCCTTCACAAACTCTTTAGGGAAAAAAAGTGGGAGGAGGAAGTAGAGGAAAGAAACTCCCCAGGATATTCTCTGAGGTCATTTTATGTCACACCAAACCCAGACAGACATCACAAGTTGAGAAAACAACAAATTACTATCCCTCATGAATAAAGAGGCAAAAATCCTCAACAAAATATGAGGATACCAGACAAAAAGGACCATGTCCCATGACAGAGTGGGATTTTCCCATCTGAAAGTAATGTAATAAACCATATTAACAAATATGTCCAATAAAGAACAAAAATCACATGATCATTTCAAGAGATGCAGAAAATATATCTGACAAAATCTAAAAAGCATTTCTTTTTTGAGAGAGAGCACGAGATAGGGAGAGGGGCAGAGGGAGAGAGAACCTTAAGCAGGCTGCATGCTGAGCACAGAGCCCTGATGCGGGGCTTGATCCCAAGGCCCTGGGATCATGACCTGAGCCAAAATCAAGTTGGGTGCTCAACCGACTGAGCCACCCGGGCACCTCTAAAATACATTCTTAATAAAAACTCTGAATAAACTATGAATAGAAAGGAACTTACCTAACATCACACTCGATGGTGAAAGACTAAATGCTTTCCCCCTAAGACTGGTAAGGCAGTTGTTCACTCTCACTACTTTCTTTTTTTTTAATGATTTATTTATTTTTAAGACAGAGAGAGACAGAACATGAGAGTGGGAGCAGCAGAGAGACAGGGAGGTACAGAATCCAAAGCAGGTTCCAGGCTCTGAGCTGTCAGCACAGAGCCTGACATGGGACTCGAACCCAGGAACATGAGTTCATGACCTGAGCCGAAGTCCGAGGCTTAACTGACTGAGCCACCCAGGTGCCCCTCACTCTCACTACTTTTAGTCAACACTGGACTGTAGGTTATATCCAATGCAGTCAGACAAGAAATAAAAAGTGTTCACATTTGAAAGAAAGTGGTAAAACTCGTCTTTCTGTGCAGGCATTAAAATCTTGTACTTAGAAACTCTAAAGAAATCCACATACACAAAAATAAACTGCTAAAACAAATAAACAAGTTCAATGATACAAGAACAAAACACAAAAATATCTTTTGTAGGGGTGTCTGACTGGCTCAGTAGGTTGAGCATCTGACTCTTGATTTCAACTCAGGTCATGATCCCAGAGTTGTGGGACTGAGCTCTATTTTTTATAAAAAGATTTAAAAAAATGTAAAAATTTTTAAAAAATCTTTTGCATTTCTATATAAAAGCAATGAAAATAATTATATACGAAATAGCACCAAAATAAAAAATAATTAGGAATTTAATAGAAGAAATGTAGTAATATTAACAGAAGAAATAATAAACAGAAGAAATATTATGACTTGTACACTAAAAACTGCAAAATATTTCTGAGTGAAATTAAGGAACATCTAAATTCACGATAAATATTCCATATTCATGGATGGAAAGATTCAATACTGTTAAGATCTCAATTCTCAAATTAGTCCATAGTCAAAAAAAACCTTAATCAAGAAAAGAAGATAAAACACAATTAAGAGGTTCTGGCCGATGATGGTGACTTATAGGAAGAAAACCCTGAACTCACTCCCTCCACAGAACACACAAAGTTATACCTATTAATAGAACAATTCCTCTTGAAGAAAAACTGAAGGTTGACCGAACGCCTTCTGAAAACCAAAGACAGAAGAGAAAGAAAACAGCAGAAGAAACAGAGCCACGTTAACAAAGGGAACTCTAAACCCCAGGATACTGTAAATGTCAGTGGAAAGGGATAATACTAAGGAACCTGGAACAGATTCTTGTTCTTAGGCACTAAAAAAAAGGTGCAGCTTAAAAGGGCAACTAGTATATTAAAAAGACAACAAAGCTTAGACCACAGCGCTGTCCAGACATAATATTGGGCAGGTCTAGTTGTCACAACAAGCTTGGGATCTCAGCAAGCCCTTGGTCCACAAGACCACACCAGCCCTAACTGCACTGGGGGCAAGAAAAAACTCACAAAACACAAAAACAAACACAAAAACGCAGGATTTACAAGAGCCAAGGAGCTGTGGGAATGCTCTCTCCCCCTCCACCTTAAAAGCCCACACCAGAGAAGGGGCTGGGCACCATAACTAGTGGATCCTGATGCCATACTGGCAGTTCCACTTGTCACAGTGAGCTTGTGACCTCAGCAAGGCCAGGATCTGCAAGCCCACCTGAGTCATGACTATACTGGGACACAGAAAGAAAAAAAAAAAATAAGAACCAAGGAGTTGTGGGGACGATCTCTCCCTCTCCCCGTGAAAAGCCCAGATGAATATAAGGTTAGGTAGGTTGCGTATTTGGGACCTTTCTTGCTTCTTGCGATAGGCCTAAATTGCAATGTATTTGCCTCTTAGGACTGCCTTTGCTGCATCCCGAAGGGATTGGGCTGTCGTGTTTTTATTTTCATTTGCTTCCACGTATTTTTAAATTTCTTTTTTAATTTCCTGGTTAATCTATTCATTCTTTAGTAGGATGTTCTTTAACCTCCATGTATTTGAGAGCTTTCCAAATTTTTTCTTGTGGTTGATTTCAAGTTTCATACCACTGCCATATGAAAATATGCATGGTATGATCTCAATATTTTTGTATCTGTTGAGGGGTATGACCCAGTATGTGATCTATTCTGGAGAATGTTCCATGTGCACTCGAGAAGAATGTATATTCTGCTGCTTTAAGATGAAATATTCTGAATATATCTATTAAGTCCATCTGGTCCAATGTGTCATTCAGAGCTGTTGTTTGCTTGTTGGTTTTCTGCTTAGATGATCTGTCCATTACTGTAAGTGGAGTATTAAAGTCTCTCACAATTATGGCATTATTATCAATAAGTTTGCTTATGTTTGTGATTGATTTATATATTTGTCCCAAAATATTGATTTATACAGTTGTAAATATTTATGTCCCCAAGTTGGGACATTTGTTAGCTTACATATGTTAGCTCTTCTTCATGGACAAGAAGAAGATGATACAATGACCTTCTTCATCTCTTGTTAATCTTTGTTTTAAAATCTAGCATGTCTGATATAAGTATGGCTATTCTGGCTTTCTTCTCATGTCCATTAGCATGACAGATGGTTTTCCATCCCCTCACTTTCAATCTTCAGGTATCCTCAGGTCTAAAATGAATCTCCTATAGGCAGCATATAGATGGATCTTGTTTTAAAGGAGCTAGAAAACGAGCAGCAAATAAAGTCCAAAGCCAGTAGAAGGAATATGATAAGGAGCAGAAATAAATGATAGAGAATCCAAAAGAAGAAAAAAACCAGAACAAATCAGTGAAACTAAGAGTTGGTTTCTGGAAGAAAAAACACCTTTGATAAACCCTAGCCAGACTTTTCAAAAAGAGAACCCAAATAGATAAAATCATGAATGAAAGAAAAGAGATCACAACCAGCACCACAGAAATACAAACAATTATTAGAGAATACTATGAAAATGTATATGCCAACAAATTGGACAATCTAGAGGAAATGGACAGATTCCTAGACACTCACACACTACCAAAACTCAAACAGGAAGAAACAGAAAATTTGAACAGACACATAACAAGCAAAGAAACTAAATTAGTTATCAAAAATCTCCCAGTAAGAGTCCTGGGCCAGACTGCTTCCCAAGGGAATTCTACCAGACATATAAAGCAGAGTTAATACCTCTTGTCCTCAAACCATTCCAAAAAACAGAAATGTAAGAAAAGCCTCCAAACTCATTCTATGAAGCCAGCATTACCTTGATTCCAAAACCAGTCAAAGACCCCACTAAAAAGGAGAATTACAGACCAATATCACTGATGAACATAGAGGCAAAAATACTCAAGAAGATACTAGCAATTTGAATTCAACAATACACTGAAAGAATTATTTGCCATGATCAAGTGGGATTTATTCCTGGGCTGCAGGACTGGCTCAATATTCACAAATCAATGTGATACACCACATTAATAAAAGAAAGGCTAAGAACCATATGATCCTTTCAACAGATGCAAGAAAAGCATTTGACAATATACAGCTCCTTTTCTGATAAAAAACCCTCAACAAAGTAGGGATAGAAGGAACTTACCTTAACATTATAAAACCCATATATGAAAGGCCCATACCTAAAAGCTGAGAGCTTTCCCCCTGATATCAGGAACATACAGGGACATCCAATATCACCACTATTGTTCAACATAGTACTGGAAGTCCTAGCCTCAGCAATCAGACAATAAAAAGAAATAAAAGGCATCGAAATTGGCAAGGAAGAAGTCAAGCTTCCACTCTTTGCAGATAACATGATACTCTATATGGAAAACCTGAAAAGACTCCACCAAAAAACTGCTAGAGTTGACACAGGAATTCAGCAACATTGCAGGATATAATATCAATGTACAGAAATAGGTTGCATTTCTATATACCAATAATGAAGGGGCAGACAGAGATATCTAGGAACTGATCCCATTTATAACTATATAAAAAACCATAAGATAACTAGGAGTAAACCTAAGCAAAGAGGTAAAACATCTATATGCTGAAAACTATAAAAAGCTTATGAAAGAAACTGAAAACACAAAGAAAGGGAAAAACATTCCATACACATGGTTTGGAAGAACATGTATTGTTAAAATGTCTACCCAAAGCAATCTACGCATTCAATGCAAACTCTGTTAAAATAATACCAGCATTCTTCACAAAGCTAGAACAAATAATTCTAAAATTTGTATGAAACCACAAGACGCCAACTAGCCAAAATAATGTTGTAAAAGAAAAGCAAACCTTGAGGCATCACAATCCCAGACTTTAAGCTGTATTACAAAGCTGTAACCATCAATACAGTATGGTACCAGCATGAAAACAGACACACGGATCAATGGAATAGAGAACCCAGAAATGGACCCACAAATATATGACCAATTAATCTTCAACAAAGCAGGAAAGAATACTCAATGGAAAAAAAGACAGTCGCTTTAGCAAATGGTGCTGGGAGAACTGGACAGTGACATGCAGAACAATTAAACTGGACCACTTTCTTACAACATATACAAAAATAAATTCAAGATGGATGAAAGACCTAAATGTGAGACAGGAAATCATCAAAATCTTATAGGAAAAAATAGGTAGCAATATCTTTGATCTTGGCCACAGAAACTTCTTACTTGACATGTCTCTGGAGGCAAAGGAAATAAAAGCAAAAATGAACTATTGGGACCTTATCAGGATAAAAAGCTTCTACACAGCAAAGGAAACAATTAACCACACTAAAAGGCAACCTACAGAATGAGAGAAGATATTTGCCAATGACACATAGGATAAAATGTTAGTATCCAAAATCTATAAAGAATTTACCAAACCCAGAAAAACAATCCAGTGAAGAAATGCGCAGAAGACACGAATAGACCCGTTTCCAAAAGACACTCAGATGGCTAACAGACACATGAAAAGATGCTCAAAATCACTTATCATCAGGGAAATACAAATCAAAACCACAATGAGAAACCATCTCACACCAGTTAGAATAGCTAAAATTAGCAACTCGGGAAACAAGAGATTTGGTGAGGATATGGAGAAAGGGAAACAATTTGCACTGTTGTTGGGAATGCAAACTGGTGCAGCCATGGTGGAAAAACAGTGCAGAGGTTCCTCAAAAAATTAAAAACAGAATTACCCTACAACCCAGCAATTGTACTACTAGGCTTTTATCCAAATAATACAAAAATGTTGATTCAAAGGGGCACATGCACCCCAATGTTTATAGCAATGCTATCAACAATAGCCAAATTACGGAAAGAGCCAAAATGTCCATAAATTGATAAATGGATAAAGAAGATGTGGTATGTAAATACAATGGAACACCAGTTGGCAATGAAAAAGAATGAAATCGTGCCTTTTGCAACAATATGGATGGAACTAAAGGGTTAATTATGCTAAGTGAAATAAGTCAGAGAAAGACCGATATCCTATGATTTCACTCAAATGTGGAATTTGAGAAACTCAACAAATGAACATAGTGGAAGGGAGGAGAAAAAAACAAAAATAGAGAGGGGACAGACCATAAGAGATTCTTAAACACAGAGAACTGAAGGTTGCTGGAGGGGGGTTAGGTGAGGGGATGGGTTAAATGCATGATGGGCATTAATGAGGGCACTTTTTGGAATGAGCACTGAATGTCCTATGCAAGAGATGAATCACTGGGTTCTACTCTTGAAGCTAAGACTACACTGTATGTTAACTCACTTGATTAAAAAAATAAAAAAGTTTAAAAAGCCCGACCAGAACAGGGTCTGGCTCACAATGAGCTCACAACCTCAGTGAACCCAGAATTTATAAGACCACACCAGCCTCCATGGTGCTGGGGCACAGAAAATAAGCTACATGTGTAAGTTTTATTTAAAATTTTTTAATGTTTTATTTATTTCTGAGAGAGAGAGAGAGAGAGAGAGAGAGAGACAGTGTGAGCAGGGAAGGGTCAGAGAGGGAGACACAGAATCCAAAGACAGGCTCCAGGCTCCGAGCTAGCTGTTAGCACAGAGCCCGACGTGGGGCTCCAACCCATGAACCGTGAGATCATGACCTAAGCCAAAGTCGGACGCTTAACCGACTGAGCCACCCAGGCGTCCCTAAATTTTATTTAATTTTTTTAATTTTTAAACTTTTAAAATTTGCCTTATTTTAATTTTTGTTGTTTTTTAAATGTTTTTCTTCTCTTTGTAAAAAAAACCACAGTTTCAAACAGTAACTAGCATATATTGCCATAACTCCAGCCAGCAACAGTCATGAAGCATACACAGTCTACATAGGGGACATCATACACAAAAACACTCCTTCAAGTTTAAGAGAAGTGGCCTTTCTGTCTAATCCATATAAATAAGAGAGACAAGCAAAAAGGAGAGACAGAAAAAGTATGTTCCAAAAGAAAGAACAGGAAAAAATTTAAGAAAAAAAACAAAGTGAAACAGAGATAAGCAATATGCCTGATAAAGAATTTAAAGTAATGACTGTAAACACATTCACTGGGCTGGAGCAAAAAGGGAAGAACTCAGTGAGACTGTCAATATAGAGATAGAAAATATTAAAAAGAACCAATCAGAGTCAACGAATACAGTAAATGAAATAACACACTAGAGGGAATCAACAGATCATAAAATGCAAAAGAAGTTCAGTGACCTGGACAAAAGTGTAATGGAAAACACACAAGATTAACAGCAAAAAGAAAAAAAAACTTTAAAAAACTGAAAATAGATTAAGAGATCTCTTGAACAACATCAAGCAAACAAGCATTTATAGGAGTCCTAGAAGAATAAGAGAGAGAGAAAGGTATAAAAAATTATTTGAGGAAATAATAACAGAACACTTCCCTAACCTAGTGATGGAAATAGACATCCCAGTCCAAGAAGCACAGAGTTTCCAACAAGATGAACCCAAGGAGGTCCATCCCACAGAATACAATACTTAAAATGTCAAATACTGGGGAAGATCGGGGAGGAGGAGGACCGTGGGCTCACCCTGTCACATGCACACACCTAGATAACACCCACATCAGTGTAAATAACCCAGAAAATGACCGAAGACCGGCATATCAGGTTTTTCAGAGTTACCTGTAGAGAGGAGGCCAAATCAAGAATGGTAGAAGGGCAGAAACACAGTCAAGAACCAAACTGATCCCTAAGACTGACTGCAGCAGGCATGGAGGAGGAGCAGCAGCAGCAGCAAACCCCACACCCAGTACCCCAAGCATGGGGGACCTGACTGGGAAGATGAATCCCTGTAACACTTGATGCTGAAACAAGATGGGTTTAACTTCGGAAATTTTTATAATCAGTGAAGCTTAACACAGGAAACATTAAAAATGAGCAGGCTCGGCTTTGTGACAGCCAAGGGGCTATAGAAAACTGGGTCTCTGGCATTAAAAAGATAGTATGACAAAAACCTCACCAAGTTACAACAGTGAAGCAGCAGTTTCTGAGGTACCTGAGTTATACAGGAAGATTTCTTTGCTGTATTTCAGAGCCTGTGCATAAAAGGGAAGTTTCATTGTGAAACTTATCTGAGAACAAAATTGCTGTCTAGCAGCACTTCTTTTCCCCTGCTCACCAGTATAGATGTACTGACACTTGTAGAAAGCAGCCCACTTTCCACCAAGCTTGCTAACAGTGCATCCGGTCCCCACTTTCTCCTGCAGATCTGCCCCATCCAACCATCTACACTAGACAGGAATCCATCCAGGGAGGTGCCAAAAGCATGGCATTGTTTAAGGAGCCCAGTAGCCAGCACCAATCTAAAATAACTCCTGCCCTGGGGAGAGGGGAAGATAAACACACACACCAGTTCAATTGTGGCCCCCACCCAGGGGGTAGATATTTGACCTGACTGCTGACCTCATCCACCAACAAAAACCTCATAGGGAACAGCACACAGAGAAATGCCAGCAGTTCAGGGTCACTGTATTCCACAACAGATTAAATGGAGGTAGACATCTGGTCTGACTGTAGGTCCTGCCTACCAATAATAATGCAGGGAGAGTGTCCTGACATTCACTGCGATTACAATGCTAACAAACATGCTGAGTGCAGGCATCTGGTCTGACCCAGCTCAAGCCTAAGGAGATCCCAGACTGGCCCATTACAGGACAGAGACCAAACCTTGCCCACAACAACAAGGTCATTGCAGATAACTGGACCAAAGGCAAATAGAGTGCAACCACAACAACACGGAATCCATAGTACACTGAGGAGATATCCCTGAAATGCCTTATTCTGGTGAACAGGAGACACTGCACTATAGGCACTATAGGTCTTCCTCTTCATAAGGCCGTTACTTGAACGGCAGGAGATGTAGCTGACTTCCTATATAGAAAGGTATAGAAACAGACACAGAGAGCATGACAAAATTAGGAGACAGGGGAATGTGCCCCAAATTAAATAACAGTAAGAGAGCCAAATGAAACAGATACAAATAATATGCCTGATAGAGAATTTAATGTAATGGTTATAAAGATACTCACTGGACTTGAGAAAGAGTGGAGAACTTCAAGAAAGAGAAAACATAAAAAGGAATGAATCAGAGATGAAGAACACAGTAATTGAAATTAAAGATACACTAAAAGAGAATAACTTATAGACTAGAGGAAGCAAAAGAACAGAGCAGTGAGCTGGAAGATGGGAGTAATGAAAAGCAATCAAACTGATGAGGAGAAACAAAAAACATTAATAAAAAATTAGATAAATTAAGAGAACTCAGTGACACCAGCAAGTTTAACAACATTTGCATTAAAGGGATCACAGAAGAAGAGGGAAAGAAGGGAACAGAAATTTATTTGAAGAAATAATGGCTGAGAACTCCCCAAATCTGGGGAAGGAAACAGATCCAGCAAGCATGGAAGCCCTCAACAAAATCAATCCAAGGAGGTCCACACCAAGACAGAGTAATTAAAGTATCAAAAAGTAGTTATAAAGTGAGAATTTTTAAAGCAACAACAGAAAACAGTTAGTACAAAGGAAACCATTTAAGCCTATCAGCTAATTTTCAGCAGAAACTTTGCAGGCCAGAAGGGAGTCGCATGACATATTCAAAGTCCTGAAACAAACAAAAAAAATATGCAACCAAGAGTACTTTATCCTGCAAGTCTATCATTCATAATAGAAGGACAGATAGAGTTCTCAGATGAACAAAAGTGAAAGAAATCCATCACCACAAAACCAGCCTTACAAGAAATGTTAGAGGGGACTCTTTGAGTGGAAAGAAAAGACTATAAGCAGGAGTAAGAAAAGCAGAAGGTACAAAGCGATAAAATTAAGTATATCTGTAAAAATCAGTAAAGAGATTAATAAAAGGATTAAACAATGACACTATATATCTAAAATGTGGGGGCTGAGGAGAGAAGAGTAAAAATTTAGTGCTTTCAAAATGGGTTCAAACAAGTGAATACCAACTTAATAAAGACTGTTATATGTACAAGATATTATATATAAACCTAATGGTAACCACAAATAAAAGAGCTGTGATATACAAAAATATTTTTTAAAAAGGACTACAAGTATACCACTAAAGAAACCATGAAAAAAACAAACCATAAAAGAAACTATGAAGGCACACCATGAAAGAGAACAAGTGAAGAAAGGAAAAAAACGACAAAAATAACAACAACAACAAAAAAGCCAAGTAACAAAATGTCAATAAGTACATATCTATCAATAATTACTTTGAATGTGGGGCGCCTGGGTGGCTTAATTTGTTAAGCGTCCGACTTTTGCTTAGGTCATGATCTCGCGGTTCGTGGGTTCGAGCCCCACGTCGGGCTCTGTGCTGACTTCCAGCTCAGAGCCTGGAGCCTGTTTCAGTCTGTGACTCCCTCTCTCTCTGACCCTCCCCTGCTCACGCTGTCTCTCTCTCTCTCTCTCCTAGAAATAAATAAAACATTAAAAAAATTTTTTTTAAATAATAATTACTTTGAATGTAAATAGACTAAACTCTCCAATCAAAAGACCCAGGGTGACAGAATGAATAAAAAAGCAAGACCTATATGCTGCCTACAAAAGACTCCTTTCAGACTTAAAGGCACATGCATATTGAAAGTGAGGGATGGAAAAACATTTACCATACAAATGAAGACGAAAAGAAACCCAGGGTAGCAATACTTATATCTGATAAAATAGACTTTAAAACAAAGACTATAACAAGAGACACAGGACATTACATAATCATTAAGGGAACAAGAAGATATAATAATTGCAAATACTTATGCACCCAAATACATAAGGCACCTATTAAAAACATAAGAATAGCAATATAATAAGAGGAGACAACATCAACACCCCACTTATATCAATGAATAGACCATCCAAACAGAAAATCAACAAGGAAAGAGTGATTTTATTTTATTTTATTTTATTTTACAAATAGTTTATTGTCAAATTAGTTTCCACATAAGATGATCACCCAGTGCTCATCCCACAACTGCCCTCCTTCATGCCCATCCCCCACCCCCACATCCATCAGTCCTCAGTTTTTGTCAGCATTTAAGAGTCTCTCATGGTTTGCCTCTCTCCCTCTCCCCCACCATTTTCCCCCTTCTTCTCCCCCATGGTCCTCAGTTAAGTTCCTCCTAATCCTCCCATACGTGCAAACATATGATATTTGTCCTTCTCTGCCTGACTTATTTCACTCAGCATAACACCCTCAAGGTTCATCCATGTTGCTGCACATGGCCAGATTTCATTCTTTCTCATTGCCATGTAGTATTCCATGGTATAGATCAACCACATCTTCTTGATCCATTCGTCCGTTGATGGACACTTATGCTCTTTCCATGTTTTGGCTATTGTGGAGAGTGCTGCTATGAACATTGGGGTACATGTGCCCCTGTGGATCAGCACTCCCATATCCCTTGGGTAAATTCCTAGCAGTGCTATTGCTGGGTCATAGGGGAATTCTATTGTTAGTTTCCTGAGGAAACTCCACACTGTTTTCAGGAAACAGTGATTTTAAATGGCACATTGGACCAAATGGATCTAACAGATGTACTCAGAACATGCTATGAAGAGAATAAACTGAGGGTTGACGGAGGGAGGTGCATGGGGGATGGACTAGATGGGTGATGGGTATTAAGGAAGGCACTTATGATGAGCACTGGGTGTTTATGTAAGTGATGAATCATTGAATTCTACTCCTGAAACCAATATTGCACTGTATGTTAACTAGAATTTAAATAAAAATTTGAAAAGAAAAAAATATGCGATCCTAAAACAGCAGACTATACATTCTTTTCAAGTGCACATGAAATATTCTCCAAAATAGATACCATGTTATGTAACAAATCAAGAATCAACAATTTAAAAAACACTTAAGTCATACCATGCATCTCTTAAGACCACAATGCTATGGGGGCCCCTGGGTGACTTAGTCAGTTAAGCGTCCGACTTTTGCTTAGGTCATGATCTGGTGGTTCGTGGGTTTGAGCCCCATGTCGGGCTCTGTGCTGACTTCCAGCTCAGAGCCTGGAGACTGTTTTAGAGTCTGTGACTCCCTCTCTCTGACCCTCCCCTGCTCACGCTGTCTCTCTCTCTCTCTCCTAGGGAAAAAAAAAAAAGACCACAATGCTATGAAACTAGAAATTAGTAAAAAGAAAAACTGGAAAGAATAGGAATATGTGGTGGTTAAATAACATACTACTAAACAATGACTGGGTCAATCAAGAAATCAAAGAGGAAACCAAAAAACAAATGGAAACAAATGAAAATGAAAAGACAATAGTACAAAATCTTTGGAATTCAGGAAAAGCTGTTTAAGTTTATAGCAATACAAATCTACCTCAAAAAGGAAGAAAAATATCAAATAAACAACCTAGTCTTACAATGACCAGAGCTAGAAAAAGAGGAACAAAGCTAAAAATGAGTTCAAGAAAGGATATAAGATTAGAACAAAAACAAATAAAAACTAAAAAAAAAAAAAGGGAAAGAAAAGATCAATGAAATGAGGAACTGGTTCTTTGAAAAGTTCAACAAAATTGATAAACCTTTAGCCAGACTCCACATAAAAAGAAAAAGAGAAGATTCAAATAAACAAAATCAGAAATGAAAGGGGAGAAATATCAACCAAAACCACAGAAATAGAGACTGTAAGAAAATATTATGAAAAATTCAATGCCAACAAATAGGCAACCTAGAGAAAATAAATTCCTAGACACATATAACCACTCAAAACTGAATCAGAAAGAAATAAAAATTTAAATAGACCAATTACCAGCAATGAAATTGAATCAATAATCAAAAGGTTCCCAACAAATCCAAGTCCAGAACCAGACAGCTTCACAGGTGAGTTCTAGCAAACATTTTTTTTTAAATTTTTATTTTTGAGAAAGAGAGCACAAGAGGGAGAAGGACAGAGACAACGTGGGTTCTGGGCTTACAGCAGTGAGCCCGAAACGGGGCTCAAACTCACAAACCACACAGGTCATGGCCTGAGCCAAAGTCATATGCTCAACTGACTGAGCCACCCAGGTGCCCCGAGTTCTATCATTTAGAGATGAGTTAATATCTATTCTTTTCAGACTATTCCAAAAAATAGAAGAACAAGGAAAGCTTCCAAAATCATTCTATGAGGCCAACATTACCCTAATACCACAAACCAGATAAAGACACTACAAAAAGAAAGAGAGAGAGAGAGAGAGAGGGAGGGAGGGAACTACACAGCAAGATCTCTGATGAACACAGATGCAAAATTCTCAACAAAATATTAGGAGGACGCCAGGGTGGCTCAGTCAGTTGGGCATCCAACTTCGGCCCAGGTCATGATCTCACAATTTGTGAGCTCCAGTCCCATATCAGGCTCTGTGCTGACACCTCAGCCTGGAATCTGCTTTGGATTCTGTGTCTCCCTCTCACTCTGTTCCTTCCCTGTTCACGCTCTCTCTCTCCTTGAAAAATAATTAAACATTAAAAATTTTTAAAAATATATTAGCAAACTAAAGTCAGGAATACATAAAAAGAATCATTCACCGCGATCAGGTGGGATTTATTCCCAGGACACAGGGTGGCTCAATAGTCACAAAATAATTAATGTGATATATCACATCAACAAGTGAAAGGATAAAAACCATATGATTATCTGAATAAATGCAGAAAACACATGTGACAAAGTACAATATCCATTTGTGATTAAAAAAAAAAAAACCTTAAATTAGGTTCAAAGGGAACATACCTCAACATAGTTAAGGCCATATATGAAAAACTTATAACCAACTGAGAGCTTTTTCACTAACATGAGGAACAAAACATAGATGCCCACTCTCACCACTTTTGTTCAACATAGTCTGGACATCCTAGCCAGAGCAATCAGACAAGAAAAAGAAGACGTTCAATTAGTAAGGAAAAAGTAAGACGTTCAATATTTGCAAATGACATAATACTATATACAGAAAACCCTCAAGTCTCCACCAAAAAAACTACTAGAACTGAAAAGTGAATTCAGTAAGGTCACAGGATACAAAATCAATGTACAGACGCCTGTTGCATTTCTAGACACTAATAATAAAGCAGCAGGAATAGATATTAAGAAAACAATTCCACTTAGAATTGCACCAAAAATTTTTAAATACCTAGGAATAAACTTAACCAAAAAGGTAAAAGACTTGTACTCTTGAAAACTATAATACACTCATGAAAGAAGTTGAAGATGACACAAATGTAAAAGATATTCCATGCTCATGGATTGAGGGAATAAATATTGTTAAAATTATATACTACCCAAAGCAATCTACAGATTTAATGAAATGTTTGTCAAAATACTAATGCATTTTTCGCAGAACTAGGTCAAATCTACAAGTTTGTGTACATAATCCACATTTTTACCGAACTCAGAAACTGCAGTATCCCTCAACTGGAGCACTCTCTCTAGTTAATCCTTCCAATACCCTTTGTAATTTATACTCAATAAACTTTCTTTTAATCTCATGAGATCTCCAGTCACTTATCCCTCCTTTTACTTTTATCTTGTTCATGAAACTCTTCTGGCTTCATTTGATTTCTTCTCTAGCATACTCCCTCAATCTACGACTCCCACATTAATGCCTATCTTTTTCCTCTATCTACAATAATTTTCAAATGTGAATCTAAGAACCACTGAGGTAGTTTAAAATTTGAGCATATTCCTGGGGCCCCAGGCTTTTGATTCAGTAGATCTAAGAGGGAGGTCCAAGAGTCTATATTTTAATAAGCATCCCAGAAGATATGGATACCAGTGACCTAAGGATAAAATGTACGTTGGTCTGGAGGAAGAGATGCCTTTGTTCCTATCCAAGAAGGATACCTCTTTCTGTGCGCCAGACACCATATTTTTCCATTCCCTCAGACATTTTACTTTACTGTACTGACTGCCTACGTTCTTTAATCTCTCCTTAAATCCTAACAGTCAAACAATTTTTCAATAAAGCATGTCTGACCCAAGTCATCCCCCTCAAAACCCACCAGCTTTTCCTGTCTCCTGTCCCCATGGTTTTCAACTTTTAATAGTCATGAATTGAAATGTGTTCTAAGCATTATCTGCAAACTAGTGTTTTCCAAAATGTATTGTAAGAGTGAAATATATATAAGAGAAATATCTGCTTCCAAGTTTAAAAAAATGTATTTTGTACAGAATATGCTAAACATATTTATAGAGCTGTTCTTATAACCCTACGATAAACTGCTTTCAAGAAATCACGTACCATAAAATGTCAAGAAATCACAGAAAGACTACCTGTTGCCCAAATATATAATGTCCCATCTGTGGACTGATACATAGGCAGCATTTATTAAATTAAATAGAGTCATCCATTCCATGTTCAATGGCCTACATTATGTATCTTATAGCTATTATAATAATTTTAATAACATATACTTGTATTACTCTAAATGTATTGTATAATAAACATCTATAGTATATAAACTCATTACTCTTCCTCTGGATCTGTGTCTGAAAAGAATTCATTTATGTGGTCATTATAACTAAATCCAAGTGTACATTTCATTTCCTAAGCTCTTTTTGTTGCTCTCAAAATATTAAAATATTCTATGGTCAAATAAGTTGGGAAACCAAACCTGGGTAAACAGTGTACCTTGCATAGAGGCACACTATTCTTTTTTGAATGTTTGTACATACTGTTGTACTTATAAGTAAATTAAAAACACCACTGCATGGTAGCTTCCTGCCATTACAGATTTTCCCAATTAGTAGAGAGTAAAGAGCCAGTTACTTTAACGTGATAACTTTGTTTTTTGGTAGGTGCCTGGAGGGCTCCGTTGGTTAAGCACCCAACTCCTGGTTTCTTGAAACTTTCAAATATAAATTAATCTTTTTAATTAAGAACAGGAGGCCAATAATTCACTTTGTAGACATGATGCAGATTTGTTCCTACAGGTTCATCTGTAAGAACCTCAAGAACTGAAAACGAAGGTAACTAAAGTTTCTAGAGTTTTGGGCCTTTTGAAATGAAATCCCAATGATGTATGATGACACCATCACTAAAGTTAATGACGGCAGCAGCTGACACTTACTGACTCTGGGCTTTACAGTGTTAAGCACTTTGCATCATCACCTCCCTCGGATCTTTATACGACCCTACATGAAAGGGAGATTGTCATAATTATTATATAAATTGTCTTAATTTAATAGTTAATAAAACGAGACTCTGACAGGTTAAATAATTATCAACTTCCCACAAATAAGCCCTTACTCGGGTATTAACACCTTCCAACGTAAGGCAGTTCTCCCTCCCTCCCATCTGCATGTTCTCTAGGTGGTCAGGTAGGGGATAGACTTCCA
Organism: Proteles cristata cristata; assembly: GCA_017311185.1. Lineage (NCBI taxonomy): Eukaryota > Metazoa > Chordata > Mammalia > Carnivora > Hyaenidae > Proteles > Proteles cristata. Next base: position 212,925 of record JAESUZ010004661.1, read on the forward strand.
GCCGGGCCCCCACTCACATTCAGCAGCCGGTACCCAGTGCCCTCCTTGGTCTCCTCCTTGGGCAGAAAATCGGTCTTAGGCTCCTGGGGGTTACGAGGTGGAGAAAACGCCAACTCTTTGTTGTCCATGGTTTCCGCGTTGGCCTGACGATTCTTCGGAAGCATGGGGTCTGTGTTCAAGGTATGGACCCGCCAGCCACGGTCATCAGCTGTGTTGGAAACCTTGGCCATCTCTCTGGGAAGTTCCATTCCCTCATGCTCTGTTGGGCGGGTCTATGCTTAACCGCCTGCCTGCTACTGCGCAGGTGCTGCCCACCAGCCACCTTTCCCCGCGCATGCGTACACGCCAGTAACAGCACGTTTCCCAGGTCGAGCGGACTTTAGGAGAGTGTAAGCTTCAAACCCCTGGAGGGTCAGGTGCAAGCGCTTACCTAAGCCGTTTCGGTCTCCCTTATAAGGAGTCATAGCATGCTGGTGGACAGCAAGACTCCTCAGCAGTGCGATTTTCTTATCTGCTTCTCAAACTATTAAAAGCCTCTTTTCCTAAACCAGTTACTTCTAGTTTAGAATATCAATAACCACTTCCTTACACTATCCCCTGAGCTCCAGATGTTATGTTTCCAGCAGTCTACTTGGACATCTTTATTGTCCCATACACTTGTAACACATGTTAATATTCTTCTCTCCCAGACCTATAGTATGTTACAAATTTACTTACTGTAGCAATATCATAGCCACAAAAGCTTAAAATCTCATTTTTTAAATTCTAACCTTAATATTAGAGCTCTACTGCTCCTCTTTATGGCACCTAGTTTAAGACACCTCACATACACAATTGCAATGGTTTACTCATGGGTCTCCCAGCCTGCTATCATCCACCCTTTACACTGCCTCAATATTATTGTTTACCTTTAAAAACAAACAAAACCAAAAAAAATAAAAACAAACAACACCAGAAATTTTCAGAGCTTTTTTATTAGCCGTAAATTTGAATTCCTTGATATGGAAACCAAAGGCATTCAAAATGCACTCTGCTACCTCAGGATCCTTATATATTGTTTTTCTGCTTGGGATCTATTTTTCTTTTATTTAAGGGCCATCTCAAACTTCAGCTTTCAGTTAAATCTTATAAACCCATGCACATATTCTCAAAGCAGAATTAACTGTTGTCTCTAAGCTACAACTTGGCATATCACGACTAATGGGCTCACACTATTAGAATTAGTTAATTTCAAAAGAGTTCTAAAGGAGCAGGAACCTGATTCTCATCTTGTAGTCCTCAGGGCTCATGGCACAAGAGCCTAAAGCTCTTGATACATGCTTGTTGTCATTTGGGGTCTATGCTAGGTGGTGCTTAATCACTGTGCCAGTGAGATTTGCTGCCCATCAGCACGCTCTGACTTCTTTGGGGTTCATATAATAATGTGACATAAAAAGTATCTAACCTGGGGCACCTGGGTGGCTCAATTGATTAACCTTCCAGCTCTTGGTTTCAAATCAGGTCATGATCTCCTGATTTGTGAGTGAGAGCCCAGCATCAGGCTCTGTGCTGATAGTGTAGAGCCTGCTTGGAATTCTCTCTCCCTCTCTACCTCTGCTCCTCCCCTGCTGGCAGGCTTCTGCACTAGCTCTCTCTCTCTCTCTCTCTCTCAAAATAAATAAATAAACTTTAAAAAATATACATCTAACCTAAATCTAATCAAACCTGTAGACCTAACCTGCAGTCTACAGGAAATTCAGGAGATAGAGAAAAAATTGAATGATGCTATTAGGAAAAAAATCAAACAAATGCAAAATGTAGGCAGGACGTTCTAAAACAAAATGGTGTGAATTCTTTTTTAAAAATGTAAAGAACAAAGTTACAGCCACTCTAGAAAACAGTTTGGCAATTTCTTAAAAACAAACAAACAAACAAACTAAACATGTAACTACCATGCACCCTAGAAATTGCACTCCTGGGCACTTTCACAGAGAAACAAAAACTTACATTCACATAAAAACCGGCACACAAATGTTCATAGCAACTTTATTCATAATAGCCAAAAGAGTGAAATCAACTCAGATGTTTTTCAACAAGTAAATGATTAAACAGGTGTTCTATCTTAGAATACAATTTAGCAATGAAAAAAGATGAATACACAACTTGGATGAATTTTCTGGGCAGAAAAAAAGCTAATCCCAAAAGATTACATACATATATATGTATATATATGCATACATACATACATATAAATGTATGATTCATTTATAACATTCTTGAAATGACAAAATTTTATAAATAGAAGACAGATTAATGGTTGCAAGGGGTTGGAGTTAGAGGTGCAGAGATGGGGAAATAAGTGTGGTTATAAAAGGGCAGCAATGAAAGACTCCTACAGTTTTTTGGACTGTTTAGTACCTTTTAAAAAATTTCATGTTTATTTATTTTTGAGAGAGACAGATCTGTTTCATTTGCTCATTGGGATATTGGCAAAATTCAGTTCCTTAACGATGTAGGACTGAGTCCACATCCATTTCCTGGAGGGCCGTCAACCAAGGGTCATTCTCAGCTTCTAGATATCACTCATGTTCATTGGCTTGTGGCCCCGTCCTCCTTCAAAATGAACAACATAGAACTCTCTGCCCCTGTTCCATTGTCACTTTACTCTCTGACCACATACAGGAAGGGTTCTCTGCTTTTACAGACTTATGTAATTACACCGGGCCCAAACAGATACTCCAGGACAATTTCCCCATTTCAGGGCTAAACAACCTTAATCACATCTGCAAAATCCCTTTTGCCAATATAAGGTTCCAGGAGGAAGAGATGAATATCTTTGGAGGATATTATTCAGACTACTACAACCCCTACACTGGTTTTTTCATATTTCCTTGATTTTTTTTTTGGTTCAGGTGTGGTAGCTTTAGAGCTAATGGACAACTTCCCTGAAGTTTGCTAACAAGGAGGATCACCAACTCCTGCACCACCAGCCTGTTATCAGCATGACCATCCCTGATCACAGCAAAAGCTAGAACTGGCAGGATGTCTTCAGAATTGCCAACAGACTCACAATTCTATGTCAGCACAGAGAATCCCCTTTTCAGCAGCTCCAGTCTCCTGGGCAGCAAGATATTTCTAGTAGGGTGTTCGCACCAAATTTAGACCTATTCTTAGAGCCATCCACCCCCTTGTCAATTGGTCAGTGCTCTTCTGTTCCACAACACTCGGTTGCTTGCTAATCAGGGCAGGCCCAAAAGTTTTACTGACAAGCTTGATACGCCTTTGAAGTTTATCTTCCCGTGGAGAGTGTCTCCTCATTGTTTTGAGCTCTAGGATCTCATTCTAGTTGAGGCACCGTGGAATACAGCTCTGAAGAGACCCTTTTCCATTCAGGACATACCTCAAGAGTGGGATTTATTTGAGAGCCAGAGATGTCTCTGATAGAGAGCTTGAGAAAAGGGATGGTGTTTTCTCCTCATATTTTCTTGTTGCACAAAAATAGAGGCAGAGGAAAGGGCACGGCAGAGGTGAACTGAGTTAGCTCAATAAACTCACAGGACTCTCATTTATTCCATTGAATTCGTGTTCCACTCAGCTTCTCTTTTGCTACATGTTTTTTGAAGCTTCCTAAATGATTCTGATGTGCAACCAGATATTGGAAAACCATTATGGATTTTTAAAGGATAGTAAACGTTTACAGTTATAAAACTTTTTATTGAAGTATAATATACGGTATTATATTAGTTTCAGGTGTACAACCTAATGATTCAACAGTTCTACATATTACTCAGTGCTTACCACTGTAAGTATGGTTATCTTCTGTCATCATTTTTATAATTGTATTGATTGAATTCCCTGTTGTACTTCTCATCCCTGTGACTTATTTTGTAACTGGAAGTTTGCACCTCTTAATCCCCTTCATCTATTTCACCCATCCTCCTACCTGCCTTCCCACTTTATTCTGTTTTTGAGTCAAATTTTTTTTTGTCTTTGTTATGTTTCTTAAATTCCATATATGAGTGAAATCATATGGTATCTTTCTCTGACTTACTTCACTTAGCATTATACCTTCTAGGTCCATCCATGTTGCCACAAATGCTAAGATTTCATTCTATTTTGTGGCTGAGTAATATTCAATTCTATGTTCATACTACAACTTCTTTACTTTCATCTATGGATGGACACTTGGGTTGCTTTCCTATCTTGGCTATTGTAAACATTGCTACAATAAGCTAGCGGTGCATATATCTTTTTGAATTAGTGTTTTTGTTTTCTTTGGGCAAATACACAGTAGTGGAATTGCTGGATCATATAGTAGTTTTATTTTTAATTTTTTGAGGAATCTCCACACTGTTTTCCACAGTGGCTGCACCAATTTGCATTCTTACCAACAGTGCACAAGTGTTTCTTTTCCTCCACATCCTCCCCAACACTCATGACCACTGGTCTTTTTGAATTTAGGCATTCTTACCGATGTAAGGTGATTTCTCATTGTGGTTTTGATTTGCATTTCCGTGATAATAGTGATGTTGACCAGCTTTTCAGGTATCTGTTAGCCATGTGTATGTTTTCATTGGCAAAATGTCTATTTAGGTCCTCTGCCCATTTTTAAAATAGATTACTTGTTTTTTGGTGTTGAGTTGTAGACATTCTTTATAGATTTTGGATATTAACCCCTTATCAAATATATCAAATATTTGCAAATATCTTCTCCCATTCAGTAGGTTGCCTTTGATTTTGTTGATGGTTTCCTTTGCTATGCAAAGCTTTTTATTTTGGTGTAGTTCTAATATGAAACTTTTCAAACAGAAGAGGTACATTTTATTAGTCATGAAGTAAAGCAACTTTCAAGCTAAATTACAGTATATTTATTACATGATATATAATCAACACCACTATTCCAGTTCCAAAAAAGACAAATTTCATATTTTAATTTATTCAGTAAGGAGACATTAAAAATAAAGGTCTTTTGACCCCTTCTTCCCTATTCCCCATATTTTGTTTAAGCCTGATATACATTTTATAATAGTAATTTTTTTTTTCTGTATTAGAACTTTTCAAGATAATGATTATAAATCCAACTAGCTTGAGAGCAGGATATAAAAACTTTCACCTGCTGTTTTCTAGCTCATTATCTCCTTTGTCATTAAAATGATAATGCTATAGAAATTAGCGTTTGGGTATGAACTGCAGATACAATTTTTACATTTTCCATAATCTTGAGAAATTTTTCAGTTCTATATAATCAAAAACTCAATTCCAAATACACTGGAACATATCTTATTAAAACACATTTTAAAACAAGAATAGGAAAAATTCTAAATCCTGGGTCATTATTACTCTGAAGGTAAGCTGGCATTATGAAGAGGCTTTGAGTCCTTTATCTTTTTCAGGATATTCTTCCACATCAGAGGAGAACATCAACTCTGGGAGAAAAAATGAACAGATCTTACTCAAAATGGTTTCCCAGTACCTCAAAAAGAATTTTGCAACTTAGTTATAAACAGACAAATACTGTTTATAACTGACATATTTAATACATATAATAGCCCTCAAGTACAAGTAAGAATTCTTAATAATGAAATCTGATTAAAGCACATGAGTGGTTGAGTCAGTTAAGCATCTGAGTCTTTTTTAAAGGTTATTTATTTATTCTGAGAGAGAGAGAGAGCATGGGAGTGTCAGAGAGAGAGAGAGAACAGGGGAGGATCAGAGAGAGAGAGAGAGCCTGCTTGGAATTCTCTCTCTCTCTCTCTCTCTCTCCATACTGTCAGCACAGAGCCTGCCTGGAATTCTCTCTTTCTCCCTCTGCCCCTCCCCTGCTCATGCTGTTCTCTCTCTCAAAATAAATAAATAAACTTAAAAAAATAATAAAAGGCAATTACATGACAAATGTACAAACTGTACATTTTGAAATGTTTAAATTTTAAATGTGCTATAAACCACTGAAAAATAAAACATATACAACAGAGATAATAACTCTTACCAGAAAATTTAAGTCACTTAGAGAACCCAGGATTCTTAAACAGCTAAAATGACTAGCTCTATAGTGACCATGGCAACCTACAATGGAGGGACAGAGGAAGAACAAGGCCTTGGAACTGACATGAGGTGTGTGCCCAGTTATCTTTATCTTAAATGTGTTATCCCACTTAATCACCATAATAACCCAATAAGCAAGTTATTTTCATCCTCATTTTATATTTATACTTTTTATCCACATAGAAATAAAAATGTATGACTCATACAGCCCTAAAAGACAGCAGGATCCTGGAAATCTGCACAAGCCAGCTGGATCCAGCTTCACTCCCAGCTATCATGTAGAATGTTATTGGTTGACATTTCTACATGCAAACTATTATTTAGTATATAGGTGTGTAATTTATCAAAATTAAAAGAAATAAAGATAAAGAAGCCCTTAGGAATTTAACAAAGTCTTCCAATAAAAATATTAGATGAAAAATTCCTTGAATGACTAAATGCTGAGTGAAAATAAAAAACAGCAAAATACATAAAGCCTAAAACAACTTTTAAAAATACTTCAAATACCTCATAAGAAACAAAGCAACAGAATATTCGGTGAAGTAACATGAGAATTATGATGCAAAAGAGTACATTTGTGAATAAAAACACACCAGGTTACATCTTTTGTCTTAGTTTTTACAAATGGAAATATTGGAAAGATTCTCAATTCTTAGACTTCTGAGGTTGTAATTAGTTGATCAAATCACAAAGGCTCAGGATATTTAACCAGTCAAGAATAAATAACCAAAGTCCAGAAAAATCAAAGAGATTTAAGGGTGAAACTGGGGAACATCTGCTAAGGAAATACAAGTTACACTAGAAATACTAAGTAGTTCCTAAAGCAGTGTGTTCAAGGGTTATCAGTCTGCTAATATGATTTCTCTTCTCCAGATGTTCCAAAGAGAGTCTGAGGACAATAGATTAGTAAATCTCACTTTCCACCAGGCACACTAAAGCTAGGATTACTACACACTTCATTAGACAGTGAAGGGTTAAGAATCTGTGCCAGGTAGAGGAGGTAAGAATGAATATGTCTGATAAAAGCTACATAGATGAAGCATAATTTATTTCAAATTAAGAGATACTCTGATCAGAAGGAAACAAGAGAAATGAAGAGCAGACTCTATAAAATACTTTAAAAAACACAGCTTTGTTATCAGAATATTTTAAACTCAAAAAAAGAATATTTTAAACTCCATTCAATAAAAGAAAATTTATAAAGTCAAAAGATTTCATGATATTCTTATACTATTTCTTCTTTAATACCTTCACTAAGATCCATGCCTGGCCTGTAAGACAAAAAAAGCCATGATAGTCCAACCAGAAGGGCCACCACCAGATTCACTACAATCCATGGCTGGAGAACCTGTTCCTCAACTCCTGCTGCCCTAAAAATACATGAACACTCATTAGAAATATCTTCATTTAGGATCATATATCCAAATATATCTATTTAATAAACTTTAAAAAAAATAGCAGTCCTCACCTAGAGAAATAACAAGCATGAAATAAATATATAATATATAATTTCCCTATAAAATATACCATATATATATAAAGACACACACAGACACACACAGACACACACACACACACACACACACACACACACCATGAGAATAAAGGTTCAAAGGTTACTGAACTCTATCGCCAAACAAATTTTCTAGGTTTCCCTTCCATTTACTGTGGTGCTACCCATGCCACTCGCTACCTTCTCAATAAAGACTGCCCCTCTGAGTTTTGGGAACTGGACTCTCAACTGACCTGTCAGCATCATGACTGGCTACTGATCTGTGGAGGTTGGTTCTCCTTAGATTGCTCTCTTTCTAGTCTTTTCTGACTCTGTCCCAGCTACCCACTCCAGTCACTATTCTGGGGTGTTAGGCTCCCTGACTGGGGGTAAAGGTACAGGCTTCTCCAGTTCATGGTGTATGACTGATCTTAAAACCATAACTTAATAGATTTAAAACAGATTTATAAAAAATAGTACATTTCATTAAAAATGCAGTTAAATACCAATAGTTATCCATTAACCAAGGTAATAGGTATTTTCTTACCATAATTTTGGGAACAAAAACAGGGCCTTCATTATTATTTATAAGTGAAAACATGTAAGAAAGTAGAAAGATAAGAACAGTACTCTGATTGTTGCTGTTATTTTACCATCAACAATTGCTAATGCTACTGTGGGTTCTTACCAGAGGCTACCATTAACAGAAGAAGGTGTGTAAAGGTGGATTCTGTCACTTGTCATTTGCTGACTCAGAGATAATATAAGAGCAGTAAAGTACACTGAGAAAAAGATAAATGAAATTACTAAAGTATTTTTAACAAACCAGTTTATTTTGAATTATAGATTACTGCAAAGTCAAAACTCTATACGTTGGGGAATGATGACATAAAAGAAATTCATTTGATCAATTTCAATAGGCTGGCTAGCCTTATTTTAATTTTCAGGAATATAGATGCAGAAGGGTGTTTTGAGATGCTCATTATTTCATCATTAGAAACTACAAGAACCTAAAGGTCTTTTAAGAAATTAAATTACTTACTCAAGGTCTTAAAACTAGTTTTACTAATATTCCCATAACTTAGAACAAAATGTATCCCAAATTATCAAAAAGATATAAAATAGTATTTGTTGCTGAAATGCCATGCTAGCTGAATCTGTTTAATGTCAAGCAGGAAATACAAAACTGAAACATTACAAAATACAGGACAAATTAAACTTTTAAGTTATCTAGATCAACCTGCACTGGAAAACAATTCCATAAAAATTATGCCTATTGTATTTTTTTAATTGCAAATTCCACCGGACATCTATAAGTAATGTTTACAAGAAGCAATAACATAAAATCTTTCTGAAAGTAAAATTAAACTTTTCCTGGTTCAAAATTACAGTATTAAACAATTATTATTGTTAAAAAACAATTAAATTGTTTTAAACAAGTATTAAACAATTATCAAATTAAACTTTTTACTCACAGAAAGACGCTAAAGCTGTAGGATCCAGGGCAAGAAAATTTCGGATTGCTACCGATGTTTTAGCAAAGTCGATCCTAGAAAATACAAAAGTCGCTTGTCAGAGTGCATTCATAAACTTCTCACAAAACTGTACTCTCTTGACTCTCTTGACTGTCCCGTTTTTCCTTCTCTATTCTAATGCTACCACACACATTGTCTATTATTAAGCTTTAAGTGGCTACAGTTTATACTAAACACACATGAAAGAATATCTTATTTACAAAAGCCACATAAAACATTTAACTAGATTAATATTTAGTCAATATTCCTTTGGGGTTAAGACATTCTTAACAAATTAAACAAATTAAACATGAATTGCAAAATTTCATTAGATTCTACCTCTTTGTATTACCCATATCATTAGGCTTTAAGTTGCTGTTTTTCCTAATGGGTTGAATTGTGTTCTCAAAGACATGTTGAACCTCTAACCCTTCCCCACCCTTACCTGTGAACATGACCTTATTTGGAAATAGAATCTTTACAGATGTGATCAAGTTAAGATGAAGTCATTCTAATGGGCCCTAATTCAATACAACTGCTGTCCTTAGAAGGAGAGAAGGGAAGACCACCACGTGACAAAAAAGGCAGAGGCTGGAGTGAATCATCTACAATCCAAGGAATAATGCCCGGGCTTGTCAGCAACCACTGGAAGCTAAGGAAAGACGTGGAAGAGACTCTCTATCCAGCCCTACAGAAAGGGACCAACCTGGCTGACACCTTGATTTCAGAATTCTAGCCTCCAGAACTGAAAGAGAATAAATCACTGTTGCTTTAAGCTATCCAGTTTGTAGTACAGTTGGCCTTTGATTAACACAGGTTTGAACTGCATAGGTCCAATTACACGCAGATTTTTTTCAATAAATATAGTGCAGTACTAGAAATGTATTTTCTCTTCCTTATGATTTTCTTAATAACTTTTGTTTTTTCTGGATTACTTTTTTAGAAGAATACAGTATGTAATACATATAACATACAAAATATGTGGTAATCGACTATTTTTGTTATTGGTAAGGGTTCTGGTCAACAGTAGGTTATTAGTTAAGTTCTCTGAAGGAATCAAAAGTTATATATAAATTTCTGACTTGCAAGGGGTCAGCACACCCAACCCCTAAGATTTTCAAGGGTCAACCGTACTTTGTTACAGCAAACCTAGGAAATTCATACAATACCCAGAATCTCACATAGTACCTGATTCAGATGATTTGGAAGATGATATTTGGAAATGTTTCCAATGATTATATTTGGAAGAAATTTCAGATTTAGAATTGATGATGGAATGGATTTAGATTTAGGAAGTGCTTTTTTTGGGAGAGTATTCCCATCCCCTCCCCCCGCAAAAAACAGAAACAGACTGGCTTTTTAAAAAAGTCAAAATAATATTAATACCCTAGAATTCTCTTTTGAAAACTGTCATTGTCAGAGACATAGTTTGCTCAACATTTCCACCTAAAGAAAAGTTAGAGGGATGTGCAGTCACAATAATCTTACCTGTCAAAAGTTGAAACTGTACTTAGAGCCAAAAGCAAGTAGAGAAGACTCTGGAATGGATATGCTAAGGTCTTGTACTGTTGCAGAAGGTTTGAGAGGTTAGAAAACTGATCTCCTGCTAGAACATATATGAAAACAATATTCCACACAGCACAGCCAGCCAAGAAGCCATGGGAAAAGAGACCAATCATCCTGAATGGAAAAGGGTTCAATTATTATGCACACATTACTAAAGTAAAATGCTAAAATATTTTTTGAGTCTTTTCACATGTAAGAATAAAACCCAACATTTCAAAACACTAAAACCAAGCTTTTTCTTTTTATCACACTGATAGGCAGATGATTTAATTCCAATTAAATGTTTTTAAATATACACCTATTTACTATTTTGTCAGTTTTGTTCACAATTTAGATCAACACTTAATAAAAAATTATGGAACATCTGTTTAAACATTTCATAAAAAAATTTTATTTATTCTTGAGGGAGAGAGAGACAGAGTGTGAGTGGGGAAAGGCAGAGAAAGAGGGAGACACAGAATCAGAAGCAGGCTCCAAGCTCGGAACTGTCAGCACAGAGCCCGACATGGGGCTTGAACTCACGAGCTGTGAGACCATGACCTGAGCTGAAGTCAGACGCTTAACCAACTGAGCCACCCCGGTGCCCCTTAAACATCTATTTTAAGAAAAGTCCAACAAAAGCAGCCACCTGAAAGCCCGGTGTACTGAGAGTGCAACATCTCTGGTCGTCCAGGAAAGCTTCACGTCCATTGACACCTCTATATTTTCTGTGGTCTTTATCAACTCTGAACGATCAGCAGCCTGGAATCTCCCTAAGAACACATTACATACTTATTAACAACTAGTAACAGAGAACCCTGGCAGTTTGTTTACTTTATTTCACACCATAAGAACCCTGAGACTGAGATTTTGTGGTTTTTCTAGCTAAAAACTCTCCCTGATCCAGTCTCTATTTCAGAAGTCTCTTTTCGTTCATAGCAGCACTCTCCACAATAGCTAAAACATGGAAAGAGCCTAAGTGTCCATCAACGGACGAATGGATCAAGAAGATGTGGTTTACCTATACCATGGAATACTACATGGCAATGAGAAAGAATGAAATCTGGCCATGTGTAGCAACATGGATGGACCTTGAGGGTGTTATGCTGAGCGAAATAAGTCAGGCAGAGAAGGACAAATATCATATGTGTGCACGTATAGGAGGATTAGGAGGAACTTGACGGAGGAACAAGGGGGGAGAAGAAGGGGGAAATGGTGGGGGAAAGGGAGAGAGGCAAACCATGAGAGACTCTTGAATGCTGACAAAAACTGAGAACTGATGGATGTAGGGGGGAGGAGGGGTGGGCATGGAGGAGGGCACTCGTGGGGATGAGCACTGGGTGTTATGTGGAAACTAATTAGACAATAAACTATTTGTAAAAAAAAAAGTCTCTTTTGTTTGCTTAAATATACTATTTTTTTATCTTTAGGGAAAACAAAAAAGTCCATATACTTCCTTCTCATCCCAAAATAGATGTTAAAGTAACAGTTTTGGAAATCAATTGTATTTAATGAAATAATGAACTTTCCACCCAGAACAAGGTCCAGAAACCTTTAACCTGACATAATCCAAAATATTCTAATTTTGAGATGTTAGGAATTTATTAAAGTTCAAAATTTTTTTTTACATTTATTTATTTTTGAGATAGAGAGACAGAGCAGGGGAGAAGCAGAGAGAAAGAGAGGGAAACACAGAATCTGAAGCAGGCTCCAGGCTCTGAGCTGTCAGCACAAAGTACAGTGTGGGGCTTGAACTCACAAACTGTGAGATCATGACCTGAGCCAAAGTCAGATGCTTAACCACAGTGAGCCACACAGGTGCCCCTAGAAGTTTATTAAAGTTTAAATGCCAGCACTATAAAGCTAAGTCAATGTTTGAAAAGACTTCAAAATTTCTTGGGAAAAATGCCAGTGTGTGTATCATGGCATTCTGTGATGACAGAGAGGAAAAGAATTGTTTTATAAATATGAGATTCCTGTGATAAGTATTCATGCAAGTGTCAGCATGCAATACTGTGTGAGCAGAGACTTACTTATCCTTTTACTGTTGACAAGTCTCCTTCTTGTAGCTCTACCAATCCACAAACAGACCTCAGGAAGCAGGGAAGTTTCCATTTCAATTATCTTTGCCAAATCTCGCTGTCAAGTATTTGGGAGGATGAAAGACAGAGGTGCAATACCTAATTTTCCCTAAGAAAAGACAACTTCTGGGCAGGCAACTGGTGTCTGTTATGGTCAGTTACTCTAGTAGGGAAGTTTCTGTGTTAAGCCAACAAGAATAAAAATGAGAATTCAGTGACATTGCTTAAAAAATAGACTATCAAAAATAGATATTACTTAAAAATGAGGATTGAGAGCTATTGCTTAAAAACAGGAATTAAACAGCAACATAGGATACTAGTAAAAGCACTTGACTAGAAGTCATTCGACCTCAGTTCAAGTCCCAGTTCTGCACTAACCTACTTTGAGACCCTGGCTAAGTCTGCCTCTTGGGATCACAAGTTTCTCATTGGCCAAGAACTCTAAGATGCCTCAGATGAGATCTTATAGAATACAAATTCTAAAATAATTTACATAAAATCTAAATTGTAAATTGTAGGACTAATGTTTACTTTTCATTTGAGTTCTTTAAGCAGCATATTCATAGTATATCCATGGGATATGTACGGTCATACTTTCCATGTTTTTCTTAAACACTGCAAATGGAGTCTTATAATCAATGTCAAAAAGAATGTAGAGCTACAACATTGTATTTCTTATTTAAATAGTAATACCATCATGTATTTTCTCTCATTTATTTGTAATTATAAAATTTATATCATTATGTGCCCTACCACCAACACTACCACCAATTATAAAAAACTGGTAAAGTACAACAAAGAATAAAGAAATGGGTGAGGTGGGTGGGAGATTTTCTAAGATACCCACAATCCCATAACACAGAAACAACCAGCATTAATCTTTCGGCATATATCCTTCTAGTCTTTTGTCTATACATTTTTCTACAGTTGAGATCAAACTACGTGTGTGTGTGTGTGTGTATTTTTCATTAAATCTTTCCATGAATTTTCATTAAATCTTTTCATGAATCTTTCCATGGGGGTACCTGGTGGCTCCGTTGGGTAAGCATCTGACTTGGGCTCACGCCATGATCTCGCGGTTCACGAGTTTGTGTCCCACCCAGGGCTCTGTGCTGACAGCTCAGAGTCTGGAGCCTGCTTCACATTCTGGGTCTTCCTGTCTCTCTGCCCCTCCCCCACTCACACTCACTCATGCTCTTGCTCTCTCTCTTTCTCTGCCTCACTTTCAAAAATAAATAAAAACATTAAAAATTTTTAAATCTTCCCATGAAATGAAAAATTCTCCATAAACGTTTTTTTAATGGTATGGAATATTTGATTATATAGATACACCATAACTGACAGAAATCATACCCCTTTTATTTTATATTTATATTGTTTGCAGTTTTTCATTCTCAAGAATAACAGTATGATGATTAGCTTTGTGTATAAACTTTTGTTCATATTTTTATTTTCTTACTTTAGATCTCCAGAAATATAATTCCTGGGTCAAAGGATATCCTTGTATAATTCCTAAAAAGCTCATATTCCAAAACAAGGAACTACTTACGGCTTTTTTCCACAAACACTTTGCCTACAGGCTGGCTAATGCCAGTGGGTGCAGTGAATATAGACTGTTGTTCTGGACTACTTTGCTCATCAGTAATTATGTCTTCATCTTCTACTCCTAGTTCATTGGCATATTGTAATTCTGCTGGCTGGGTTTTCCTATAATCAGGAAGAATATAAGAAAAATGGATCATTATTACATTTTTACAAACACACATAAGGAGGTACCTGTCAAAGAGCTCTGGACTTGGGAATCAAGAAATGTGGTTTTACTCAAACAGATCTATTATTAACTGTTATGTGCAGCAAGTCGCATATATTTTTGTGGGCCTCAGTTTTCTCACTTGGAAAATGAAGTGACTAAACTAGATTTGTAAGGCTCTTTCCAAACTTAAAATGATAGGATTCTAAATAAATCTGTTCCTATTTGTAGGGTAATTTCCAAATACAAACAATAGTGCTATATAACTTCTTTAAAGTATGCCATTATATTTTATCTGAGACTTAATTATCTATGCTAAAATACACATTTTTATTTATTGCTGAAATAATTACAATTTGAATTCTATTAATAGGAGAAAATATATCACAATAGTCCACTTTATTAATATTACCTTCAAATTTCAGTATCTGTAGTATCTAACTTTTGCTATTCATCTAATATCTTCTATTGATTTTCATCTATTTTAGAGATAGCTCCTAAAGTTTTTAAGTATAGTATTTTACATTTTCAGTCATTTATTCTTTTCAAATTTATCATTAAGTTGGTTTAACTGGTATTTTTATAATCCTACTTATGGTATTTAATATGGCTTAATCCAAACCTACCATTTGAGAGCTCTGAATTAAGTAGCACAGTATCTGTGAAGAATATTTCAAAGGACAAATAAATTCTTACTTTGTCTTCCTTCGAGGTTTCTGAATAATCGCCTCCTCAGTTGGCTCCATATGAATGCCATTTTCATTTTGTAATAAAGATGAATTAGATGCTTTCTTTCGGGTGGAGGAAGTCTCCAATTCTGAAAATAAAGTAGATTAAGTTTTCAAGTTACTGTAACATAGAAAGAAAAGTAATGTATAAAACTTGTAAAACAAGACAACTTTAAAAATTCTAATTAGGCTAAAATTTTTTCATCATTTTACTAATTTTTAATTATTATAATTTTATACATCGAAACGTTCAGCAAAAAGAAATTGCAATCCCAAAAATATGGGGAAAATTAAATAATCCAACACCCAGAGTGCTGGGAGGGCTCCAAGATTACCTACAGGTCAGATATTCACCCTATGGACCCATGGGACTCAGAACACAGTTCTCACACACAGTTACAATTTATCACAGTGAAATGACATAAAGCAAAATCAGCAAAAGGAAAAGGCACATGGAGTAAAATTCAGAGGAAACCAGGTATAAGCTGTCAAGAGTCATCTATCACTGGAGTCACACAGGGTGCACCAATTCCCCAGCAACAAGCTGTGACACATATGACACTTTCTCTACCAGGGACGTTCATTTAAACTCAGCACCCAAGGCTTTTATTGGCTCACACAGGCACCCCCTGCCTAACACATACCAAAATTCCAGAGTCCCAGAAGGAAAGCAGGTGTTCAGCATAAATCATATTGTATCCGCAAATGCATAACAAACCACTATTATAATTTAGGGAAAGTTTTATTTCAGTGTGGGGAACTGCTTATCAACCACGTTCCAGAGGCAAGCGAAGAGGCAACCTTGCAAGTGGCCTTTCTTTTTTTTTTTTAAATTATTCTCAAGTTAGTTAACATACAGTGTTGTCTTGGCTTCAGGAGTGGATTCCAGTGATTCATCACTTACATATAACACCCAGTGCTCATCCCAACAAGAGCCCTCCTTAATGCCCATCACCTATTTTCCCCATCCCCATTAACCCTCAATTTGTCCTCTGTATTTAAGAATTTCTTCTTTTGCCTCCCTCTGTTTTTATCTTATTTTTCCTTCCCTTCCCCTATGATTATCTCTTAAGTTTCTCATATTTCACTTATGAGTGAAATCACACAATATCTGTCTTTCTCGGACTGACTTATTTCACTTAGCATAATACACTTTAGTTCCAACCATGTTGTTGCAAATGGCAAGATTTCATTTTGTTTCCCATTGCTGAGTAATATTCCATTGTAGAATATATATACCACATCTTCTTTAGCCATTCATCAGATGATGGACATTTAGGCTCCATGGCTAGTATCATCCTCAATGGAAAAAATTGACAGCTTTCCCCTGAGATCAGGAACATGAGAGAAATGTCCATTCTCATCATTGTTATTCAACATAGTACTGGAAGTGCTAGCCTCAGCAATCAGACAAGAAAATGAAATAAAAGGTATCCAAACGGGCAAAGAAGTCAACCTTTAACTCTTCACAGATAACATTATATTTTACGTGGAAAACCCAAAAGCTCCAACAAAAAGCTGCTAGAGTTGATACAGAAATTCAGCAAAGTCGCAGGATATAAAATCAATGAACAGACATCAGCCACATTTTTATACACCAATAATGAAGCAACAGAAAGAGATATCAGAAAGAGATACCATTTACAATTACATCAAAAACCATAAAATTCCTAGGAATAAATGTAACCAAAGAGGTAAAAGATCTATACACTGAAAACTATAGAAAGTGTATGAAAGTAACTGAAGAAGACATAAGTAGGCCTTTCTAACAAGAGCAGTTTCAGGCCTGCTATGTTAACTATTTCCTGAGCAGAGGGTATTAAGTTTAAGTAAGTCAGTGGTGTCTTCTCATCACCTAGCTACTCTTCCAATCTGAAAATACTGCAATGGCTTCCTGGAATATCCTCAAAGCCCCTAGAATTCTATTTTAATAAGACACTTACAGCCTAAACTGGAAATACAATAGAAGTAGAGCATACCATAGTCATCCAGAATGAAACAAAACAAAAATCAAACAAAATTAAATAATCAGAAATTTAGAAAGCTGGACCTGCACAGGTGGGTACATTCTGGAATGGCTGTGACAGGTGCTTTTTGCCAGAACTTCAGTGAGTCCTGAACTTTCTAAAAATGGTCAAGTCAGGGGCACCTGGCTGGCTCAGTCAGGTGAGCATCCAACTCTTGATTTTGGATCCGGTCATGATCACAGGTTCATGGGATTGAGCCCCACATCCAGCTCCATGCTGAGCGTGGAGCCTGCTTAAGACTCTGTCTCTCTCTCCCTCTCCCTCTCTCCCTCACTTGCACTCTCTCTCTCTCTCTAAAATTAAAAATAATAAATAAATAAATAAATAAATAAATAATAAAAATAAAATGGTCATTTCTGTAAATACATTTTCATAATTGTAAAACTAGGTACTGGTATCCATCTTGATTTTCCAATTTGTACCCTAACTAAATTAACTAAGGTGGTAGTCTTAATTCAACTATATTTATTGCCAGTAATGAAATAAATCATAAACCTGTCTGAGCATCATTTCTCTCTCTTTTCCCTTCTTCTGCCCTCTCCTCTCCTCATAAATACTTACTGTCCCTGGGCACTGCAGATCCTTCCTCAACTCACCTCTAAAATCTGTGCTCCATTCTATGAACTCTTCTAGTTCCTTCCCTTTCCTCCTGTAATTCTTCCATCCAATCAGGACCTACTATTTTCTAAGAAGATAAGTAATTGGTCAGGGTAATTATTTTGTAATAAATTATTTATCAGGGGCCAATGTTAGTAGGAAAGAGCTAATCTCCCAATCCTCATTCCTTCACTTTGTTTTACTCTAACAAAACCCATTGTCTTTCTTCTAATTACTATAAAAGTCATAATGCTCTCAATATTAGAAAAATTAGTAAAATATAAGGAAAACAATAAGGAACTCACCAAACTACACGCCCGAAAAACAAACAACCCAGTGAAGAAATGGGCAGAAGATATGAACAGACACTTCTCCAAAGAGGACATCCAGATGGCCAACAGACACATGAAACGATGCTCAGCATCGCTCCTCATCAGGAAAATACAAATCAAAACCACACTGAGATACCACCTCACGCCAGTCAGAGTGGCTAAAATGAGCCAATCAGAGAACTCTAGATGCTGGCGAGGATGTGGAGAAACGGGCACCCTCCTACACTGTTGGTGGGAATGTAAACTGGTACAGCCCCTCTGGAAAACAGTGTGGAGGTTCCTAAGGAAACTAACAATAGAACTCCCCTATGACCCAGCAATAGCACTGCTAAGAATTTACCCAAGGGATACAGAAATGCTGATGCATAGGAGCACATGTACCCCAATGTTCATAGCAGCACTCTCCACAATAGCTAAAACATGGAAAGAGCCTAAGTGTCCATCAACAGATGAATGGATCAAGAAGATGTGGTTTATCTATACCATGGAATACTACATGGCAATGAGAAACAATGAAATCTGGCCATGTGTAGCAACATGGATGGACCTTGAGGGTGTTATGCTGAGCGAAATAAGTCAGGCAGAGAAGGACAAATATCATATGTGTGCACGTATAGGAGGATTAGGAGGAACTTAACAGAGGACCAAGGGGGAGAAGAAGGGCGGAAATGGTGGGGGAAAGGGAGAGAGGCAAACCATGAGAGACTCTTGAATGCTGACAAAAACTGAGGACTGGTGGATGTGGGGGGGAGGAGGGGTGGGCATGGAGGAGGACACTTGTGGGGATGAGCACTGGGTGTTATGTGGAAACTAATTAGACAATAAACTATTTGTAAAAAAAAAAAAAAGAAAGGAAAACAATAAAAGTCATCCTTAATTCGTTCTTTTGAAAAAACTAACTTTGCTATATATTTCCATTGTTTTTATGATATAGATGCATGCGTATATACGTGTTCTGGGTTGAATTGTGTCCCCCTGCAAGAGGTATGTTCAAGTCCTAACCCACAGTACCTATGAATGAGACTCTATTTGGAAATAGGGTCTTTGCAATTATAATCAAGTTAAGATGAGATCATGCTGGATTAGGATGGGCCTGAAATCCAATGACTGAAATCTTTCTATCATAAATATGGAAAAATGTGACAGCAGGTGTACAAAATGGGAGTTATATGGCCACAAGCCAAAGAACATCAAGGATTGCCAATAACCACCAGAAGCTAGAAGAGGTGAGGATGGATTCTTTCCTAGAGCCTTCAGAGGGGGTACGGCCCTGCAGACACCTTGATTTTGAACTTCTATACTCCAGAACTGTTGGAAAATAAATTTCTGTTGGCTTAAGCTATTCTGTTTATGATAATTTGTTATGGCAGCTCTGGGAAATTAATACAACATATTTTACAAAAATAGGATCCTTTGATATATACTATTGTATGTATGGATAATGACTCAACAGTACATTATTGATGGTTTTCCATGTCACTATTTCACCTTAACAATCCTTTTAATGGGTGCTTGGTTTCTATTAAATGGATGAAACATGATTTATTTAGTCAGTATCACTTTGTTAGCTATGGTTATTACCAGTTTCTACTCCTAAAAATAATGTTGCAGTTATCATCCTTTAATTAGTGTGGGTAGTATAGTTACTCCTATTTCTAGCAGTACAGACAGGCTATACCAATTTATGCTCTTAGCAGCAGCATGTGAGTGTGCCCCTTTCTCATCAACACATTTCTATCTAAGACTTTTGAATTTTATAATCTGAAAATAAGCACTGCCAATTTGACAGTATTTTGTCTACCTTGTGAATAGCACCTGGGACATAACAAGACTCAATAAATGATGACTGTTCTTTCATTGTAGTATTGCTAATACTGAATTTATCCCTTCCCCACTGACCTTAAATGTCCATTTTATCACATACTAAATTCTTATACACACCAAGATCTGAAATTTCTGTTTTAATCCCGAATTTGTATTCCCTCCCTCATAATATACAGACATACGACAAAAGAGACTCTCTAAAGTATTCTTGACTTAAACTATTAGAGTTACTCAAATGGTAAAAAATTTTAAGAAAGAAAAAAGCAAAGGGACATGAGTGAGGAAAAATGGGAACAGGGAAGTTTTAAATCATACCCTCAATATTACAACTAGTATCACAATCTAACCTTGGTCTCTTCACATACCAACAGGTAGCCTCGTCTTCCTCTGCCTCCTTTGAACAGGAGCTTCTTCTGGATGCTTGATGGGTTCTTTAGCTGGTGGCTCACTGCTCTCAGACGGCTTGTGAACAGGAGCCTGAACAAGGCCTTCCGAAGTAGCACTACCTACAGAAAAGTGAAGCAGGAAAAAAAACAGGCTAATTCGAGCAAAGGTCTTAAAAAAATATGAAAAAAATGGAACTGGAATGGTTCCTAAATGATGATTAACTGTCCTTTGTTATGCCTTTGCCTATAACTATAAGACTGGGTCTTAACCCACATTTATATCACATTATAAATTATTATAAATTCAGTAGTTGGTATATCAAATCAATACTCAGAAGCTTTTGTTTTTGTTTTTTTACTATAGCTCTACATACAAATCCAGATATTGTCACATCTTAAGATTTGCATGAGGCAGCAAGTAGAGTGGAGAGACCAGTTAGAGCTGACTGAGGTTTTGAGCCCAGGTGACTGGAAGAGCGGGGGATTCCATGAACAGAAATTTCTAAGAGGTAAAAACTGATTTATGGCTGAAGGTAATGATGAATTCTGAACATGATGAGTTTAAGTTACTGACAGAACACCCAGGAGTATTAGTGGATACCCAAGACAAAAAAGTTCACAAAACTTGCTTATAGATAGAACCTCTAATACATGGACGATACGGCCCTGCCTTCAGACTCTTGCTCTAATGAAGAGATTCTCTGGATGAAATGAGGGATCCAAGGACCTTGTGTCTCTAAATCCAGTATCCTGTTCAAGGGTCTGAAATCAATCACAGCTTAAGACAATTTATGTTGTCTAGGGATAGAAGACCTCAAAGAGTCCAAGAATGCTGTGGAAGTAAGAGTTTAAGTAGCACTACTATTTATGCCACAAATACTTCTAGACGCTCTTCAAGCTGCCCATTGCTTGTTCCTCAATACCACCAGGAATTCCACTGCTTTCAACTGACCCTGATTCTATCTTCAACACACGGTGTTGTGTTCCCAACACAGTGACTTGGGATTGCTGAGGCTTTGTCTCTACCTCATCTGTGATGTTTGTCATGCCTGAGGTCCTGGAAAGACTTGTGACCCCACAAAAAAAGAACAACTTCTTACCTAGTGTGTTTTTTGTTCTGGGCTTCTTTTTCTTAGGACGACTAAGGGGAATATCACCTATAAAACATACACACACACACAAAAAAAAAACACAGAAAAGACTGCCTAAATTTCAATGCAGAGAGCAGTCAAAAGGAACTTTTAGTAAGTAAGACCTACTTCTACACATTGGGGGGAGGAGGCAAGAAACTGATAATATCAAAGAAAGCTTATAGTGTAATGCCAGTGGCTCGCTGTTGGTCAGTCATATTAGAAACAGTGACCTTAAAAAAAAAAAAAAAGAAAAGAAAGAGAAAGAAACAGTGATATTTCTAATACTAGAAAAGTAGGCTCACAAAATATTCATCTGATCCCCTACATTTCCCAGCCCCCTTGCACCTAGGTGTGACCTGTGACTGGTTTGAGCCAATATACTGTGAGCAGAATTGATGTGCCAAGACATTGAAAAACCCAGTAAGTAACTCTTCAGCTTTCGCTGCCTTGGCTGAAGGATGTTATGATGGCAGAGCCACAGAATGGAGTAGCATGGATCACAATGTCATAGCAAAGAGTGGTGAAAGGTGACGGGCCTGCATTGTAGCCACAGTGTACTCAGCATTAACCAGAAATAACCTTGTATGACACTAAGTCAGAGACTTTGAGGTTGGTATAGCATAGCCGACTCTATCCTGATTAAATGACACAAAAGACAGTGTAGTCCTTATTACAATACTATAAATTAGCCAATGGTTATGTTCTGGGTGACTCCATTCAGGAATGAGTTCTTTTATATTTGTAAGGTGAAGTATCACTCATATAACTAGTGCTATATATCAATTTCCATTTAATAAAATAGCAGTCAAAAAGATAGTTTGCTAAAAGGATAAAAGGATATTGCAATATTATTAATTATGCCATTCAGATTCAACTTTAAGAAAAACATTAAGGAATCAAACTAGCTTTCGAACTCCAAGTTTTAAAAGTTTTACGTTAAGGATGAACTAACTCACCTTGAATAGCACTTTGTGACACCGACCAAATTTAATTAGGACAAAGACAAAAAAAAAAAAGAAACTATTAATTAGAAATCTATTATACTGTCAGACTGAAAACTGACTTAAGTCATTATAAATTTAAAATAAGCTTTCACACAGCCAGCTAGTTTATAAACTAGCATATTTTTATAAGTAAAAAAGCTAATAAAACTGCTAACAAAATAACCCCAATATTTTCTGAACTTACATACACATATTCCCTACTGTCTATTAATAAAGTGGATTAAACAGATTAAGAATACTTATTTTGTCACTGATTAAAATCAGCTTAAACTCTGAGGAAACTATTCCAGCAAACCAAAGAGGATCAAAAGTCTGATAAACAAGACATTAAAACATTCAAAATGGATCCATTATCTTACCATGGTGACATTCAGGCTTTGAAACAGAACATTTCATTTTAACTGGAATCCTAATGATTCAAGGATTGTTTACCTTTAAACTTTTAGGACGCCTTTTTCTAAAATCTTCAAGAAGTCTTCTGAATTATTATAATTTTGCAATAATACTAGCCAATTTTTTTACTTTATTCATTTTACATTTTTAAAACTCAAAAAAATTACTGTAACTTATTTTTACCTTGGCATAGGTGGAAGGGCTCGTGGAGGACGCTATGGGGAGAAGAAGAAAATTGCTTGTAAGTAAAAGCCTCAGAACATCTTCATGTACTTCAAATCTTTTGATACTTCATGTACTTCAAATCTTTCATCAAATGAAATCCAAGTACTACTAAAAATCAGATGGGCAATTCTAAATTTGTTCTACCAACTTCTAAATTTCATATAAAATTCCTTCCTTCCTACAGTCCTATCTACATACCAGGCTGTGTTCTAAGGACTACAGATATAATAATGAAGAAAACAGAAATCCCTGCTTTTATGGAACTTTCTTTCTAGTAGTTAAGTATGAGAAGGTTACACACACACACACACACACACACACACACACACACACACACATAAGGGAGGACATGGACTGGTACTTTAGTTACGGAAAGTCTTTCAGATATTTGAACTGAGACCTGTGTAAGAAAGGAGCCAAAGGGGAGCAAACAATGGCTTTTAGGAGAGATTACGGTGCTTCAGATAAAAGAAGGCCAGGAAGGCTGCAGTACAGTTACAAAGGACAGGCAGGGACCAGATTAATTAAATACGTTTTTGGGTTTGTTTGTTTGTTTGTTTGTTTAATTTATTAGAGAGAGAGAGAGAGAGAGAGAGAGAGAGAGAGAGAGCACACGAGAGTGGGGTCAGGGCAGAGGGAGAGGGAGAGAGAATCCCAAGCAAGCTCCCCACTATCAGTGGGCAACCAACCCGCGGGGCCTGATCCCACCAACGGTAACATCATGACCTGAGCGGAAGTCCAGGGTCCGAAGCGTTAACAATTGAGTCACCTAGGTACCACCATTTGGGTCTTGAAGACAAAAGGAAGGTGTCTAGATTTTGTTTTAATTAAATGAGAAGCCAGTGGAGGTTGTATGCTACAGAGTAACATACTTTTTTAAAGAAATCACTCTGAATATAGCATGATAAATGCATTTTAGGGCAGAGAGAACACACACACACACACACACACACACACACACACACACCTTATAAATGCCACTCTAATGAATAAGAGAAAGTGTTTGCAGTTCAGAGAGATTAGAGATGAGAAGCATTCTCCGATCTTTCAAAACAACATACTAACAGAAGTACCTCGAAATCAATTTAATGTTCCAACTGTCTCATGCAGCTTGCAGAAGGCATTGATTCAAAAGGGTTACATTTTAGAGACTTTTAGTTTGTTCTACTATCGTCCCATTTAGCAATCCATTCGTTCAAGCAATGTATTAACACAAATGCTACGAGATTAGGACAAAGCAGCCTGTCTTAATACTATTTGATAGTTAAAATTACGACCGGAAGAAAATGATAGTCCTAAGAGCTATTGTAAAGATGCTATGGATCGCGTTCTGTCCAAGGATTCAGTTCACACATTCCTTGTTTCAAAAGTTCCGCAAAAATGACGTGGCCACTCATTCACAAGGCCACCCTTTAAGCCCCTTAAAAGCAGGACGGCTCAACTGAACACAAAATCCTAAGAGATCAAACATAACTAAGGCTCGCTTACCACCTGCTTCTTTCCCATTCCGTCTAAAACCCTGCTTGCCCCCGGCGCTCAGCTTCCAGGCGCACGGAACTCACAGCCCGCCCCCTCCTCGCTCCCGCCGGGGCCGGCCACGCGCAGGCGCCGTGCGTCATTGGTCTGCGCAGCACTGGCGGCTGCGGCGCTCAGCCCCTTCTCTGCAAGGTGGGGGCGAGGATGAGCGCGGGGAGCTGGTCCGGCCTTTTCAATACAGCCTTGCGGAAAATGGGACCTCGGAGTGGGGGTTGACGTGCCAAGGAAAGAGACTCCAGCGGCTGTGGGACAGCAATCACGGTTGCACCCATGGTTTCCCAAGTGCTTGCAGTGATTTCTTCGAGGAAGGTGGAAGACCTTAAGTCTCCGCTAGGATGTCTTTCCTAGGCGGATAAATACCCCCCGGAAAGAATCTACAGGAGAGACCTCGCTGGCAGTCCGGGAACACGCAGAAGCCGGGAAGGCACCGAAGAGAGGCGTTGTCATAGCAACATGGGCACTCAGGCACCCGGAAACTTCACGCCCCGCTTCTCCCCTGGCTCCAGGAGTTCGGGTCCCGGGGTCGGGACAAACTTCTATCGCCCACTCCAGTCTAATCCTGTGAGCACCAAATGGGTGGACGCGCACACATCACCCATCACCGGCAGGGCTCTCCCTTTGCGATCCCCAGCTCTAGGCATGGCCCCGCCTCAGGGCCAGCTGAGGCGTTAGGACCACACCCTCCACCTCCGCCGCCTCCGTGGCCGAAGCGCCGCTCACCGGGTCGGCCTCCAGGCGAAGCCCTGAGTCCGTCTTCATGGCGCTCTCCCCGCCTGGCTTTCTCAACGCAACTGCCGGTGGCCCGAGCCTGGCTCCCGCGACCGTGCTTCCGGGACCTGCGACAAGCGGGGGCTTCGTGGTGTCGGCTTAGGCCCCAGTTCTGGGGGCCAGATCTCCGCTCTTCTTAGCTGTGTCAAGCCCCGCCCACCAAGGCGTCAAGCCCCGCCCACCAAGGCGTCAGAGTTAGGGAGGGGCGCGCTTAGCCGGGTTGTAAGCCTGATGGAAACACTGGTCAAGCAGGGAAGAAACGAATCAAGAAGGCAGTCAAGGGCTGTGAGCAGAAAGTATATACTGCTAACACCAAAACACGCTATTGGTACCGAGAACTGATAATCAGCAAGGCCAAGATTGCCTAAAAGAGCCAGGAACTGATCATCACTAGAACCAGAAGTCTGGAAGGGCTAAAGACTGATCTCTGAACATAATAGAGACCACTCCGCTGCTTGAACATGATGTGCAGATAGCAACCAGAGCTGACCTGGACCGGACTGAGTTGTCATCTCAACTAGGCACTCATTGACTGATTTGGCATTTGAGTCCATAACTTCTTACCCTTGTATCTTGTTTATTGTGTGACTTTGCATTGTATCTTGTGTCCCATATGTGAAGTCAAATTAAACAGATAGTGAAATGTCATTCAGTTTGGAATCCTGTCCCTGTTAAAAGTGTGTAAATCCTGCTTTATGGGTGAACAATGCTGACATTGTGGAAAGACACAACTCGTTACAACACCTTTGTAAGATGCTGGAGACATTCCCCGCCCCCACACAAGCCCAGTGTTTCAGGGTAGCTATGTATTGATACAAACTAGTATCAGATTTTTTCCAGGTGTGTATGTTTGTCTGTCTGTTGATACAGGCAGTCTCAAACTTTCGCCAGTTGTTTATCCTTCATCTCTCTAAATCAAGTTTAGGAAAACTTTATCTCGAAAAAACAAAAGATCAAATCTGAGATCACCTAAGTATCATTAAAAATGACTTAATTTTGGGGTGCCTGGGTGGCTCAGTCGGTTGCGCAGCCGACTTCGGCTCAGGTCATGATCTCATGGTTCATGGGTTCAAGCCCCGCATCAGGCTCTGTGCTGATAGCTCAGAGCCTGGAGCCTGTTTCAGATTCTGTGTCTCCCTCTCTCTCTGACTCTCCCCTGCTCATGCTGTCTCTCTCTCTCTCAGGAATAAATAAAACATTAAAACTTTTTTGAAAAAATGACTTAATTTTCTTTGGTTGGGGTTTTTTGGGTGATTAATTTTTTTCTTTGGTTGTTTTTTTTCTTTTTCTTTAAGATAATCACTTAAAGTAAAAAAAGAACTACAAATATCTTGAAGTATGACACTTGGTTTCTTTTATAGTTAAGACAGAGATTGGAGGGGTAGAGGGATGGTGTGGGAATAGGGAATGTTAGAGAATGATGCAGAAGATAAACAGATACAGGGGCAGCAAGAATGACTGCAAGTCTCAAGATCTAGGGAAGAAAGAAAAATAAGACTTCATGGAATAGAATCCTCACCTTGTGGTTTTCTCAGATACAAGTCTCTAGGACTAAAGTCAATTGCCCTTTCCTAGTTTAGGCATAATATGAGTATTAGCTTTTGGGCAAATTAATGATTGTTACAGCTCTGATCAGAAGAATAATTTTTTTCCTTGTAGACTGATGTGTAAATAATAAGGGCAGTGTCATTTCTGTAATTTTTCATGTTAGATATGAAATGTATACATTAATCCTTCTTTCTTGCTAAGTCAAGTAAAAGCCATTTCCATAAAACAGAAGTTTAACGAGGCAAAATCCATTTTCTGAAATTAAGTACTACTTATTTTATTTAGGGAAGCTCTTTTATCTGAATTGTACAAAAGCCATATGAAATCTATAAAAGGTTCTCATACTCGCTAGCTTAACATTGTTTGTACTTCTATTGCTGCATAGGAGGTAAAGGAAAACATATTTTTTCCTAAAAGCCAAGGAGGTAACTCTACATATATACAATGCAAATTTTCTCAAATACGACTAATTAATAAACTCTGCCACTTTTAAAGTTACACCCAATATAATGGAGCAAATCCTGCTCTTTTAGATTGCAGCTGTTATTCCAGAACTCTGTAACAGATGAATATTATTAAAACTCCAGCATTAAGAAGGAGGCCTCGTTACGACTCAGTACTAGAGGAAACCCATGTTGCTGGTACCCACTGAGGCTCCTCCTGAGCCTTCTGAACTGCAGTCAACAACTGGGCACATGCATCTTGCAAGTTGTCATTCACAATCACGTGATCAAAAAACTGGCCAAACTGTGTCTCCATTTTTTGGGCTAAATCCTCCATCTCTTGTAGATCTTCATCCTTTAGGAGAAATAGAAAAATATGGATAGCACAGAATTAAGAAGATAAATAGAAATAATACAGTTTGTTTTGCTGTTATATTCAGTTGTGAAACTATTTATAAAAACATTTAGGTCAAATAAGTGTCCTCTATTCTAAACCACAATTTATGTTTCTATCTTTAGTCCTACTTAATGTTTCCCTGGTCAAGGCTGTGCAAAACTAAGTAACAGTTGGTAGCCAGAACAACCCTCTCAAGTTCCTATTTGGACTTCAATTATATTATTTTATTATCTAAACACTTGAAGCTTTCAAAGCATATGTAACAAGAAGGAGGAGGAGGAGGAGGAGGAGGAGAGAAAGAAAGAAAGAAAGAAAGAAAGAAAGAAAGAAAGAAAGAAAGAAAGAAAGAAAGAAAGAAAGAGTAATTTGCCAGTTAAATATTTTTAAAAAACTTATCCATAAATTTCAAATGACGTTTTAGAAGGTAAAATACAATTTCTGAAACTAAATACTGATAAGAATGACATCATTCTGCTACTTTCAACATGAAGATGGTATGACCTGGTTCTACTGAATTAGACATACTCTAATTGTCCTTTGCCTCATGATGCCATGACTTTATTCACTTTCAATATTGTCGATTTCCACGGTTGTGAAATGTTCATTTAGCAAGGGTCATTTGGCTTTCTTTGGCACTAAATGCACTAAATTCATTGCTGTTATTTTCTTATTTGTCCATAACAATTAAAGCAGTACAGCTTTTTGCCAGTGCAATTATAAACTCAAATACAGGGGAGCTTGGGTGGCTCAATCTGCTAAGCATCTGATTCTTGGTTTTGGCTCGGTCATGATCTCATGGTTTGTGAGCTCCAGCCCCAGGTCAGGCTCTGCACAGAACCTGCTTCGGATTCTCTCTCTCCCACTCTCTCTTTGCCCCTCTCCTGCTTACGCTTTGAGAGATCTGTTTCTCAAAGTAAATAAACTTTTTTTAAAAATATAAAAAACAAACACAAATACAAATGCAGGCACCGCAATGTTGTGACAGTACTCCTTTACAAGATGTTCATACTCATGACCCAAAAATAATTCTGTTAATTTGTTTAGCTTGCCATAAAAATGAGAACACAATTAAAAAATTTTTTTAATGTTTTTATTTTTGAGAGAGAGAGCAGGAGTGTGGGAGGAGCACAGAGAGAGGAGACACACAATTTGAAGCTGGCTCCAGGCTCTGAGCTGTCAGCACAGAGCCCGATGCAGGGCTCGAACTCATGGACCACAAGATCATGACCTGAGCTGAAGTTAGAGACTTAACAAACTTAGCCACCCAAGAACAGGTGCCTTGAGAACACAATTTTAAATGCCTATGAGATTCAGAGAATTTATCCATGGACTCCACTGTCTGGAATACAAACTGAAGAATCAGATTTTCATACAGTAGTCACTTAAAAAAATATGAAGACAAATAATAACAAAGGATTATATAAATATGCCTCTTGTTCACTTCAGAAACACATATATTAAATGTGAAACAATACAGATAAACATGCCCCCAATGCAAGGAAGACATGCAAATTCATGACATATTCTTTATGTTTCATTTCAGGGATTGTTTTGAAATTTTTTAATTAAAAAAATTTTAATGTTTATTTACCTTTAAGAGAGAAACAGAATGCAAGTGGAGGAGGGGCAGAGAGAGAGGGAGACAGAACCTGAAGCAGGCTCTAGCCTCCAAGCTGTCAGCACCAGGTCCGAGTCTGTCATGGGACTCAAACCCATGAACAGTGAGATTATGACCTGAGCCAAAGTAGGATGCTTAACCAACCAGGCACCCCTAATTTCAGTTTTGTAAAATGTAAAAGTTTTAGAGATCTGTTGCACAATGTGAATATACTTAGCACTATTAAACTGTACAGTTAAACATGGTTAAGATGTTATGTTTTGTGTTTTATGTTATGTGTTTTTTACCACATACACAAAAAAAATAAGTGGATGTAATATATTGATCTAGGTGGTAATTATCTGGGCGTATGTAAAAAATTTTCATTGAGCTGTTATACATAAGATTTATACACCTTGCTGAATGTATATATGACTTAAAATAGTTAAGGTAGATTTGATGAAAAAATTAAAACTGGAAAAAATTATTCTAGGGAGAGTTCACTGATTAATCCCACCTGTTTTGGCCCCTCTATTATCTCCATCATCATTAATACATACTGTTTGCATTTGAAATATATTTTATATAGATAATTCATATTACATATAAGATATATTCACTACTGCATTTTTAAAGTAAATTCTCAAACTCTTTCATAAGATAAATAAAATATGAACATCAGGATTGTGCACACCCAATTTCCATGTGGCTTTGCAGACGATGGCTTGAGGTCTTTTTTTTTGTTAAGCTAGCCTAGAAAAACAATAAGAGTAGTATCATAGCATTTATTAAACACTATTTTAGTATCTACAAATGATATCCAATAAAAAGGATAAATCATAAGGATACTATTAATTAGAAACAAAAATCACATTCCTTAACATTGGGATGTTATGAAAATAATACAGTGATTTTTTTTTTACTAGGAAAAAAAAAATACATCCATTTATTTCCTCTGTATCTTACCTTGAACTTCATGTCCACAAAGTAGTCTGTAATGATCTTGGCATTTTTCCGAGATTGCTTCATACAACTCATGTTAGATGGCTTTATAAATATGACATAGGGCTTTAGTTCATGGGTTCGAGCTATTTGAATACCCTACACGGGAAAAATTAGGTGCACATTTAAAAACAGAAATTTCAATTTCCTAGAGTCAACATGAATGTTCTCAAAATTTCTATGACCAGAAATTAGCAATTATTTTTATTTTTTTATTTTTAAAAAAGAATTTTAAATGTTTATTTAGTTTTGAGAGAGACAGAGAGACAGCGTGAGCAGGGGAGGGTCAGAGAGAGGGAGACACAGAATCCAAAGCCGGCTCCAGGCTCTGAGCTAGCTGTCAGCACAGAGCCCAACGCGGGGCTCAAACCCACGAACTGTGAGATCATGACCTGAGCTGAAGTCGGCTGCTTAACCAACTGAGCCACCCAGGCACCCCTGCAATTATTTTTAGCCAATTTATTTTTATTTATTCTCCTTTGCCCATAAGTCCTCAACTCTAAAAATTAAACATTTTAATAATTAAGAGATGGGGTTCTAGAATAAAAATTAAGTTTAAATTGTGGCTCTTCCTTTCACTAGTCATGACATTCTTATGAAATCTGAGAATGGGTTCCTATAAATAATCTCATGGGACAGAGGCAAAGACAAACTCTGAAGGTGGATCAGTTCTGTTTCACCCTCCCTTCCCCCTTCCTCTTGGCTATTCTCTTATATTAGATACTACTGACATCTTCACACTGACCACCAGCCTTGACCCAAGTCAGAGCAATTGTCTTATCCCTTGATTCTCTTTAGTACACGTGGTATATTTAAAAGAAGTCCAAAAAATCCCACAAAATACAAAGATAAAAAAAATGGAGCCTACACATTATGTGTTCTTTATCATAACTTGCTCACTCCTGTCTCACTCCACATATGGTCTCATGGAGGTAGCTACAGCTATGACAACATGGGAACCTCACCTCCTTGTATAAAGCAAAATCTTATTCCCTCCACAAATCCTTTGATCAAGGTCAAAGCAGGATTCTAACTTTTCTTTATAGCCACCAGCTCGGCTCTCTTTTTGTATCTGAGAAGCAAGACTTGTTTCCTAACAAAAGACAAGATATTGGCAACTGTTGCCTTACATAAGATCCTGGCCCTTAGAAATGGTAAGTGGTTTTATCCCTAAAAGGCTAAAAGAATAAAATGTCTCAACTACAACCTACAGCAATATGCACAAAAACCATGACATTCATTCATTACTTTGGGAAGGTATGAAATATTCTACCATAGACCTACCTGAGGCTCTAAGTCCATGACACAGATCTTTCCTTCATCAAGGACTGCTTGAACAGCATCCACACTGGTGCCATACAGGTGGCCTTTATACTCACCATACTCAAGCATCCTACAAGGGTGCCACAAGGAAAACAAGAACTCTTTCTACAGGTAAAATATTATTATAGTAACATGAAGATAAACCAATGAAATAGAACATAAATACATGGACTTTGGTAGCACAAGAAGAATTATCAATAGGAGAAAATCATTAGGAGAAAAAAATATTAGGAGGTCCAGGATTTAACTATTTCTCCAAAGTCTCTAAGATTAGTAACTCAGTTCTGCTCCCTCTCCAAACCCAATGAGTTAGTGTACTAACTGATCAATTTACATTTCCTTGCTTAACTCTTCAGAAACAAAAGGAATTGCCCCAGAAGTTTTGGATAATGCATAAAAATAAAGCATGTATTTTGAAGGTAAAATAACCAAAGGTGAGAATCAGATTCTGAATGTCTAGCTTACCTGCGACTGTACATGAGGCTTTCAAATGTTTCCTTTGACACATAGTGATACTCACGTCCATCCATTTCATAACTCTTCTTGGAACGAGTAGTATCTATCAAAAAATGGAATTTAAAAAAATGTTTTAGAACCTTCAAAATGTTTTGATTTATTACCAATATACATTTGGATAAAGATATCTACTCAAAATAAATAAATGAATACATAAACGTAAATAAAATGCTAGTACCAAAAAGAGGGAGCCTAAACTGGTGATAAGAAAGTAGAAGTTCTCATATCAAAATCAGTTCATCTATAAACCTTTATTAAGTACTTGCAGTATGGACATGAATGTATTAGGTATTGAGCCAGGATGGGGAGGTCCTAAGGGATAACCGCTCTTACTAAAAGACAGGCATGAATGAATTGTGTGTGAGCCCTTTTTGATAGCCAAGGAGTATTCCCTTATATCTATACACAACATCTTTATTCATTCATCAGTCAATGGACATTTGGGCTCTTTCCCTAATTTGGCTTTGTTGATAGTGTTGCTATAAACATTGGGTGTTGGAGATCAATGCCCATTCTTATTTTTTTTTAATTTTTTAAGTTTTATTTATTTCTGAGAGAAAGAGACACTATGAACAGGGGAGGGTCAGAGAGAGAGAGAGAGGGAAACACAAAATCCAAAACAAGCTCCAGGCTCTGAGCTAGCTGTCAGCACAGAGCCGGACGAGGGACTCGAACCCATAAACCATGAGATCATGACCTGAGCTGAAGTCAGACGCATAACCAACTGAGCCACCCAGGCACCCCTAATGTTCATCCTTACACACGTAACCAGTGTTTGAAAAGCCAAACCTATGGTATATGATCATAAAGCAACTTTTTCTGTCACCCACTGCCTTCTGTGGAACAAGACCTTTTCCTGGCCCTGGATGAAATCTAAGCAGTTATCAGGACTCTTCTTATTACTTTTAGGCTAAAGAAAAAAGCCACCATCATCTGTGCCACATAATGCAGTCTCAATCTAATAAAATTCCATTACTGTGTACTAATTAAATTCCATTACTGTGTAAAAATCAAAATTATGAAATTCCATTTCTATTTTAGGCTTCTCCTCCCCTCACCTGGCTCAGACTTGCTGCAACCAGGGAAGCCTGCAGTCAGAGAAGCCAGAAGTCAGGAAAGGGAATAGGATTCACTTCTCCTCCTCCCTTTTGTTGCCTTTCTACTATTCCTCTCCAGCTTTCTAACTGTCCAAGGCTACAGGGCAGATAGGAGAAAAAAGAGCAGGAAAATTCCCTTTTCACTGATGCTGATGTTGGATACTACAGACTCCTTTTCGATATTTAGATATTTAAATATGCTCTCCTAGAAGATGCATTGGGTTACTCTGCAAACCCTACCACCACCGCCACCACCACTGAGTATCTCAAATCCATCTCTATTCCAGCTAATGACTTGTGGTTTCTAAAGGGGCAGCTACTTTCCAAATTACAGCCATTGGCCACTCCTCTATAAACTCTTTAGATTTTTTCAAGTATAATTCTGACACCAGTCTTCCATGCCCCCCAAACTGCAGGGAACAAGTGCTAAGCTCTTAAGTGGTTTCTGTAAGTTCCTCTCTCCTGCATTCAGGTGAAGAGGAAGCACCTACATGCACACGCTCTTTTCCGCCAAGGATGGTATAATCATACTTACAGATTTATAAAAAATTTTGTCTGTATATATTGAAATTTTAAAAATAAAATAAGGCATTTAAAGAACCAAGCACAGTGTCAGGAAGATGGAAGTAATGAATGAATGTTAGCTATTATTGCTTAACATTAGTTTTCCTGAAGTGTCATCTATATAGTTGTTGAGAAATGGAAAAAAGACAAACTCACCTTTTAAAAGCCTAGCTAGCTACATGCCAAAAAATCAGTTCCCTCTAGGGGTGCCTGGGTGGCTTAGCCAGTTAAGCTTCCGACTCCGGCTCAGGTCATTATCTCATAGTTCGTGGGTTCGAGCTGCATGTCAGGCTCTGTGCTGACAGCTAGCTCAGAGCCTGGAACCTGCTTCAGATTCTGTATCTCCCTCTCTCTGACCCTCCCCTGTTCATGCTGTCCCTCTCTCTCTCTCAGAAATAAATAAAACATTAAAAAAAGTCTTTAAATCAATTCCCTCTTTTAAAATAAATATAGTTAGAAATATTATACAATGACTATCCCTAGCGTCTGATCTATTTTTACAATTAAAATGGCATGGCATAGTTAAGTGAGATCAGTATATCTGCAGAGGCAAAGACAGTGTTACCAAAACATGAACTTCTAGGAAAGAAAAACTACACATACGTGGCACAGCACTTTGAAAATGGCTAGGATTACGTTCAATAAGTTGTCTTCTCAGTTCATTTACTCCAACGCCTGAAGGTCCTAAATACAGAAAGTCACATACATAAATTATTAGATATGGATAAATATAATTATGTAGTGAAGTCATCATTTCAGTTCTTCTACTGAAAAAAACTTGAGAGCAAATATTTTTAGAGAAATGTATCTTCTCTTCTCACAAACTGAAACAATTCCAGAAAACTCTTATGAATTGTCCTGGTGACCCATGGAGTAACCCACACTTCTTCAACATTCCAGAAATAACCTGGGGAATTACAGGAACCAGTCACCACTGACCACCAGTCAGCAAACTTCATCTAATGTTGGACACTGTGAAAATTCTCTGGCCTCATTTTAGATAATCTGAGACAATTTACCTTTCCTGTCAAATGAAGATTCTATCACATCACAACCCAGAAATTGGCACCTACAATTACAGAGGTCATGACTTATAGAATTCAGACATATTTCTTTTTAAGCTTATTTATTTATTTTGACAGAGAGAGTAAATGGTAGAGGGGCAGAGAGATAATGAGAGAGAGAAAATCCCAAGCAGGCTCTACACCATCAGCACAGACGCTGATGTGGGGCTTGAACCCACGAACCATGGGACCATGACCTGAGACAAAATCAAGAGTCAGATGCCCAGCTGAGCCACCCAGGTGCCCCCAGACATATTTCCTGATAGATCGTTGAGTCAACACGCTGTGTGCAGCTGGAGTCAGGGCTGACTTCATGCAGTTAGAGGCCAGGCTTAGGATACTACACTTAAACCATGGTTTAATGCTCTTCTTTTGCCATCTTGAAATCTCAGCCATTTTTTTTAGCAAGAAGCCCTTGAATTTTCATTTTGCCCTGAGCCCTGCAAATTATGTAGCTGGTCCTGGCTGTAGTGCAGGTTGTTTACAGGGGCCTCCCTTGATCACAGTTGAAATACACAGACATGGCAGCAAGACATTAGTTACTACAGCTGCAGGGACCAGCTTGCAGAGCTCTTGGTTACAAAAGCGGGTCACCGCAGTACTGTCTTTGTCCTGTTCTTTAGCACTAGTCCAGAAGACTTTAAACACTTTTCAAAAGAAGGTAGTTACAAATTTCTTAGGGAAATAGATCTTAAGGATTTTTATTTCTTTTTTTTAATAAATTGTGTTTTTTCTTAATGTTTATTTTGAGAGAGAGAGAGAGCATTCGAGAGGAGAGGAGGAGCAGAAACAGAGGAAGAAAGGAAGAAAGCCAAGAAGGCTCCATGCCCTGTAACGGAAGTCCAATGCAGGGCTCAGTCCTACCACTGTGAGATTGCAACCTGAGCTGAAATCAAAAGTCAGGTGCTTAATCAACTGAGCCACGGATTTTTATTTCCAATACAGACTGATAATACAGTCTGGGGGAATACTCACCTATGCTTACAGAACAAACTCTAAACAGGTTAAAAAAGACAAAACAAACTAAAGCTTCATCATAATACAACATGTTAATACCCCCCAGTAAACCATGGCATACCACATTCAACTATAAACAACAAAAGTATGAGACAATAAAGTTTTATTTATAAACACACATATAAGACGGGCTTTTTAAAAAAGTGTTTATATGGGAGTCCCTAAAGAATTCTACTTTTGCCACCACTCCCAACACAAAACTACTGAATCTAGAAGGAAAACTTCACTATGAGGAAGGAGAGACACTGTTCGCCAGGACGTACCCACTAGCACTACGAGGCGGTGCTTGTCTGAAGGGCGTCGCTGGTACCTGACCACCTCCTCGTAGGGGGCACCAGATGCTCTCAGACAGCTGCTGGCGCTGCAAACCCCCGCGTGCTGCTGGCGCAGGTGAGACTTCCGGCGGCAAAGGCGCATGCTCCGGCGGAAGCCAGCTGGGAGAGCGGGAACACACAGGATGTTACATCCAGGTAGGAGAGATTATATCTCTTGCCACACCTGATGGCGCCTGCAGTGACTGCGACCAGCAAGTGTTAATTAGCATAGTCACGTCTGTCTGAAGGCAGAAAATAAGGGAACACGAAGGAAACAACGAAATGCCCCCACGAGTTGCCGCTAAGTTGCACCCAGTGCCCACCATGTGCCAGGTGCTGGGGCTCTAGTGGTCAACTAAATCAAACCCATTTCTTCATGACATTTACATTTTATGGAGGAGGAGAGACAAAAGTAAAGACATCAACAAAAATAAGTGCTTAGAAAAAGAGGCAGTGGAATGATGGGGGTGTTTCTTCATGGGGGGAGGGGTGCATTGCGCAAGTAAAGCATGAGTGAAAAGGTAACACTGAGCGGGGACATGAGGATAAAGTAAATGGAACCGGTGAGGAGGCATGGGGGCGGTAAAAGCAACCCAAGTTAAGAGAACACCATCTGCTAAGGTGCAGAGAAAGGAGTTTGGGGAAGCACAGGGAGGCCCAAGTAGGGCAGGGTCTTGAGCAGTAGAAAGAATGCTAAGTGGAGTTGGTGAGGAAGCAGAGTGTTGGATTGTGGTCCAAGTGGGATGAGAAGTCAACCGGTGGTGGAGACATGGGTGTGACATAGTTTGATTTATGTGTCTGAAGAATTCCTTTGTTGCTGTGGAGAGGAAGTAAAGTGTGGTCTCAGGGGAGAGCAGTTGAGAGGCCCTTGCAGTGCCCCAGATGAGGGAGAATAGTGGCTTGGGCCAGGATGGAAATGGGGGAGAGGCTCATCACTCACATTTTTCAGATGGTACAGTAAGACACAGGTTAGGTGGCTGCTCACAACTGTGTCATCAGTGGCAGAGTTGGACACTTTAAGCATGGTTTCTGAACTCCTAGAATTCTGCTGAATAACAGAGCTTTCTGGTATTTTCAAAAAATACTGTTCCCAGGTCCTTTCAGTAGATAGAACTAGGGACTATATGTATGTATATAAACACACACACACAGACTTATATCTATATCTGTATATGTCAAACACTGAGTTCACACCAATACCTACAAAGCCCCCTCCACACTGCAGGATTTATTCCAGCCACCATCACCTCCCCACATTCTGTATGTGTAAATCCTTCTCTAACAATGAGAAATCTGGCACTGATTGTCCTCAATACATTTACTTATTAGTCAACAGCACTTGTGTAGGATGGGGATAGATGGTATCAGCAACCTGGCAGAAAGTGTCAGAACCCAAGCGAGGTGAGGAGGCCAACTTTGTAGAGGCTGTGGGGTGTCAGAGCCCAAGTGATGGCAGCTGTCCTCCTCACTTTGCTCTGGCTCTGACAACCTGTACCAGGCTACCATCATCCCCTGCATAAACACTCTCTTCATACTGCTCAGTGATGCCCCACCCCAGCCTGCTTCTTCCCCACCTTTGTGCAGATGTTCCCTTTTAGCCTACTTAATGGTGTTGAGGCTGAGTTATCCTCAGTGGAATACAGAAAAACAGTCCCATGTTATTGTTGTTTTTTAAAGCTCTCTTAATGATTCCAATGTGCATTTTGGCCCAGGGAACCAACATTTCACTTTATAAATCATGCTGTTGCCACACTGTCTCATGGAAAGGGAGGCCCATTGTGGTTTTACATGAACCTTTAAATGGGTCCTTCAGAAAGCCCTGCCAAGTTGACAGAATATAGAAGTGTGGTCATCAAACCTAACTTTGGTAGTCAGATAATTGGTCTCTTTAGAGTAAGATAAATATGTCATGGAACAGTCTGGAAGAAAATAAAAGATTTGTGTTTGCTGAATAATTAAGAGATATTCAGTGGAAACCAGATGAACTATAATGAGTGATCAACACATCAGAATACTAACCCAAAAAAAGGAGTTGGGGAATAGAAACCAGAACAAGGAACAAGCTTGGAAATGTCCCTCAACAAAAGAAGCTTTCAGAAGAGTCATGATGGTATTACTAAAAACTAACAAGTGACAAAGACCCACCTCTTATTAATCATCACCTACCAATAAAGAATTTTTGATCATAACCAACAAATTCCTCCTTGTCTGGAACACAGATAATGGCAGGAACAGAATATGTGGAGAAGGAAAAGTTTACTTTAGAACAGATGCATGAAATTATCTTCAAATCTGCAAGTGATACTATTTCAGTAGATGTCAGCACAGCTGAATTCATCTTGAATGGCTTATTGAACAATATCCTAAACACTCTGCAGCCTGTCACATGCCCCAAACTATGTGGAAATACTCTCCAGAATTTTAGCAATACACAGAATATATTCTGTCAAGGATAATTAAAACAAAAAAGCTATTTTAGGCTTGTTTAAAGTTACAAGAAAGATATTGAGTTACAGTAAAAACAAATAAAAATTTGGTATACACTTTTAAACATGCCCAAAGAAAACCGACTTAAAACAGGAAACAGATGAACTGGCTTTGGCTTAAATTTGTGGAAACAGTATTCTGCAGGACCTTTAATTAATCCCCTTGTTGGATGGGGATTTAATTTTCTCCCTGATAAAATGATTTATTCTGTATAAAATTATTTGCATATGGCTGCCAACTGTGTCTGACTGTCCAAGAATCTGAGGAACAGGAGTGAGGAGAACTGGTCCCAGTGGCTCTGAAGCATTTAGAATTTATTTAAACCTGTCTCTGCTTCCACTGGGGTCTCAGAAAAATTCATATAAAATTCCAGGGAAAAATGTTATAAAAATGTCATTTTCAAATTACTTTTTACTAATAGATGTTCCTTTTCACTTATGTAACTCCGTTCTGCTCACTGAAATAATATATAAAGAGCCGCCGTTCATAACATGAAAAACATATACAACCGTTTCTTCTTAACCTTTTTTTTAAACATACATTTTAAAATACAAAGAAAACACACCAACATCAATTCTATCTTCTGTTAAGTAAGCACAGAAATATGTCAGTAAGTTTAAAGGAACTGTTTACTCAGGAACATATTCATAAAACTTAACTACTTTCATTGTTCACTTTAAAATATTTTTCTATGAAATTAAATATCTCATCACTGACTTCACCCTTAAAATACATCTTATCTTAAAATGTATCTTGTCAAGTATGCATATTGAAGAACTGAAAGATCTTAAATGTAGCTCTGTTTGGCTTACCCAGGATATGAAAACAAACAATTACCTTCTGAAAGTTCCTCTGGATATTTGGATAAATGAAAAAAAAACAGAAATGAAAAAGTTAAGCCTTTGAGAAGATCGAGTTG
This sequence comes from Proteles cristata cristata, assembly GCA_017311185.1. Classification (NCBI taxonomy): domain Eukaryota; kingdom Metazoa; phylum Chordata; class Mammalia; order Carnivora; family Hyaenidae; genus Proteles; species Proteles cristata. The sequence goes on from JAESUZ010004661.1 coordinate 252,569, forward strand.
GCCATCCACTAAAGACAAGTTACAAAAATGAGGCATCCACGTCACTCTTAGAGAAAGTTGTACCTTGGGTAGGCCTGGTAAGGCAAATGAACATACAACTGGGGACTCGGGAACTCATAGGACCTGATGATCCTACTCTGAGGACAATAACTTTTGCTGCAAATCACTTATCTACATTCTCCCTGAAGATTTTATCTGTGAAGACTCCTCTCTACTGGTTGGCTCAAAATGGGGCTTGAGAGAGAGAAATTATAGGAAGGCAACTGATTTGAGCCTCCTCTTCCCTCTCTCCCAGAGGCCATATTCTGCTGTCCTGTCAAGTGGGCCCTGGGGCAGGTGCTGCCTCAGCCACTGGCCCGAGCATCCTCATTCCGTACCCCTCACTAAGTCCAGTGACACATGTCCATCTTCAGCCAGCCCATTGGAGGCAAGGGGAACTGAACACAAAGTGCACTGTTTACTTTGTTTTCTAGATATCTTGAAACATCTATGTTTTCTCTTGCCTTTTTTTTAATGGCATTCCTAATTGGACTGTATCATCATCTCCTAGAGAAATTCAAGGAGGTCACATGATACTAAATCCAGAAAAGAGTTGAAATCAAAACTGAAGAAATGTAACTGCCTGCCAAGAGCTCTAAGTAACAGAATTAAGCATCATGAATGAATATCAAGAGTTATTTACTTAGAGAGGCACATGGGATATAAAGCCAGCTCTGTGATGGCAGGAGAGAGCCCCCATGGGGGCTCGAACTCACGAACCATGAGATCATGATCTGAGCCAAAGTTGGATGTTTAACTCATTGAACCGTTCAGGCACCCCAAAACTAGAAAATTTAGAAACAACATAAAAGGTAAGTAATTTATGTACATAGTTCCCAACTCCATATATCTTAGTGTCATCTTTTTTATAAACAATACTTGTAACACTCTCTCTATTCTTATGAAATTAATATAATCTACCACACACTTAATTTTAAAAACCAATACAATGCTTTACCTGTAATATAAAGAAAAAATTAAAAAGAATTAATTTATCTTTCAAAAATATGTATTTCAAAATATAAATCCTCAGGCATGATGTCTCCAGAAGACATAGAAACTATTATATGCTTATACCTACTTATAATGAAGAAGCATGGATTAAAGGAAGTGAAAATATTCCTTATATGAAGTAAAGAAAAATAGAAGGGCAAAGTAACAGTAGATGCTGGAATAAAAAGTGCTCTAATAAGTAATGCCAGATCAGGTTTACTCGCATATAAAAGGGAAATTGCCTTAGCTGAAGTACAGATAATATACCAAAGCAATTCTAGACTGATGAACTGGAGAAAAGGAGGAAATGTACTTGGCAGCAGTTGAGTAATGTTAACATGCTCCAAGAGGTTGCCAGTTTTCCAAATACTCTGTGAGACCTATTTCATTACTAATGATGTCAACATTACTTTGAGAGACACACACCTGATGATACCATATGTGTCATCAGTAGTAACAAATAACATATTTTTAAAAAAGAAAATAATCAATCAGTATAGATACCTCACTTTCCAGTTTATTCACTATCAGTATGGAGTGGAGTATGAATGTAATGGAGTGAAGTATGGAGAATGTGTGGAGTAAATTAGTAATTGCACAGCAATGCCCTTAATCCTGTTCAAATGTCTTTCTCCATAGTGACTGCCTTCTAAACAACTGACCTTTTCATGATATGAAAACATATCACTATTGTGTATTAAAGAACTACTCATTTATGGTTGTAATGTGTTTCACCAAATAGGACGTTCAAAATATTATGCAGGATGGTCTCACACATTGCAGGACATCTGGCATTCCTGAGTCCTACTAGTTAAAGGCCAGTGCCCCAAATCAAATGTGACAACCAAATATTTTCCCACAGAGGATGAGCACTGGGTGTTATATGGAAACCAGCTTGACAATAAACTATTTGTAAAAAAGAAAAAAAAATTTCCAACAGAGCTCAACAATGTCCCCAAAAGAAGCACTGGTTAGGGTGAAGCTTATAATATCTCACAACAATGCTGTTGAGGCATTTAAACAATTACTGTATCATATTGCTAAATGTGTGTTAAACTATACCAAATCTGGAATACACTCTTAAAAATCAATACCAAATACTCATTTTTTACTTACCAGATTCAAATGTTTCTTCATCTATGGTTTCCCATGGGGACACAAAAAAACCCAAAAATGTTATTTTATTACTACCCATACTGAGCCTGTACTTTAGAAGATTAATTCCCTGACCCTATGTGTCTGCATACACACCAACTTTTAAAAGTTTTTCTTGAATCAAGTCCAAGTCAGTGGTGTCTCTATGGCATATTGAAACCTTAAGTGAGATGCATGATATTAAGCAGCTAGGTTGTGACAATAAGCAGGCATGCTGCAGGAGGCTATAATAAATAAAATAGAAGAGAATAAATAAAATGTAAAAGAGGCTCAGAGGGAAGCGAAAGGTAGTACGTCACAGGAAACTCCTATGGATTGTCAGATAGTGCACAGCTTTGCAGTTAGAGTGCTTGCAGATGGAGGAGAGATGCACCCTGACTGAAGGTTTGGGGGGACCATAAGCAACAGAAACATGGCAAGGAGAATGAGTATATAAATGGCGTAATTGGATACGCTTGTGTAGGCGACAAGGAAAGATTTTATATAAACCAACTTTCTCATCAGTTAAAACAGTTCTTTTTAGCATTTTAAAGAGATATTAAGGATGAAGAAACTAGAATGTAGATGGAGAGCAATTTGAAATATACAGCAACATTACCAATGCATGGGTCCGTGGATCAGACAATACTGCATCTAAGGTTTACTCATACTGTGTGAAACAACATATTTTATTTACAAAGCTATTTGTTGTAGCATCGTGTGTAATAGAACAGATTGACATAACTCAAACGTCTACTGATAAGCGTACAAGTGCACAATAACTTATTTAACCAATAAGCTGTTAAAAACAAAGGAAAAGGCATGTGATTCCATCTTTATGTACCAAGATGGAATCATATACAATGCTAAGGAAAAAAGCCAGGAACAGAATAGTGCGTATAGTGTAACATCAAAAAATGTCTGTTTTGGACACACAGGCCAATGGAACAGAATTGAGAAATCAGAAGTGGACCCAAAAGTATACAGCCAACTGATCTTTGACAAAGCAGGAAAGAATATCCAATGGAAAAAAGACAGCCTTTTTAACAGATGGTGTTGGGAGAATTGGACAGCAATTTACCAAAACAAATGAAGTATACAAATGTTAAACATTTTCATATATTTCTGAAAAATATGGAACCCACTACTAGTATCTATACTAGAATCCACCAGAAGATGGTACCAAACAATAACAAAAACTACATGTTGCTTTTTAAAAATTTGCATTTCAATATTGTATAGTATTTCACAAAGAGTATGGTGGTTTCCAGAGGTTCCACCTGAATGTTACTGAATGTGACACCTGAGTAGTACTGAGCGTTCCTGTGATCACTGCTTTCTAGAACACTTTCTAGAAGGTTGGATTTGGAGCCTGGAGACATTCCCACAGCTGTGCCAGAGCCACAGAAAAAGAATGGGGCAGGAGAATTCATTGTACATATTTCTTCCAGAGGAAACCTGTGGCCCCATTTGGCCAACTCTGCATCAGATAATCTAGTGCTGAAGTGCTTCCTATTCCTTCTGGTGGTAAATCCACCAAGAGGAAATGTTACCTGCTTCCACACACTTCTCATCAATCTTCATGTCATCTTCTATAAAAGAGGATAGTAAGGGAAAAACAGAACTTAAGATGTATGAGTTTCTCAATGTAGGCTTATGTCAGTAAAACTCAGACCACCTTACAGTAACATTACTCTTACAACTATTCTTTATGCTTGCTCACTTGGAGAGATAAAAAGGATCCCACCATATTAAATGAAAATCTATGGTATAGAAGGCTACATAACATAAAATGGTTAACACTTTAAAAGCATTGGTTTTATGAGTGGACAAATTAGTTTACCTCAAGCCTCAGTTTTCTGTCTATAAATGGAGATGGTAGTAATACTTCCCATATAAGTGAGGACAAACTGAGATAATGTATGAAAAGCTCAGGTATATGGTAAGCACTCGATAAATGTTAAAATAATAAATAATAATATATAAATAAATAATATATAATATATAATAAATGTTTGAAAATTAATTATTTTTACATTTAGCTCAGGCATATATAAGAAATAAGAGACTATACCTTTTAAAATCATCTAACCTAATATTCAAAACCCTCTACAACATGATCCAAACCCAACTTTGAAGGCTATTGTTAACTTCTTTCCTTCACATAGCTTATACTTCCATTAGAGTAGCCACCATCAGTCAGTCCTCTGTGCCTTTGCTTATGCTGTTCCCTGCGCCTGTAATGCACGAAGGTCCATCTTAAACACTAACTAAAACGATTATCTCTGCCATGAACTGCATAAAATTTTCTTCCTACTACCTTGAACTCTCTGCTACTGCACATATATTCTACTTTGTAATATAATCATGAGTATTTGTCTTATTTGCCCTCCTAGATAGTACCTTGAAAGCAGAAACTGTCTTGCTAATTTTTACATATTTTACAGAGCTTAGTACAGTGCCTTGCACAGAATAATACATGATAATATTTATTAAATGGAACTGAATTTTCCATTTGATATCAAAATAGTTGATGTAAATATATGTTTTGAAAAAATAAATTTTTTTAGCACTGTATATCTTGTGCCTAGCATAGTGCCCAACACTTCCTAGGTGATAAATAAATAGTGGTTTAATAAATAAGTCTTATCATGTTCCAAAATAATTATCTGTATAATAAGCTATATTATTAAGTCATATAATAAACTATCACCACCTTCTTACAGACCATATCAGTAACTAAGGTTTTTAAATAACTTATGCAATATAAAAATTTTTATAAAATAATACTGTTTTATAGAGATAGAGGCACAGATAAACAAGTATCATAGCTGCCATTCAATTTCTTCTAATTATTGAGAGATTGTTTTTCAGATCAGTATTTTATAACAACAGTAAGTGTATTAGTTTCTAACACATAACTAGAGGTTTTGTGGTGGGTTTTTTTGGTTTTTGTTTTTTGGGTTTTGTTTGCAAAGAAAAACTATTATTATTCCTGTTTGTTACAGAGGACATGAGTGATTTTCTAATAACAGCACAAGAAGCCCTGATTTTTCTAACTTGCAATTCTGGGATCTAAGACAGACACTGAATTTATTCTCTCAAAATCAACAATTCCTCACTATTGGCACAGGGCAGGTATTATGGGCTGATCTGTATCCCTCCGGAATTTATATGTTGAAGTCCTATCCCCCAGTGTGACTGTATTTGGAGACAAGGCCTTTAAGGTTGAAAGAGGTCATACGATTTATTAGGACCCCAATCCAAACAACAGGCAGTCATCTGCAGGCCAGCAGGAAATCTCACCAGAAACCAGACCTACTGAACCTTAATCTTAGACTTCTGGCCATCAGAACTGTCAGAAAATAAGTGTCTATTGTGTAAGCCACCCAGTCTGTGGTATCTTGTTATGGCCACCTGAGCAGATTAAGACAGTGGGCTTATTACCCACCAAGACCTCAGAGACCCTAGCTCTCCAAAGGTCTGCCCATATTCACCTTCCCCTTTCTAGTTTCAGGACAGAGCTTTGGGGTGCCTAGGGGACTGCTCTTCTTGCTTCTCTCCTCCTCCACAAGCAGACAGCATCTTGCTTTCTTGCTTTTGTGAGTGTGTGTGTTTGGCATCACAATGAGTCATTTGGTTGTCTGGGCTTGGAGGAGGAGAGAAGCCCTAACTGGAGGTTCCATTTGCCCTTCAAACAGAAGCGTCAATCCAGACCGCACTGCCTGCAATACCTGGCGATATTCTTACCTTCTTTGGACTTCAATCTTTTCATCCATAAAATGGGAACAATCACCAATTCCTTACAGGGTTATTTTTAAGACAGTGTGTGTAAAATAGCTGACACAAAACAGCAAACCAGTTTCACAACTTTTATTGAGTTTTTTACCATGTGCTGCATATAAATGTTTTCTCTATCTTCTCCTAATCCTCTCAGTGACAATTACATCACGTGTGCTTTCTTTTGACTGACATCTTTTTACAAATTAGGATCTTAGTGACTGGCACACTACTAGGTATATAGGAAGAGCTTAATAAATAGCTAAACTTAATTGAAGTGAATTAAGAAAACTATACAAAATTTCTACAAAACTTTGGAGATGAGAATTTTCTTCAAATACTATTTCTTACCTTCTTCCATAGAAATTGCTGGGTACAGACAAAGAATGTAAGTGGAAAAAAGAGAAAGAAAGTGAGAGCACAATAGTTAACACTATAGTTTTTCAGATTAACTTACAATAAGAAAAATGAAGTGTCAAAATTATTTAATTAATGTTCTAGGATTAATCTATAGAAATTTGGTAGAGATTTAGTAACAAAATGATAAATATACACCCTATAGAAACTAATACATTTATGATCTTGTTGGAAATGTGGATTTTGTTTCTGGCAAATCCAGCTCCCTTTCCTCCCTAAAGTTCTATAAGGGTTGTGTTCTATTCATTTCTGAATTAATGCACTTAGTTCAGAATTTTTTAGGAACTCAAATCTTGATTGGAATAAAAGGAAGAGTGGGAGAAAGGAGAAAAGGAAAGAAGGAAGGAAGAAAGGAAGGAAGGGAAGAAGGGAAGAAAGGAAAGGTGAGGAAAGGAAGGAAGGGGGAAGGAAGAAGGGAAAGAAAGGAAGGAAAGAAAGAAAGAGAACAGCGACAACTTGACTGTAAGAGCATCTTTACTAAATATATTTATGATAGGCATCTGCAAATTTTTCATTTAAATCTTGTAAAATGAAAGTGCCTATACTTCCTAATAACCTGCTTCTGAAATTCCGCCCCTGCCCCATGGTAACATCAAGCAGAAAGATACAAAATAACACTTACTGCAGCAGCATCTAAAATAGTTAAAAAGAAAAGGAATGATCTAATAGTTTAGAAACTGATCATGCCCCATCAGAAACAATCCTGTGAGAAGTGACCATTTAAGTCCGTGGCTTCACCTTTGGGGTTCCTGGACTTAGAGATTTGTGAGTATAAGAACAGGGGCTGCAAACTATATTTCAGGATGGGCTTTTCCAAAAGTCTAATGTAACTCACACTACAGGAGCAAATTAAACATCAACCAGTGGTCTTACTAGTTACCAGATGCTGATTAGAAGCTTCATTAGTTGGGTGCCTGGATGGCTCAGTTGGTTAAGGATCTGACTTTGTCTCTGGTCATGATCTTGCAGTTTGTGAGTTCGAGCCCTGCATCGGGCTCTGTGCTGACATCTCAGGGCCTGGAGCCTGCTAAGGTTCTGTGTCTCCATCTCTCTCTCTGCCCTTCCCCGGCTCACTGTCTGTCTGTCTGTCTATCTCTCTCTAAATAAATAAACATTTAAAAAGATTTTTTTAAATGAAGTTTCATTAGCATTTCCATGTGCCTTTGAGAAATGAAATAGGAAACTGAATTAAAGAAGCACCTCAATCTACTTTGGTTAAAAAACAAAACAAAACCCTTTTTCAAAACAAAGAAATAACTAAAATATCACTATGAAGATCATATTATGGGAAATGTTTCTGATAAAACGTTAAGTTAAATAAAAAAGACAAGCGTGGCTCAGCTGGTTAAGCGTTGGACTCTTGATTTCCACTCATGTCCTAAGATTGGGGTTCTTGAGTTCAAGCCCCACATCAGGTTCTGTGCTGACAGTGCAAAGCCTGCCTGGGATTCTCTGTGTGTCTCTCTCTCTCAAAAATACATAAATAAACATTGTCATTGTGAAGGAATTATAAGAGGGTTTTCTTCTTTCAAAAATGTCTCTATGGTTGTCATAAATTTTCAAGAGAAAAAGAGAAGAAAAGCTAATTTTAGGCTTGAATGAGTAATAAAATGAGGACTTGCCATGGCCAATTGGTGACACTGACACTGTTGTCTGCTTTAGTCCCTGGCAGCCTCCCGTCCAGGCCCCTCTCCCTCCTGGCACCCCCATCCCCTTCCTTACTTCCTTTTCTGGACTCCTGGTGAGGGCCATTTTTGAAAGGGCCTTGCGCAGACAGTTCAAGCTGCAACCCCTCTTTTAAGGTAGCAAGTAGTTCACGAGCTTTGCCACCATGGATACCTTTATTAATCTTTCCCCCATGACTATTTGAATATTACTGTCTAGCAAGCAAACTGCGTTGATTAAGCAATAATTCAGTCCCATGCTTATTCATCAAAGGCACACACGACTGTTCATCAGAGCTTCTGAATAGTGTGAAATTTAACGCCCCTGTACAGAGCCCACATGAAGGTTTATGTGCAGCTTTGCAGCCTTGTTTGCCAGCATATGTATAACGTAGAAGCTAGCTGTAGAGACCTCAGGGGCCACTAGAGCTGGGGAGCCATCATGGAAGGTGTCACCAACACAGGAACATTTATTTGCATTTTTATAAACTGAAAACTCATATAAATCCAAAGGAAAGAACGTGCAGTGTAGGATTTCAGATGGCTGCTGGGAGCTTATTTGGGCAATGGGGACAGTCAGACATCCTCTCTTGGGCAGGAAGTCAGCCCTGAGAGAGAAGGAGCAGGCTTCCCCATGATGCACCCACTGGGTTCGAGGTATCAGCACACTCACATATGGTGGATTTGAGGTGGGTGTGAGGCTGGTATGGCTGAGACCACCAGAACTCCCGCTGTTTCCTATGCACAAAGAAATACACCGTGAGGAAAAACAACAAAACAAAACAAAACCCAGGTTAACCCAGGTGAAATAGATCCAGTGCTTCTTAGAATCCTGCTGCTTCCACCCAAGTGAAAAGGGAGATTTCTTCTCCAAACACAGTGTCAAATATACAGGTTTTCTTATCACATGTTTCCTGCCCTATAGGCTCCTTTCAGAGCAACTCTAACTTAGACTGAAAAATCTGGCCACTGACCACGGGTTCGCAGGCCGCAGACCCTCCGTGGGGCCTGCTTCTCCAGCAGGTTAGCCTGCCTCACCTGGTGTTCCAGTCCCCTCCCAGGCTGTTGATGCTCAGTCCCTTACAGCCAGTGGATTTCAGCTCCTTCTGCATCCTTTATTTGCATGCTAATCCAATAAGCCTGTCCTTTCTGTGGGCTCCTTGCAAGACCTGAGCCTCCTCACTGCTTTCTGCCCTAGACCATAAGGACTAACCTCATAAGGCCTTTATCCCTGTTCATGTCAGCCCCCCCAAAACTTGGGTCATCCCTTATCCTCTGGATGTTAATCCCCACAAGGCTCTGTCCACCACCCGCCCTCCCTGAAGCCCTTTCACACACCCCATGGAAGTCAAAGTCAGTCTTCAGCAAAGCCTCCCAGACTTCAGCCTCTACTGTGAGTAGGTGGGCCCTTTGCCCTCTTGCTGTAACCAAATCCCAGGTCTCCTGAGGTAACTGCTCCCCTGCACCTTTCAAGGGGTGGCTTGTTTCCTCTCCGCTGCCAATTGTGTGCTGGTAAAACAGTTCTGGAAGAAGGGGAGTAGCTGTTGAGTAGCTTTTGCTGATTTCTTTCCTGCTGGCTGATTTCCCTGACCGTTGCCATGAGAAGAGGTGCACATGGGCTCTGGTAGCTGGTCCCAGCATACCCACCACTCACTGCACTTGGCCTTCACTCTGCCAGCCTAGAGGTGGGGTCTTTCCCATCCCCAAATTACACCTGCTTGCTCCCATGCTCTCAGCGTTATTCTGTTAGTATTATCAACGATTCCATTAGGCATATAAATGCCCTTTGAACACCCTGGCCTCTTGGTTCCTTGATCTCCTGCCTTCCATTTCTCACCCAGTGTTCAGTCTACCCCAGCCACTGCCTCCCTGCGTCATACCCCAGACCTCTTCAGTATTAATAACTCAGTCTCAACTTCCAGAATCCCCTTCATCTACCAACACCTCTTGCCTTCTTGGCCCCAATAATTTGTCAATTCTCTATGGACCTATAATCCATTGATCATACTTCCTTTCCACTGAGCCTTAATCCCTCATTTCCCTCCTTAATAGCTTAAGCATCATGGTCCATCACTATAATCACTCTCATGGCCCTATCTAGATTTACTGTTAAATCCAATTCTGCCTCATCAGGACCTATCCCCCTGTGAAGCTGACCAGAATCATTGCAAATGTTAGATATTTAACTTTATGTGGGCCCTTAATGCTGATAATACTATATTTACCAAATGCATCTGCTTGCAGGTTCTTGTAGAAATGTTTTCAGCATTCTTCCTCTCTCCTTCCCAGCACCTCTTTACCGACAATTACTCTCAGCTTAAGACATTCCTTCTAATTTCACTGAGAAAATCAGAGAACTTCCACAAACTCCTGCCACATCCTCACCCTCAACTATGTCCACACATTCTGCATTCTCTGCTGATACTATTACTGTTTATGATCTTGTATAAGGTCAATGCCTCTACTTGTACACAGTTAACCTTTAACCAGGCCCACTTATATATGGGCTTTTCCCATATATAAGTACAGTACAATACTGCAAATGTATCTTTCCTTTCCTTGTGATTTTCTTATTACTATTTTCTTTTCTTTAGCTTACTTCATTAGGAGAATACAGTATAAAATATGTGTTAATCCACTGTTTATATTATTGGTCAACAGTAGGCTATCAGTAGTTAAGTTCGGGGGAGTCAGAAGTTATATGCAGAATTTTGACTGCATAAGGGGTCAGCCCCTCTAACCCATGTGTTTTTCAAGGATCAACTGTACTAGATCATGTCTCCTTCTGTCTGCTCAAGGACACTGACAACAGCAATTCCTTTCTTTTTCTGTCATTAAAGTTTTCCCTCTCACTGGACTGTTCCTACCAGCATTATGTATGTCATATAAAAAGTTCTTTCATCTTTATGGAACGCAAGGGTGTTACGCTAAGTGAAATAAGTCAGGCAGAGAAAGACAGATACCATATGTTTTCACTCATATGTGGAACAGAAGAAACTTAACAGAGGACCATAGGGGAAAGGAAGGGGAAAAAATAGTTAAAGAGAAAGACGTAGACAAACCACAAGAGACTCGTAAATACTGAGAACAAACTGAGGGCTGATGGGGGTCGGGGGAGGGGTAGGAGAGGGGAGATGGGCATGGAGGAGGGCACTTGTTGGGATGAGCACTGGGTGTTATATGGAAACCAACTTGATAATAAACTGTATTAAAAAAATTTCTTTCATACCACTCCTCTTTCCTCTCCAGCTATTTTTCCATTACTCTGTTCTGCTTTGTACTAAAATGATTCATGCCATCAATTTCTTCATATTGCTTTTATGACTACCATATTGCTCAATCCAATGGTTAGTTCTCCATCCTCTCTACAGCAGCTGATGTGGTTGATCAGGACACTATACTGTCCTGATTTTCATCCTGCCTCATTTGGTCACTCCTTCTCAATCTCTTTTGCTAGTTCCTTTTCTTCCTCTCAAAATTTCTTAACATTGTCTGGGCCTTGGACCCTTTTCTATTTTGTATCTTTACTTATTCCCTTGGATTGCAAGGACACACAGATGAGCTGTGCGTCCAGATTCAATAACTGGGGTTTCAACCTGGCTTAAATGATTAATAGAGGGAGTTAGAACTATCTTTTTAAGTTTGAGTTTCACAAGTGCTTTTTTCTCTTTCTAGCTTATGTGATTATTCTGATCTCCTTAGTATTTAAGATGCTTAGGACATATGGGTAGGTTGACTTTTGGATTTATAGACCAGTGTATATGTTTATCTATCTGCTTGCCTCTCTTTACCTCATATTAACTGCAACAATAGAAGCCTGAGAAACATTTTATTTCCTGATAGCTCTGTCCTGAGTCCAGGAGTGAAAATTTTCTTACCTCTTCAGAAGGTGGTTAGAAGGAATTAGACCAGCACAGGTACCAAGGTCTGAGATTTTCCGAGCCTGCCACCAGAGGGCATCATTCTGGTCCACAATCTGCAGGATGTCCCCTTTCTGGAAAGGCAACCCTGCATCCATGCAGGGGATAGTGGGATCCTCCTGGGGCCAGTACTCGGTCATGGCACGAACATATACCTGACAGTAGGTGCAAAATGACCCCATCAGAAGAACTCTTGGGCTGTCAAGACTTAAAACCATTTCTTCACTCTTGCAGCTACTGTGGCTATCGTTCCTTCCCCTACTTTCTAAAAGGGAGAAACTACCTCTTAAACAGAGTCTAAGATCCTCGAAAAAAAGGGACTTTGCCGACAGTGCTGAGAAGTTTTTGCTCAGTGTTTCACATTCTTGATGTTACTTTTTAACTTCCTGTACCCCATCTCCTTTTATTGTATTCATTTACTCATTTGCCTCTCGTGTCATCAATATTGAAAAATGTCCAGGGAGCCTGGGTGGCTCAGTCAATTAAGCATCTGACTTCAGCTCAGGTCATGATTTCATGTTTCATGAGTTTGAGCTCTGCATTGGGTGAACTCAAGCCCCACTTTGGGCAAACATAAGCCCCATTTTGGGGTGAGCCCTGCTTCTCTCCCCCCCCACCTCATGGGATTCCCTCTCTCTCTCTCTGCCATCACTCACTTGTTCCCTCCCCCCTCTCAAAAAAATTGTGCAACATAGTATTGAACAAATGTTTAGCACATTATAGAGGAGGGTAGTATGATATAAAATACTAAGTCACTATTATTGTTATTTGAGGATTTATTATGTGTGATTATGAAGGCTGAGTATATTCTTACCATCTTCTGGCTATTAACAGGAGGGGCAGAAACTGGAACCACCTTGAACATAATTGTACCGCGAGACATAGCCTAGAAAATGTTGGGGGAGGGGGAGCGAATAACAAATCACAGAGTTCACTGGATTACAGGGTTTCAGCAGATGGAGTTACAACACAGTGTGCCCAGCTTTAAGGGTGACATCCCCACAGGGACTTCTACAAGGATCTGATAGCTAAAATTCACCATGCAGAAGTGGAAATTAGGAAGAAATTTAGCTCAGCCTCTGCCCTGCTCTGGGGCTCCGGAGTCCCTGGCCTGCTAAACCCCACCCCAAGGCCTGGCCTCAGCCAGGAACACTCCATCTCGCAACTTTATTCAGCAAGTCTCCCCACAGACACCGGAGAAGGAGATGAGGTCATGATCTGACTTTCCCTCCTCAAAGCTCACTCAGGAACTACTTCCTGAACATCTGTCCCAGGCAGCCCAGTGTGATGGGGAAGAGGAGGGCTCCCAAGTCTTCTTGGGGGACAGACAAGCTCCAAGCTCATGGTGGGAAGCGGGGGGGGTCCTCAAACATTTTGAGGAGACAGAGAACCTGATGGAGAAGGTAAGATCCTCCTGTCACATGCCCTGCAGCAGGTATTAGAGATCCAGGGATGAAGAAAACCTTGTCTTCACTCAGAAATTTCACGATTCCACCATCCTGGCTCTGCAGCTGGCACCAAAATGGCTGAGGTGGAGCCATGTGTGTTTGCGATGCGCAGTCCTTAAAGCTCCATGTGCAGCTGTCTTACAGCATGTGGTTTACACAGTGTTCTGGTGCTTAGTATACTCCTTATAATCCCACCTCTCATCAAAGTCCCCGAGGCACATCTATGAAAATTCAGAGTTTCCCCCAAGACCCAGTTTGAGAACCACTATGATGAATAGTTATCCATGTCAGCCCCCACTTGGGGTGTGCATGGGGGACATGCAGGGGGGCATACATACCACTATGGCCATGACAGCTGGTCTGTGATTCAGGAAAGGTTTGAAAAGTGGGAATGGGACCTAAAGGAAACCCTAAACCATAAACTGGTCATAAATGCTCAGTTTTTTTTTTTAATGTTTTATTTATTTCTAGGAGAGAGAGAGAGAGAGACAGTGTGAGCAGGGGAGAGTCAGAGAGAGAGGGAGTCACAGACTGAAACAGGCTCCAGGCTCTGAGCTGGCAGTCAGCACAGAGCCCGACGCGGGGCTCGAACCCACGAACCGCGAGATCATGACCCAAGCGAAAGTCGGACGCTTAACCCACAGAGCCACCCAGGCGCCCCGTAAATGCTCAGTTTCAACCACCAAGGATTGGTAAGACAGGCAAGGAACTCCCCCTTCCCATAAGGTAGCCTCCCCTGACATCATTCCTACCCCAAAGTTACCTCAAGGAAGATACGGAATAGATTTCAGCGGTGTAAAAGTGTTAGGGGAGCAAGGGTGATTTGCTCAGGCTCAGACCCTCCTCCAGAGTCTCACTCTCACTACCCCAGGTTCAGTTTCCAAAGGAGCAACCCAGGCAACAAGGCACCTGGGCTGGGGAAACCGGCGAAACCTTCCTGAACCCGAAAGAGCAGCTTGGCAAGAAGTCTCCCAGCAGAAACTAGACTAGGGGTGGGGCGCTGAGGTGGAGGATGAGATGCACAGAAACAGAAAAAGTCTGGGTGTCTAGAGAAAGGAAGCTGCCAAGAGGGACCAAACCCCTCTCGTGTTTCAGTGCCCACACCACAGGCCAGACGGGCTCAGGTTGGCCGCAACACTGCACTGAGTCGCGGAGAAGGCAAACAGATGACTGTTACCAGAATATGGATCACTTGCTCAGGGTCCAGTCCCTCAACTGAAACTCCATTCACTTCCACCAGTTTGTCTCCAGCATATAACAGCCCTAGGCAAACAGGAACACAAAACAAAGGGTACAGGGAAATTGGCAAAAAATAGAGGTAGCTTATACCAAAGATTTTTAGCAAAGTCACTAATCCAAACATACTCTCACATTTAAATGTTTACCCTAGAATAATAACAAAAATAATACAGACTGGTTATTGTAGTGTACACCACCACCAAAGCATAGAGAATCACATTTTCACACCTCTTTACTGGGTATTAAGTGATGGTGATATTTTTATTTCTGCTAATCTGACACCATAAAATGAAGATAACACTAAAAATAAATATGTTAGTATCTTTACGATAAATGATAAATGAGAAGAAAAGGAAGGGGCATTCTTCAAAAGAGGAAATGTGGAGAAATATGGGGGTTAAGATCAAGCCTTGAGAAATATGAAGTAAATGGTGGATTTGTCGGAGGGAGAGATGGCAAGCAGGATGATGTCGTGGAACAGAAGCCAAGGGTGATGAAAACTCTAAGACGGTTATGGTCAGTGACACCAAATGTTCTAGAGAAGTGAAAATAAAACTGAAGCAAAGGAAGGGCCAATGGACTTAGCAACTAGGAAATCCTTGGGGCCATTGCTGTAAGAATGTGGGGGTAGGAAGCCCATGCCGGGTCTCCAGAGCCCTGGGCAGTGAGGACATCGGGCAGCAGGCACAGAAACGCAGCAGGGAAAGGAAGGAAATTCAGTTCACTGGTAGAAAGGGCAAGCAACAGGCACTTCAAGGTGGGGCAGAGCCTTGTTGAAAGCAGAAGGACCAGGTAAAGAGAGAGAGTTGGGACTATAGAGCAGACAGACATGGACTTGCATCCTGACTCTAATTGTGCAACCTTGCGTACATTAGTTACTTAATTTCTTTGAGTCTCAGTTTCCTCTTCTGCAGAATGGTGTGATAATACTTAGCTTGTGTTACCACAGAATATAAACTGAGAGAACATTAATATGGGGTCTCAGTGAAAGAGGGAAATGGGATTTCCTGGAATATTTATTTCCTCCTTCTTAGGAACCAAGCAATGCAATGCACAGAAGCCCTGACTTTGTTTAGGAAAACAGGATTTCCCTGGAAAGAAGACTAAACAAGTAACGGTTTCCTATTTCTCTGGTCACATTCATACCCTGCTGTTCAGCTTACCACTCCTCTCTGCCAGCCCTCCGTGGATGACTCTGGCCACCAGGATGTCCCCTGTCATCTCGTGCCGCTTGATAGTAGCTCCCTGGAGAGACAGTGAAGTGGAACCCTTCTTTTAGCTACCATAACCATTTTTCTGGTGGCTTCCCTCAACATAGCTCTGGCCTGCTCAGAAAAGGGCACTTATACCAACCAGGGCCCTACCGTGCCATCAAAAAGACAAGGCAATTCATTCAGTCTTGGTCTATCAAAGTCTCTATCCAACCACAAAGATACAAAAGAATATTTAGATCTTTCCAAAGTTAAAGAAGCTCTCACCATTACAACCTAATCAAAGAGACTTCTTAGAAAATCAAATCAATGCCTCACTTAGCTTCCCATGAATAAAGAGAAAAAAACTTAGATAAATACATTGGAATTTAGTGAAATGTATGTACATCAGAGAGCCAAATAATAAATAAAACAAAATAAAATAAAAGTCTTATTTCTCAGGGTGCCTGGGTGGCTTAGTCGGTTAAGCGTTCGACTTTCACTCAGGTCATGATCTCATGGTTCGTGGGTTCAAGCCCCGCGTCGGGCTCTGTGCTGACTGCCAGCTCAGAGCCTGGAACCTATTTCAGAGTCTGTGTCTCCCTCTCTCTCTAACCCAGCCCTGCTCACTCTGTCTCTCTGTCTCCTAGAAATAAATTTAAAAATATTTTTTAAAAAAGTCTTATTTCTCACAGATTTTTCAAGTAAGAAAAACACTAAGCAGAAATCTTTCCTAGAGAAAATATTATAATGTATAATGTATTTAAAGCCACAGGCACAAGTCACTAGGACATGTTTCAGCCATTATCATCGATCCCCTCACATTTTCTGAATGCCTCAAACTATATCTGTGACCACAGACGAGAATATTTAATATTATATTAAACAACTACTAGAGATAATGTAGTTCACAATTAACCCACAGTTCGTAATTAATCCTTGGTTCACAATTAACCATGGTATAATTGTAAAAGAAAAGATAAAGTGATTTCCTTACCAGGGGCTGTTGGTTTTTCACCAGACAAACAATCCTCATTGCTTCCTCACTATCAGGGATGTTGTCTGGCAATGGGGGGAGAAGGGGCTCAAAATCTTTCTGAGCCACGGTGTCATGCGCACTGAGCAAGGCCTAGGAACAGTGAAGGGGAGATGAACAAACGTCACACATAGGACACACCCATCTAGACGACAGTGAGCCAACACTCCATACAACACACCACCACCATCACTACTACCACAACATACAGCACATACATGCTGGCCTTTTATGTGGATTAACTCAGCCTTCACCATAACTCTGGGAGGCAGATTTATATTGTCCCCATTTTAAAAGAAACAAGGCAGGGAGAGGTTAAGTGATATATAATATATTCTTGCATTTCTGCTAAAATGTTTTTTTGTCACTTTCTCATTCCCTGCAAACCCATGTAATCCATGGTGCTCCTTCGAGCTTGAACTACACAATAACTTTTGTAATATTTTCCCTAATTAAAGAAGAATGGGAGACAGTAATCAAAACATCTTTCTGGTTTAATTTGTCAGTGACTCCAAGGGCCTATGAGGAACAGAATGAGAAAAAGTAGCTTCCTGATTTAGGGTATAAGCAAACAGTTCCTTCTAATGGCCCATTATGTTAATTTTTTATTTTGTCAGGTGAGGAAGTAGTCAGTCTATAGCCCAGTCTGAGATTGGTAGACAGAACTTCACTGGAACTCAGAGAAAATTCTCTAGGGTTATTTTATGAACTAAAAATTTGACTCATAAGTTCCATTGCTTCAAATGCAGACATTCTCTTAAAGTTCTCATCTGTTGATAAAATGATCTCAAATTCTATAAGGACTATGGGATAGGTTTCTGTTCTGCAATCAAACGTTTTTTAATCAAATGTTCTTCATATACCCCCTCACTGAGTTAATCATCCATATACTATATTTTCCAAACACCTTCATACGCTTTATCTAAAACTTAAGATATTTACAAGTTGGAAAGGAAGTATACTACCCTGATTGTCCCCCAGAATTTTAGAGGGACAATGAATGGCTTTGCATGGGGGGCGGGGAATTAGACATCATGGGAAGTTCTGGATGTCTCCTCATAACCTGGCAGGCTTAACTCCATGGCTAACAACATGGAGCCAGTCACATCTGAGTCCCACATCTTTAAGAACAATCTGTTGGTCACCCATGTACAGTATTAGAATGTCTATTCAGAAAACACATTTTCTCACATTTATTTCTTCTTCCCAATTTTGCCTATGCATCAGATGGGCATATCTTATCTATATTAGAAAGCACTTGCCTTAAAGTGTGGAGCCTGGAGGATTTGTTTCAGTTCTTGGGTCTCAGGGGATTTAGGAGTTTCACGTAATATCCCCACTACCTGGTTGGTGAAAAGGTGTACACTGTAAAATTTTTAAAAATCTTCATCACCTACTTAACCTCACCCAGGCTGTATAACAGATATAGCATATTAACCTAAGACAAGCTGTTACTGAAGCCTTTATTTTCACCTTTAAAGTCAGGGCCCAGGATCTTTCCTTATTCATTAAACTTTACTACAGCAAGCAGAATCCAAGATTTGGGGTTGATCTAAACCCTAGTGCCCCAGTTCTGGCATATTACAGACTTGGAGGAAGAACTAACATGATTTCATCATATCATATGTACCAAGGCAATTTCCATCTAGCGATGCTAAAACAGCTGTTTGTTAATGTTATGCTTTATGGGTTGTTAAGGAACTTGAGTTCTCCGGGCTCAAATACCAGGTTCAAATACATGGAGAACTCAGGTAGCTTAATCCTGAGGATGCTCCACCAAATGGAAAATGGAAATAATAGTTTGTATTTTAGGACTTATTATTTGATTACCAATTTTAATATTTATTGCAATAAGAAATGTTAAACAGAATAAATTCTGATCTCTTTTCTGTGGTTTAGATATAGACCAGCTTTCTGGTAGGACATAAGATCTTTTAAGACTTTACTGAGCCCTAGGAATCCTCAGCAGTTGAGCCTCATTATATACAAATGAAAACAAATAGTTTACTAAGTTTTACCTCCATTCACTGAATTACAACAATAAAATATCATGACGTGTGTTTTCCTGGGGACAACTGAGAACAATTTGAATTGCTGATTACTGGAACTGAGAGTACAGTCTTTCTTCTTTCTTTTTATATTTATTTTAATATAGTTTGGGCAATAAGTAATAATAAAATGGATTACACTTAATCCACTCAACAAATATCTCTTGAACATCTACTCTGTACTAGGCACTGTTTTTGAGTAATACAAATACAATGCCAGACAAAAATCTCCATTCTCAAAAAAAATCCCCATTTTCTTTTTTTTGATGGTGAGGAGAGTTAAAAAGAGTTAAAAAATAAAACAGGAAAGTGGACAGGGAGTGCTCTGAGGAGTTGCAATTTTAGGTAGGGTGACCAGAGAAAGCCGTAGTGTGAAGGTGACATTTCTCTGGAGATGAGGAAGTAAATCATGTGGTTTGAAACTGGCCCTGAAGGATCTATTGTCAGATTGGGTGTGAGGCATGAGAGAAAGAGAAAGTCACAGATAACCCCAAAGAATTTGGCCTGAGTACTACAAAAACAAAGGTGTCATTACTGAAATGGAAAAAGTTGGGAGAAGAGTGGCTTTGGGCATGGGGACAATCAGGAGCTCATGGGCCATGTTAAGTTTGAGGGGTTCATTAAACATGCATCTATGTGCAATGGGGAGGAAGCAGTTGGGTATAAGAGTTCAGAAAAAGAGCCCCGCTAGAGATATAAATTTGCAAAACACTTGTATAACAACATTACCCAAGGATTACATAGGATAAACTGAATCTAAGGTTTAGGGGGAAAAGAGAGAAATGGACATATGCTTAAAATGTCATTTGTTTGTTTATTTGTTTAAATTTGAAGTGCTGGCCAATTTTCTCCCTTCTATTAAAGCTCAATTAGAAACACTGATGCAATACAAAATCATCAGTCAAACTCTGCCATTGGATCCTTTAATTCATTTAAATTAACACTGCAAGTAAAATGGCTTCACATTTAAAGCCCTATTATTCTATGGATTAAAAACCATCTTACCTCATAGGATAAAGTCTGTGCATGAGTTGTGGCAGGAACGAGTTTCTTTTCTTTAAATTCCTGGAGACAATCATAAACCTGCAGAAGGGCAACAGTGGGAGAATGACGTATTGGTAACATGACTAGTAACGTTTCAGGTTGAAAGGTCTGCAAGGGGAGAGACAGACTGGGCCGAGGTGCAAGCGCTGAGTGGCACGTGTGATTGGCTTTTAATAAGGTGTCTCTCGTCGTCTAACAGATATGGGCTCACGTTTGGTGGCTTCAATGCCTCAAAGGATTAATTATTGGCTGCCACTAGAAGTTGATCTTCCTCAGCCACAATTAGTGGTAAAAGGAAATTCAAACTTTCACTCTCGTTAAATTGACAAGTGGGTTTTCCAGCGTTGAGACCAATAGCGATTTGGGGCCAGAGACCTGTAAGAACCTGTGTGCCAGAGCACATGCCACGTGGCTTGGGGTTCAGCAGAGGCTGTGAACAAGAGGCTGGGCACACCATACATGCTTATTGCTCTCTGCTCTCTTCCTCTCTTAACTCGCCTGTAAGGGTTCATTTATAAAAATTTCAACTTCACCGCTGCTGACCTCAGGAAATTTGGGCTGAGTACGCCGAGGTGTGCTCAGCTCTGCAGTTAAGCCTTTCTTACTTTAGAAATCTGGTTTCTCTTACAGGTGGAGGTATGAGCCCCAAGAGGCCGGTTAGGCCCAGCCTTCCTCCATCTAGTTCAGGGGTGACAGTGCTTCCTTGTGCCTCCCCGTCCCAGTGCTCAGGTTTACCTGGAAGAGACATGGCTGATGAACTGAGGCAGGGCGTGCCAGGAACACACTGCCTACACAGGTGAACAGGGAGATTCCTTTAGTGACAGAAAAAAGGCTGTTTGAGCTTAGCTTTTCCCAAGAGGAAAGCATGCCTGATAGGAATCAGGTGGGGCTTCTCCTCCACAGTTTTCTTGAGATATAACTGACAGGTAACATGATGTGAGTTTAAGGTACACAGTATGTTGGTTTGATATATGTATGTGTTACAGAATGATTACCACAGTAAGGTTAGTCAACATCTCCTTCACCTCACATTATTATGATTGTGTTTAAGGGTGCGTGTGGGTGTGTTAAGAACATTTAAGATCTACTCTTTTAGCAACTTTCAAGTATATAATACAGCATTATGAACTAATATCACTATGCTATACATTACAACCCTAGAAGTTACTTATCTCATAACCAAAGTCTGTACCCTTTGACCAACATCTCCCCATTTCCCGCAGCCCTAGCCCCTGACAGCCATCGCTCTATGAGCTCTGCTTTGTTAGATTCCACATACAAGTGAAAACATTCTGTGTCTGACTTATTTCACTTAGCATAATGACCTCCAGGTCCAGTCATGTTGTTGCAAAAGGGAAAATTTCTTTCTTTTTTATGGCTGAATAATATCCCATTGTATATTTCACTTCTGGGTATATATTCAAAGGAAAAGAAAACATGATCTCAAAGAGGTCTCTGCACTCCCGAGCTCACTGAGGCACTGGTCACAATACTCATGACATGGAAACAACCTGAATGTCCAACAATGATAGAGTAGATGAAGAAATCAAGACTTTTAAAACAAGGGCTGTGAGGGTACCTCATGCTAAAGATTTTGCCACATGCTCTTACTTTATTTCAATTTATTTATTTTGAGAGAAAGAGAGCGAGCGAGCGAGCGAGCGAGTGAGGGAGCGAGCTGGGGAGGAGCAGTGAGAGAGGGAAACAGAGAATCCCATGCAGGCTCCTCACTGTTAGTGCAGAGCCCTACACTGGGCTCGATCTCGTGGTACGTGAGATCATGACCTCAGCTGATATCAAGAGTGGGATGCTTAACTGATGAGCCACCCAGGCACCCAACCATTTTCTCTTATTTTAAATAATATCTTAACAAGCATCATAAGATTGACCACATTTCACACATAGATGAAGGAAACACCCATATCCCAAAAATTAACTTTAAAAGAATCTTTCTTAAAAATAATGGTTGGTGGGGCGCCTGGGTGGCTTAGTCGGTTAAGCGTCCGACTTTCACTTAGGTCATGATCTCACGGTTAGTTGGTTCGAGCCCCGTGTCGTGCTCTGTGCTGACTGCCAGCTCAGAGCCTGGAGCCTATTTCGGAGTCTGTGTGTCTCTCTCTCTCTGACCCTCCCCTGCTCACGCTGTCTCTCTCTCTCTCTCTCTTTCCTAGAAATAAATAAAAATATTAAAAAAAAAATAACGGTTGGACAAAATTATAATCAGATAGTAGATGTTATTGTACAGTGCATGAAATTATAGCCAAATTTTGAAAAAGAGGAAGAAATTTTCAAGGTAAGAAAAGTTTAAGATTGGGGCTCCTGAGTGGCTCAGTCAATTAACCTTCCAACTCTTGATTTCAGCTCAGGTCAGGATCTCACAGTAGTGAGATGGAGCCCTCTGTCAGGCTCAGCTCAGGAAGCCTGCTTAAGATTCTTTCTCCCTATTAATACCCATTCTTCTCAAGCTATTCCAAAAAATAGAAATTGAAGGAAAACTTCCAGACTCATTTTATGAAGCCAGCATCACTTTGACTCCCAAGCCGGATAGAGACCCAGCAAAAAAAGAGAACTACAGGCCAATATCCTTGATGAATACAGATGCAAAAATCCTCAACGAGATACTAGCAAATCGAATCCAACAGCACATAAAAAGAATTATCCACCATGATCAAGTGGGACTCAAACTTGGGTTACAGGGATGGCTCAATATTTGAAAATCAATCAATGTGGTACATACATCACATTAACAAAAGATAAAAACCATGTGATCCTGTCGATAGATGCAGAAAAAGCATTTGACAAAATACAGCATCCCTTCTTCATAAAGACCCTCGAGAAAGTCGGAATAGAAGGAACTTACTTACAAAACATAAAAGCCTTCTATGAGAAGCCCTCAACTAACACCATCCTCAATGGGGAAAAACTAAGAGCTTTTCCTCTGAGATCAGGAACATGACAGGGATGTCCACTCTCACCACTGTTGTTTAACATAGTGCTGGAAGTCCTAGCATCAGCAATGAGACAACAAAAGGAAATAAAAGGCATCAGAATTGCTAAAGAAGAAGTCAAACTTTCACTTTTCGCAGACGATATGACATGATACTCTATATAGGAAACCCAACAGACTCCACCAGAAGCCTACTAGAACTGATCCATGAATTCAGCAAAGTTGCAGGGTACAAAATCAACGTACAGAAATCAGTTGCATTTTTATACACCAATAATGAAGCAACAGAAAGAGAAATCAAGAAACTAATCCCATTCACAAGTGCACAAAAAACCATAAAATACCTAGGAATAAACCCAACCCAAAGATATAAGAGATCTGTATGATGAAACACTATAGAAAATTTATGAAGGAAACTGAAGAAGACACAAAGAAATGGAAAAACATTCCATGCTCATGGATCGGAAGAATAAATATAGTTAAAATGTCATTACTACCCAAAGCAATCTACACATTCAATGCAATCCCAATCAAAATTGCACCAGCATTCTTCTCAAAGTTAGAACAAACTATCCTAAAATTTGTATGGAACCGAATAGCCTAAGTAATATTGAAGAAGAAAACCAAAACGGGAGGCATCACCATCCCAGACCTGAGTCTCTACTACAAAGCTGTAATCATCAAGACAGTATGGTATTGACACAAAAACAGACACATAGACCAATGGAATAGAATAGAGAACTCAGATTTGGACCCACAAATGTACAGCCAACTAATCTTAGACAAAGCAGGAAAGAGTAGCCAATGGAAAAAAACAGCCTCTTTAACAGATGGTGCTGGGAGAACTGGACAAGAACATGCAGAAGAATGAAACTAGATCATTTTCTCACACCATGCACAAAAATAAACTCAAAATGGATAAAGGACCTGAACGTGAGACAGGAAACTATCAACACCCTAGAGGAGAAAGCAGGAAACAACCTCCTTGACCTCCACCGCAGCAACTTCTTACTTGACACATCCCCAAAAGCAAGGGAATCAAGAGCAAAAATAAACGATTGGGACCTCATCAAGATTAAAAGCTTCTGCACAGCAAAGGAAACAACCCACAAAACTAATAGGCAACCAACGGAATGGGAAAAGATAGTTGCAAATGACATATCAGATAAAGGGTTAATATCCAGAATATATAAGGAACTCACCAAACTCCACACCCGAAAAACAAACAACCCAGTGAAGAAATGGGCAGAAGATATGAACAGACACTTCTCCAAAGAGGACATCCAGATGGCCAACAGACACATGAAACGATGCTCAGCATCCCTCCTCATCAGGGAAATACAAATCAAAACCACACTGAGATACCACCTCACACCAGTCAGAGTGGCTAAAATGAGCAAATCAGGAGACTCTAGATGCTGGCGAGGATGTGGAGAAACGGGCACCCTCCTACACTGTTGGTGGGAATGTAAGCTGGTGCAGCCCCTCTGGAAAACAGTGTGGAGGTTCCTCAAAAAAATTAACACTAGAACTCCCCTATGACCCAGCAATAGCACTGCTAGGAATTTACCCAAGGGATACAGGACTGCCGATGCATAGGGGCACATGTACCCCAATGTTCATAGCAGCACTCTCAATAATAGCCAAAATGTGGAAAGTGTCCACCAACTGATGAATAGATTAAGAAGAAGATGTGGTATATTTATACAATGGAATACTACGTGGCAATGAGAAAGAATGAAATCTGGCCATGTGTAGCAACATGGATGGAACTAGAAGGTGTTATGATGAGTGAAATAAGTCAGGCAGAGAAGGACAGATACCATACGTTTACACATATAGGTGGATTAGGAGGAACTTAACGGAGGACCATGTGGGAGAAGAAGGGGAAAAATAGTTGGGGAGAGGAAGGGAGGCAAACCATGAGAGACTCTTGAATGCTGAGAACAAACTGAGGGCTGATATGGTTGGAGGGGGAGGAGGGTGATGGGCATGGAGGAGGGCACTTGTTGGGATGAGCACTGGGTGTTATATGTAAACCAACTTGACAATAAACTATTTAAAAAAAGATTCTCTCACCCTCTTCCTCTGCCCTCTCCTGCTCAGGCATGTGCACAAGCTCTAGCACTTATTTTCTCTCAAAAAAAGATTGAAAGAACCAAGGAAGGAAGGAAGGAAGGAAAGGAAGGAAAGAAAGAGAAAAAAAAAGAAAGAAGGAAAGAAGGAAGGAAGGAACAAAGGAAAGAAAGACAGACAGAAAAATTTAAGATGCCTAAACAGAACTGCATATATCTCATTTCCTGATTTTAAGAAACAGAGAGGAATAATTTTTTAAAAGCATTTTTATTTGCACTGAGTTTTAGACTCAAGGACAAAGGGTTTTAGACAGATGCTAACGGTGCTGATGGCCATTTGTGGTGGCTGCTTTGTGATCCCAGGGTCCTCTGGAAGAAAAGGAACTAGGAGACAAAAGAGGCGCTGCTGTATACTTCCCCACCTTAATTCCTTCCTAAGCTAAGTTTGTGTAGTTCTTTTCTGAGGATTGCTGTGATATTGTGATTTATAATAAGAACTACATTATTTGCTTTGGCCCTGATTCTGGCTCAGAGCTTCTAAAAACCTTGGAATTTCCTAAGCAGGGAAAGCATGCTTTTTTTTATGTTAATGAAGTGACTTCTGGAATGTGACTGGAACTGACTTCTGCCTAAGGTTAAGGGCAGGTTGCCATGAGAACCAGCCAAGTAATTAGACTTTGGAATTTTAAGATCCACCCACCCCCATTCCTCCACCCATAAATCTGGGAGGAAGGAGAGGGGCTGGGAGGTTGAATCAGTCCCCAGTGACTAATGATCTAATCGGCCATAGCTATGTAACGAAGCCTCCAGAAAAGCCCAAAAGGACTGGGTTTGTTCACCTTGGTTTGGTGAACATGTAGAAATCTAGGGGAGAGTGGAGTGGGCATCGAAGCTCTTCACCCCTTCCCACAAGCCTTGCCCTATTTATTTCTTCCATCTGGCTGTTCCTGAGTTATATCCTTTTATAATAGACTGGTAATATAGCAAGGGAAATGTAGCAAATTAATGGAACCTGAGGAGAAGATTCTAGGAACATCTGATTTACAGACAGTTGGTCAGAAGTA
This sequence comes from Proteles cristata cristata, assembly GCA_017311185.1. Lineage (NCBI taxonomy): Eukaryota > Metazoa > Chordata > Mammalia > Carnivora > Hyaenidae > Proteles > Proteles cristata. Next base: position 278,607 of record JAESUZ010004661.1, read on the forward strand.
TGGGTACCAGTCTGGGCTTGTGACTGTTGTCTGAAGTGGGAGGAGGGGACAGCAGTCTTGTGAGACAGAACCCTCCACCTATGGGATCCAGTGCTATCTCCGGATAGACAGTGTCAAAATTTGGATGAATTGTAGGACACCCACTAGTATCCAGAGAATTGTTGGTGTGGGGACGCCCACTCCCATGTTGGAAATTCTCAGAACACACCTAAGAATTGGCCTTCTGAGAACATTCACCAGGTTGGAATTTCCTGACAACTGACCAGTGGCACAGCTGGGTAAGCAGTTTCCAGCTCCCGCAGTAAGCAAAGGCTTCCAGGTAACGAGACGCTCACCTTTAGCAGAGCTTGCAGCCACGGCGAATGGAGAAGATCGTACAGGAGACACACCCCATTCACGTCTCGGCTATAGAACAGATTCAGCTCTTGTAGCACAAGTCTCAGGATCTGGGAGAGACCTGGATAAGGGAGAGGGCAGAGATGGGGTGGCCGGTGCGGGTGAAGAAAGGCCGGCAAATGTATGAAAGATCTGGGACGTGCTGTAACGACTCCTGAAGGAGATGATGCTGGATTTAAGGCTCATGTTCCAAGCCTAGTTCTATCACTGTGTGAGCTTCAGAAAATCACCCAACTATCTGAAAACCAGTTTCCTTGAGGAAAAATGAGAATATGCTAGCTTTCCCATAGGGTTGTTGGGAACATTAGATGAAATAATAGATAATAGTATATACAGCTGTTAGATTTTATGAGAGCAATATTGCTTTCCCTTCCCTACTTTTATCAGCCTTTGGTTTATTCCAAAACTATCTAGTTTTCTGGATCTTCCTTCTCAAATTCATACATAATCATTTGTCTTCACCCTTTCTGAAAGCTCTTACTGAAAGTGTGATTGAAAAACTGTCAGTAGGTTTTAAATACAAATCTTAGGATTCCATGGATAAAAGAAACAAAACAGATTTTAGTGCATGCTTGATTTTTTTACAAACAGAAATTCTATTTGTTGTAGTGATATTTTGAATGTGAACAAGTTGTGAAGTTCTAGGTTTAAATAAAACACTGGAGGATAAGAGGAAAAAAAGAGGTTTTGAACTCACTGTGTCTATGTCTTTCCATTATGCTTTGAAAATTGCTTACACTCATCACTAATAGATACAGTAGGACACTTGAAAGTGTACAACAACCTCCTTATAAGGATCACAGTAAATCTGGGGCACCGGGGCGGCTCAGTCGGTTAACTTTCGGCTTTTGATTTTGGCTCAGGTCATGATCTCACAGTTCATGAAATGGAGCCCCAAGTCAGACTCCATGCTGACAACAAGGAGCCTGCTTGGGATTCTCTCTCCCTCTCCCTCTGCCTCTCCCCTGAGCACTCTCTCTTTCTCAAAAACAAACAAACAAACAAACAAACAAACTTTTCTTAAAAAAAGAATCACAATAGGGGCACCTGAGCAGCTCAGTTAGTTGAGCTTCTGACTTGGGCTTGGGTCATTATCTCTGGGTTCATGAGTTCAAGCCCCACATTGGGCTCACTGCTGTCAGCACCTCCGGATCCTGTCATTCTCTTTCTTCTCTCTGCCCTCCCGTTCCTGCTCCCCCTCTCTCAAAAATAAGTAAACATTAAAAAAATAAAATAAAAAATAAAAAAGAATCACACAGGGGCGCCTGGGTGGCTTAGTCAGTTAAGCGTCCGACTTTCGCTTAGGTCACGATCTCACGGTTCGTGGGTTTGAGCCCCGCATCGGGCTCTGTGTTGACTGCCAGCTCAGAGCCTGGAGCCTGTTTCAGAGTCTGTGTCTCCTTCTCTCTCTGACCCTCCCCTGCTCATGCTGTCTCTCTCTCTCTCCTAGAAAAAAAAAAAAAAAAAAAGAATCACACAGAATCTATCAAATCCCTGCCCCTATGTTTGATCTCATACTTAGAGTGGTATTACAAGGCCTTTCTGGTCTAAAAAGGAGCCCTGGCACCACATACCATTCTCCGGATTGGTCGCTGTAGAGGGCTTCATGTCCTTCTTGTCTGGTGGATCTGCACCTTTGTCCGTCTGTATCCCTCTTCCCTGCACAGGCTTTCAGAAGGAATTCAGAGCTGGAAGTAGACCAATAGCTCACAGCACACAGCTCACTCAGTTATGCTGGCCGTGCAGCTCTCGCACGCTGGAACATATTTTCAACAGCATTTATAGTGAGCAAATGAAGCACTGTGCTACACCCTGGCATCCATATCAAAGAAAACACTTGCTCTGTGGAGCTTACTCCCTAAATTAACCCCTACAATTTCATAGAACACTCCTCACACTCTTTAACAAGTGACAAATATTTGTTTCTTTCCCTCCTCTTTGCCAAGTTAATGTTACCATCCTTCAGAGCTCAGAAGAGGTTTCCCTGGCTTGACTCCACTCAGGCGCCCTCTTCTCTCTCACTGCACCTATAGTTCTTCATGGTATGGATCACAATGGCAAGAATCATGGTTACTCCTGAGGCATACTCTAAGAAGTTGTTTCCTATATTGCTTTCGGAAAGTTTATTTTCAAGAAACAAACCCCCAAAATAATAGTGGTGAAACAGGGTAGAAGTTTATATCTTGCTTATATAAAAATGTAGAGGCAGAGAAAATTCAGGAACAGTTGGGCAAGCCTTGCTCCATGAATTGCTCAGAGAATGGTCTCCTTGTAGCTCACTGCTGGAGACTGAAACTGCACAGGTCATCCCTGATGGCAAGGCCCAGGGAAAACCCTGTGGGAAAAGACTGCAACAGTCAGAAGAACCCCCTGAAGAATTCTTCTTCTCTACTTAGTCTGTACCTTTTACTCTCACTTCTGCTGTTAGTCTATTCGAGGGTTAAAATGAAACCAGAATCGCCCAAAGTTCCCCCTTCCTCCTAAATGGAATGTACCTAAATATCATGTCTGCCCCCCAATCAGATGTCTAATGAATATTGTAGCAATTAGCAAAATTGGAGACAGTCTAGTACGCATGGGGTCTATGAGACGTAGAATTCATTTTCCTTGTATGGATCTAATTGCCAGTAAGAATACATATTATGCTATAAGCAGAGACAAAAACAAGACTTAGTAGTTGTGGAGGACTTTCTCGGAAAAGTCTTAGAGAAATATTTGCCTGCTGACCTCAAGCCTGTAAGGCAACGTATGGATTGTTCTGGCCAAAGAATGAGATTGGTAAATGCAGAGACCAAATTCTAGTTGATCCACATAAAACATTTCCATACGTTATCTATGATAAATGTTGACATTGTTCTTTCTTAGTAAGGGGTTGTGAGAGTCTGTTACCTACAACTGCAGGTACAAGTATATCCTGTTTTTACATGCCCACTGAATTTAAACAATTAAAGGGCACTGTGATCTCATGTATTCTGGCAATATGCTTCACTTATCCTTAGATACCCTGCCATATGCAGTAAAGAATATGTAAAACCTTTTTATGACTACCTGGTTAAATTCTATTGGTTGGAGTGGAAATCATGTACCGTGAAATCACTGTCGCCAAGAAAACTTAGAAATGGTTACTACTATGACTGTACTCAAAAAATGTAAATTGTTTAAGCATGATTGTTTGGATTTGCTATATAAAAACCCTAAGCTGAAAAATAAGTTTGAGCAGTCCACCTGAAGAGGCTGGATTCATGTCTTCTCCGCCGACACCAACCATCACTCTCCGGGCCAACCCTGGCTTGCAGAGGGTGGACCCCTACAGCTCACGACTCTTCCCCCCTGGGGTGTGGTGTGGTTCTCATTTTTCTGTTCCAAAATAGTGGCTGGAGCTCCAACCATCACTTCTACATCTCAGCCAGCAAAATGAGGATTAAGAAAACACGGGCAAAGGGGTCATGCTCATAACTTCAAAGAAGTTTCCCTATATAATAAATCACTTGGTATAACTTTCAAACACCTCACTGGACTTTCATGTTGCTTAAAACAACAACAACAACCACAACAAAAACCCCTTATAATCATCAGAGCCTAGAACCCAACTTTACCTATAAACACAAAGTATTTTTGCATAATATACATCGACTTTTCAGAAATGGTAATACCGTAATTGAGAAATAAATTTACTTTTTTTGCTTGGACTTTATCAAGCTTTTCACTATTTCGGAAAATTATGTCAATAATGTTAAGGCTGCTCATAGCATTTAGGGCATCACAGTGACACAGCACACTATCTGGCTTTATCTGTGTCTGTATTCACAGCTGCCGCATCCTGGTGGATTATTTTTTATAGGTGCAAACATGTTATTTCATTATATCTTTTCCTGTAGAGATATTCCAGATTTATATATTGAAATATACAATGTCTTATTGACATTTACTTAACTTCTCCTTTTTATTATTCCTAGGACATGATATAGATTGATTTTCTTCTTTTGAAGTTGTGTTTAAGTGTCTTATTTTGGGTTTCCCCAGAATCAGACACAGAGCAAGGATTCTAGTGGGACGATTTGTTTAGAAAGTGATCCCAGGAAACACCAGTAGCAGAGTGGGATAGTAAGACAAGGCAAGGGGAGTGCTGTCAACAATAGCCGAAGTATGGAAAGAGCCTGAATGTCCAACGATGGAGGATAAAGAAGATGTGGTGTACACACACACACATACACACACGGAGTATTACCCGGCAATCAAAAAGAATGGAACTTTGCCATTTGCCAACTACTTGGATGGAACTAGAGGGTATTATGCTAAGCAAAATTAGTCAGAGAAAGACCAATATCATATGACTTCACTCGTATGAGGAATTTAAGATACAAAACAGATGGACATAAGGGAAGGGAAGCAAAAATAATATAAAAACAGGAAGGGGACAAAAATCAGAAACTCTTAAATACAGAGAACAAACTGAGGGTTGCTGGAGGGATTGTGGGTGGGGGGATGGGCTAAATGGGCAAGGGGCATTAAGAAAGACACTTGTTGGGGCGCCTGGGTGGCTCAGGTCATGATCTCACAGTTCATGGGTTCGAGCCCTGCATCGGGCTCTGTGCTGACAGCTCAGAGCCTGCAGCCTGCTTCAGATTCTCTGTCTCCCTCTCCTTCTGCCCCTCTCCCACTTGCTCTCTGTCTCTCAAAATAAAAATAAAAGACATTAAAAAAAAAAAAAAAGACACTTGTTTGGATGAGCACTGGATGTTATACATAAGGAATTAATCACTAGATTCTAATCTTGAAATTATTATTGCATTCTATGCTAACTTGGAAGTAAATTAAAAAATAAGTTAATTTAAAAAATGTAAATGATGACATTAAAAAAAAAAAAAAAACAAGGCAAAGGGAAAAGCCAGTGAAAGGTGCACCAAGCAAGTAAATCCTTGGGGAAATATGGGACAAGAAAGTGGGGATATTTATACACCAATGCTGCCAGTGATTGGTTGAGGGATTTTCCCAGGGAACATTACTTTTAGTCCATCCAGCCTGTACAAGCATACTTTAGATAGTGAGTACGGGTGCTGGCAGTTTGAAGTTTGCCTGGAAGGGGTGGAGGCAGGGGGGTGGGTTGTAGGGCACCTGGGTGGCTCAGTCAGTTAAGTGTCCTACTCTTGGTTTTGGCTCAGGTCATGTTCTCATGGCTGGTGAGTAGGAGTCCCGTGTTGGGCTCTGCACTCTCAGTGCTCGGGATTCTTTCTTTCTCTCTCCCTCTGCCCCTCCCCCACTCATGCATGTGCTGTCTCTCTCTCAAACACATACATTTTATTTTATTTTATTTTATTTTTTCCAGTGGTCCTACTCAGTCCCGATTTTATTTTATTTATTTATTTATTTTTATTTTTTTTACAAATAGTTTATTTCAAACACATACATTTTAAAAAATCTCTCTATGCTCCTCTCTCTAACTGGTGCTCCCTAAAAAATAAATTAAATAATTAAAATGAAGTTGGCCTGGAGTGCACCAAAACTGTAGGGACCAAGGATGTATGGGTAGGGCACCAACAGCATTTGTTCAAGTAGGATAGTAAAGGATAAATCAGGATTTTTTTTTTAGAGGAGTATGTCAAATTAGTTGTTAGAAACTGGAATATTGTATCTGACATGGCTGAGAACCACTGTCTAGAATTTAAATATTGTGGGGTTGAACCAGGGAAGCCATCTAGAAAAAGATCATTATGTTTCTCTAAATTCCAAGAAAATGAGAAGAGCCACATGGCAAGCTGTTATGAGATTTTAGACAACTTTCCCATACCCATTCTTTCCCAGCCACACTAAAGCATTTTAGTTTGCTAGATTCTAAGAAAATCTGATGTCGATATGTTTTTGCCATGCCCACCACCACCCGCCCTGCCCAGCCCCAAATGAGTTAGGCTAAACCCTGTGCTCTTCCTGTGTTCTAGTTTTTGAGCCTTTATTGAATCATTTAGCACAACATGTGCATGTATGACTCATCTTCCTCCCAAGATGGGAGCATGTTTAGGGTAGGGAACTGAAAAGGGAGATGGAACGTCTCCCAGACAGAGAAACATTAGAGCAAACAAATGGATCTGGCACCAAGCTATCATATTCAGGCAACTGCTGAAAACGCTACCCAAAGGGCGCCTCACATATTACATATCCTTAGAGAGGCAGTTACAGATTAACAAGCCAACTGCTATTTGTGTAAGATAGACCACATTTCTTCCATATTTGCTGTCCAAATGACAGTGTGCCAAACCAGACCTATCTATGCAGCAGTTGGGGCACTAGACTGTGTGGTCCTGAGATGAACTTATTGTGAAGGAGATTTACATATAGACTGTGGTTTCTGTAGTGACTCTAACTGATTAAGAAAGCTTCCAATAAATCCTCTGTTAACTCCAGGGTTGCACGGATAACTAATTCACATATGCTAAAAAGCTTACGTTGACTAAAATCTCCTCACCCATGGAGGTGTAAACAGTAATTTTTATCTCTACAACTTAGGTGAATTCTGAAATTGGTGCATGCCTGGTTATCATCAGGTTCCCATGACAAATTTGCTATGGACTGAATTGCGTTCCCTCAAATTCAGACGTTGAAGTCCTAACTGCACTGTGATGGTATCTGGAGACAGGACCTTTGGGAGATGATTAGATTTAGATGAGGTCATGAGGGTAGGCCCCCATGATGGCATGCCTTGTAAGAAGAGACACCAGAGAGCTTGCTCTCCAGTTAATTTCTCTGCCAGGTGTCGACACAGCAAGTAGAAGGTTCTCTTCAGGCCAGGAGGGACCTCACCAGAACCTGCCCATGATCACAGTGTGATCTCAGACTTCCAGCCTCTAGAACTGTGAGAAAATAAATCTGTTGTTTAAGCTACCCAGTCCCTGGTATTAGCCCAAGGTAAAATTCGTAGAAGAAAACCTTAGAAAATGTTTTTCCCTCTCTATATGGCTACAAAGACTGTTGTGACACTTCAGATCAGAAGCTGCTTTGCAATTCTCTTATGCATTGACCTGTTCAGTGCCCGGCTCCTGTGTGGGTCATGTCTGCAGAGGGTCTGGAGAGTGGACCTCATGCTTTCCAGCTCACTGCTGAAGCCTCAGCACCTGTAACAGCACCTGGGCTGTATTTCCAGTTGAGAAGGAGCAGAAAAATAGGAGGCCAAAATACAGAAGTAAAAGGCTGATACCTTCCCAAATAGTTCAAGAGCAACTGGGACGTCAATCCTGAGGTGGGAAATGCTGGACTCCAAAGACTTCCCCTTCCTCTCTTCCTCAGCTTGGCTATATTGACTTCAACCTCTTCCCCTACCAAACTTTGAAATCGGGGACCGAGATCTTGGAGATGATCAAAGTAACTTTCATTTTTCAGATGATGAATCTGACATTTAAAGGGGGTATTCCCTGGAGTTATCAAGTAGTAAAATCAAAAGGTTTCCTCTTTTGTTTCCAGTGGAGTAGCCCTGAAAAATGCTAGTAAATGGCAAAAGACTATATAATGCTTCTTCCTTACTTTTTTGTGACTTCTGGACCAACTTTGTAGTTAGAATTTATTTATTTCTGCAGTCATGAGAATGAGAATCCTGACTGAGACTGCAAGTAAGTAAACAGCCAACCATATGCAATTCTAGACTAACAGAGGAAGGAGCACCAGTTCTTATTAACTGAGAAGCTGCATTAGTGTTATTGATTCATAAGGAATTTATCTTAAATATTACTTTAAAAATCAGTATTTCCATGAACCTAAAAAAAAATGTAGTGATTACTATGAAATACCATTCCCTCTGCTCCATTAAGCTCCTTTCTTCAAAATAATGCTTTCTAACAGACAAAGCCTGAAAAAAGCACTTGAAAACTTATTAAGTAATGCCCCGTACAAAAATGGTCCATCTTGCCCTGGGTCAAAATGCTGTTGACTAGGGCTAGGACAAATGCTCAATTTTACTCAGTCTACATGACATTATTTCATACTTAAAACATGGTTTCCTATAGCAAAATCTGCTCTTTCAAAATCACAGAATTCTCCATATGGTTTGGGTTACAATGAAACCAAACCGTTGGAATTAAATTACCCAGAATTTTATTTTTAGCTATTAAAAATTGACAGAAACACAGACATTTATAGATCTTTTCTGGTAACTGAGAATCATTTGGCAGACTCTTACCTGTAAGACTGCAAACATTCAATGTTGCTCTTATCGAGAAAAGCTCTGGGAGAAAATATACTCGTGGTCTATTAGCTGCCAAAGTCACCTCACTGTTCTAGATACAATCTCTGCACATCCTCTTTGATTTAATCCACAGAAGCCTAACCCAGCCCAACCACTAAATTACTCATAAGCTTCTCCTGTCACAAATCTTTAAGTATTCCTTGCACTGAGAAGTGTAACATATCATATTCAACCTTCACATTGATATTGCCTCTCAAAATGCCAGCACGGTTAACACCCAAAAAGATTATTTTTGTTGATTATAGCATGATAACAGACACCCCACAATAGCATTTTATATTTTTAAGTAGGCTTCATACCCAGCATGGATTCCAATGCAGAGATTAAACTCACCAACCTGAGATCAAGACCTGAGCTGACGCTTTACTGAGCCACCCAGGTGCCCCCAGACAATAGCATTTTTTAATGAAAGAAAAAAACTGTGGAGACATCAGCAAATTGATCTTTAACCTTACTGTCTCATGTTATGGTGAGAAAACGATGGAAGACTGTTTAGCCAATAAGAATGAGGCCTGTAAAAAAATAGTTCCTTCTGGAAATTTCCCTACCAAATGACTGTCCTGAACTTAATAGTTACCCATTCTCTACATGACTGGAGTTACTTCATTTGAAAATTTTATATTGCAGCAAGGAATTGGTGGGAAGCAGATATCCCAGAAAGAAGGAAAGAAAGGGTACTCCTGACAGCAGGGCAGAGGATACAGACCAAACGGCCGTTGCTAGAGGTTTATCAGTCCCTTTATTTGAAATTAAATGGTGGCTTTTCTTTGCTTTCCACTGTTGATGAAATTACAAGCTGGGAATGTGATGCATCTGTGACTGTTTTCATCACACCATATTTTATCCTCAACACCTAATTTTATTAAAATTTTCATTTTCAACTCATTTTTTACTTTATGATCTTTTAATGCATAACCGAGCTATGAAATGCCATCTCTCTGGCAGCAGTAGTAGGAAAGAGCCCTGGAATTAGAAATGGGGAGGTTCTAGGTTACAGTCCCAGCTCTAGCAATGAGTGAATCCCAGCCACTCCGTGTCTGCAAAATCAGTGGGGCGAATACCTGCCTCATTGGGCTGCTGTGAACATTCATCACACATGGTGAAAGATCTGTAATTTGCTGCATGAGTGCTAGATGTTTCTATTTACAGTGACCTGGAGATTCAGAACTTGAAAATTTATGGTTTTAATATGCTATCTGAAAGGCATATAGTGTTAACTGGCCAGGGTCACTCAAAATTCCAATAATAGGATGAGTTAAAACATGTTTTTCTTAGAATTGAGCCAATCTACCATCATTTTGAGAATTTCTCAGTGGGTCTCAAGTCTTCATTCATGTCTACAACTATCCCTGTCTCTCTTAAGAGGTCAAAGACCAGCAGATTTGCCTTGACAAGCCAAATGTGGAATCTGTGTTTATTCCAAAAACAAAATAATTCCTAATGGAAATGCAAAGTGCTTAACATAATCAAGTGTTGGTCCCTTCCCAATAATGGACAGCCACCTTCTGAGAGAGAGCAGCGGGGACATGGACAGACTTCTTGAGAAGACATTACAACTGGGGGGAAGAGGGAGGGAGGGGACTACCTAATGTCTAATATTTCCAACCAGAACTTTAAATACCCTCTCTTCCCTTCCCTGAATGTTTGGGGGTGGGGGGGGTGGGAATAACCAGTGACAATCAAAATATGCCTTTTATTCAAAGAAGTAAGACCTCCATCCTTGGGGTATTAGGATCAGAATGTCAATCTGTTCTTTGTTAGTAAAGATGTTTATTATAAGTTTATGGTTATTTTAAAAAGATCTCTAAAATGCCAAAGGACCTCTGAAGCTAATGCAAAGGGGCATGAATTACGAGTTGGGCAAAAAACAAAAACTAAGCTTGGGTTTCTTTTAAGTTTTTAGCCTGCCCTGGGGTGCCTGTGGCTCAGTTGGTTGAGCGTCTGACTTCATTCAGCTCAGGTCATGATCTCATCAGGAGTTCGAGCCCCAGATTGGGCTCTCTGCTGTCAGCACAGAGTCTGTTTCAGATCCTCTGTCTCCCTCTCTCTGGCCCTCCCCTGCTGGGTCTCAATATCTCTCTCTCTCAAAATAAATAAACTTAAAAAAATATATATAAATTTTTAGGATGCCCTGTGTCATTTATTTTGTAATCATAAAACCTTATAGAGATGAATGTCTTTTATTATGAAAATTGCTGTTACATTACAGCCAACATTCCAAAACAGTTTTAATAAACATGTCTTGATTATAAAGTAGAGCAGAAACCATGATCCTTTTTCAAAACTGATTAACATCTACTGATGTTAACATAAATCTGGAGGACACTCTGTATGCTCACCGTGGTGTGTAGGAGATGAGATGAGGAAGAGCACCTATGTTATTCAAAACGGCTACTAGTGTTACTAGTACAGTGTAAACCAACCATTTACAATAGGACATTTAAAAAGAAAAAGGGAAAAAGCAAAACACTAAAATGTTGAGGTGTTACAATACTTTTGAGATGGGAAAAGCCAAAGCTTGTTTCCTTTTTTCTTCCCCTCTGACAGTTCAGTGCGAGGTACAGGGAAGAATGCTAGATCAAGGATGGATGCTATTTCCCAGAATTTAGTCCTGCTCCGAAACACAGCCCACATGCAAAAGCTCCTCACGCTCCCATTCACAGGCTTCGGAATACAGCATTTGCACATGGATGAATGAGGTTCCATAGCAGCTCAGAGTCAGTGTCTGAATTCCAGTGTATTCACTCTGTAGCAATGTAAGGAATCCACGAACAAATTTCCTATGTTCTTCCTAATCAGGAGGCAGAAGACTCCTATTTAGATATGTTCCATGTTTGGGGTTAGGGTGTGGTAATCACTGCACAGAACCTCTCCCATCACGAACACCCTGGTGGAAAAGCTTAGAAAAAGTTAAAACTGCAGTTTTAGAAGGTTCTCTTTCCCCACCTTCAGCGAAGAAGCATGATGCACACGTGACTGCAAGGAATTCAGGAAGGCATAGTGTGGCTACGACAGCTTCAAGTACAATCTGCTCCTTGCAAAGGGGTCTGGGATAACTGCAGGCAAACCCAAAACTCAAAAATATTTATTAACTTCTTTAATGTAAGAAGCTATACCGAGAATTTCTCTTACAACGTCATGTAGCTGGCATAGTCTTTACTGTAGGAAGGGATATCCTCTTTTTCCAAACAGTAAGTGTGTGATATTTTGGGAACTTAATGTAGGTGAGGGACTGGCTTCATTGAATTCTATGTCCTTTTCATGCCTCCCTTTAAATCATTCAGTCTTTCTTTCTGGACTCAGAGCTATCACCGTTAGTAAGGCTCAGAGGTAACAACCAAAATAATACAACGTCCTAATCTTAACACCATTCTTTTTGCCACTACAGGAAGAAGCCAGATGGTGCTAAACACCCTACAGATAATCCAGTTGTCAGGCTGTTCTGCATCCTAGTTAAGCTTCTCACGCTGGATCTGGTAGTAACACGCCTGAAAAAAAGTTCAAAACAATTTAAAATTTACTTGGAAAGAAATTATATAAACATAGCAATGCACAGGAGACTAAAGAAAGGAACTCTTTGGTTAATACTGACAGCTCCAAAAAATCAGTTGGTTGCTTTCTTTTTCCTGGGTTTCTTCTAGTCCCCATATCCAATGTCTATTTTGCCTAGCTGCAATTAGTGGAGATAAAATTTTGCACATTTTCTTCTGATTCTCAAAATAAACTTTTTACAAGCTATTTAATATTCTTCAGTAAGTAGAAATATGTTAATTGGCTAAGCCACTACTGATTAGACATTGAGAATATGCTGATCATTATAAGGTACACAAACAACTATAATCAGAATCATCGAGTATGTTTAAGAAACTGCAAATTAAGATTCAGTATCATTCTAGACTCAGTGAGTCAGAATTTCCAGGAATGACTTTTTAAGAAGCATTCCCAGGTGATTGTGAAAGTATCCAGGTTGGGAGTTACTCATACTACAAAGAACACCTCAGCCAAAACAAACACAATGCTGTCCATTCTTGAATTCCTCAGGATAAATCTCCAGGGGTATGATTACTCAAACTCCAAGAACATTTTTCATGCTGTTAATAACAAAAGTTTTCTAAAAGGTGATTATTATTTAATCCATTATCAGCAAGATGGGAATAATTCTGATTTCACTATACCCCTACCAGCACCGGGTATAATCTTAAAAGATCCTTGCTAATTTGGTAGGCACAAAATGGTACCTTGTTTAAATCTACAGTACTCTAATTTTCAGTGAGGTCAAGGATATTCACACATATAAATGTATTATTTGTGCCCCACTTAGTGATATAATGAGAGATGCTTTTCATATAACATAAACTAATAATGCAAATCACTGGTGGCCAATATTTTCCCCAATTCCACCACCCTTTTCAATTTAATAGAAATGTTAATGGTATTTCAGTTGAAAAGTTCAAACAATTAACCCAAGCCAGAAACCTGACATAAGTTCTAATTTTTTTTCTCATTTTAATTTGCCTGTCTTTCCTTCTCTCTTTCTTTCCCTTAAAAACCAAAAAACATCTATAATTTACAATGCAGGTGATTCTAACCTCACTCCAAAACATCTAATAAGATATCCCAATACTTAACCATTTCTTAAATAATTCCTCTTTTCCATTTGTGTATTGATGTTTCCATTTTTACATGTGAAATTTTTATTATAACACTGCCTTTATAACAGCTATCCCTTCTATTAGAGGTCCATTCTTGTAACAGTAACTTACTACCTTAATTATTGTAACTTTATAACAGTTTACTAACTATCAGAGTCGGTCTATTTTCCCTTTTTCAGAAGTGTTTATGCCATTTGCTATTTTTTATTCTTCCAAAATACTTCAGAATTATTCTACCAAATTCGAAGAAAAATCAAGGTGGGGAACTAAAATAACTTCCAACAGACCCTAGACTACTCAGATTAGAGAACCTCATTTGTAACATACTGGTTACAGCAAATACATGGAGAAAAAAGAAGGTACCATTCACATTCGTTACATACATATTGCCTTCTGTGCTTTACCTCATTTCCATTAAACAGCTCTAATGCCAGATACTTCTGGACACTAAGAATCCTTTCTGTTTCCTTTCTAGAGTTATATTTATACAGATGGCCTACTTTTATAAGCATTTGTAATGATTTGAATGGACTATTTATAGGGAAGATTGGGTAATGTGCTTCAGTATTTTGAAGGATAACTGATTCTACTTTTAATGTATTATATTTTAAAATATGAACAATATGTGCTCTAAAGGCATTTAATGATTGTGTTAAACCTCTGTATAAGGAAGGCAATGGTTAATGACAGATTTATAATATGGTAAATTAAGGGCAGATTTTAAGATTAAAAAAATTAAGTATCACCTATACTTACCTTCAAGGTGGTGAACATTATACCCTGTTCCCCATGCTGAAGATAAGGGTCCATTAGATCCTCAATGAGGTGAACCTCAGAGCCTAAATTCCTTATCCTGCCCCAATGAGATAAAGATACTGAGTTATTTCTGCTTACATGTACATCCTCCTTCTGAATCTATGTGAGGGAACATAAAGAACAGTTCACCATAGTCAAATGGGTAAACAGAATTTTTTTTTTTTCTAGTAGGGAGCATATTACTGTCATCAATTCAGCAAAAGCACTTGTTAAAATGAGTCACTAATAATGAAGTCAGAAAAGGTTGGTCACCTGGCCCGTAGCACCACATATAAGAAAACAGGAAACAAGTCATCCATGGACCACAAAAAGTCTTCCTGAAGTGATGCCAGGACACTCTGAGAGATCTCTTCAAAAGTCTGCTGGATGACCTTAAGTTTGTCTGACGGAGTAAATGTTGTGCTGTTGTTATTTAAAAAAAAAAAAAAAATCCTATGAACTGCTTAATATTAAGTATTAATTGTCTGACAATATACCCTCCTGGGGTGCCTTAAATTGGACACATAAGGCATAATGAGTTGCTGGAAGGGATGGCCATGGTAATCCCACAGTTCTTTGAGAAAAGAAGTGTCCAATGGTTCTCATGAAAGAATTCACTAAGTCATAGATTATCTTCTTTTACCCAGGATCTTATTCTTCTAATATATGCTCTTCTCTGGGTAATTAAGTTTGGTTAATTTCCCTTTGGCTAAGGATGTAATTACGTAGACACATTTCTAGGGAGGCTCTCCACCTTTTTTGAAAATACAAGGGACTTGTAGAGTAAAAGTGAGCCAAATGTCTCAAAAGAGCCTTTTTTGATCTCTAGGCTGAGTGTGACACCATCTAAGAGTAAGGAAGCATTTAGAGCTTAGGTGAAGATAAGATCTCATTAATATCTTAATACACTAACTACTACTTTGATTTATATGATTTTCAACAAATCAGAGATTACCTGATCTGTTGGAGACATTCTACAGCTGAGGCAAAACAAGCATCTTTTGTCGTTGGCAAAACCTGCAAAAGAGAATTTATGAAACTCAAAGAGGAAAGCCGTCTTCTGCAGTGACAGTAAAAACTAATGGCAAGGTGTGGTTCTTCAGTGAATAACTCATGCCTGGATACTATCCTACCAAAGTAAAATGGAAATGTTTTGCTATCTCAAACATCTCACATCAAAGAAAAACGTATTTGCTGAGGAAACTGAAATCGACTATACCTTTTTACTCTCTCCAAGGACTGACAAGGTCATTGGCCAAAATTTCCTACAATAGAATTCACACTGTTAATACAAGTTGTTACTTATGGCAGCTGAATCCCCATAAAAGCAGTTGATGGCTATAATGCCTTCCCTGTCCCCATTTAAAATAACTGTTCCACAGATAAAGTTTTTTATTTTTTTTAAAAAAATGTTTATTTTGAGAGAGAGAGTGAGCATGGGCAGGGGAGGGGCAGAGAGAGAATCCCAAGCAGGCTATGTGCTGCCAGCACAGAGCCCGATGCAGGGCTCAATCCCATGGAACCTCAAGATCATGACCTGAGCTGAAATCAAGAGTTGGATGCTTAACCAACCAAGCCACCCAGGCACCCCACAGATCAAGTTTTAATAAACATTCCAGAAGTAATTTAAGAGCTTCTATCTTGTCCCTAAGGGATCTGTCAATGAATACTAGAATAATCCTACACATTACGGATATTTCCCAAGTATTGGCCAAAATCTTTCCCTCACTAAGTTTTATCTCATTTTTACTGTGAAGTTATTCCACTGAAAAGATTTACTTTCTGATTAAGGCTTGTTCACTTTTTTTTGATAGCACATAGATTACTGGGTGCTGGGGTGATCAGCTTTATAACAGCACTAGAAGAAAGGATAATGTGTTCCTCTGGAGTAACAAGAAGCAATAATCTGCAACAAAGCACTTCTGAAACTTTTAAATTACACATTGTAGATGGGGAAGAAAGAAAAGGAAGGGAAGAAAGAACATCAAAGACTAAGTAACAATTAATTTTTTCTGAAACAATAAATATGTATTATTTTTTAAAAGAACAGCTAAATATCAGAGAGGATAGCTAAAATTTACATATATATATAATCACACAGATGTTTCAAACACACACACACACACACAAATAAAACATAGATTAAGAATAATAAATCTTCGGGGCGCCTGGGTGGCTTAGTCGGTTAAGCGTCCGACTTTCGCTTAGGTCATGATCTCGCGGTTCGTGGGCTCGGGCCCCGCGTCGGGCCCTGTGCTGACTGCCAGCTCAGGCCCTGTTTCAGTCTGTAACTCCCTCTCTCTCTGACCCTCCCTTGCTCACGCTGTCTCTCTCTCTCTCTCCTAGAAATAAATAAAACATTAAAAAAAATTAAAAAAAAAAATAATAAAGCTTCATATATACTCCAAAAATTCTCAAAAGATTAAATTTCACTATTTTGCTGAACAGATATGCAAATAAGAGAATTAACTGCAAATCATAGATTCAATTAATAACACTGCATTAAATTTTTTTTAATGTTTTATTTATTTTTGAGACAGAGAGACAGAGCATCAGTGGGGGAGGGATAAAGAGAGAGGGAGGGAGACACAGAATGTGAAACAGGCTCCAGGCTCTGATCTGTCAGCACAGAGCCTGACACAAGGCTCAAACCCACAAACCGTGAAATCATGACATGAGCTGAACTTGGATACTTAACTGACTGAGCTATTCAGGCCTCTTTGCTGTTTTCATTTTAAATCAATCCATCTGATTCTACTCATAACTACCGTCCTTACCTCTGCACCCCAAGGAAGCCCAGAAGAGCGATATCTGGCTGTTTATTTAGTCGTAGCACACATTCCCAGTAAATGTCTTCCTCACGATCATTATCCAGGGCATAGAGCATAAACAGTGGTGGGTAGAGCCGAGGTAGTAGTACAGGAAGCAGTAACCCAGAACTTGTTACCACATAACTACAAAATATTGGAGAAGGAGAAGCATTCATACTAAAATTGAATATAGAATCAGTTTCAGTTTCAAGCTAAAAGGAAGATGGGACATTTTGAATAAAGAAACATTATTCTAACATTCTAACATCTACTGTTCTAACATTATTCTCCTTTTTTATTTGGAGCTAACATGAGGAATTTACCTATGGCCCCAGAATTGTATCTTGGACCAACTGTGAATTCTTTTCATTGCCTAAAATCTAACTGAAAACCCAGTTGGTTTCCATTTTGAAAATGATTCTCTGTGGTTAATCTAGATGAGCAGCCTTTGTGCCCAGTAATCAGTGAACGCACTTCCATGGGTTTGGCTAATACAACTTAAGACCTAAAAGGGACCTCAGATATCACCTAGTCTAGTCACATTATTTTAAAAATAAGGGAACTGAGATCTAGAGAAAACTTTTCCTTGGGATTCTCTGGATAGGATCACCCACCCTCTTTCTTCACTATCTCTACCCAACTTCATTTACCCAGGCTCTGGAGATTCAGATCTGGAATCTGATTTCCCAGTGCAAAAGGATTTCCTTTCAGTTGGCAGAGGAGCAGAGAGAGGAATTGTGCTGCCCTCTTCAGGAAGCTCAGGAAATAAGAATCTAAGGAATAAAAGAAAATACAATTATACAATTATACCTCTACAATGTCTAAAAAGAGTAAAAATGTGTTTCTATTTTTTTTATCTATTTAAAGACCTATGAAACCAAACTTTATATTAATTAAATATTTTAGTTTCCTGAGACTCTTAACTGATGCTTCTTATAGGATAAAATTAAGACTGTACCTTATGAATACCGCTAAAAAAATCTTCACGTGCTGTGTTTTTTGGTTTTGAAGTAGGCTTAATGCCCATTGCAGAGCCCAAAGTGAGGCCTGAACTCACCACCATATCAAGACCAGAGCTGAGATCAAGAATCAGACGTTTACCTGACTGAGCCACCTTTGCGCCCCATTTCTGTCGTTATAAAAAAGTGAGAAATTCTGATCTATGTTTTTCTTTTTTTTTATGTTTTGATTAGATTCTGTCTCCATACGCTCATGATGTGTTTTTTTTTAATTTGTTTTTTAATTAACATCCAAGCTAGTTAGCATGTAGTGCAACAATGGTTTCAGGAGTAGATTCCTTAATGCCCTTTACACATTTAGCCCATCCTCTCTCCCACAACCCCTCCAGTAACCCTCTGTTTGTTTTCTGTATTTAAGAGTCTCATGTTTTGTCCCCTTCCGTTTTTATATATTCTTGCTTTCCTTCCCTATGTTCATCTGTTTTGTAACTTAAAGTTCTCATAAGAGTAAAGTCATATGATGTTTGTCTCTCTCTGACTAATTTCATTTAGCATAACGCCCCCTACTTCCATCCATGTAGTTGCAAATGGCAAGATTTCATTCTTTTTGATTAACGAGTAATACTCCATTGTACATATATATCACATCTTCTTTATTCATTCATCCATCGATGGACATTTGGGTTCTTTCCATACTTTGGCTATTGTTGATAGTGCTGCTTTAAACACTGGGGTACATGTGTCCCTTCAAAACAGACAAATACCTAGTAGTGCAACTACTAGGTTGTAGGACAGTTCTATTTTTAATTTTTTTGAGGAACCTCCATACTGTTTTCCAGAGTGGCTGCACCAGTCTGCATTCCCAACAGCAGTGCAAAAGAGATCCTATTTCTCACATCCTTGCCAACATCTGTTATTGCCTGAGTTGTTAATGTTAGCCATTCTGACAGGTATGAGGTGGTATCTCATTGTGGTTTTGATTTGTATGTATTTCCCTGATGATGAGTGATGTTGAGCATTTTTCATGTGTCAGTTGGCCATCTGGATGTCTTCTTTGGAGAAGTGTCTATTCTGATCTATATGTTTTTCTTACTGACAAATCTCATCTGAGGTCAATTTGTATTGACTCTTTAAGCAGAAACCATTATTCTCAGAGTATAAACAAATATTAGTTGGAAACTACTTAAATATTAAGAAAAAATGAAAATCTAATCAGTGTAAAAATTTTTAATCTGTTTTCAATAATTCAAGTCGCTAAAAAATTTTTCTGCATGATCAAGCTGGTAGGTTATTGAGGATTTTTTTTCCTAGGTTTTGAATTTGCCCTAGATTTTATCTCTCACCTCTTATATGCAAAAGGTAAGCTCTACTATAACCAAGCTTATTGTTTTCTTTATTTTCAGACATAAACCTTGAGTTTTTAAAGAGAGTTTCCAATCTTCTATTTTTGTAGACTTATACCCTGCCCCTACCTCTGCCCCTAATTTTATAGTTGGGAAAACTAGAAAAGGTCGGAAAACTTATCTTCATTTTACCCATCTAACTAACATCGGAGCTAAAACACTCCCAGCCACTGGTCTTTTTAGTGCATTATTCTGCCCCCTCAAAACCTGAGATATTTCCAAATGCATCTATCAGTTTTGAAGCTAATAACAGAAGGAAGTTTTGAGACAAATTTATAAATTTCTATAATTATCTCAAGTATTTATTTTTGGCTTAAACCCAGCAAAAGATCTTGAATTTCACATGTCCTAAATTTCCATGAAACTCTTTCCAAAGATGCTCTCTTTGCTTGCTTTATTCCTTTTCAAAGTCTGTGCTCAGACACTGCCTTATTAGTCAGGTCTCCTGGATCCTGTTTAAAACAGCAGCCTCTTACCTCCAGCCCCATCTTTTGTCACATTTATCAACATTTGACATACTGTATGTTTTGTCTGTCCCCACTAGAATGGAAGCCTGTAACAATATAGACATTTCCCTGGTGATTAGTGATACTAAGCATTCTTTTCATGTTCGTCGTCTATATGTCTTCTTTGGGAAACTGTCTATTCAGGTCCTCTGTCCATTTTTAATCAGATTGTGTGTGTGTGTTTTATGAAGGTGTTGAATATGTAAGTTCTTTATATATTTTGGATATTAACCCCTTATCAGATACATCATTTGTCAATACTTCCTCCCATTCAGTAGGTTGTCTTTTCATTTTGTTGATGGTTTCCTTTGCTGTGTTTATTGCATAACCATAAAGTAAAAACATGAACCCGTTTCCATTGTCATTATTTAACCTATTTAAGGATCTACGGCACATTACCATTTTTGATGAATAATTTCTGTGATAAGGAAACTTAATGATTCTTCACAAATTGTTGTAATCTCTAGATTCAGGATGAAGACACTCAAGCATTAGTATAAACTAGTATTTCAGTTTGCAGACTTCATTGAGAAAGACCTTTTTACCTCACCAGCTGGAAAATTCGCTTAAGGTAGGACTTAATCTCCTTCACAGCCTCCTGCAATAACCGGCGATTGGCTCCCACACCCACATATGTCATTCTATAGACTGCAACCAGTGTTTCCACGAGCCTGCCCAGTGGGTGCAGGGGAGTGTCACAGGCCTGAACAGGAAGGGGATCAATGATGTCAATGACTAACAACAGAAACAGTAAGTCAACCAAAAATAATAAAACAATTTCGTAAATGATAAATAATTTTCAAACTGGCAAGGAGTCAACTTTTGGACCAGGAAAATTCAAATACTTTAACTTCTCAAAAAGTGTTGAATCTACTCAAATTACATAGAGTAGCAGTTTCTAATCTTAATCATAGAATCCCTTTAACATCTTGGGAAAATAGCGTTGGATATACTGATAAATATAAATAAGCTACAAACTTCACAAAAACAAATGTTACTTTTGAGCAAACTAAATGGCAGTTGATTATGCCTGAAAACAGTCTTCAGTTCCCTTGATTTCTCTTAATACTCCTTCCTGCAACCCCATGTCAATGCATGTCATACTTTAAATTCTAGCTAATCTTACAGAATTTGAGAAGGAAGCAAAGAGCATAACCATGGGAGGAGGGCAGCATGCTTTATTTACATAGTCTCTAGTTTGTTAGCAACAAAAAGCCATTTTAAACTTTGACCCTTGTTCTCAAGAACACTCTTAAGCACTTTACAAAACTTTAAAAGTTCTATCATCATGAAAGGGCAATCTTCATGTGGAAATGTGCTTTTAGCAGTCAGAGAATTAAAAAAGAAATACTTAGCAAAAATACAATTAAGGTATACCAATGAAGTGTGAGCAGATTTGAATGATATACTGTGGTAGTTGTGTCATTAATTCATAAGATCAGTGTAATTTTGACTCTACCTTTATTAAATATTTCTTGATGTCATCATATTTCTCCACAGAGAAGGCACCAACATGCTGAGGAATGAATTCCAAACTCTCTAGTGTCTGAGTCTGTGAACGACTTAATGTCTCTGGACTGTAAAAAGACAACAGAAAGCCCATTATGTATTTCATATCATGAAAGCAAGGGGGCACCTGGCTGTCTCAGTTAGAAGAGCATGTGACTCTTTACCTGGGGATCCTAAGTTCGAGCCCCATATTGGGTGCAGAAATTAAATACATTTAGGGAGGGAGGGAGAGAGGGAGGGAGGGAGGGTGGGAAGGAGATAAATGTAATGTGCACATGAATCAATGTCTCCAAGTAAGGACAAAATGGAGTACCCAGTACAGTGTCTGGCCCAAATAAGCTCATCATAGGTAACCAACTGACTATTACATTTTTGGAAGTCATTCCAATGTCATTTAATGTTACTTCCTACCAACTACAATTAATTAATGACGATTTCACTTTAGTACCAACCATGGTGTTAGGTGATACTATGTTAGCTTGAAGATAAAACTGGTGACTAACTTGTTAATGACAAGAAAAAATGGAAAATAAGAGAGAGTGGTGAGGAAAAAGGAAAACAAATGAAATGGCAGCAGAAAAAGGGAAATGAGCTCAAGTAAAGAGATCATGAGGATGCTACAACAGGTGGTGAGATAAGTACATAACGGGTAAAAGGAAGCTTTGGGCAAAGAGGCTATGATAAAACACATACTTAATAAACAACAGACATTTCTGGTAATGGGATTCCATTATCAGCTTACAACCAATTAGAAATAATACACATTATGATTATACTATTTTAGTAAATAAAACCTCTGTGGTAGCAATACGTTTTATTATATAAAAGGCCATTCACTCTCAATCCCTGAAACACCCAACAACAGTTAACCAAGGTTAACTAGAGGACCAAAGTCTCAATGTTTAGAATGACAGGTTCTATCAATGAAGGCTGACCCAGTGTGTCACACAAGGGAAAGTCCTTTAATCAATCCTAGGAGTTTCCATTTCTTCTACTAATAGAAAGAATACAAGGTAAAAATCATAAACTTCATGAATGAAACACTATGTTCAGTTCCCATTTATACCAAATATAGTGGGGGGAAAACCCAAAAATCTTATATAACAGGGATTAGCAAGTTCTTTGGGTCCAAATTCTAACCAATGCTTGTGGGAGTTACTGGCCAAGTTAAAGAATAAGGAAATATGCAGAAAAGCAGACAGAGGAGGAAGAAAGGAGAAAAGGAGAACAGAGAAAATAAGAAAAATAAAAAAGAGAAATGAAGAGGTACATCTGTAATTTTTCTTTCAGTACTTCAAAGCTGTGCTACTTCCTTTTGGTCTCCAGAGGATACTGATGACAAAAACGCAAGCATTTGAGTAACAGTTTCCCCCTGTGTAATCCCCTTTTTTCCTCTAGTTGCTTCCATGCTTTTGTTTTTCAATTTGAGTGACATGTCTGTTCACCGATATCTTTTTTTCAGGACATAGTTGCTCAG
The DNA here is from genome assembly GCA_017311185.1 of Proteles cristata cristata. Classification (NCBI taxonomy): domain Eukaryota; kingdom Metazoa; phylum Chordata; class Mammalia; order Carnivora; family Hyaenidae; genus Proteles; species Proteles cristata. The sequence goes on from JAESUZ010004661.1 coordinate 301,344, forward strand.
CTTCATGAATCTGCACATTTGTCTTTCACCAAATTTGGGAAGGTTCAACCATCATTTATTCAAATATATTTTCATCCCCATGATTTTTCTCCTCTCTTTCTGGGATTCCAAGGACACAAATATTAGACTCCCTAAAGCTCTGTTTATTTTATTTTTCCATGTATTTTCTCTCCGTTGTCCAGTTTGGACAGTTTCTATTAATCTGTTCTCAAGTTCAGTGACCTTGCTGTTACCTCTATGCTGCTAATAAGTTTTCCTAGTGATTTTATTTTGGTTATTTTATTTCTTAATTCTAAAATTTTGATTTGGCTCTTCTTTATTATTTTGCTAATACTTTCCATTTTAGTATCTGTTTCCAAGGTGTTTGTGATTGCTCATCTGAGCATTTTTGTAATAGCTGCCTTTAGTTCTTGTCATAATACTAAAATCTATGTTGCAGAGTCACTGGTGTCTATTATCTTTCCCAAAATGAGTTGGTGGCTCTTTGATTGCCAAGTAATTTTGGTTTATATTCTGGACATTTTTGAGTATTATGTTATGACACTTTGGGTCTTGTTTATATCCTATGAAAAAGGTTGACAGACAGAGTACACATGGTAGGCTTAAAACTATTATCTTTAGAAGGATCTGCTTCCTAAATTTCCCTATACTGATATGAACTTTTCCCTACCTGATAGGGGTATTTTGCTGTCCATAGACTATGTTAACAATGTGATTTATGGTGAATATCTGCTTTCCTTCTGGGACTGGGGAATTTTGGTAGTTGCCAAGTATAGAGTGCCTATGTGACCAGGACTCCCCTGCTCCACCCCGCCGCCCCCCCAAAAAAAAAAAAAACTTTAGGCACTGAGTCTCTAATGGTTCCCTGGGCAGAAAGACCATAAATGGTGGTTGCATTTTACTGCTGAGGGGGATGGTGTGCTCTTTGACCCCTTACAGAAGGGAGAGAGCATGGGAAGACACATGGATTCCTCCAGACTCTGCCTGTGTCTTCTACTCTTATGATCTGGCTGTAGCTCCTTACTCTGTTGCTGTAGTAACTCTTACCAGTATGATTTTATGATGAGTCCTGTGAGTCCCTCCAGCCAATCACTAAACATGTAGGTGATATTGGGAACCTTTCAAACAGCTGATACCTTTGTTTTGGCCTTCTGTGGGCAGTGGTTCCAATGTCAGTTCACTTCTCAAAGCCTTTACAGTCCTATTTAGGTCTGTCTGTGAGCATATCACTCAGTGGTCAGTCTGGGGCCACTGAAAGTGACTTTCAGTCTGACAGTCTACCTATTAGATCAGTTCTCAAAGTTTTTGGTATGCTAATTAGGATCAAACCCACATATGTGCAGGTCTGGAGTGAGCCCAGGAGTTCATAAACAACTTTATAGGATTGCTTTGTAGAGCTCTTCTCTCTCCATTACCTTCCCTGCATTTTCTGGTTCCCTTGTTAGATCCTCAGGTCAGAAATGGCTCCCTTCTGTCAACATACCACTTGTAGGGCCAAGGGGTGGGAGGATAGAGAGACAGGCCAAAAAAGCAATGGGATTCGGCCGTGACTACTGGACCTGAGGATCCACCAATGGAGGAAAATGTTTCCAGTCCCCCAAGAGCTTTCCTGTTCCTGGCTGCTCTTGCAAATGCCATTGCCACCCCTGTCCCAAGAGAACATGGAGGCTAAAGCATGAGAAAATGAAGAAAAAAGAGAGAAAGAAAACCCAATTGTACCTCCTCCACTCTATCTGAACTTTAGGAGTCTCTGTTGCATCATGAGCCAGAAGCAGAGTATTTTTCCTCAAGTTCTGTCGAAATCACAGTACTTACTTGAAGATTCCAGGGTAACTGAGGTCAGGGTAAGGGATACTGAAGTTAAACTCACAACTAAAAAAATCCAAAAACAACTCACTTGGTACTTTGATTTCAGGTATTCTTCCTCAATATACTAGCTGATATTTACCTTGTAGAACAGCTGTTCATATATTCTGTCTGGGTTTTATAGCTGAGTTTAGTGGAAGATGAAGGTAGGTGTGTTTTATGCCTACTACCCAGAACATAAATGCATCACTGAAACTTAAATTATACTTTTAAGTTAAATGCGGCAAGCCTTGGGGTGCCTGGGTGGCTCAGTTGGTTGAGCGCCCGGCTTAGGCTCAGTTCATGATCTCACGGTTTGTGGGTTTGGGCCCTGTGTTGGGCTCTGTGCTGACAGCTCAGAGCCTGGAGCCTGTCTTTGGATTCTGTGTCTCCCTCTCTCTCTCTGACCCTCCCCTGCTCATGCTGTCTCTCTCTCAAAAATAAATAAAACATTAAAACAATTTTTTAAATAAATAAATGTGGCAAGCGTTGACTACTTTTTAAGTTTCAACTTCCTACCATACTCTGCCGTATGCTGGGCCAAGCATTCACTCACCTGTCTCTGTGTTGGCGCCGACTGGTAGTCAGAGCCACAGCAATATTGTCCCATGCTTTCCAAACTTCCCCTTGGCCTGGGTTATCACAGCCCAGTTGACGCCAACATTCATCAAATACTGCTTTCCATTTTTCATCAGCTGACACTGCCAGGTTTCCTAGCTTCCTGCTAATAAAGTCACATCGAGCTTTTATTAATCTCTTGTGCAAAAATCCTGAAGAACAGAAACTTTCTGATATACAACTGGGAATGCTTCTGTAACAAAACTGCCTAGACTGGTGGTGGTTCTATTTCATAAACACTGAAAATTTTAAAGAAATTAATTTTAGATACTTAATGTTTATCAGATACTAAAGTGCATAAACGGTTAAGTATGAGGCACATCAGAATTGACTCCTTTGCTTTCTATATTACCACATAATCGATTTTGTAAAACTGATTCTTGTTAAAACAAGGACTTCCTGTGCTTTGCACATCTCATAATGAGAACTGTGAAATGCATTACATACTGAGTTCTAAAAATACTCTCAGTAATAGAAAATATACCAAGGTTCCATTTGAACGAAGAATCTGAGAAGCTACCAACATACAAATACAAAGCTAATGATGGAATCAAAAAAGGTAAACAGATATATGCCAAAAACATGGAGGAAGAACATAACACACTTAGAGATAAAGATTTTGGTTTTTTTCCCCACATATACACAGTATACTATTCTGCTTGGTGCGTGTGCGTGTGCATGTGTGTGTGTAGGTTTGGTCTTTACTTTTCAGAATCAAGTTGTGTAGGGATTCCATTTAGGAATGCTCTCTTTCAATCAATTTGGATACTTGTACCATTAACAGTAAAACTATTCCCACACACAGAACTTTTATTTTAAATACCTATGCTCTAGGACTATCATCTAAGCCAAGACTATAGATTTAGCTATCTATAATAGTGGCAGTTGGCAATATAAGGAGGTTATATTTTGTTAAAAAATGACTTTAAAAATTTGTTCTGCATTTAAAATATTAACCAGCTTTGATATAATCAAGACAACTCAAAACATTTAATAAGTACCCCACAATTAAAACTAGTTACTCACAAAATTTTGGGTCTGTCTTTATCACTCTCATACAGACTAGGCTTGAAGTAAGTTCCAGTGATTTTTATCCCAGATCCCCATTCTCCACTAAAATAACCTTCAATGTAATCTCCATTTGGCATAGTCAGTGTTCCCTAGGTAAAGTTAAAGAAAATGTCAAATTTAGAAGTAGCATTTCCAATTTTAAAAATCAAGAGAAAAAAAGCACCAACTGGTTAACATTTTTCATTACTTTTTTTTATCTTAGAGAAAGAAAGAGAGTGTGCGCCCAAGCAGGGATGGGTCAGAAGGAGAAGGAGAGAGAGAATCTTAAGGAGACTCCATGCCCAGTGCAGAGCCTGATGTGGGGCTGGATCTCACAACTGTGAGATCATCACCTGAGCTGAAATCAAGAGTTGGACGCTTAACTGACTGAGCCACCCAGATGGCCCAACACATTTTGCTTTTTTTTTTTTTTTTAACTCTTTACCAGTTCCCAGTTCTCTAGGGAAAAAAAAGTACATGTACCATGCATCTGTAAAAAGATTGCATGAATATAATCCATGGGTAAAAGAAAAAAAAAATCACTGAATAATGGGTAAAAATCTTTGAGCTGAATGAAATGAAGAAACAACTTATCCAAATTTATCGACTCTAGTGCCCAGAGGCAAATTATAGTTACAAATATCAGAAAATAGGAAAGATCTCAAATCAGTAATCTGAAATTCCAACTTACAAAATTAGAAAAGCAAACAGACCCAAAACAAGAAGGAAGGAGATAATAAACACTAGAGCAGAAATCAATGAGATTTTTTAAAAGAGAGAAAAATCGCTCTTTCCGCCATCTTTGAACCTGTGGAGGCCTGCTGGGAACAGGACTCCTGAAGCGACAAATATGTCTGGAAGGTTGTGGTCCAAAGCCATTTTTGCTGGCTATAAACGGGGTCTCAGGAACCAGAGGGAGCACACAGCTCTTCTTAAAATTGAAAGTGTTTATGCTCGAGATGACACTGAGTTCTATCTAGGCAAGAGATGTGCTTATGTGTACAAAGCAAAGAACAACACAGTGAATCCTGGTGGCAAACCGAATAAAACCAGAGTAATCTGGGGAAAAGTAACTCGTGCTCATGGAAAGAGTGGCATGGTTTGTGCAAAATTCCGAAGCAACCTTCCTGCTAAAGCCATTGGCCACAGAATCCGTGTGATGCTGTGCCCCTCAAGGACTTAAACTAACTGAAAAGTAAATAAATAAAGGTGTAGATTTGTTCTCTTGTATTTTTGTTAAAAATAAATAAATAAATAAAAGAGAAAAATCAATGAAACCAAACTTTGCTTCTTTGAAAAGATACACAAAATTGGCACTTAATTAGATTCATCGAGAAAAAAAAAGAGAAGACATAAAATTACAAAATCAATAATAAAAGAGGATATCACAGCAATCTTACAGAAATTAAAAAGGTTAAAGAAAAACTACCACAACTTTATGCCAACAAATCTGATAACTTCAATACAACATAAAAATTCCTAGAAAGAACCAAATTACCAAAACTGATTTGAGAAGAAATGGAAAATTTTAATAGACCAATGAGAAGAAAACTGAATTAGAAACTAAAATTAGTCTCTCAAAATAATGCGCAGGCCTAGATGATTTCGCCAGTGAAGTCTCCAAAACCTTCAAAGAAGAAATAATACCAAGACTTCACAAACTCTTTCAGAAAATGGAGGAGGAAGAAACACTTCCCAATTCATTCTATGGGGCCAATTTTACACCAAAGACAAAGACATCATGAGAAAAGAAAACTATAGACCATTATTTCTTATAAACACAGAGGCAAAAATCTTGAACAAAACATTAGCATTAAATCTCACAAAATATAAAAGTATTATATACCATGACCAGCTACGATTTATCCCGGAAAAACAACCAATATAATGCATTATAGTAAAAAAGGACAAACATCAATCACCTCAACAGACACAGAAAATGCTCTTTGACAAAATCCAAGATGCATTCATAACAAAAACTCTCAACAAACTAGGAATAGAATCATCTCAATCTGATTAATCTATGAAAAACCTTTAGCTAACATCATACCTAATGGTGAAAGATTCAATGTTTTTCCTCTAAATTTTTTTTAATGTTTATTTATGAGAGAGACAAAGTGTGAGCGGGGGAGGGGCAGAGGGCAAGGGAGACCAGAATCCAAAGCAGGCTCCAGGTTGTGAGTTGTCAGCACAGAGCTTGATGTGGGGCTCAGACCCACAAATCCTGAGATTATGACCTGAGCCAAAGTCAGACCCTTAACCGACTGAGCCATCTAGGCGCCCCTTGTTTTAACTCTAAAATAGGGAGTAAGGTAAGGATATCCACTCTTCCCACTTCTGGGTGGCTCGGCTGGTTGAGCATCCAGCTCAGGTCATGATCTCATAGTTAGTGGGTTCGAGCCCTGTGTCAGGCTCTGTGCTGAGAGCTCAGAGAATCTGCTTTGGATTCTCTCTCTCTCTCTCTCTGCCCCTCCCCTGCTCAAGGTGTCTCTGTCTCTCAAAAGTAATAAATAAACATTAAAAATAAATAAAATGGTTCAACATTTAAAAAAAAGAAAAAGACAAGCCATGGCCTGTAAGAAAATACTTGCGAATCCTATATCTGATATTAGAACTTATATCCAGGGGCGCCTGGGTGGCTTAGTTGGTTAAGCGTCCGACTTTCGCTTAGGTCATGATCTCGCGGTTCGTGGGTTCGAGCCCCACGTCAGGCTCTGTGATGACAGCTAGCTCAGAGCCTGGAGCCTGTTTCAGTCTGTGACTCCCCCTCTCTGTGACCCTCCCCTGCTCATGCTGTCTCTCTCTCTGTCTCCTAGAAATAAATAAATAAACATTTAAAAAAAAAAAAAAAGAACTTATATCCAGAGCATATAAAGAACCCTTATAATTTAATAAGGCTATAAGCAAGCAAATTATTAAAATATCAAAATAATTGAATAGGCATATCACAAAAAAAAAAAAGGAATCACTAATAAAAATGTGAAAATATGTTCTACATCATTAGTCATTAGGAAAATGTAAATTAAATCCATGAAATATCAATGCATACCTATTAGGATGGCAAAAAAAAAAAAATAAGTAAATACTGGCAAAGATGTAGAGAAATTAGAATACTCATATATTAATGATGAGAATGTAAAATAATGCAGCCACTTGGGCAAACAGTTGGCAATATCTTGATACGATAAATGTCAATTTAACACACAACCCAGCAATTACACTCCTAATACGTGCCCAAGATATGAAAATATGTTCACACAAGAAACTGTATTCAAGTGTTTATAGAAGGAGTATTCACAATAGTCTGAAGTGAAAATCCAATGCCCATCAATGATGAAGAGATAAACAAAATGTGGTTTTAGAATACTATTTAGCAATAAAAGGCAATGAAGCACTAGCTAGGTCACAATACGGGAAAACCTCAAAAACATTATTCTAAGTCTAGGAAGCCACACTGACAAACCAATTTATTGTATGATTCCATTTATACGACAGGACCTGTGGGGCATCTGGTGGCTGAGTCGGAGCATGCGACTCTTGATCTCAGGGTTGTGGGTTCAAGCCCCATGTTGGGTGTAGAGACTACTTAAAAAAAATCTTTGGAAAAAGAAAAAAAAGCAAAGCAAGAACCTGAAAAGGCAAATCTACAAAATTATAAAGTCCACTAAAGGGAGGTTGTCTGGGACTGGTAACAGAAATGGGGAGTGACTGCAAATGAGCAGGAAATGGTGACAGTAATCTTTTTTGAATGATGTGAAAGGATCTAAAATTGGATTGTGGTGATGGCTATACAACTCTGTATATTTACTAAAATCACTGAAATGTACTCTTAAAACAGGTGAATTTTATGATAAGGTGGCTTTTCTTAAAGTCAAGAAAAAATGAGTATTAGAGCAAGAAGAAAGTTAGTTTCCAACCTTTCCACTAAGAGTCCAGTCATCTGAAAATTCTCCCTCATATATAGTATCATCTTCAGAAAGTAAAACCCCATTTCCCTATGTGAAGAAACAAAACAAAAATCACAACAGATAAAATGCAGAGTAACTTAAGGAGTATATGCAACCATATCCCCCCCAAAGCCTTACGTAATCTTAAAAGACAAGAAAAATAGTACTAAGAAGGTAGAATGTTAATAAAATGATGATTTAAATGTTAACGACATAACATTTTTAAAAAAGTCAATAGTAAGTATATGCAAAATATTTTACTCACCATCATTTTATTAAGGTGAAAGTTGCCTTCGTAGTATAATCCAAATTGTGTAACTACCACACCATTCCCTTGACATACATCATCTTGCCACATTCCCATATACTTTTCCCCCCTGTACAGAAACAGAAAAGAAATGAAAATGAAAAACTGATAAGGATGAAATGGAAAAGAATAATTATATCATGGGAGATTCCAAGCATCATCCCTAGGTTAGTATCTGTTCCATTTTTCTATGTAAAATGGTTAACTCTGTCTCCTCAATCATGGGACAAGCAAAAGACGGCTTAGTCGGGGTAATGTTCTCTCAGGAATTTAATATTATAGTCTACTTGACATAGGTCTGTATATATTCCATGTTATTTTCTTAATAACTTAAAAGAAATACCAAGAATCCAACTCTAAATAATTTCATTTAAAATGTAATAGGTAGACTCAAATCTATGCACAATTTTTTCTTACCCCAAAATTTACTAACTTAAAAAAAAAAGAAAGAAAGAAATGAGGTCTATCATATAAAAAGTCTCATTCTGTGGCACCTGGGTGACTCAGGTGGTTGAATGTCCAACTCTTGATTTCAGCTCAAGTCATGATCCCAAGGTCATGGAATCGAGCCCCACATTGGGCTACAAAGAGCATAGAACCTACTTAAGATTCTCTCTCCACCCTCCCCCACCCCTCTCCCCCAAGCGAGCTCTTTCTTAAAAAAAAAAAAAAAAAAGGAAGTCTCATTCTTCACATACTCAAACTCAGAGAAATCTTAATAATCTCTGCTAAAAAAGCAATATATAAACTGCTTGTTAAATAATCATGGGGTTTAGTAATAACACCTAACTTTTAAAATCCTACATTATGAAAATAACATAAAGAGGAAAAAAGTTATCTGTTAAGTCCAAATGCAAATCAAATAAGGAGGCAAAAGAACTGCATTCCTCGTCAAGGTTTAGTTAACTGAATTTAAGCTTGATTCCTGAGTTACTGGCATGATAACAAGTTACTGACCTAATAGAAAGACCTAAGCAGAAAGATGTTTAGATATCATTCTATGACCCCCAAAAGGGAAGTTCCACTGGTTCCCTCTGACCTTTTACTCCTATTACATACTGACTATTTTAAAGGTTTTCCTTTTTATAATAGTCGAAGGTTTGGTAACTTCTAAGACACTAAAAACTTTGTATGTGTGGAGCTTTAAGGAAAATGGTACCAACGTTAATTTCAAATGATCTTGATCTTGTAAAGAAGTAATCCACTATTTGATTCATAAGCAAATGGATAAAATAATGCCTGCCAACTGTGTCTTATTATTATTTTCTCAATACTGTCCAATTAAGATGCTTAGCCTTCATAAAAACATTGCTGTTGGGGCACATTGGTGGCTCAGTCAGGTAAGTGTCATGATCTCACTATTCATGAGATCAAGTCCAATGTTGGGCTCTGTGCTGACAGTGAAGAACCTGTTTGGGATTCTCCCTCTCTCTCTGCCCCTCCCCCACTCATGCAGAGTGCTCTTTCTGTGTGTGTCTCTCTCTCTAAATAAACATTTAAAAAAACCTCTATTACTGGAGAAGTATAGGAACCTATCCTCTCATACTAGACTTTGAGATTAGAAGAATACTGTACCTAGTGATATCATCAAAGACACCATATCCTGCCTTCTTATCCATTACCCACTGGCCAATGAACATACTGGGAGAAGAGGAAGTCAATTTTCCACTTCGTAGGAGACCATGACCATGACGCATGTTATCTTGAAAACAGCCTTCAAATACTTCACCAGAGGCATAACTGTGGTTACAAAAAATGGATAAAGACCAAAAACACATTGAATTCTAATGCTCATTTTTACAAAGTTTATGGAATTTAGAAGTATACTCCTATCCCACTGGTATCTCTAACTATTTATATGATTATTTTTACCAATCAAATTTTTTCATTTTTGAATGACTAATGTTAAGAAATTAAAGATATCCTGGATGGTACTGTGTTAACATGAGGAAAAAAATGTATTAATCTCTTATGAGGAAATGAAATAATGAGTAATCCCTGAAGGAATCATATGTTTTATCCATATTAGAGTCATTTAATAAATATGAATTTATAGAAAAGACATCTAGGAGATTCTATGAGAAAGTTATGATTTCTAAGGTTTGTATTGTTTTGTTGAAAACTAAATAATAAATAATCTAATATTTTCATCTTGTGATATACGAAGTTAACCTTTATAAGAAGACTTTTGATGCAGTTTCAGTCATAAAAAGAGTAAATAAATTTACTCCTTGGAAATGTTGGCTACACAAACATTTAAGATTACATGATTCTTTGAAAAAGCAACACCAGTCCAACAACCTTTCCAATGTTATTACCTATAGACTCCTTGACCACACATTTTTCCTTCTTTCCAATGGCCCACATAATGGTCTTCTTTGTTCAGTACTTTGTTTGGGATTCTGTATTCTCCATATCTGCCAAGGAGAATAAAAAACATCAGTAGATGCATTTAGAATATATTAGCCCTTTCTAGGTATGTACTTGTAAACATTTTAACAAGGAGAACAGAAAAAAGAATTACCTGTGGAGGAAAGGGGTAAATGGGGTCTTGGTTTAAACTATTTATTATCTAACCTATCAGGCAAGTCTTAGAGGAGTAGGGCATCAATCCCACTAGAGAGAGAGATTAGGTGTTTTACACCAACTCCAGTCAAAAACAGAAAATCTGTGTCCTAAGCCTCTGCCACTAAGTAGCAACATCACCTTGGGTAAGTCCAGGTACCCAGGAACCTAATCTGTGTAATGGGGTTGGTAAATGAGATTATCTAAAATCTCACATTCTAAAATTCTATGAAAAGGAGATTAAAAGAGGTCATAAAAATTTTCATCACCATACACACAAAAATCATCTACCCAATTTGTATACTTTTTTCATATAGTAAAAGAAATTACTTCTCTAACATGATACAAAATACTTCACTGCCGTTAAGTTTATTGTGCAATATTTTTACAGTGTTAGAAAACATAACAAGCTGATACAAAAATAATATACATAATAATAATTGAGTACCATTAGTATAATATATCATCTAGAAGATTTCTCCTTTAGTACATCACAGAAATTTAAGATGATTTAAAACTACTGAAAGGAAAATTTTTCTATATCCTTTGTGTAAGGGGGAGGATTATCATCTTAACAGTTCACCATCAATATTATCCCAGGTTCTCAGTCTTCGCCACTGAGAAGCCACTGAGAAAACAGTCCCATTTTAACATACAGAAAGAAGGGCTGTGCCACTTGAGGTCTTAAGGCTATCAAGGTAAATGATTCACTCCAGTAAACCAAGTCTGCATCCTAGATTCCCAGCCAACTTCATGATCACACATGTGCATTATAAGCCCTAGGCACACTGCACACATTTCTAAAAAACAAAACAAAAATCCATTTGTTTTGAAAATAATTCTCAATACATAATAATGTCATCAGGGGCTGAAACTGAATTTACTCCTATGTTTTACACCATCTTCTTACCCATCTTCCAAGCCATTCCTGAACATGCCAGAATACATCTTTCCATCTGGCCACTTCAAAACCCCTCTGAAATGCATAAGCAAAAAATAATACATATCAATTAATGTTTCAGATAAACAATACTTTTTCAGTACTGAATCCGACTATCATCTTCATCCCACTCATAAATCTTGAACATTTTCACCTGCCATGAGGCTTCCCTGAAAGCCAGCGTCCATCATAGGTTGCATCCTTTAGGCGAGGATCCTTATAGAAAGTATATTTGGCACTGCGTGAAATGGGTGGTTCCTGCCTCTGAATACTGCTGCCGCTTCCATAAGGTGGAAGGTCAGATGTCCCCCTCAAAGCCTGATCCACAGCTTGGCTTATAGCCCGGAGCCACTTAGTCTAGGAACAAAAAGTAACTGTCAATAACCATAAGTCAACAACTCATCACGCACTCCCTTAAGCCCTGATAGCTTTCCTTGCTGTGAATAATTTTTCTGTCTCCTAATGCTTTTCTTAATGAGTAATGCTGACTGGCTGTTGGAATTCACTGCTGTATTTTTTAAAAGTAAGTCACATTAAAAAAAAATCTAGAGTCTTGGTTTAATAAAGATTTATCAGACATAATTATGGGTCATTAGCAAAGCAAGAACAACTTTTATCTTTACTTTCCTAGCCTAAGATACAGAAGTAGTCAGACCAAAGATCAAAACAAAATATCATAATGGACTAACCTTTTCCTGGGGTGTTGATGAAATGAGAGTGAACTGCTCCTCAGGTGTAGTTATCTTTAAGCCATTCCTAAAATATTCACAAGGATAAACATCAAACACCAGTAGGTATGACAACCTGTCATTATAATATCACTCTTCAAATATGAAAAGCAACTTGTTTATTTTGAGAGGAGAGTCAATTAAATGCAATTGCAGTCATGCCCTGGATTTGGATTCTTACAGCAGGAGACAGAAAGGACACAGAGTTACTCTGCTCTGTGTTGAACAATGGGGATGTGAGTGATGGAGAAGCCCTGATCATTATCATGATCAGCCATGATCTTCACAGACCATGTAACTAGCTACATGCTGGGAAGGTGAGCCTGCTTATGAGGAATGGGGAGGCCTCCTGAGCTTTTTCTCATGTCTAAGAAAATAACCTGGGTAGCAGAGGGAGAGAATTACAGTGAGGGTCAGGGAAGGGAGACAAACTTACACACCACCAGTTTCTTCAGAAAGTGGCTCTGCCCATAGTGTGGCCAAAGGGAAAACATGATGTGTAGAGAACTGAAAGAAACAACATGGAGACACATCTGAGAAAGCTCATGTAGGTTCTGGTGGTCTCTGCTCATAACTCTTTTCAAATGGTTAAGCCACATGGGTGCTACCATCTCAGCCACACGATCCTCATAAAACAGCTAATCCCAGTAGGTCTTGCCATATCTGCCACAAGGATTCCTTCAAATGATTGATACTCATTTTCAATCTGGAAACTAAAAGAGCTCTCTGAAATTTGCAAATGCAAGCTAAACATTCTTTTATTCAATAATTTCAGCAAAATCACAATATTTTTAACAGAAACTGATGGTATAATTAATTAATGTAAAGGTTAGGAACCTGGCATACCTGGGCATGGACTAGGGCATCATTAAAGAGAATGAACCAATTCACAGAAAACCTCCCAGCATGCTGCAGAGACAGGGCTCGGTTACTGCTCTCACACAGCAGTCGACGCTCTGGCTTCCTCAAGGAATCCTGGAATTGAAGACAAGTACACAAATGAACCTTCAGAATTATTTTAACATGCAAGGAAAAAATGAAAAAGATACAAATCACATTTAGGAGAACTGCCACTCATAGGTTAGGTTGGTGTTGGACCTGAAGTTAGATAGGATCTGAACACTTAATAAAAGCACTCAAAGGAGATTAAGAAGAAGATAGGAACAAACAAAAGGTGATCGGTCTTCAAAGAGGATTCTTAGAAATGAGGGTAGGTGTTGATGTTTACAGCATCTATTGCTATGGCCCTTAGACCACCCTTAGAAAAAGGCTCATTAAGGCACTATTACCATAAACAAATGAGGAATGGAGAAAATGATGACAGCTGTTATGGACATGCCTGCTGTTTGCTGGGGTAATGACAGTTGGCATGGTTTACCGTCATTTTTCCAGGAAAGGTCTTCCAGAAGCCCAGTGTGTATTCAGCTTCCTTCCTTTTCCTGCCGAGATGGAGAGCAAGAGACTCATAACAAGAACTGGAATCGTGCAGTTTCTGGTATTCTGGAGATGTCTGAAAGCCAATAATTAAGGGGAGGGAAAAAAAAAAGAATATAAAACAAATGTCCAGGATCTGTAGCCTCAGTGTAGTTTAGATATGTAGTATTAAATTTAAGGAGAAAATCCAAATAAAAAACAGACATGGTATATACTAAAGGGAGCTGAGCAGAAAGAAGATTGGTTCCAGAAAATTCTACTATATACAGGTACATATGAAACAGTGGAATAACTCAAGGGGGAAGAAACAAACCCTGGCAGTTATCAGTAAGGAGAGCAGAGAACTCATGATAGGGCAGGAATGCTCAAGTGTTTTGGCCTCAGGATCCCTCTGTTTTGCTTATGTGGGTTTGTCTATTGATATTTACCACATTAGAAAACAAAGTTGAGAGATATAACTTTTATTAACTCACTTTAAATACAGTAACAGTTTAAGTGAAAAAGAACTATATTTTCCAAAAGAAGAACAAAATGCTTAGTGAGAAAAGTAGCAATTGTTCTACAATTTTTCAAATCTCTATTATCTGGCTTAAAAGAGGACAGCTGGATTTTCATTTCTACTATTAAATTTAATCTGTTGGCTAAAATATATAAAGAAAATCTTTCTTTATAAGAATATATAACTGGAAGGGAAGGATTATTTTAAGAGCCATTTCAATATTTCAGAGGATATTAATATTTCAGGGGATAATAATATTTCAGAGGATATTCTCCTTTGAAACTAACCAAAACTTGTTAACTTGTTAAGTGGTTCTTAAAGAGTAGCTATAATGTGGAATCTGAAACTACATTAGTCAAACTTTCTGTACTCTATTACATTAAATCCACTGATCTATGTTACACTTTGAATAGACCTTTTACCTATGCATGATGTTTTAACATGTGGATTAGACTTCTGGAAAACAGTGTTTCACTGAGTTATGCAGACCTTCTAAATGTTGATACATTTTATTATACAACATAAAAGTTTCATGTTAATGTTATCACCAATGTCATCAAAAAAAGTCTTGAAGTACTGGGAAACTGCCAAACTCAATAGTGAGCCATATATGTTTCCCACATTTTACTTTTTGCTTCAGAGTTCAGATTTTATCACTGGCAACAAATACTATCCATTGTTCTCCTTGAAGGAACAGGTTCATTTACTCATTTTTGAGAAAATACCTGCTGAATACCCAAATCTGAATTAACACAGTTATGTCAATTGTCCTTTCAAGTTAAAAAAAAACAAAACAAAACCAGCTCTCAACTTAAACAATAGTAATCTTGTTCTTTTTCTTGAAAAACTTCCAAACTTTGGTACTCAGAAGAGCTGCTTTCTGTGCTTCCGTCTCATCATACAGAATATTAAAAAGATATACACTTCTACATGTGGCGATGACATTAACTAGACTTATTGTGAGTGATCATTCCACAATATGTACATTTATCAAATCATTATGTTGGACACCTGAAAATAACACAATGTAATATGTCAGTTATATCTAGCTTGACCAAGTCTCAGCTGTGCCTCAATTCTCTCATCTGTAGAAAGGGGATAATGATATCTATTTCACAGGTTTGACATGGGGATTAAATGAAAAATGGACATGCTTAGTACCTGGCACATGGAATGCATTTAAACATCAGGTATTATTATTTTTATATAGAATAATGTATATGTATATACAGTGTCTAAGCTGTACCTGAGACTTACTAAGTAACAATTTGCAGTGCTGAAACCTGGCCATGTGTTTTGAAAAAAATTCCACAGACGATTGTGATTCCCAGCCCTGGTTAAGGACCAGTGATATAATACAACATGAGGATAATGGAGAAAGGCAGTACATGGTATTAGCAAAGCACAGAGGAAGGATTCACTAATTCTTAAAAGACGGGGAGAGAAGGGAATGTGGTATAGTCAGAGAGGTCTTCATTTTCATGATAAAATGACTTTTGACCCAGGCCTTGAAATTTTCCTGTAATGAGAACGGTAGTAGTGTGTATCAGGAAGGAAATACAAAACATGTACGTCTGTGGAGCTGAACTTACATGTAGAAAACGGGGGTAGTAGAGAAGGCTAGAAACAAAAAAGGATATCAGATTGTAAAGGGCCTTAAATGACAAACTGAAGAGTCTGGTTTTCTTTCAAATTTGGAAGCCCACATTAGTTCCTGGGTCATGCTAAAGACTGAAATCTGTCCAAATAAGTAAATAGTTCCCATGATTTAAAAGATTCTAAAGTAGGGGCGACTGGGTGGCTCAGTTGGTTAGGTCTCAGACTCCTGATTTTGGCTCAGGTCATAATTTCATGGTTCATGACATCAAGACTAGCATCAGTTAACAGCACAGAGCCTGCTTGGGATTCTACTCTCTGCCTCTTTCCTGCTTGTGCTCTCTCTCTCAAAATAAATAAATAAATAAACCCAGAAAAAAAATACTCTAGAGTAGAAGAGATCCTAGAATCATGGTTTCCTGGAGCCCTTCAGAGTGGGAACAAAATGCAACATTTTAGTACAATTTCAAAGGTGACTGTCTCAGGACTAGCTTTAATATACACCCATAACCTACAGTGGTAATAAATTTCCTAGGACTTACTTAATATTTGAGAAACTCACTTAACATTTGAGAAAATCCTGTAACACCGTGATTCCTCATAGCATATGCTAAGGTAACTAGAATACCTGGCGTGTATCTACTCATACTTATTATGCACTCAATAAACTTTGACAATTATTGAGTGAGTAGCATAATTGGGTCTCAACTTTATTTTATTTTTTTTTAATGTTTTATTTCTGAGAGATTGAGAGAGAGAGACAGCATGAGCAGGGGAGGGTCAGATAGAGAGGGAGATACAGAATCTGAAACAGGCTCCAGGCTCTGAGCTAGCCGCCAGCAGAGAGCCTGATGCAGGGCCCAAACTCATGATCCACGAGATCGTGATCTAGGCCGAAGTCGGACATCCAACCGACTGAGCCACCCAGGCGCCCCAGGTCTCAACTTTAGACACAGTTTCCTAAAAATAAATACAATTAATCTTGATACGGTTCTGAGAAGAAACTGAATCCATAGCAAAGAGAACTAGATTTACCTATAGTCAAACTTTCTTCTTTCATTTTCTTGAAGAAAAATAAATTTAATTAGACATATATAAATATTAAGTTAGTGGAGTTTGAGATGCTAGAGTGGCATAATCCAAACAAGCAACTATATCCTTGGCTTCCCAAGTACTCAAATACGATATTTATGGGAGCTTACCACTTCAAAACAAGTAGCAAGCTTTAGCAAAACTTTTGCATAATTATGAAGTCGTCTGATAGGCAAGAAGAACAAAGTATTCAGTATTTCCATCAATTGAGTGTTTTCATCATTTACTTCTGATAAATCTTGTAACAGCTCCTGGTTTTTATTTAGGAAATCACTGAAGGTAGAGAAAAAAAAAGAGATTTAATTAATCTTTTTGGTTTGACAAATGCATGATATTGAATAAATAGATTTCTCTAGACATTACTTTTTTCAGAATGCATATTTTTAGGTGCTATAAAAGCAGAGTATAAATAAAATGAAATAAGACAGATATAATTAAAAGAATTTTCCTGACTATAAAATAGGATTTTTGCATATAAATGGTAGCAATAGTAACTCTATAATAGAGATGCTTAATCCCAAACTGTGCCTAAATTACAGGAAATGAATCATGCATTCCACAGCTTCAGGGAATAATTGGAGAGCAGCTGACACCATTCATTACCTGTTGATTTCCAAGCCAAAAGTCACAGCAATAAATGGCAAGACTAACTGCTCTAATTAGTTTTATTAAACAGAAATACTGGAGGAAAAACAAAGTTCTTCACTCCAACACAACTGCCATGTAATATTAAAATACTTTAAATATCTTCTTTTTTTCTCCTTCACCTAATAAAAGTTTATTACAAAGGAGTAATAAAAAGCTGTAACAGTACAATTAACAGGAAACAGTAAAGCAAATTCTGTGTCAAGATTTCAATGCTGAGATCTTCAAAAGCATTTCAAACTAAAGCCAACATTTTTATTTTGTTTTTATTTTTCATTTTACATAAGTTCATTATGAAAATTTTGTTGCAAATTTTAATGGTGATCAGTAACCCAATGAGACTATGCTCACCAGACCAAAATACTTTAAAAGATGTGAAAGAAGTAAGAGTTGGTGGGGCAAAATAATAATTATTACCTGCCCCTTAATAAGCAATATTTATGTGCCAGATACTATTCTTGAGTGTTTTATAAGCACTATAATACAAAATTCTTATCTACAGGGGTTCAAACAAGACAAGCCAAAAAAGACTATGAGGCAAGAATGAAACATTTTATAATCTCTTAGAGAACTATAGAAAAAAAAATGTTTAACTCCAAAATATTACCTGGGAAGAGAAAATATGCAATAATTTCCAGGAACCCAAATGTTTAATAGCACAAACTGGACTGTTTTATAATGCAGTTAAGAGATCTGAGAGGGAGTACCCTGGGGAACATGACCCAGATTTTTATTTATATTTGCCTTGTGTGGATGTTCCTACTTCCTCCTCCATGTTCTGTTGTTGAGATCAACTGAAGACACTCATTTAACCCCACACAAGTGTTCTGCTTTAACGCGCTCCTGAGAGATGGAAGCAGTACACGTTAACACATACTCACTATTACCATTTCTTCTGGATGCAGTACTAGACCAGAAATGTTCCAACTCTTTTAAGTCCTATTACTTGTCAGCACTTACTCATGTACTTTTTCATCACTCACTCATGTACTTGCCTACAGACCTTCCCCAAAAGAGCCTTGGTATGCTCTCAGGAAACCAGAGACTGTTTAGCTTATCTTCTCTTGGGAGTTTTAATCTAATAATGGCAATACTGCTTTTCCTTTACAAGGCTAGGTTTGTATTTGTTACTTATAAAATAAATATAGCAAAGGTAGAAACAACCCAAGAGTCTATCAGCAGATGAATGGATACATAAAATGTGGAATATGTATATAATGGAATATCGTTCAGTAATGCAATGCAATGAAATTTTGGTATATGCTATAATATGGACAGACCTTGAAAACATTAGGCTTAGGGAAATAAACCAGGCACAGGAAGACATGATTGCACTTATGTGGGCATCCTACCTAGGATATCCTACCTAGGATAGGCAAGCTCATAAAGACAAGAAGTAAAATAGAGGTTACCAGGAGCTGGGGGGAGGGGGAGAAGTTATTGCTTAATGGGTAAAGAGAATGTTTTTGTTGGGGATGATTTTTAAAAGTTTTGTGTATAGATAGTAGTAATTGTTTATACAACATGACTGTGCCACAGAACTATACACTAAGGAATGTTTAAAATGATAATATTTTTTAAACCTACGTGATGATCAAACCACCAGGCTAGCATGAATTGAACAGCTATATCATAAACCAGCTGAATGATGAGAGCCTGAGTATTAACATCCAATACCCACTAACTGCTATGTGGGCTTGCCAGCTATGCTCTAGAAGTTCTCTTCTTAAAGAAATACTTTAAAATAACTTAAAATATTGACTTTGTAAGTAGAGGTTGTAAAAAGATGTTATTACGGCCTTTAACTATATAAACCCCTAGGGTTCATTAACCACAGCTTGGGAAATGCTGCCCCAATTCAGACTTCATATTTGCTTCCACAGTTTAAAGTCACCCATTGTTCATCAACTGTTTTTCCACCTGTGTAGGCTCTGGCAAGAGGCTTTCGCTTATGTCATCTTGCTTTAGCTGCTCTAACAATGAGTCAGGTCAACTCCTGAGTACTATGAACTCAATTCTGAAATATGGAGGAAGGTTAACAAAAAATAAAATAGAGCAAAATAAGGCACAAGGGTTAGCAACTACCAGAGGACTTCGATTAGCCCAGAAACCTCCCCATTTTTAAACTGCCACAAATCTCCAGCTATTTTTGCACTAATTAAACTTGCTTTTCCTTCAAGTATTACTAGCTGTAAAAATAACCATTCTTTTTTTTTTCTTCATTTAATTATTGGTTTGGACTGCAGTCATTTTCCCCTACTTTTTTGGCCAAGATTCAGCATTTCACCAACAGTAAAGGTTTATTAAAAAGCTTTTTACAAGTCATTATAATATACACATGTATAATAAATGTAAAATCAGAAATTATAACAAATGTAAACTTGTCAGAAGCTCTCAGATTAAAAAAAACCAAAGTAGTAAGTCCATCAATTTACTATTTATAAGAAATACACACAAAAAAATTACAATACAATACAGGCAGGTTAAAATAGGATAGAAATTGGTGTCATTATTCATTCTATTAATGTAAATCAAAATAGCAAGATCACAGATTTAAAAGTTACTACATAAGGCTAAAACAGAACACTCTCTAACCTGTCATTAAAAAAAATAAAGCCCAAATCCTTATTTTGGAAATGAATGAGCACGTGACATCAGTCAAAGAAATCAATGAGTACATGACATAAATCAAAGAAAAAAATTATGACAGAAATTAGAAAAATATTTACAATTGAATGCCCATAAAAATAAAACTTTTAAGACACAGCCAAATCAATACTTGGAGGGAAATTTATGGCCTTGGATAAGTACATCAGAAAATTAAAAGATTGGAAAATTAACGAACTAAATGGTAACTCAAAGTTGGGAGATATTAACAGGTAACACAAAAAAAGAAGGAAATAAGAGGCAAAAATTAATGAAATAGAAAAGAAAGGAAAACCTAAAGCTTAATCTTTCAAAAGAAAATTAAAAAGGTAAAATGCTGACAAAATCGACCAAGATAAAAAGATAAAAGACTCAAATAAGAGAAATGAAAAACAACTACAGTTATTATCAAGGTGAAAAGAATCTTAAGACAATAGTAGGAATATTATGCCAATAAATTTGAAAACTTGGATGCAATGAACAATTTTCCAGAAAGGTACAAAAAATTGAAGCCATAACAAGAAATAAAAACCTGAACAGATCTATTCATTAAAGAAATTAAATCAGTAGTTTAAAAACTCCCTACAGAAATGCTCCCATGAAAGCCATATATTTTTATAGATGAATTCTACAAAATCTCAAAGTACAGATATTCCCCATCTCATGCAAATATTCCAGAAAATAGACAAAGTTCCCAGACTCATTTTGTAATTGTTAGTGCAACCTTCTTACCAAAACTGAGCAAGTTCAGAAGAGAAGAAAACCCTCACATTCACATCGTTTCAAAAATTTAAAAAATTAGCAAATGCCAGCAATGTACTGAAAATCTAATACATAGAGCCCACTGAAATTATCCTGAGAACTAAAGGATACTATTAAAAAAATCAATTTAAGATCAGAAATGAGACAAGGATGTTATTGCTCTATTAGGATATAAGATCAAAAGCCAACATGGCAAAACATCAAGATCTATTAAATCTGGGTCTTGAGTACATATTCTCTATGTTTACTATTAAAATATAACTGAATTTTTAAACTTGCCTTTGTCTCTAGATCAACTCTTGTTGAGAATCTACATATTTCAAAATGTCTGGCTTCATTTAAGGAGCTTTTATATTTATTATCCAGAAGCTAAATGCAAAATATTTCTAAAGATTTAAGATTTAGAAAGATTTAAATCTTTCTAAATGCAAAATCTTTCTAACCTAAACACACTTTGCGTTTTTCTCTATACCATCACATACATTATTTGTTTCTCACCATGGCAAAAACATTCCCATTTTTCAGATGAAAAAAATTATGCTCAATTCGATGAAGAGAGCTGTCCAACATGTCAAGGATAATAAGTGGTAGCACTAAAGAAGGACCCAGATCTTGTGTTTTTTTTCAGTCCGGTACTACTTCCAATGATAATCAGGAGCTAATAAAATACCACTCCTTTGTAAGAGTTAATGAAAATCTACATTTTGATTCATTTGGTTAAATGACTAAGCCAAAGCTTTTCCTGGGCACTCAAAAACACAGAACACTATAAAGTATGATCTTTAGTTCTTAGAATAATAATGGGAAGGCACGTATTTGCTTACATGGCAGGCTTAGCAAGAAGCTGGAATCCTCCCATAACCAGGAAATTTGTAATAGATGTGCAATACCTTGAGCAAAAGAGAAAACAAGTATGTTAGTGTTAAAATGTAAATTTGTTCTTCAGAATTTTCCAACAAGCAACTGGAGCAGATACTTCTTTGTATCTCACCAATAAGTTTCAGTACTTTTGTGATGTCAACATTCATGAACTGTAAAGGACTGAAAAGAAGGGTAGGTTATGTGATAATCACAATACTCAGGTGGGAAAAGCCACTTTAGTGAAGATATTAATATATATTATAAATTTAAAACACACCTAAAATTATGCAAAAGTTTCTACAATTTGCTTGGTAGATTTTACTTTGGTAACTTAACAAACTTGAGAAAATATGATTAAAGTGATTGGCTTTCAATGAAAATTAAGTCTTCAGAAATAATAGAGAAGGAAAGAAATATGTTAAAAGAGCATGAGTGAAACTTAGAAAATGTTGTTTAAGTTTTGACCAATTGCTAGAGAATGTCTTGGTATATTACTTGAGTCGTGTATACTTCTACCATACTCTCAGACTGGCAAAATGGAATCAACTAACTGACTTTCGGATAGGGCAAATTCCTAACAAAAACAGCCCAAAGGGGGCGCCTGGGTGGCTCAGTTGGTGGAGCATCCAACTCTTGATCTCAGGTCTTTATCCCAGCGTTGTGAGCTCAAGTCCCACACTGGGCATGGAGCCTACTGTAAAAAAAAAAAAAAGCTCCTGGTACTGTACACTTAGAAATGGTCCTGTGGTCCTGCTGGGGTGTCTGGGTGGCTTAGTCGGTTAAGCATCTTACTTTGCCTCAGGTTCATGAATTCTAGCCCCACATCAGGCTCTCTGCTCCAGCACAGAGCCTACTTCAGGTCCTGTGTCTCCCCCTCTCTTTCCCTCCCCTGTATTCACTCTCATTCTCTCTAAATTAAATAAACATTAAAAATAATAAGTAAAACAAAAATAAAATAAAAATGGTCCTGATGGTAAATTTGATGTTATGTGTATTTTACTACAATTAAAAATTATTTTTAAAATTCATAAACAAATCAAGATTTTTTTTATGTGCCCCACTAATATGAACAAATGGTGTTAAAAAATAGTCCAAGGTATCAAAAAAAGCATTTCTAAGTATAGGTCCTCAAGTATCAGAGAACAAAAAGATATAAAAAAGATTATGAAGTAAATAAGACAAAAAAGAACTATACTAGTAAAAGCTGAAACCTTCACACAAACAAAATCTAGTTTAAAAAAGTAAAATGGCATCAAATTATGTATTTTTCATGTCTGAAAGAAAATGAATTAAAAGGCTTCAACTTGGGTATTTCCTCTCATAAAATAGCTGCAAATATATTCAATTTTGTGTAGAATTAAAACCACTAATCTATCTGCATATACATGTATAAGTGTGAAAGGAAGTATACTAATATTTTTTTTTAAATATTTTTATTTATTTCTAGGAGAGAGAGAGAGACAGCGTGAGCAGGGGAGGGTCAGAGAGAGAGGGAGACACAGACTCTGAAACAGGCTCCAGGCTCTGAGCTGGCAGTCAGCACAGAGCCTGACATGGGGCTCGAACCCACGAACCGCGAGATCATGACCTAAGCGAAAGTCGGACGCTTAACCAACTAAGCCACCCAGGCGCCCCAGGAAGTATACTAATATTATTAACAAGGGTTATTTCAGGTGGTAAGATTATGGGCAACTTTAAATATCTTTTTTACTATCTTTATTTGTATAATTTTCAATGATAACATATTACTTATATTAAAAATAACCTCAACAAAATACCAATAGAACATGAACTCCTTTTCACTGGCTCTGCACTGTGGCTGCATGATCTTAGAACTCTACACAGTGCCTGATACTTAGTAGATAATCAGTCGATATTTGCTAGATGGATGAGGTATTAATAAAGAATAAAATTTTTATTTCAGCTCAAAGCATTGTTATTTTAATACATATTAAAATAACAAACTATGCGTCACATCATAATGTCAATATACAAATTAAGAAAAAGTAAGAAATACTTAAATTTTCAAATACATTTGATATTTTACTTGAAAAACATAAAAAGAACTTTGAGGAGAGTTAAGATAATATCTGAATAAAGATATTAAGGAAATATCTTTATTTTGAAGATAGTATGGTCTTTAAATCCTCCATTTACACGACAATGAAAAACACACAAAGGAACAACTCGATATTTACCATTAGCAGTTAGTCTTAAAATAATTGGTTCAGTTACTTATTTCCTCTAATTTTAGTACAATTTATTTAAGTAAGCAAAATTCTTCTTTAAAGAACCATATTTATTATAGTATATTTTATGTAAATTAAGTGTACTATCAATCATTCTGCTAGACTATAGAAGGAAATATAATTGTTTTTAAGCCTCTTTTTCCCCTTAAAGAAAAACTAAAATTTTAGCAATGCGGAACTATAGTTGGCTTAAAATTAAAATACTGCTTTGCAATTTCTATTACCTTATATCACTGTCCCTAATCTAGTCTCTTCTGATTAAGGAGCTGTTCTCCTTGGCAGAATAACCCTGCAGAGATTGAACATGACACGGGACTGGATACTTGCTCTGTATAACTATCCAAGAAGAGACTTGCATGCTTCAGAATGACCAAACTCCTGGCTTCCTTTATCCCGTGAAGGAAGCTGCTCAGTGAGGCTCCGTGCTGACCAATTAGGTAACACAGCTTGCTGAACCGGCTCGCCACCTCCTGCAACAGCTGGACTGTACTTGCAGTGCCCAAATTTTCTGTAACAAAGTGATGATGATGATGATGACATAACCTGAAGGCTCATTACCTGAGTACTTTCTTATGATCAAGATTATGAATCCTCCTCTTCTAAAAATACTTAACATGTTGAGATGTACTCTTGACTGTGGAACTCAAATAATCACAGTGGTAAAGAAAACAACTCCAGAGATCATAGAACCCAGTCATTTGAGAAACTTGTTAAAAACACATTCACAGGGATTCTATAGATTCTGACTCAGTAGGCCAAGGTTAAGATCCCAGGAGGGATATATTCAGAAGAAAAGCTGTCCAGGGAATTTTGAAGACCAGCCAAAAATTTGAGAACCACTGAGCAAATCCAACTCTCCTCTTCTTTTGAAGAGAAGTATCTGAAGCCAAGAGAGGGGAAGTGAATTATGCAATTTCACACAACTGGAAAGTGACAGCCAGGAATTAAACTCACTTTTGTAGTTATATTTTGGTTAATATTTTCAACTTTTTGTGCTGACTTCTGTTCTACAGCCCCTTGGACAAGCCCAACACTTCAGTGCAGAGAGGTCAATCCACCAGACTGACCAGATTGCTCTGGACTTACAGAGGATACCAGGAGATTATTTGTTTTTTCCCAGTCCAAAGTTCCTAGTTTCTGGGACATCTCTCTAAGCAGTGACGCTAATAAGCAGACAAGGCAAGAACAACAAAGAAATCACAAATCAGGACAGGGAAAAGGATGGTTTCCCTTTTCTCTCAGAGCAATCCAGGAAGCTTCCAGCTTGGCCTGCAGCTTTTCCCCTGCCAAACTCCTAGAATGTCAGGCTCACCCACTGGAGAAGAATTTATAGAATAAGCACTCTACAACACTTAAAAAGGCAAACTATATTTTTTATATAAAAAAAACTAAAATAAATAAACTGGGGTGCCTGGCTGGCTCAGTTGGAAAAGCATGTGACTCTTGATCTCTGAGGTGTGGGTTCAAGCCCCATACTGGGTGTAGAGATTACTAAAAAATTAGTAAATTCAAAGAAAAAATAAAATAAACCAAAAACAAAACAAATGCAGATAATCCCTAACTTACAAAGGGTAGCACTCTGAAAGACCATAAATTAGTTATTTGAAAAAATAGTGGTTTTCCTCCCATTATAAGATTGGGCTGACCCACACAAACCAACATCAACTTAACGTGGAAAAACTGATGTGCTAATAAGACGAATTTAAGTATCACAGTATTGACCTGAATTCTAAGTCTTCAGAGGGGGCTAAGTAGTGTAGGAAAGAGAAACAGAAAGAAAAGTTCCTCTCCATTTTTTATCTGCAGGGCAGAACTTAGAAAACTTGTGAAATAGTGAAATCTGATCTTCAATAACTACTCCTCCCAACCTCCATTCTGTATTCCTTTCTAACCTCCTAGAAACTCTAGGGTCTAGTGTACGTGGACAGTAGCCACCACCACCCCTCCCCCCAGAACTACTATAATCCATTCCCTCTGTGTTATTTCTTCATCTTCAATCCCTCTTTGTTGTTGACAACTCAGAAAAGAAATCAGACTTAACCAATTCATGGTAACGCAGGATGAGACCCTGAACACTCTTATCCATGTTTTAAGAGACTACTTGTAAATTTAAATGAATCTCTGCTTGGTATAATTCTAAGAACTAGAACCAAAAAAGAAAAGAAAAATTCAGGTAGTATATGGAAGATATGTGAGGATTTGTGGAGCTAGAAGTGTTGTTTACAAGTCTAGGTCCTAGGATCAACTTTCCCAAAACTGTTTTTGCTTCTCTGCCATGAATATCCTGTAAGCACCACATCCTACTTCCACAAGGACAAAGAGCAGTGGGGGTGAGTGGTAGAAAACTCAGGGCAGCTGGGCTACCGACAAAGTGCAAACAGTTTGTAAATTGCTGACTGCCTGTGTACAAAAATAAAGAGAATGGATGGGGAGCCTGGGTAGCTCAGTCCGTTGAGTGTCCAACTCGTGGTTTTGGCCCAAGTCATGATCTCACAGTTTGTGGAACAAGCCCCACGTCAGGCTCTACACTGTCAGCAAAAAGCCTGACTGGGACTCTCTCTCTCTCAAAATAAATAAATTAATTAAAAACAGAGAGAGAATGGAAAGAAAGGAATAAACCATGACTCAAGAAGTTATTTTTTACTTCTGACACAGTTAGAACAGATAAGAGTCCTGATAACTGAGGGAGTTGGGGGGTGGTTCTACTTACCTAAACTAAGAAGAGGTCTGAGGATGTGAGATTTGATGTCACTGAGTTTTGAATAGAACCGTCTTTCCGTAGTTGCCAACTCATGGAGACTGGCAATATAGCCCATAACATTTTTGTCCATCAAAGCTAGATAGCTATCTTTTCCTGCAATCACTCTGCTTATATATCCGAGCTGAAATAGAGAAGAAGAAAAAGATTAAAGGTAAAATATAATTTACTAGCAGCAGTCTGATGCTAAAGCTGGCTCAAATCAGCTGGCAAGAGCCCAATGGGAAATATTCAGGAATTTTGCAAGTTAGTTATTAAACTACTAGTAGCTTGAAATTAGCAATAGTAAAATTACCCCCCAAAATTGGCAAACACTACAGACAAGGGCTAATTTTTTTGTTTTGTTTTAGAGCTGATTTACCAGTACAACACTGTTATATATATATCTGGACCAATATGTAACTATATATATATGTTTTTAGTTACTGCCACAATATCCCTTATTTCATACTAGATGTGTTTTGAACCAGAGACATACTAAATATACAAAGACCCAAATGGCAGAAATACATGTCTCAGGAATGTTCTTTTTTTATGAAATAGGAAAATGAGAGCAGAAATGTCTATGCGATATACCAAAATATTAAGGGTATAGGAGTTATCTTGTCTCTCAAAAGTACAACCTAAAGGGATTCTATTTAAAAGGGATTTTTTTGTCATTTATCTATTACACCACTGAACAAAAATAATCAATGTATACACAGACCCCTATAAACCAGGCCACCATTGCAGACCCAATGGACTACTTAATACAACATGGTAATAAAGATACATGTTAGAGCCTCATTCCTCTTATCAGCCTATTTCATCATTTATCCACACTGTGAAACCTTTCATGGGGAATGTGGATTCAGGGCCAACAACTACAAAGGGTCAATTAGTATGTCTGGAATAACAGGATATTTATAGCTCAGGAGCCAAATCCTGGCCAGTGCTGCCTTTAGCAAGAAAAATTTTGTCCCTATACATTCATAGCTTACACATGTAGCCAAGAAAAACAAATATGAAAGATAAAAAACAATCCATAGGATATATTATTAAGAATAAGAAACCCAGAATGTACTACCTTTGAGGGTTAATTCCCTTACAGCATTACCACTTTGAGGATGTGAGTTACTTTAATGAGGAAATAGAAAACCAGAAACAGGCCAGTGGTTTCAGTTTATGAAAAAGGGACAGGAAGTAGGAAAGCAAAGAAATTCAAATGAAAAAGAAGAGAGTAAACAGCAGTAAATAAATGAAAAGTCAACCGAGAGAGAAGGAATGGGAAACAGAGCACTGCTGGTGGCCTGTTGGGTCTGCTATGAGCCCACCATGGGCCTCTGCAATTTTTACTTCCCATTTGCAATTAAACACTCATCTCTTGAGGTGCCTAGGTGGTTCAGTTGGTTAAACATATAACTCCTTTTTTTTTTTTTAAGTTTGTTTGTTTATTTTGAGAGAGAGAAAGAACATAGGGAACAGGCAGAGAGACAGGGAGAGAGAATCCCAAGCAGGCTTCATTCTGTCAGCACAGAGCCTAATGCTGGACTCAATCTCATGAATCATAAGATCATGACCTGAGTCAAAACCAAGAGTTGGACACTCTACCGACTGAGCCACCAAGGCACTCTAAGCATCCAGCTCTGGATTTCGGCTCAGGTCATGATCTTATGGTTCAAGGATTTGAGCCCTGCATCGCATCGAGCTCTGCACTGGCAGTGTGGAGTCTGCTTGGGATTCTGTCTCCCTCTCTCTCTCTGCCCCTCCCCCACCCCTCTCAAAATAAATAAAAATAAACTTTAAGAAAATCTGATCTATTTAATTCTATTCTAATTTACCTCTGAGAGCTTCATGAACACAGTCAGGAAACTTTATTGTGAAATGTACTTTTTAATATTCCTACATGAGTGTTAATTCAACAGAACTTATAAAGGACTTGCTGTTGAGAATACAGCAGTAAATGAGAGAGCTTAAAATCTCTACTCTTAAAAATCTTACAGTTGAGGACAGAAAATAGACAAAAAAAAGTAAATTATACAGTTTACTAGATGGTGATAGGCACTGTGAAGAGAAGTCAGAAAAAGGAGATAAGGAGTAAAGGGGAATGGAAAGGGTTTGCAATTTTAAATATAGTAGTGAGAGATATTTAATAACAGGCATACACATAAATAATAAAAAAAACAAAAGACTGCTCATGTGTTACAGAATGTGGGCCTTATGACCCAATTCCTGTTCACCTTACTACAGGAGAGAAGTACTGGAGTCTTAGTACCACTGTGATTCTCTGGAAGGTTGTCACCTTCTGTAGGATCCTGTCGGCCACTGTAATATAACCCAGGTTGAAAGTCTTCTGTATCCACTAAAAACAGGGAATAATCCTGGCCTGCAGCTACACTCCAGACTCTATTTTCACTGTTCACCTGTAACAACAGCAAGAAATTATCTGATGAGATAAAAGAATTAAAGAGAAATTAAGATCCACCAGAAGTGAAATGTTAGATTAGTTAAACAGGTGTGCTGCAAAGTCACTCAAACCTCAGATGGCAAAACTCACCCAGTGATGTGCCTGATTAATTGCAGCACAGATACAATCCCTTGTTCAGCTTTTCTTTCTTTCTTTCTTTTTTTTTAATGTTTGTTTGTTTATTTTAGAATGCAGAGCCCGATGTGGGGCTCAAACTCATGAATTGTGAGATCATGACCTGAGCTGAGGTTGGACACTTAACCAACTGAGCCACCCAAATGCCCCTAACCCTTCTTCACCTTTTAAATTTAGAACTAGATTATTTTTATAAAAATCCAAAAAATTGGAATTTAAAAAGGAAAAACCATAGATCAATTTTCTTAATAGTTATTTGTGGAAGTCTCCACAGTATGAGGAGGCACAGAAACTTCTAGAGCCTTATTCTGACAGCTAGGACACACCTCTGTCCATTCACATTACACTGTGTACAAAAAAATAAAATAAAATCAAGACAGAAAGAAACAATGAAACAAGATAAAATTCCATTCTAACCAACGAAACCCTTGGGCGCTAAAATTCAGTTTTCCTACTTGGAACTCACTACCTCTCTGATATGACTTCACTGTGCCAAGTCCCAGGATGTTGGAACAGGTGGGACCCCTCAGACGCCCATCTATAGGGATCCTCTAAACCAGGGGTTCTCAACGAGCAGTCTTTGAAGAGCAGCAGCGATCACCTACAACCTGTTAGAAATGCAAACTCCCAGGCCAAGAAGCTACTAGGGGAAAGACTCCGCAATCTGGTTTAACACATTCTCCAGGTGATGCCGATGTGTGTAGAAGTTTGAGAACCCCTGTCCTGAACCGATGGTTTTCAAACCTTAGGATCCCATGTAGTGATTTAGTAGCCACCATGGAAATGCAGGTGCCAGCGCTCTGTCCCCATCCCCCCTCCATCCTTCAGCTAAAGTAGTACCATGTTTATCCACTTTATGTATGGGATTACACAGAATATTTCTTTTGAAGAAAGTGTTTTGCTACGAAAACTACTGCCCCAACCTCCAGCCCCGGCTTTAGCTGTGACTTCTATACTAATAAGCAAATATCCTCTCATCTGTTAGATTCTGTGTTTCTAGATGGGCTCCAAATCCTAGGTGATTAGGTGATTGTGTGTGCATGTCTCCACTACTTTATAGCTATCTTCTTCCTGTACGACTCCTCAAATTCAGGCTATCCAAATAACTGGCTTCCTGTTAACTCTGTAAAGAATGGAGTAAAATTTCTGCAAGAGAAGAGTCCTCTTCCCAGTCTCTAATCAAAACTAATTCAGATCTCATTCTAACTTGACTTTTAACTGACAGATTAATTAAAACAACTTCAGAATGTTTTTCTCATCTTTCCCACAAATATAAAACCAAAATCCTGATGCTGTATTTTTATATGTACAGTTAATAAGTAATGAAACTAAAATCTTATTCTCTCTTGTCCGACTATATAGTGTTAAATAAAAATTTGATTTCCAGAGCATCTCAACTCTACATTACAGAGCTTTCCTTGGTAAGAATAAATGTACATTCTATTCTCTGAAATAAAAGCAGGGAACAATGATTTGCCACATTTTTTTGTTATAAAGTATCAGTAATTAAGATAGCTTACCACTGAAATGTTCTATACTGAAAACACTTAAGATTGGAACTAGGATGTAACAACTGTTCCCTAATGTTTTATGTAAGTCTTTTTCCCTCTCAGTGAAATGAAGTTCACTAGAAGGAAAGGCAGCATGGAAAAGTCTTATGAAGTGATGGATGCACAGGGCACTCTGAAAACATGCATTATTGGAATATGTATTATCTGTAGTTTACATGTGAATCATGTTCCTGAAATTGAAGGAACTGTCCTTTTTATAGTCTCTCAGCAGATGGAGCATGTCTTGGGATGGGGAGACAGCACAATCAAACTACAAATATATAGGAGCTCCATATGCCATTCTGTTAGGCTACCACCTGTGTACTCCTTGCCCTCTACCCTTCAAAAAACAAACCTTGGATGAGGAGTCAATACTATTAAAAAAAAAAAAAGGAGTCAATACTATTGATGAGAATTTAGTATTTCCACAGGGACTGGGGGCAGAAAAAAAGACTGACAGACACTCCTCTAGAACTGCACCAAAGGGACTAGATCTACCAATATCTGAAAGCATTACATAAACTAAAAACTAAAACCAATTCATACGCAGTAAAGAAATCATAGCTTCACTACAGAAAAAGATTTATAAAAAGGTTTTACTACTATGACTTTGTGTGTAAGAAAAACCAAAAAAATACCACCACCATAATGTTATATAAAAGTCAAACTTAAGTGAAAAGTCAGAAAGCAGACATTACTTAGTAGTGTAAAGCTGAAAAGTCAACATCATAATTCTAGAAACATTTGTTTTAGAAGAAAGAACTTTTCATTTCTATTTAAAAAAAAGACAAAAAGTTATGAATATTCAAAGTACAGTGGAAGCTAAGAACAAATGAAATATAAACATATTATTTTAAAGAAAAGAATATTTAGCCTGAAAATAAGAAGCTTCATGTTTAGTATATGAAAACAAATTTATTCCAAATATAAGATTCTAATTTTTAGAATATAGAATAGAGAAATATAAAGTGTTATAACTTAGAATTCTGAAATAATTTGTTATAAAAGTCAAGTTCTCAAAAGTACCTTTGCAAGACGAGGAACTGTTGTTGGAAAATCAGCATGCCCAAGTTGACCGAAGGTATTGCTACCCCATGAGTAAACCTATTAGAAAATCACAAGAAAGTAGGTAAGAGTTGTAAATCTGATCTTGCATATCAATTCTGAACCTCTGTAACATATACACATGTATCTATGTATACATATATATATATATATATATACACACACACACATATACACACACCAATAGTTACACATATTACTTATAATCTTTAAAATAAGAGATACTGAGAAAATCCTCTTTTATTTTTATTTTTTAATTTCTATTTTTTTAATGTTTTATTTATTTCTGAGAGAGAGAGAGACCATGTGAGAAGGGGAGGGTCAGAGAGAGAGGGAGACACAGAATCTGAAACAGGCTCCAGGCTCTGAGCTACCTGTCAGCACAGAGCCCAATGCAGGGCTCAAACCCACGAACCATGAGATCATGACCTGAGCCGAGTGGGCTGTCCAACCAACTGAGCCACCCAGGCGCCCCAAGAAAATTCCCTTTTAAACAAGACCAGACATAATGAGCAAACGGTACACAGGAAGACAGAGTCCAAGGGTTAACAATAAACTAACATGTCTCAGGTGTTTACTACCTGCCAAGTGTTGTTGCTAACATTTTCTCTGTATTAATTAATGCTTAATTCTCATGACAATCTTTCTTTACAGATAAGGAAACTGGCTCAGAGAAGTCACAAAATTTGTAAGTGGCAGAGCCAGGATATAATCCAAGGAATTGTCTTATACTGCCTCTTACAAAGAAAGCGATAAAAAAATACTGGGAAGTGCTATAAAGAAAACTTAATCATGATTCTTCTTCTGGTTTTTGTTTTGTTTTGTTTTGTAAGTTTATTTTTTGAGAAAGAGAGATTGCATGACTGGGGGAGAGGGGAGAGAGAGACAGAGAGAGAGAGAGACAGAGAGAGAGACAGAGAGAGAGAGAGAGACAGAGAGAGAGAGAGACAGAGAAAGAGAGAGAGAGAGAGAATCCCAAGCAGGCTCCACAGTGTCAGTGCGGAGCCCTCCTCGGGACCTGATCTCACAAACCATGAAATCATGACCTGAGTGTAAACTAAGAGCTGGATGCTTAACCTAATGAGCCACCCAAGCGCCCCAGTGATTCTTTTTTCTGTAGCTAGGAGTACTATGAAATGACTAGAACTTCTTTTCACATATGAAAAGTCATTGCAGGAGAAACACAAGTACCTATATTCCAATACAGACAAAAGAAACTGGTTTATAGTGTCTATGTTTAATGAAAACGGTTTTGTTTCTTCTGGTTTTACAAGCAACTCATGCTCACTGTACAAGACTGTCACAGTACAAAGAAAAAGTGAAAACAATTAATTGACCACTCAGAGACAACTACTATTTTGCTTGGGAAAACATAGATACATGATGCTAGAAATTTTAGTGTCAATTATATAATAATGTATATAAAAATGTAAAGCAAAATGGGACAATACTATTTAATGCTGTTTTCTGACCTGATATGTTTATTTAACACTATGCACTGACTTTACACAAGCTACATAATTTCTCTAAACCTCCCTTTATCTGTAAAATGGAAATAATACAGACAGTGCAATGTAAAACACTGGAAAGATCAAATGAGATATAGTACTGTTGCCCGACACACAGTAGACACTCATTAAATGATGGTCCAATTTGGTCATGTTGACCTTCGATGAAATTAAAATCAGCTTTTAATAGTTTGCATCCTACCTGGGATTTCGCAGTGAGTGCAAGAGAATGGTAACCACCTGCCTCCAGATAGATTACTTCTTTCCCATCGAGACATTTTACACATAGTGGTTGAAGCCTTAAAGAAAAAATACATACACAAATTCAAGTAAAAAGGCTCAGCAAGAATCTTGACCTTTTCCAAATTACAGAGTAAATACTTTCAAGTGAAAATAAACATTTCAAAAGAAAACCTTAAAATAAAAATACTGGGGAACCTGGGTGGCTCCATCGTTTAAGTGGTTAAGAGTCAGACTTTGGCTCAGGTCATAATCTCACAGTTTGTGAGTTCAAGCCCCATCGGGCTCTCTGAAGACAGCTCAGAGCCTGAGCCTGCTTCAGATTCTCTGTCTCCCTCTCTCTCTCTGCCCCTTCCATGCTCGCACTCTGTCTCTGCCTTTCTCTCTCTCTCAAAAATTAACATAAAAATAATTAAAAAATTAAAATACTGAATATATATTCAATTTACTCCTAAATATTATAATTTTGGGCAGTTTTAATTTAATCTCTATCAATCACCAATTAACAATCATAATTCAGAATCTTAAGAATCAAAAGACTACTAAATGATTCATTACAGCAGAGACACAATAAAATTTAGGACACAATAAATAAAATATAACCATAGAGGGAGCTCTTTTTTAATTGCACAGTTGCCTTCACTCTGCTAAAAATAGAGACATTTACATTAACTAGCTATTTTAGATAATCATTCCATTTATACACTTTCACAAATATCTAATCTGTTAATATCATGAGTTCTTCTTAAACAAAACAGTTTTCCTTGACATACACGAATGGTTGAATATTGCTATGATAGTTATTTTGGCGGCAGCAGTAAAAAAAAAAACAAAAAAACTTGTTGGCTCTTTTTCATAAATTAAAAATTTGAACTATTCAAGTGTTCCAATGAAATACAATCTTTTTAAAAATTGTTTATTTTTGAGAGAGAAAGAGAGAAACAATCTAAAGCAGGCTCCAGGCTCTAAGCTGTCAGTAGAGAGCCTGACGTGGGGCTCGAACTCATGAACCATGAGATTATGACCTGAGGAGAAGTTGGATGCTTACCCGACAGATGGACACAGATGCCCCTCAATGAAATACAATCTTATCCTAAACATCCCTTTCTGTTCCAAGATGAATATACATCAAAGAAGAGATGGAAAGGTACATCATGGATACATAAGTCCTTTATTGTTAGGTATAAAGTCAAGACTAACAGGACAGGTTTGTTGTTGTTGTTTTAAATCGCTATTAATGATATATAATAACCTGGAGCTAGAAAGGACAGGATTTCCTCTATGAGGAAATGGTGATATAGAGACCTTTAAAGCCAACTCCTAATAGTAAATACTGGCAGCACTTACCTAGGGAGAACATCACCATGCCCCAGCTGTCCTTCCTTCCCTTTCCCCCAGGTCCACACCTCCGTTCTCAGAGAAGGCAAGAGTGCATCTGCTTCTCCACTGTATGTAGGGGTCAGAACCACTGTTCGTGTTTTAACTCGTGCAGCTTTTCTTAAGAGCCTGGGGGAAACTGAAAACAAACCAAAGATGGAATAAGGGAGTAGATGGGTGAAGAAAAAAGATAATCATTTTGACCAACTCTTGGTTTTCAAAGAAATACACTAACATGGTATTTGTGAAGGATTTCTATAGGTCTCTGCAAAAATAGAGATTTAATAGATGAGTTTGAGGGCGCCTGGGTGGCTTAGTCGGTTAAGCATCTGACTTTCGCTTAGGTCATGATCTCGCGGTTCGTGGGTTCGAGCCCCGCGTCGGGCTCTGTGCTGGCTGCCAGCTCAGAGCCTGGAGCCTGTTTCAGTCTGTGACTCCCTCTCTCTCTGACCCTCCCCTGCTGTCTCTCTATCTCTCTCCTAGAAATGAATAAAACATTTAAAAAAAAAAATAGATGAGTTTGGTAAACACTGTCTACTACATTCTATCCCCCCCATCTGCCCTTTCGATTCACATACACATTAGCATGCTAAAGGCTCTGACAAGTCCTGAAATTAAAACACTTGTTTAAATTTAACTCAGCCCCACTTCCAAGCATTTGGCTACAGAAGCCTTTCTGTATAACATTTATGTTAAATAGAAAGTCTATGTGATATCCTGAGGAATTTGCATTCTAAAGAATATGCTTAACAAAATACTAGACTAAGGCTGAGAAATATTTTTCCTATTTTAAAACAGTTAAAAGAAAAGCTTTTCAAAAAAAGTTAAGCTTTTCCAAGGTAAGATTTAAGTTTAAATATATTATAAAGGAAGCCTGGGTGGCTCAGTCGTTAAGCGTCCGACTTCGGCTCAGGTCATGATCACACGGTTCGTGGGTTAAGCCCCATGTCGGCTCTGTGCTGATGGCTAGCTCAGAGCCTAGAGACTGCTTCCGATTCTGTATCTCCTTCTCTCTCTGACCCTCCCCTGCTCACGTTGTCTCTCTCTCTCTCAGAAATAAACATTAAAAATTTTTTAAATAAATATAAATATTGTAATAAAGAAGACATTTTAGATATAAAATTTTAGGATTTCTATGATGGGAAAAAAGATTGTGAATGGGAAATACTAAAAACTTTTGAATTTTGCCTATTTCATTATTTTATACAGGACTTAAACAATGTTTTAAAAAAATCTTTTATACTATTCAAAATTATAATAATGACAAACAACGCTATGTAAATCTTGTACACTCATTTGGTGACAGGATATGTTTCAAAGAAAATCATCAAATGTCCCTAAGTGTAGACTTGTTCACTTGGTCATTAACTTGAGGGCCACAAAAGGGTGATCATCACGGGCTACAATCAACATTTTTTCTGGTAAATGTGCCTTCCACTTTACATACAGACACTTAAATAACTCTACTGGACTTTCTTCAAAGATGCATTTCAGATCATTTTAAAAGAGAAACAGAAAAAGAGTGCACATAAAATTTTTCTAAAGATATTTTGGATCACTAAGTAAAATTTAACCTAAGGAAATAAGTCTATTAGCGGTACTGTATATTTCAATGCCCTAATGACATGACAAAAATCAATACTCCACATCTGTAGTTCTAGATCTCAAATATTATTTATTCTGAAAATGCTAAAAGACATTTCAGAATGAGATAATTTTGGCACAAAGTTCTCCTTCAGGCTTAATTAAATCCATGGACTTTCTTTATGTATACACACACACATACACAGGCACGCTCAAATTAATCAGGACTAAAGGTTTTTTTTGTGTAGATGAAAATCTGGTGGCAATGTGAATTAGAAGGCAGGACAACAGAAGTGCTCACTGACACAACAGTGCCATCATAAGTGGAAGTGCAAGAAACATGGTAGAGCAGAAAAGGTAAGTTTTAGTACAGTCTAGGATTCCTAATTTTAGAGCTTTGCACAAAACAGTGTAAACCAGGGGCTGGTAGAGCCCACTGTCTGTTTTGGTAAATAAAGTTTTATTGGAATATACAGCCTTGTTCATTTATCTATGTATTATTTATGGATACTTTTAAGCAACAATGGCAAAGTTGAGTAATTATAGAACACAGACTGTGTGGCCGGCAAATCATACAATATTTCTGTTTCGCTCTTTGTAGAAAAAGTTTACCAACTCCTGGTCTAAATCCAATACTTCTCAAACTTTAAGGTACACACTAGTCACCTGGGGACCTTATTATAATGCATATTCTGATTCAACAAGTTTGAAGTGAAGCCCGAGATCTTGCATTTCTAACAAATTTCCAGATGTTGCTTGTTGTTTCTGGTCTGCAGGTCACATTTTGAGAAGCAAAATCTAAAAGACTGAGATTCCTGAACCAACTGAGAAACGCTAAAGAACCAACTGCTTAACAGACTTAATATTAGAAGAAGTTGATTGCTAATTCTATCCAAAGATAACTGACTGAGCCACCCAGGCAACCCTACTATTCTATCCAAAAATGAAAATTTCTCTTATTGAAGTTTAAAATTATTTCTAGCTTTAGGTCAAGTACAGTGAATCCCTACTTATTCAATGACCACATCTCCAACTTCATCTCTCTGGACTACAGGCCCCGACTATGATATAAGGAGGCTATCACCAAATTCCAGAACAATAAAATAACATTCATAAATAAAGTTCATAACCAGAAGCAGACATCACAAAAAATTAGCTTCTACAGTTACTTCTAAAGCAGAGAAATACATAACTTTCTTTTAGAACCACCTAAATGACCAAAATTAAATAAATTTTGACATCTGAATATGCCAGCTTTTAGCAATCTGGAAAGTTACTAATTTATTATGATATAGCACATGATGTCGGGAACATTTTGGATTTACCAAAAGCCAGTTCACAAAACCTGGCTATTTCCTTACCTTGGGACAACAATCCAGGCAGGGAAAGTCTTCGGCTGCCTCCCTCTGATTCTTCTTCTCTGATATCCACAAGACTTGAACTTTTCTTTCCTTGCATGGATTCCTGCTTAACTTGTTCTTCTCTGCTGTCTTTCACACCTTCTGGGGCTATGGAACTACTGCCTGCCTGAATTCCAGGTTCACAAGGGGCTGTACTATAGAAGTTCATAACTTTCTTAAGAGACAAGGCCCCGGCTTCGTATGTAGCAGCCACTCTCACACCAACAGCAGATGCACAAGAGACTACTAGGCTGTTTAGCGCTGAGGTGCTTGTGGTTGGTGGGCTGTGAAGATTAGGAACTGCTTCATCTACAAGAGGCTAAAATATACAGACATAAAGAAGTACATAAAAATATAATCCCTTATTCAATCAGCAATCAATATAAAGTTTAACCAAAACCATCAATATTTGTAAATATAAGACTCTAAAACAAAGGTCTCTTTTCTTCAACTTAAAGGTATCTCCTCCTGGTACTGGATTTAACTAACACATTTTATGGAAATGAGTACTCAAAATACAACTCCTTATCAAAAGTACTTCCTTTCAGTGTTGTGGTTTTCCACACTATTCAAATGTAAGCCCCAGCTGCTTTAATAAAATTAAGCACAGAAGCAGAGAGGGGAAGAAAGGTCTGGAAAACATAGCCTTTAATATGAGGTGCACTGTGACAGCCCTGGATATAAGGTTAATAAGGTTAACAATACATAAAATAAATTTTAAGAAGTATTATTATTGTGGAGTTTTAGGAAAATTTATACAGACTGCTACTAAGAAATACCAGAAAAAATACATTAAAAAAGGCTTTTCCTATAATGTTTTATAAATAGTAACTTAGACATAGCATATACAGGCAAAAAAAAAAAAAAAGTAAGTTCTACCTCTGACCTATTTGTCCCCCAAGTTATGCTCTTAAGGTCAAGCCTTTCTGCTGCCTCATGAATGTGTTATTTTCCATGATCCAGGAGCTATCTAAGCTGAAGGATTACTTTTGCTCTCACTATGACAGAGTAAAGGTGATAGGTTAATAATTAAACATTTGAGACCAATGTTCTTTGTGTTATTCACAGCTGTATTTGAAAGTCAAACTAAAGTTTTCTAATATCTTAGCAAAAGCTCAGTTGAAACTTACTCTGGACACCAGTTAAAACTTACTCAAGCACCACTGTTTACTGAACGTCATTAAATGTACAAAAAAAGCTTTTGGCTTATCAGCAGAGAAATTTTCACAATGAAAAATTTCCCTCTTATGCTATCAGAAGGTCCCAAAGGGTATATATACAGTCCTTAATTAGTCCTGAATTGAAAGCCAAACCAAAACAAAATTTTTAAATGACTTATGATTCTCTTAAAAGAAATAATTACTGTTGTCTGCACAGTACCTTAGGTACTCAATACATTTTGTTGAATTAAATACTAAATTCAGAGGAGCAAAGGACTCTTCAATTAAAATATTCAACAAAATAAACCAATATACCATATCAAGCAAAAGGTAAATACAAAGCCTATTAATTCCTTGGTGATACAGTTCCCTGTTAACTTGTTGAGAAGAACTAACCTCACCATTTTCACCCTTTGTATACAAAGGCCCATAACAGAAACAGTGATGGTATTTAGGGGGAACTGTCATAGGGGGTTCTTACCAAGAGACAGAGGAAAGTCTACCTTCAACCAACTTTATTATCCTTACTGGGTCCTCTACTTAAGTTTAGCAATACATAAAATAAATATATCAACAAAACAAAAATATATAGCCAGTAATTTTGACTGAAAGACATAATTTTAGGAGTCTTGGTCAACCAGTAATAAAAGTCAACTGTGAGATATATGCTTCATTGCCAAATATTATGATTTACTTCACAAAAATGAGATATTCTTTCAGTTACATCTGGCCAGAGGAGAAAAAACTTGTCGTAGACTGTATAAATTCCTAGTGAATTAGCTGTATGATTGAGACACTATTTACAAAAACTGAATTAAATTTAGTATAAACAGGCATTGCCAAAATTAGCATAGGCAACAAAAAATTTACATATTTAACAAAATATATCCAAAGGAAAATGCAATTTCAATGATTATAATCTAATAACCAAATAAACTATAAACAATTAACTTTTAACTTCAAATTAAATAAATTAGCAGAACGACTTCTAAGAAGTCAAAGTCCAAATTTTTTATAAGCATGTTCAAGTCTAAGAATGTTCTATGTGCATTTTTATTATTACTTTTGTTTTGTTTAGATTTTAATAATACTTTTCTCCAAACAGCTTAACAACAACAACAAAAAATCGGATATCCACAAGATTCAATGAGTAAACTGTGAAATAAAAACCATTTCTAAAAATACCTCTAAGCCATGTTTTTATCCTGACAGAGAAAAGAACACAAATAAACAATCAAGAGGTATGTGGTTTCAAAAACCTGAATAAACATCACAGGACAGTTCTTTTATGATTAAAGGGTTTTGTTTTGTTTCATTTTCTTAGAGTTTTGGTAAAAGCAAACCTGAAAGGCTTACACGAAGAGTAAAAAGCAAATTATCTCTCTAAAACAATTTGGTTTAATCAGGGAGTCTCAAATGTTACTGTATGCTACTGGTAAACAACTCTTCTCCATTTTCTAGTTTTCAAAACGAGAGCAGTTTAAATAAGATGAAGAAAATCTTAACCTTCCCCACAACCTTCCCCACAACAAAGACCAGTAAGCTGAAAAAAATTCTAACAATATTTAATGTTTTTTTAAAGTCTGCCTACAATGGAGGGATCTACCAGATAGCAACCTCCCCTGATAAAAAAGGAAAGGACTTCTCTCTATAGAATCTGGAGTTAATACAGTACAGGTGAGACAAATCTTTGCAAATATAGTTATGTTAAAAGTGTTCAGGAAAAAAACTACAGTCTCCAGGAGCCCACCAAAATTCAGTGCATTTACCCATGGGAGAAGTAGTACTAGAAAAAAATAAATGAGATTTTGCTACTTATAAAAGAAGCCCAGCATGACATCTTTTACTATCTCAAAGGGCAGAATTTGAACATAAAGAGTAATTCTGAATTAATCCAGGTTTTTCCTTATTTAGGATTGCATGATAAAACAGATTTGTAGTCAAATTCAAGCCTTAAGCATTTTAAAGTTGCCAAAAAAAAAAAAAGGCCTTCAGATGGTTTAACTCCAGAAATACCTTTATATTATAAAATTTATTTCGCAGGTACCTGGGATGGCATTGGCTTTTCGCCGTTCTCTGAGTTCTCTCTTACTGAACGATCTGAGAGTGTTTGCATGTATTCATTTACTGCTTGAGTATCAGGGTACGATGGTGCATTTCTGGCAGAAGAAATTTCAGTTGTTCCCATGATGTCTTGTTGGGAGGAAATGGCATCACCACTGGTCGCCTGAACATTTCCAACATTCAGGTCGGTATCAACAGGCAGGTCATTTTCTACATGCGTATTCTCAAATACTTCTCCCTGGTTGTCAAGGGTTTCAGTGGAGGGGCTGATGGCAGTGCTGGCCTGGTTTTCTGCCTGGGATTCTGACAGTGTCACACCTAATGGGCAACAATGACTGTCTGATATAATCACATGGTCTTCTTTGTCAGTCATAGTAATTAAGAGTTGGCTGCACTGGTTGCATCTTTCTGGGACTGGCTTCAGATCCTGGGAAGGGAGGCACTGTACAAGTGCTAAGCTGTGGAACGCACCACAGGCAACTTGTAGCACCACTCGCCCAGCAAGATGTTCCACCTTTTGTGGCTTTGTCACTGGGAAGGTGGTGGTAATGAGACCCAACTGACAACCGGTACCCCATGCCCAAATCTCTCTGCTTATTGACAATGCCAGAGTGTGCTCCTCGCCACAGGCCAGCTGCAAAATCCTGACTGCTAGCAAAGAACTGGTCTCAGAATCGGAAATGCTGACAGGATTCGGTTCTGGAACATACTGCTGGTTAGCCACTGCACACTGGCCTGCAGAGTTCTCCCCCCACATGTACACTACACCACTTTCTGTCACTGCTCCATTGTGGAAACTCCCTGATGCCACAGTAACAACATATTGTCCAACCAGGGCATTTTCTAGAATGGGGCTACTTGGACAAATCTCTGCTGGTTCACTTCTCCAGGGAAGAGTCCCAAAGCTGTAGACCTCACCATCTGAAGGTTTAAAAAAAAAAAAGAAGGAGTTAGCGAATTAACTAGAAATTTTTCAGCAAACTTTTAGTCCCCTCTAGGTTTAACAAAATAGGGTTGTTGCTGTTTTGTTCTTTTTTAATTTTCAAAAGCACAGTTGTAGAGAATTTGGTTCAAGCATAGATTATTCCACATTTATTCACCTTCTAACAAAATCACCTTTTAACACTCTGATAAATAATGAGAATTTCTAACAATTGCAGGAAGCTACTTTCAAATGAAGGGTTATTGTTCCTTTCCTTCAGCCTCATCCTACAAAGTCCTAGAATGGATCCACTACAAATGGCTATCAATGTAGGCTAACACCGGAGCAGTTTCCAAGTGTTCAAAGACAAAATAATGACCATGATAAGACACAATGAGCAGAGAACAGATACATTTGCTGACATCTACAACATTCACTACTACTTGAATAAGTCAGAGCAGCAGAAAATTATGTAGTAGCATAAAAATATTAGAGATTTTGGCCAAAATTAAGAAATCAGCTTTATACTTCCAGGTTATAAGAAAGTGCCAGTGTTAACAACACGTGACTGTCTTCATGGTGTGTACAATATCATGTATAATTTTAAATGTTATATATAATACATATTTTGTGCGATAGAGCATTTCTGAGGTGCCATTTGTTTAAAAAGCATATCATCACAACAAAACAAAGCAAGCAAACAAAACAATAAGGCTATGATTAGCTAGCTTTAGAACAAAGGGTGCCTAGCTTTAAAAATCAAATAAAGGTAGCAGTGAGTTAGACACAGGAATGAGGACCTGTTTCTTTCCAGGTGTGCTACCAAGTCATTTATCTCACTGCAGAATTGTGATAGTTTAAGGCATGCACACATGACCTGTGCTAGCTAAAAAACTCAAATGGAAATAAAGACTTGGCCATAGGTTTCGAAAAATACTAGACCATGCCCACTATCTCTACTTTTCCATATAACCAGAGACTCATCCATTTTTTTAATTTATAAGGAAATAAGGAAGTAAATTTACACTAGTTTTTCTCCCCACAAAATAGCAATGATGAGCTGATGATGAAAAAATGCATTCTTTATCTTTGGCCTACTATACACGGCAAATATAGCAAATATATGTATACACTCAAATTAACTAACCAGAACATCTATGTAAGAAAGAACAGTGACTAGAGGGAACACATGAGCTTTTATTAGGGAATTTCCAGTTTGGATAAAGAATACTGAGAAAATAAGCTCACTGGTTAAGATCTTTTAAACCATTCTTTGTAAGTGATACAGCAATATATACTTGAAACAGTTCACCAACTTTTTCAATGATTATCATTCCACTAGAGAGAGAAATAATACAAAGAAATATTTAGAAAACTCTTCTCTTTTTTCAACCTGGAGTACCTCAAAAATAGCGGTTTAATGAAGTGTCCTCAATGAATTATGAGCTAATAGTCAACATGAATAGAGACAAAGAAGCTTAAAAATTGCCAGCATTCCATCAGTACCATTTTCTTCTCTGGAAAAGATAGCACTAGAAATCTTTTTCCGATTTCAAACTACACACTTATGTGAGAGGAGACTTTTTTTTTTTTTTATAACTTTGACACTTAAGACTAGGACACTGCTTAAACATGAACAATGATAGGCAATTTATATTTTTTATATGTTTTCCCCCTGTTATCCCACTTTTAGGTATGATTCTAGAGGTTTAAAGATCATGTTCATGAAGGGTTCCTAAATCTCTTACTGAAGAGTTAACAAAACAAGAGAATTCTACTTACATATGCTTGAGAACTGTGTATTTTGAAGCCCCTTCAGCAAGTATTGAATACAGTTCACATTTTCACAATAAGGCTTTTTCCAACTTCTGGTCTAATAATATTATTGTATAGCATTATAATGAAAGTGATATAATAAAAAAGAGGCTAGAAAG
Organism: Proteles cristata cristata; assembly: GCA_017311185.1. Classification (NCBI taxonomy): domain Eukaryota; kingdom Metazoa; phylum Chordata; class Mammalia; order Carnivora; family Hyaenidae; genus Proteles; species Proteles cristata. Next base: position 345,271 of record JAESUZ010004661.1, read on the forward strand.
AATTCCATGTGTAACCCATAAATTTACCAAAGTCAGATTTAAACTTTATTTCTTAGGATTTGTCTTCCCTTAGTTCCTACAATGAAAATAACAAAGCATTACTGAATACTTAGTAAATGCTTATGGAACAGAAATTTATAAATTAGTTGATGACCGTCCTGGCTCAAGCCAAACTTGCCATGATTAAGTAAACTATTATCAAAATTAAAGGCAACTCTCTCTATAAATTATAACCTATGTTTCTATCTGTTATAAATTATTTTTATTACATGTTCTTATGAGTTGCTGTTTATGCCTAAGAAAAATTATACTGAGACAGGACAGCCAAATGGCTCAAAAAGTAGACTTTGGAATCAGACCCTCTAAATTCCAATCTTGACTCTAACACTCCAATAGCTATGTGGGCTTGTGGAAATTATTTAACCTCCCAGACTTTCAGCTTCCTCATCTTGAAGTGAGGACAACAACAGTAGCTACCTCATAAGGCGGTTGCGTGAAGACTCAAAGAGGTAATACACAAAAGTGCTCAGTACAGTGCCTGGCACGCATCACTGTTTAATAAACACTAGCTCTGATTAGCATTATTATTCAGGCACATTTAATGAACAAAGGTCTAGGAAAAGTGTTTCTGAATGTTCCAAAAGTTAATTTTTCATGTCCTTATTGCTATAAAATTTACAAACTTTAACTCTCCCTTTTATTCTAGTTACAATGTATCTTAAATTTAAGATTAAGTCTTAAATTTGATTTTTGATAAAGGAAGTAATAAGAACATATTTTGAAAACAAAAAAAGTCTAAGCTCCAATGAACTTCAAGAATTCCTGGTATCCAGCAACTCTCTTACCTGACCTTATACAACCAGGTATTGTTAACACTTCAGTTAGTACTTGTTAAGCCACACTTTTCAATACCTTCAGTCAGAAGAACTCCATGTTTCACTCCCAGGGCTGCTTGAAGAACAGTCTTTCCTCCCCAGCCTGGCAATCTCTCTGGTGCTCCAGAACAGGATCCTGCCTGCCAGACATGGACCAGGCCTCTTTCTTTGGATCCTTCCGCCTCTGCTGAGCTACAAACATTAAGGAAGACAGCTTAATGGTTCCTGTAATTAAAACTGTATTTTGGGGGAATTGTTCCTACTTTCATTAGATCTGTATTTTTTTTTTAACAAATAGTTTATTGTCAAATTAGTTTCCACATAACACCCAGTGCTCATCCCCACAAGTGTCCTCCTCCATGTCCACCCCCCTCCCCCCAACATCCATCAGTCCTCAGTTTTTGTCAGCATTCAAGAGTCTTTCATGGTTTGCCTCTCCCTCTTTCCCCCTCCATTTCCCCCTTTCTTCTCTCCCATGGTCCTCAATTAAGTTCCTCCTAATCCTCCTATACGTGCAAACATATGATATTTGTCCTTCTCTGCCTGACTTATTTCGCTCAGCATAACACCCTCAAGGTCCATCCATGTTGCTACACATGGCCAGATTTCATTGTTTCTCATTGCCATGTAGTATTCCATGGTATAGATAAACCGCATCATTAGATCTGTACCTTTTAACAGCACAGATGACCCATTTATCAGCTAAATGGTTTAGCAACTATTTAATGCTTTGCTTAGGACACAGGGGCAGAGATAAAACAACTATCTACATAAAAGGCTTGAGAACAATCTAAACCCACAAATTACTTAACTCTATCTAAGAAGCAAACAAAACCTGAGCTATTAGATTTAATAGCACAAAATTTTAAGATTCTAACTTCTCAATATATTAAGTCCTTGTTTAGATAATAAATTTACAACATGTCCCAAGCTGGAGTCTTATTTTAAAATTTTAGTTTTTAATGTGCCAAAAAAGTATCTCGTAAAAAGGAACAGTGATCCATATTTACTTTACACTGAGTAATCTCTATAATTACTATTTGACTTTTTAAGAATCAAATTTATACCAGCAACAGTAAAACTCTGCGTACTTTACTCATGTTCTAGCCAAAGAATTCTATTCATGTGATGACTCTGGTTCAAAGAACACAAAACACACAACTTCATAATAAGAACCAAACCATAACTGCCCCCCCTTCTAAGAAAAGGGCATATTAAGATACCCTAGGTTTCCTTTATATCAAGTTTCCCAGTCTTGCCACTGATGATACTTTTTTCATTTTCTTTTTTTCTACAATACTAGTGCCAATTTTTTAATGAGGCACAGAAACTTTTAAGGTTCTCTTTATTTTATAATACCTAGCAATTTCTCTGTTTTTGCTAAGTAATATTCCTCTAAATTATGATTAGGCATAATCATGGTTTTACGAGAGGAAAGCCACAAACTTAATTCTCCTTTTTAAATATCATCCATGACTAGTTTTCTACAGATAGAAGATGATTATAATTAGTAGAGCTTTGTCTGAAGACCTGAAATTGTGGGAAAAACTGGCCTCAAAAACTTTAAGATGATGAAGACAGCTTGTGCCTTTTTATAAGCATAAGAAACTAGCAACAAAGCTTGTCATTAATCAGATTTTAGTATCTTTCTCTCTTTACCAATCAACACAAATGTCATACTCCTACTTGTTAATCATGAACAAGAAAATTAAACTGAAGAGAAGCTACACATTTGTGGAGTCATTTGTGTTATCCTAAAGAGATAAGGAAGAAAGAAGAAATGGTTTTACCTTCTCTTCTTTGAGTCCATCGGTCAGGGGCAGCGCTCCATTACCAAATCATTTCTTTTTTGCAAAAGGCATGTAAAGACCTAGATGGCAAAGAACAGGTAAGCACAAAGAGCAATGAAAGAATATTTTGCTACTCCATTCCTCAGATTTAAAAAAAAAAAAAAAAAGGCAGCCCTCTAACAAGTGCACATTCACTGGGCAATAAATATGCAGTGAAACTATTTCAACTATTTCATATCCTGCCTGCCAAAGCTGAATATCTAGACTGAGACTGCCCACTTAGCTTATAAAAATGCCTATTAACCATCCAATGTAATGTCAAAGGAAGAAAAGACTACCTACGATTAAGCTGTACTTTGTCAGACAACTGGTTTTGTTTTTTATTATGAAGAAGGAAGTTCAATCTGAAAACTCACTGCGTTAAATATTCATTTCATACACATTAAGATTACTTTTAAAATGCTTCTGGAACACATGAACATGGTTTTATGAAAGGAAAGCCACAATTTCCAATTAGGAAAGAATTTCTAAATTCTCTTCAGTAATGTATCAGACTCAAATAGTTTTAATTTAGATTCTTCAACAATGCACACAAAAAATCACATCATTAAAATTAGAAAGTTTTCTATTTTTTGGAACTAGCATTATTTTTCCCAAATCAACTTCAATTTAAAACCATAGTGCAAAGGGCTGGAAGAAAGAAGTTTGGATTTTTAAATATCTGTTTCAGGGGCACCTGGGTGGCTCAGTCAGTTAAGCATCTAACTCCTGATTTCAGCTCAGGTCACAATCTCAAGGTTCATGAGTTTGAGCCCCATAGGGGACTCTGCACTGGCGGTGCAGAGCCTGCTTGAGATTCTCTCACTCTCTCTCTCTCTCTACCCCACCCCTGTCTGCTCTCTATCAAAATAAATAAATAAAATAAAATAAAATATCTGTTTGAAAACCCACCATTTAATATGAAGAGCTATATGAAAACTATGGTACAAATATCACGACCCATCAGTTTAGAAACTCGTTGTTTAATAAAGAGACAGAAATATAAACAAGCAGACAGAAATGCTCAATGCATTTCAACTAAAAATTCACATTTTTAAGAATACCAAAAGTCATGAAAATAGAGGCAATGATGTTTTATTTGTGAGAACCACAAAAATATTCGGGCCAAATTTATGATTTTTCTGCAAAGGATATGGCATGGTCACAATAGTCTGAAAACACCCCATACCAGCAGGAGTGATGTAAGAGCCATCTGTTTACTCCAGGTTGCCTGTGAATTCTTACTGTTTGCCATCTGTATATTCGGAGGAAATTATTCTCTACCTAATGCTGATTTTAGAAAGATGGTGAATCATTCAAAGTTGGATGAAGGGTGCTATGTAAACAAAACATATACCTGAATGGATTTAGTAAATGCTATTAATTTAATAAATATGATGAAGTAGTATTATACCTTGTGTGTGATGATAATTAGCTTTTAGCAAAATGTACAGTTCATGGTTTAGAGAGAAATTCTGAAGCCAGATCTAACCTGTGCTTATCTGCCAAAGATCAAGGGGTAACTACCTGCTCCCCTGATTCAAGGTAAATACCCAGTAGAAACCAGAGAACTCCTCTGGGAGGCTGTGGAAGCATACAAGCATACTTTGCCTCCCATCACTGATTCACTGAATGTGAATTTTATCCTATGCCTGACAATCAAAAATGTTGAGAACCTTTTAGTGAACAAAACAGTCAACCTTTTTTGTCTTTTAGTGTCCATTTCTTGAATACAGAGTTTTCTTAATGTTGATTTCATCCTGTGCCATATTTTTCACCACCACACATTTTTTTCAAATCCAAATGGAATTGAAACCATACAAACTGTTCTGAAACTTTCGTTATAGTAAATAACTAAATATACTAGGCAGTACAAATACTACATATGCTAGACAGAATAATGGCTCCCAAAGATGTCCACATCTTAATGCCCAGAACCTGTGAATAGATTAGGTTAATGGCAAAGGGGAATTAAGGTTGCTAATCAGCTGACCTTAAGAAAAGGAGATTACCCTGATTATCTGGGTGGTTATCACAAACATCCTTAAAAGTAGAAGAGGGAGGCAGAAGAAAGTCAGAGGAAGAGGTGTGATGATGGAAGCATGGTCAGAGAGATGCTATACTGCTGGCTTTGAAGAAGAGAAAGTGGGGAGCATAAGCCAAAGAATGTGGGGGGCCTCTAGAAGCTGGAAAAGTCAAGGAAACAGATTCTCTCCTTGAGCCTCCAGAAAAGAAAGTAGCCCTGCTGACACCTTGATGTTAGCCCAGTGACACTGGTGTCACACTTTTAAAGAGCTGCAAATAATAAGTCTGTGTTACCTTTAAGCCACTAAATTAGTAGCAAGTTGTTAAACAGCAACAGAAAGTCAGCTAATATACTATTTCATATCTTCCTATATCAGTATTTATAAATCTCTCACTTTGTTTTAATGGTATTTAATAGGTTTGACTTCTAAGAAGACAGTTAAAAGACTTAAAAAGAGCAATGGGAAAGAGAGAAATGACTGCTAAGGAAACATAATTAAGAAAGAATATTGCAGACAAATGTGGGAAGCTTATCTTCTTCTTATAAAAAGAATGTTAGATTAAATAGAGTTGGTAAATGTAATAAGTGGCATTTACCAACTCTATTTAATCTAACACTCTCTTTCAACTATGCATCCATACAGAAAGAGTAAACCTGAAATTTCTTTTTTAATATTTTTATGATCCCTAACCCAGGAAATCTTTAAGATTTGTCTCAAGCATTCAAATAGCATTTAAATTTCCACACTTTAATTGCTCTTTCATTGCTTCACATTTTTAATTGTTATAAAATTGCCTAATCATGGAGCTTCTTCTGGGGATATACCTTGCCAGGTGAATTTTAAGGTTCTCAACTCTACATTCTTTTGAGGGACAGAATCCCTAAACTTTGCTACTTTTCTTCTGTTATAGTAACTTTGCTTTATAGGCCTTTATTATATTAACTAGCTCTGATAAAGAAATTGTGTGTTTGGGAGACGTGGGTGGCTCAGTCAGTTACGCATCTGACTTCAGCTCATGATCTCATGGTTCGTGGGTTCGAACCCTGCATTAGGCTCTCTGCTAACAGCCCAGAGCCTGGAGCCTGCTTCAGATTCTGTGTCTTCCTCTCTCTTTCTGCCCTGCCCCCCAAATCATGCTCTTGTTTCTCTCTCTCTCTCTCTCTCAAAAAGTATATAAACATTAAAAAAAAGAAAAGAAAAGAAAAGAAAGAAACTGTGTGTTTTACAGTAAAATCTGGGATCCTCTTTTGCCTTGAATGGCCTTTCTAGAGATCAAGTTCACCTGTAAAATGAGCAAAGTAGACTCTAGCATCCCTTCCAGCTATTAAGTTCTATGAATCACAAAATAAAACTAGATTCATTTTAAAGTTTACTACTCTATACTACAAATTATCTCCTTTACACTGAGATGTAAAGCAATTACACTCTCAAATGGCCCTTTAAAACAAACAGAAGGGGCACCTGGTGGCTGGGTTGGTTGAGCATCCCTCCAACTCTTGATTTCGGTTCAGGTCATGATCTCATAGTCCATATGATATCAGTTCATGGGATTCAGCCCCAAGTCGGGCTCTGTACTGGCAGATGGAGCCTGCTTGGGATTCTCTCTCTTCTCTCTGCCCCTCCCCCTGCTTGCACTCTCTCAAAATAAATAAGTAAACATTTAAAATAAAATACAACAACAAGCAAACCTTAGTCCTTTACAATTTGACTCCACCTTTAAAGCCCACTGGAACACCCCCCCGCTCCACTCAACAGAGAAATAAGCTACATTGTACAAGCAGAAGGTAAACTTTTTAACACCATGATCCAGGAGTGCCCTAAAAAAATGTGCTCTAGGTGTCCAAATTATTGCTAGAAAACGCTGCAAATTATCTACAGATCCACAATACCTTAATCAGATATCTAAAGTCCAAAACTTCTGAAAACTAAAAGCTTTTTCATAACTCTTCTGATGGCAAAATCTGATCTGATCTAAACTTATTTGGGGGCACCTAAGTGACTCAGTTGGTTAAGCATCCAACTTCAGCTCAGGTCACGATCTCACGGTTCCTGAGTTCGAGCCCCCCAGTCAGGCTCTCAGTCAGCACAGAGCCCACTTCAGATCTATTGGCCCTGTCTTTGTCCTTCTCCTACTCATTCTCTCTTTCTCTCTCTCGCACAAATAAAGAAAAACTTTAAAAAAATATATGAAAAGAAAAACTTCTCTGACAGCAAAATCTGACCTGAACTAATAGAGGTTAGTTTTTACCCCTTTAGTGTGAATATTCACATATTTTGCTATAGAAATATTTATATGATTATGAGGTAGTGCCAAAAGTCTCATAGGAAGTATTATATAATACATGGTTTATATACTTTAAAGATTAAAAAAAAATCCTGAATTCTAAAACATATATTGCCTCAAGGGTTCCAAGAAAGGGATCAGGAACCTGTATTCTTTTTGTTTATTTATCTTTGTGGGGGAGGAACAGAGAGAGATGGAGAGAGAATCCCCAACACAGGACTCAAACACACAGACCATGAGATCATGACCTGAGCTGAAATCCAGAGCCGGACACTTAACTGACTGAAATCATCCAGTCGCCACTAGGAACCCGTATTCTAAATTTTTTTTTAATGCTTTATTTCTTTCTGAGAGAGAGACACACACACACACACAGAATCAGAAGCAAGCTCCAGGCTGTGAGCTAGCTGTCAGCACAGAGCCCGATGCGGGGCTCGAATCCACGAACCATGAGATCATGACCTGAGCTGAAGTCGGACGCTCAACCGACTTAGCTACCCAGGTGCCCAGGAACCGGTATTCTAACACAACTATCATTTTTGGTGGAAGTCCACAACTTTTAACTATTTTATACTTCCTTTAGTTCCTTTTATGTACTTTTAACATCAACTTCATCTTGAAGAGTACACTAGAAAGCTGTGTTGTTTACAAGATCTTCGATAGATGCTGTGTTGTTTACAAGATCTTCTATAGATGCTTTAACTATTCTAATGGTGATGATTTACATTTGTCTCAAAAGCTTTAAGTATGTTTTATGGTAAACATAACTTGCATATAGTGCCCAAATTAATTTTGCAAGGAGTAGCCTGCCTGCAAATACTCACTTGGCTCATCTTCTCAGTGGAAGAAGGGAGCCTGGGCTCTTTTAATTTCATAAAAGGCTGCCAACTTGGTAAAAGAGAAACAAGAAAACAAATCAGAGAGGTCTTTTGTCCTAAAACAACTAGGACTTGGTGATATAACAGATGTGAGTGGGGGATAAAGGAGCAGATCTCAAAAATGATTTCTAAGTTCTGCCTTGAACAACTGTGTGTTGGTAGTAACATTTACCAAACTGAAGAAAAGTAAAAAAGATAGGATTCTAAAGGAGAAGATAAGATTCTGGTTAAGGTTTTTTAAAAATTTAAAAAAATTTTTTTATGTTCAATTCAAGATGGCAGTGAGAAATCCTAGAGTACCTATCAAGAACAGCTGAATATGTGAGTAGAGAGTTCAGAATAAAAGGTCTCAGCAATTGATATACGCTTGGGAAAGCATACAGATAATATGTGAAATCAAGGCAATGGATAATATCATTGGGTATGTAATAAGAGAAAGGAAAGGGTCTGGACCAACCTGTAAGAAGCTTCTGCACCTAGAGGAACAAGCAATGACAACTGAGTGTGAAGTGACCTGAGAAGTGGAAGAAGCATGAGTCTGTGGGGCACATAAAAGCAAAGCAGAGTGTTTCCAGGAGGAAGGCCTGGTCAATTAGCTCAATGCAGCTGGGCTCTCATAGGATAAGAACTAAAATCTGACCAGTGGATATACCAACACAGATATCAATGCTGAGCAAGGTCACAGTTTCAGTGGTGGCAGAGGACTGACAGCCAGATTGGAGTAGGCTGACTATAAATGGAGGGGGTGAGGACAAGAAAGTTAAGTTCATATAAAGAATTCTTTTGAAAAACACTGTCGAAATGACAGAAAAATAGAGCAGAAGCTGGAGAAGAATGTGAAGATAAAGGGTGTTTCCTGTATGTGTAAGTTTGGGGAGATGAGAGTTGAACATGTCTGCATTGACCATGAAATCAATCCTAGATGCAAGAGGGCAGAGGGCAGAACCAAAGTCCTGGACAAAATGAAAGAGGATGGCTTCCAGAACACGTTTTGTGACTGATATTTTGCAAGAGGAAGGGCTGACATCTCAATAAGAAAGGAAACAGATATATTTAACAGATACAGACAGGATTACAGACTTAGTGTGAAGAGAGACAGAGTCTCTTAGGATGGCATCTGTAAGTAACTAGGACTTCACAGTATATGTGCGCTATCTATTCTAATCTCACTCCTGGCTCTAGTTATTCTGTTGTTTTATTTTATCTTGTCATATTATACCTTTTCGTGTACTGCATTAAATTCTTTTAGAAACAAGGCAGAATAGGGGTGCCTGGGTGGCTCGGTCGGTTAATCATCTGACTTTGGCTCAGGTCATGACTTCACCGTTTGTGGGTTCAAGCCCCACATCGGGCTCTCTGCTGACAGCTCGGAGCCTGGAGCCTACTTCAGATTCTGTGTCTCCCTCCCTCTCTCTGCCCCTCTCCTGCTCACACTCTATCTCTCCCTCAAAAAATAAATAAACAGTAAAAAATTTAAAAAAAAAAGAAACAAGGCAGAATATAAATTTTAAAAAACAATGTGGAAAAGAAATGTGCTAGTGGACTATTCTCTCAAATGCAAAATGAGAATTAAAATCATGTAAAATTTTGTTTATTCATCTCTAATAAACTTTATTCTCTGGATAAAGCCCTTTTCCCTTAATGATTTAGTGAAAGATAAATCTGCAAGTCATAAGTATATTAACTCTCAAGTGCTAAAATTTCAACAACACCACATGTATTTTTTTCATCTAATTATGTTGCAAGTATGCCAGTCTAAAATTTCTTTGAAAGCCAAAAATATTTTTTTCTTTAGTAGAGCCCAGCTGCTTAACATAGTCCTGATAAATTATACTGTTGGTACTCAATAAATATCTGTAAATAGATTAGGCTCACATAAATAAAGGAGTTCCTGTCCTTAAGGAGGTTACATGCTATCATGTTCTGTCTTTTCTGACAAGAATGAGGGCTCTCTATAGACAGCACCTTGAAAGCATAAAAATAGCAGCAAAGTTGAGCACTTTCTTATTTTCCTATCTCACTGGTTTAAAGTAGATATATTGAGGGGTGCCTGGGTGCTCAATCGGTTAAGCATCCGACTTCGGCTCAGATCATAATCTCAAGGTCCATGGGTTAGAGCCCTGCATCGGGCTCTGTGCTGACAGCCAGCTCAGAGCCTGGAGCCTGTTTCGGATTCTGTATTTCCCTCTCTCTCTGACCCTCCCCTGCTCATGCTGACTCTCTCCCTCTCTAAAAAATAAAACATAAAATAAAAATAAAATAAAATAGGTATATTGATCAAAACAATTGCAATAATTGTAGCTACAAGACTAATGATAATTGGAGAAGAGAATGACAAGACATTAAGACAGGATGACAATAAATAAGTGGTAAGCTGTATTATAATGTCCTAAAAGAAACTTGGGGGGGGTGCCTGGATGGCTCAGTCGTTTAAGCATCCGACTTCAGCTCAGGTCATGATCTCACAGTTCATGGGTTCGAGCCCTGCGTCAGGCTCTGTGCGGACAGCTAGCTCAGAGCCTGGAGCCTGTTTCAGATTCTGTGTCTCCCTCTCTGACCCTGCCCTGCTCACACTGTCTCTCTCTCAATCTCTCTCTCATAAATAAAAAACATTTAAAAAAAAGAAACTTGGACACAAAATGAATCCAAAATTACTACAGATTTCATGTAGTCATTTACACTTTCTTTTTAAGTCTGAATTGGCTGCATTTTATTAAAATGAAGTAACCACAGTTTATATTGTGAATGCAGTAAACAATACTTTAAGACACTATGGAATTGCACACATGGTTATTCCTGAACAAATATTTTCTTTTAGAGACTCAGTCGATATATTTACACATAGATCAAGGCAACTTTTGATTCAAACACCTGACTTACAACTATTCTATACACCAACAACTGCTACTTCCTGGATATACCACCACCAAAGCCTTTACCATCCATTAATGAAGGTTGAGGAACACTCACCTTCCACTGCAGCCTTGACAAACCAACCACCATCAAAGGTTGAGGCTCCTAGTCCTCCAGCTTTAACTGGAACAGAGAAGGCAATGCCTGATACCACTATGGGAGCTACTAGCCCCTTAAATATTGACCCAGAGTTCAAGAATCCAGTAAGTTAATGCACTGAATATTCAGTCAGTAGGCTAGCCTAGAAAGTACTTATTATCTATAATGTTGTTACTAACGGAATAATGCACTCACAAAGTCATTGATTTAAAATATATTATAAACTCCTGGAGGTCAAAAACTATGACTTATTCATTGATACATTCTTGTAACCAGAGTAAGCACTAGTACAAGCAGGCTACATTTAAGTGAGTACTCAGTGAAAGATGGAGCTTTATCTTAAACTCCAATCCATGGACTTCCAAATGATGTAGAAGATTTCTAGTATCTGTAATAAAAGTCAATATCAGACACAAAAGTGTCTACTTATAGCAGAAACTTATAATATGCAACAAACTGAGGGCTGAAGAGAAGGGCAGGGGTGAGGGGAAACGGGTGATGGGCTTTGAGGAGGGCACTTGTGGGAGGAGCACTGGGTGTTGTATGTAAGCCATGAATCATGGAAATCTACTCCCAAAACGAAGAGCACACTGTATACACAGTATATTAGCTAACTTGACAATAAACTATATTTAGAAAAAAAATACTAGGAATTGAATTTGAAATCTCAGGTACTGTAACATTTTGTGTCTGTTATTACATGATAGAATTAAAATTTTGATACAAATTATTTATTAATTTTTTGTTACTGTTCTTTCATTTAAATGGCCACAAGTTTTTTCTAAAAAAGGCAATATTACAGAAATGCGGCTCAATATATGTTGTCTTATTTTACAAAGCAGTAACATCTAGTGCTTAAGGTAATCACAGGGCCACATAACTCAACAGGGAGTATATACAACAAAAAAAAGTACTCTGGAGATATAACTTTCACTTACTTTTAAAGTGCTAGCAACAGGTATTCTTGATTAGGAATAAAATATTATTTAACTCATAAGTTTAAATACTGAGGTTATACTAGGGATCGGCTATTAAATTTACTATTTACTACTTACACCATTTAACACACTCTCATCATGTTTACTTATTAATACCTATAAAGAGAAAATTAATTTTCTTTCAGCATTAACTAGATACCTGGAGTCACAGTATAAAATCAGTTTTACCACACTGTAATAAAATGTAACCAACCCAAACTTTAAAAAGTGTTAATGACCACATGATATCTGTGGTAATTTTGCATCTGAGTCACTCTGTCCAAATTCCTTTTAAAGCTTTATGATATAATCTGCTTCCCTATCCTTTGAGAGGTCATGATCAGTAAGTAATATGTTTGCCTTCCCCAAGAGTCTCTAGAATTTAAATTCCTCTGCAGCCTTTTAAGGAGTATTCCTCATCTTAAGAAAAGCATTTTCCCAGGGGCACAAGTCAAACAGCAAAATAAAATTGACTAAATAACTGGTCTGTCTCCTCTCCTTAGAAAAGCTTTGCACAGTGGAACTGCACTGACACATTCTTTTCCTACTGCAGAAAGAAAGGAATTATTTTTCCAGAGTCAACTACTTTGAGACTAGAATGTAAAATAAAGAAAACATAACTGTAAGAGAGCCCTAATTATACATAAAAATTATATTTTTAAAAGAATGTTTTATTTATTTATTTTGAAGGGGGAAGGAGGAGAGAGAGGGGGAGAGAATCCCAAGCAGGCTTTGCGCTATCAGCGCAGAGCTGGACATGGGGCTTGATCTCACAAACCATGAGACCATGACTTGAGCCGAAACCAAGAGCTGTTCTCTTAACCGACTGAGCTATACAGGTACTCTGATAAAAACTGTATTTTAAAAAATTTTCTGTTTAATTATATAGATTTTAAATTAGAATTAAAATTAAAAAAATTCAAGTGTTAGTTTCATGAACTATCTTAACAATACACGAATCTGTAAAAAAAGAAAAAAAAAAAACAAATCCATGTACCTACCAGTTTTAACATATGTTAACATATTTTTATATTTGCTTCAGCTGTTTTTAAAATAGAAGGAAAAGTGTCACAGATTTCTGAAAGTTATACCCAAACCTATCTCCCAGAGTTAGCCACTATTCCTAAACTTAATGTGTCTCATTTCCATATATGTTCTTATACTTTCATTAGATACAGGTGTATGAATATACAATGTATCAATGTAAGCTATACTGTTTTAAAACTACATAAATACCAGGTGCCTGAGTTATTAAGCATCTGACTCTTGCTTTCTGCTGAGGTCATGATTTCATGGTTGGCTCCTCAGACAGGGACAAGAGTTGGGCTCTGTGCTGACAGTGTGGAGCCTGCTTGGGATTCTCTTTCTCCCTCTTTCTCTGCCCCTCCCTCCAGTGCCTGCAGGCATGCACATGCTCTCTCACAAAAATAAATAAACTTCAAAAAAAAAAAAAAAAAGAAAAAGAAAAAACTACATAAATGCACCATAGTATGTATATCCTTTGGCAACTTTGGCAGCTTGCTTCTTCACTCAATATTATACACTTGAGATATATCCACATTAATAATAGACCATTTTTACTAAGGAATAGTATTTCATTGTATTAATAAACTACAGTTTACCCCTTTCCCACTAAAGTACAGCTGGATTATTTTACTTTATTGCTATTTAAAGAGCTTCTATTATCATCTTTGTTACATATTTGCTCCGGCAATTGTCCTAAGTTTAGTGAAGAATTCAGCTCAATGGGGCGCCTGGGTGGCTCAGTCAGTTAAGCGTCCAACTTCAGCTCAGGTCATGATCTCACAGTTCGTGGGTTCGAGCCACATGTTGGGCTCTGTGCTGACAGCTAGCTCAGAGCCTGGAGCCTGCTTTAGATTCTGTGTCTCCCTCTCTCTCTGCCCCTCCCCTGCTTGTGCTGACTCGATCTCTCTCTCAAAAATAAATAACACATTAAAAAAAAAAAAAAAGAATTCAGCTCAATGAACATTTAGGTTGTAGAAGAACCCTAGAATGAAAGTTACCCACCCCAGAGACCATTATTGGGTCTAACCCCCACCTTCCTAATAGGGAGATCATGTGAAAAGAAGAACTGATGACTAAGAAAAAAGAATTGTATTTAATAATTTGTATTTAATAAATAAATTTTATAAGTAATATGTAATAAGTGAAGCATGAGTTGATTAATTTGTGGAATTAATGAGACTAGAGTTGATCTCTTTGAACATAGTTCACTGGTGGCCAACTGAAATTCTATGAAACAGACCCAGTCTTTTTCTCGTAGGAGTTGAGAGAAATGTACATTTTCTTCAAAAAAAGAAGTCTCTAATATATTAAAGAGTAACTCTACAAAAACGCAAACAGGTATTAATTACCTGACTGATTTAAATATTTTTGCTCTACCCACTTGGATCAATTAGTTCAGCTACTTTACCAACTATTCAGCTAATCTACCAATTGTGTGATGCAGCAAACATCAAGACATAATGTAAAGGCAGCACTATGACATAGAGACGGTATAGGAAAATAAATGCAACACTAAAAAGAACCATGTCAGAATTTGTTGGTATTTTATTTGTGGTTATGCCAATGGATTTTCTTAAGGACTGATATCCTACAACATCTACTACTTTCTTATTACAGATGACTGAATTATCTGGTTATCAATGGAGAAGAGTGACAAGCAAAAAAAATTGTTTAAAAAAACCCAAAAAGCTCTATGAGAAAAATCTCTAATACAGATGGAATATGTGCTAGGTTTAATTCCACAAAGTTATAAAAAGGGCTAAATGATCTAAAAATCATTAAAATCCTCAAAGCACTCTTCTGAGTGTTTGTGAAAGGGGTTCAACCTCATACTTCATAAAAGTAGGCCTTCTTTTACATCATCTCAATAATCACCAGTCCTTACCTTCTTTCATAGTTTTTTTTCACTCATATCTTACCTAGTGTTATATTAACACAGAATTAATAGAAGGTTTTTACAAGTCAGACATAGTCTTTGGAAATTCCTTTAGAATGGATGCAGCAATATTGCATAAACCCATGCCTTTTTCGGGGCGCCTGGGTGGCTCAGTCAGTTAAGTGTCCGACTTCGGCTCAGGTCATGATCTTATGGTTCGTGGGTTTGAGCCCCACATCGGGCCCTGTGCTGACAGCTAGCTCAGAGCCTGGAGCCTGTTTCAGATTCTGTATCTACCTCTGTATCTGATCCTCCTCTTCTCACACTGTCTCTCTCTCAGAAATAAATTTTTAAAAAGTTAAAAAATAAATAAATAAACTCATGCTTTTTTTAAAAAAAGAAAAGGTAGAAGATGAATAGTACTCTGTCCACCTACCCACACAAAACTGAAATCATATCTTGGTCAAGTTTTTAATACATTCTTGTGTCTTTAACAGTCAAAATGCCCAAAGGTGTCTCAAATGACAACCTAAATTCTGAAAGGCTGAAATTTGGACAGAAGGAATTCCAGTTCACATTGCTTATATCTACTTAAAAAACAAGAGGCTTACATGATGCAACTCAACCCCCGTAAAACGACCCATTTGGTACTTTATTTTCTGGATCGTTATCTTTTCAAATGTCAATACTGTGAAACAGCTTTGAATTTTTCTTGCTACAACTATGAACCTTGAATATACCAATACTAGACATAATCTGCAAACTAAGTAATAAATTTAAATTATGTACAGATTCCAAAAGCATGTCCTCCACATTAAAATACGCTTACTGAATCCCATAGTTACTACAGATCAACCAAAAATCATATTTTCTATAACTATAAGTCAATGTATTACAAAATTATCCGGAAACCATCCTTTGAATTAAAAAGTGAATTATAGGGGCACCTGGGTGGCTCAGTCAGTTATGTGTCCAACTGCGGCTCAGGTCACGTTCTCAGGGTTCATGAGTTCGAGCCCCACATCAGGCTTGCTGCTGTCAGCACAGAACGTGCTTCTGATCCTGTCTCCCTGTCTCTCTGCCCCTCCCCTTGTCTCTCCCCCCCTCAAAAATAAACATTTAAAAACAAACAAAAAATAAATTAAAAATTAATTATAAAAATAAAAAATAAAAAGTGAATTATAGTTTTTCTCTAAAAATATTCAGTTCTCTTTCCCATTTAGAAGAACGTGAGTCAGTGTGGATCATGAGATAGTGGAATAAGAAATGATTATAAAAATAGGTAGTATGTACTAAACATTTACCACTGTTAGGCAGTTTAATAGATATGATACACGAACCATTAAATGTAGAGGCGCTATTATGAGGAAGGTACTTTAATTCTAAACTCAGAATTAAGAAAAATGATACAGAGAAGTAACTTTCCCCAAGTTAAAGATATAAGTGGATGTGATGTCAGGTATGCCCATATTCAAAGCCTTGGATCTTAACCACTATGTTTATATTATTGAGATTAAAATATTCCAACTTACTGTAAAAACCAATCTTTTACTGCTTTAAATCGCTTAAGTACTCTCATTAACTCAAAGGTCAAGTAGTCACTCTAAATCATTCCTATCTGATAAACTGGGGGAAAAACTGGACCAATAACCTTGCTGAATTTTGATACCTGTTCAGAATAAAAATACATCATACAATTTTACTCTTTAAATCCTTTTAAAGAACATTTACGGCCACGAACAAATCTAAAAGGCAATAGACTAAGGATCTGCGTTTGTGTTTAACAGTTATTTCCCTTTCCCTCCTAAACTAGAGCGACTACTGTACTTGAATATGCCGCTTGAGCCAGTGTGTTTTTCCTCTTCCCTCATCATCAAAGCCCTAAGCAGGAGTACAACACTTCTGCCAACCTAGAGTTGCTTGTCTTTAAAGTAGCCCTATTACCCAAAGGACCAACACCAGCGCCAGTACCATTTCCTAATGAGAGACACTACGTTACTTTTCCTGTCGTTCGTTTCTTGAAAGAACTTCTCACTCTCTGATGGTTCACTTGACACGTGAAAGTACTTGGTTAAATTACTAATTCTTAGTATCAGAGTTATTTTCATTTTCTGCAACCGCCCTCTCGAGCCACCGAAACACTAGGTCCACCCCCCACTGAGACCTGCACCCTGGGGCAAACCCGCCTGGGACACTCACCAAGGTTCGAGGCCAGGGATTCCGGTGTATCTGCTAAGCGGCTAGAGTGGGCATTCAATAAATCCTCATGAATAAGTAAGGGAAAGGCAGCGTGGGTGGAGGCGGGAAGGGGGGGTCTTGAAAGAATTTCGCGCCGCTGACACCAATGGAGTGGCGCCCCGTCTGAGGAGGGAGGTAAAGGGGCGAGTGGGAGAACCTGGGGCCGGGACAAGGGGCCGCGACCGGTGCTCCTTAGAGGGCAGGCGCAGTCGGTCGGACGCAGGCTTTTTGGAAGACGCGGGCGCCGTCTCTGTGACTCACCAAACGCGCTCCCGGGCCTCGGCCTGCGCCTCTGCCTCTCTCTGGGACCCCCGGCCTCCCGCACACAGGAGAGCCCAGCAGATCAGCCCTGCGAAGCCAAGGGCCGAGCGGGGACTCACCCTCGCTCACCTGACGCTCCACCAGCAGCACCCCAGTCTGCATCCGGCAGGAGCTTCACAACCCAGCGGGTCCCTGAGATCAGCTGATTCACGAGGGGCGGGGCCTCCGGGAAGGGGCGGGGCTGCAGGGAGGCTAGCGTGGGTGAAGGTGGTCGGGGATTGCCCCTGAAAAATAGGTAGGGTTGGACGCCGACGGCGTCTGATAGCGATCAAAATTATCCAAGAGTCCTTGGGCACTGTGGGTAAAGTCCTCAGGAGTACAGCCCCTCCCTTAGGACAGGGCGGAGCCACCAGTCCTTACATGCGCTTGGGCGATGACGTAACTCGCAGTCGCCGGGTCCTAACTACCCTAGCGCTTCCATGGTAACAGGTGGTGATGAGCGTGATTGGGAGCTGCAGACATTTTGCTGCCACCTCAAACTGCAGAAGTCAGGTGAATAAGTTCGCTACTGTTTACAGGGAATATATGAAAATATCTTCAAACTGCTTCTACGGACTACACACAAACAGTAGTTGCTTCCGCCCCCGCAGATGACGTCATCGCCACGCGGCGCCAGTTGGCTTTAGTGTCCACACTGTATTTACTTGCTTGCAACCCCGAAGGGTGAAGTGGGGTAGGAGGAAATGAACTGGCCTTTTATGATTCCCAACAGGATTCCCCAGTGTACAATCCGAGTAAAACTTGTTTGCGTGCTCAGCGCACGGTTGCACGGCAGTCTGTTGTTCTTCGTAGCCACAGCCCCACCCCGACTCATCTTGCAGTTGGCAAGTCCTCTCAGGAAGATTTTCCGGAGCTTGCCACCATTGGCATACAGTGGGTGCTAACTCTGCTGCTAGGCAGAGTGCCGTCGCTGGGCCTGCAAACCTGTATTGGACCATCGGCGAATGGTCCAAGACCACCAGCGATGCAGTCAAGTTGTGAAGTTCCTATGCATAAATGGGTCTATTACGTTCATCCTCACCTTGGTTGCTTCTTTGATCCTCCACCCACCTGCAAAATCGTTAGTCTGCAACAATCAGACAACCTCGTCCACTCTTATACCAGTGCTGAAAACAACATAGCTCTGAGAATGGGCAGCACAGCAAACCAAAGGTGTCCAACTTCAGTAGGGAGTTCCATGCGGCCTGGCAATCTTGCTAAGCCCAAACACATCCTTAGCACATCGCTACTAGGATTTTCTCCTTTTCCCTTCCCTTTCTATTCCCGACCCCCGCATATTGATATCTTAGCCCTACCCACTCACCCCCTTCGGTAAACAGTTTAAAAAAACAACAACACTGCCTCCTTTGTTTCTGAGTAAAGCGAGACCACCAGGGATGAATTTCCGTAACCACTATTCCAAAACCTACCTGCAGCCCTTACCTACCTTCCTTTCCTTCTCTCTCTTTCTCTTTCGAAGAGATATGCTGTCCTCTCAAGATTAATCCCTCCACCCGAATTCAGGATCCCTTCCGATCTCCTTAGAGATCTTGCCCCATTACTTATCCCTTCCTTTTTGTATATTTTGTTTTCTTTCTTTTTTTTTTTTCCTCTGTATATCTTCAATCTCTGGTTCTCTTACTACTCTTTTTTTTTTTTTAATTTTAGAGAGAGCATGCCAGCAGGGGAGGGGGCAGAGGAAGAGAGAGAGAGAGAGAGAGAGAGAGAGAATCTTAAGCAGGCCCCATGCTCTATCCTCCACCCTGGGATCATGGCCTGAGCTGAAATCAAGGTAGTTTAACTGACTGGGCCACCCAGGCACCCCTTTCTTATTACTTTTATTCCTCAGTATATAACCCTATTCCTACCTGTCACATTTTTAATGTCTTTTTCTTCTGTCCTTTTGTTTGCAACCTACTTTTCTTCCTTTACCTTCTGACCTCCCAATCTTCCTCATCTCAGTCTGCAATCTCTACTTTTTTGGATCGACTGAAACCAGTAGTCACCTCCTAATTTTGGAATCTAGTGATACAGTCTGAGAAAGGAACCATTCTGTGCAGCTGTTTAAAAGAAAGAATAATCTATCTGTATTGATGTGGAATGGTCTGGAAGTTAGGTTAAGATTTAAAAAAGGTAAATGCTGAGTCATATTTATTGTAGTCCACCAATTGTGTGTTAGGTGTGTGTGTTTGAGAAAGAACGGTATATATCCTTGTCTTTCTATATGCATATATGAGCTCTGAAAAGATACATTAGAAGGTAACTGACACTGGAAAGGAGAATTAGGAACAAAGGTGGGAGGAAAACTCACTTTCCACTCTATGGCATATTGCACTGTTTGAGCTTGTAACTTTACAAATACGGTTTGAATATACTTTTTACTTATTTAAAAAACTTCTAAATGTGACAGAAGTATATAATTTTCAGTCTTCCTTTCCCTCATTTCCTCCTTGATTTCTGGGGCACACTCCTTCTGGGTTCTCCCCCAACTCCTTCCACCTTTCCTTTGCCTTTTCAGACTTGCTTTCACCTGTCCCTTAATTCTTGGACTAAATAAATATTTATTGCACACTTATTGTGTGTCAGGCACTATTCTAGACACTACAGAGGTGTGATAATGAACAAAACAAACAAGGATCTCTGTTCTGGTGGAACTTGCGCCTCAGTCTCTAGAGGTGGCAGCTATTATTAATTCCTCTCTCTATGTAGACAAATGCCGCTGTTGATGTCAAGAGATGAAATCTATTTCCTCTTCACCTCATTATGGGCTAGTTTTGTGATTTTTTTAAAACTAATAGGCTATGGCAGAAATGAACTTCTGAGATTCCTGAATCAAGGCCTTAAAGAACTGGCAGCTTCCACATCCCCCTCTGAGAAGGCAGCTGCCATGTTCTAAAGAAGCTTCAACTGTATTACAGGTTGGTAAGAGACAATGTGAAGAGATAGGCCACAAGGAAGAGTATTACAGTGCTAAACACGAGGAGAGCCTTCTGGGACCTTCCAGGCCAGCCCAGTTACTGGCTAAGAGACAATGTGAAGAGATAGGCCACAAGGAAGAGTATTATAGTGCCAAACACAAGCAGAGCCTTCTGGGACCTTCCAGGCCAGCCCAGTTACTGGCTAAATGCGGCTGAGTGATACGAGCCTGTGACAAGTGGAGCAGAGCAGCCTAGTCAAGCCCTGCTTGAATTCCTGGTCCAAATTCCCCCAAAATAATAAATTGTTGCTTTTAACCACTAAGCTTGGGAATGGTTGGTTATGCAGCAACACCTGAAACAAATGGGAAGAGCAAGAGCTAATAAACGAATATGGTGGTGATTGGGCTATAAAGAGGCAACATAGTGTAGTAGCTAAAAGCACATGCTTTTAGCCAGACAGCTTAGGTTCAAATCTCAGCTCCAGCACTTACTAGCTTTGGGAACTTGGCACAAGTTATTTAACCTCTGTGTACCTCTGTTTCTTCATCTACAAAACAGGGATAGTAAAGTTATCTACTTTACATGGTGAGGTGAGGTTTAAAGGCAAATTGCTTAGAATGGTACATGGCATATAAGCACATATTAATGCTGTTATGAACGATAAAGGTAAGAGAAGAGACAGGAAAGAGTGCAACTTTATATAAGGTAAGCAGGAAGAATCTTTCTTCTTCTAAAAGGACTTATCTGAACAGACCTATAAAGAAGCAAGGGCAAACCCTGTGGATATCTGACATTCCAGCAAAAGGAACAAGTAACTAGCAAAGGCTAGGAGGGCAGTGTGGCTGGAACTGAATGAGAAAAGTTTGAAAGAAGCTGAATGAGGCTAGAGCTGAATGAAAAAAGGTGAAAAGGTAAGAGATAAGAGAATATCAGGTAGGTAATGACGTGGTCTTTGGGGACAGATACTTTGGGGAGGACTTTGGGCTTATCAGAGCGTGAGCGATATGGGCAACCACTGCAGGGCCATGCATGGGGATTGTTGTAATCTGGCTCCTGTTTTAAAGAGATGACTCTTCTGCTCTGTGCAGAGTGACCAGAGTGTAAGAGTTTGAATGGAAGCAGAAAGATCAGAAAGAGGCTATTGCAAGAGTTGAGTCATAATGGCTTGGCCTGGAGTGGCAGTGGAGAAGGCAAAAAGGAGTTAGATTCCTGATGTATTTTGAAAGTGGGGCCTAAATATTTACTCATGGATTAGGTATGAGCTTTGAGAGAAAGAGAAAGTAAAGCCTACGTTATTGGTAGAAATGTGCTGTCATTCACTGAGATGGGCAAGACCGGGGGGAGGGGGGGTAGTATGGGGAAATGGAGAGGAAGTACCAAGTTCATATTTGAGCATGCTAGAGTTTATATCGTTATTAGGCATCTGAATGGAGATGTCAATAGGCAGTTGTATGTAGGAGTCTTGTGTTAAGGAGAAAGATCAGGGCTTTGGAACTTGATGGAAAAGTGAAGTAGTCTGAGGCCTGAGCCCCGGGACACTCCTCTATTTAGAGACTGAAAAGTTAGGGAGACCCTAGTTCAGAGTCCTTCTGGGTTTTGTGAGTGGGGGAAATACTTGTGTTTGAGAAACAGAAAGAGGACTAAAATATCTAGCAGAGTGTATGAGAAGGAAGAATGGTAGCAAATGAGGTTGTAGTGATTATGTAGGGGTTGGTAGGACAGGATATGAGGTTGTTTTTATTCCAAATGCAAGGGAAATCATTAGAAGAAAGTTTGAAGTGGGGGAGTCATCTGATCTGATTTACACTTTTGAAAAATTTCATTCTGTCTAGTGCTTTATGTGTACTTCCTACTTTATTACACAGAATATTAAAAAGAAGCTTAATTAAGGATTGAGATTTAGTAATATTAGTATTTTACTTCATTAATATTTACTTCATTTAAAAGTAAATATTATTGAAGAGTAAGTATTCATTAAGTAATTAATGAATTCATTAAGTAATTCATAACTTAATGAATACTAAAGTTCATTCTGAAAGAATATATTATAGGAGAGTAAGAACAGAAGCATCGAGACTAAGTAGGAAGTATTGCATTAAGTCAGAGGAGAGATGATGATGCTTTGGACTACAGTGATTGTAACACAAACTGAGAATTAGATAGATTTTTTAAAATTATGTAATTGCCTTTATTTGAACTTATACACTGCTACAAGATTACATCACTTTTCAGAGTTGAGAATCAGATAGATTTGAGATATCCTCTGGAAGCAGAATTGGCATAATTTAATTATGGATTAGACATGATATTCAATTCAAATACTTCCTGTTTTTTTTTCTTGAATAACTGATTCATAGGAACTCCATTTTCTGAACTGGAGAAGACCAAGAAGAAGCACCTTGGCTTGATTCAAGGAGTCTGTTTTTGGCATGACTTTGGAATACCTTTTGGGCATACAAGGGGAAATGTCAAATTGGCCATTGGTCTTTTGGGTAGAAATTGGGGCTGGATATAGAGATTTGAGAGTCGTTTGCACACAGGTGCCATTCAAAGCTGAAGGGATTAGATGAAATTATCTGGGAGGAAAGTGGAGATAAGAAACTGGAGAGGAGGACTATGCATGGGGTTGCCCAAACTTGGAAGTTGAGCAGAGGAGGAGACCGGAAAGATAATTGCAGAGAAGTCCCCACAGAAGTAGGATGAAAACTAGGAAAGTGACCACTTCACAGACATCAAAAAGGCTTTCAAGAAGCGTGACCCCATAAATGGTGTTGAATGTTGCTTTACAGTAGAGATAAGGTCTAATAAGCCTTTACGTTTGATAAGATGGACTCTCTGGTGACTTGGCAAGAGTAGGTTCAGTGCAGTAGTAGACACAGAGGCTTTATTGGGAGTGAGTTAAAGAGAGAACAGGAGGTAAGGAAGTAGAGACATCATCTTCAAGAAGTTTTTCTGTGAATTGTGATATAGACCTGGGGCAATAGCTGGAGGGGGTATGGAGTCAAGGTTTAGAATAGATAACCAAAACCCAAGCATTAAAAAGCAAAAACAAAAACAAATAGTTGATGGAAGGCAAACTAGATTTCCTATTGGAAAGAATGTGACCTTGCAAAGAAAAAAAGAAAGATATTCAAACATGTCTTTCTATACATTGTCGTAGACTCAATACTGTCAGCACACAATCTGAGTTGAATCTGTTTATAAATACAGGGTTTTGGGGTTTTTTTTTTTTTTTAGCATACATTATACTAATTTGCAAGCCTGTAGATTCTAAGCTCCCAGACAGTGTTTTTCTCACTTTTAAGTGGTGGCCTAGAACCAGTGTTTACTTGTTGTTCATTTTGACCCCATTCATTCACATTGTATGTGTATATGTGTGGGGGTGGGGCTGCATTCACACACATATATAAATGCTGTTATTTAATTAACAGACAATCTGAATGGAGTATAAGATACAGTTCATGCCCTCAAAGAAGATACTTACCACCTTGTTAGGAAAACAATCAAAATAATGATTAGAACGCACACCTGAGACGATCAGGGATCCAGGAGTTCAGCACTGAGAGAGACTGGGGGTGGTGATAGGAGAGGGATCAAGGAAGAAGGAAAGGTTCAGAGCAGAGCTGTAACCTCAGGTAGGACTTGAAGGAGGAACAGGCCCAGGAAGGGGAAGAACGTATCAGATGAGAACATGAGAAAGTTCAGTCACAACAGCAGGGAAGGTTTGGTGGACATTGAGGTGTGAATACTGGGGAACGGAGTAGGTGTATGACTGGGGAACAGAGGTGAGCAGGACAGGATAGCCAGGTTGTGAGAAGCCAGGCTGAAGAATTGAGCCTTGATTCTGTAGGTGTGTAGGGGAACTTTGAGAAGTGATCAAAGAGGAATTTTTAAAATATATCACAAAAAGACCTTTTGGGCCTTCAAAGTAGAGTTTTAGTCTGTGTATCTTATTCTACTTAACCACTAAAATAGAAGCTGAGTATGTTACACTTTTTATTCTTACTGAAGTAGATAAGATTTCTTTCCTGACAAAAATAACCTAGACCACAGGGTACCCGCATGGCTTAATCAGTTAAGCATCTGACTTCGACTCAGGTCATGATCTCATGGTTCATGGGTTTGAGCCCCATATCCGGCTCTGTGCTGACAGCTAGCTCAGAGCCTGGAGCCTGTTTCAGATTCTGTATCTTCCTTTCTCTCTGACCCTCCCCTGTTCATGTTCTCTCTCTCTCTCTCTCAGAAATAAATAAAACATTTAAAAAAAATTTTTTAATAATAAAATAAAAATAACCTAGACCTTTGTTTTAAAAATGGATGCTGAGATTCTAAATAGCTGAAGGATAAGATAGGGGCACCCAACTCTCATTGACATCAGGGAGCTCCTTACTACATGGCTGAACTTCATGAAAGAATGTAATGTCTCAAATAAGAAGCAAAGACCTGCTGATGACATATTGTAATTAAGGGGAATTATTTAAATAGAAATGCTTCTACTCATCTCATACTAAGAATAATTAGTGGATTGAATGACTAACCACCAGATGTAGGTAAGCAGATGCTAACATGCTATTTTTAGAATGGAAGCACATGGCTATATGAGAATTGCTGAGACATATATTCATAAAGTCTATATTATGACATCTAAGTAACCATTAAAGCATGTTTAAGTATCTATATCTGTATCTGAGTTGTTGTGTAATATGTGCCTAATAATGTTACACTTCTCATTCTTTCCTTGTCTCTGTTTTGTCGACTAAACCTGTTCTACTGACATATCTTAGCATTCTGGATCTCAAGCTGGGCATTACAAGTCTGTCTTTTTTTTCCCGCTAAAAATAAAAAGCGGTAGTTGGGCTAAAAACTCTTTTTTGTGTGTATTACAACGTATAACTTGTAAATTGTTATAAACATTTAAAGAAAACATTTAGGTCCCAACCTACAAAAAAGTGTCTCAAATATTTATTTGCAAGTGAGAAGTTTGAAACTTAGCATGTTTTCCCATAGAAACAGCAAGGTAAATCATTGTTTTGTTCCTGAACGAATCCACAAATGTTATTTGATTTATGATGCTGTTCAAATAATGTGCATTTGCAATGAAAAAATACAGCTGAAATACTCTATAATTTTAAAAACAAGAAGGAAAACCCGTTGGTATTGAGCGGGTAATTTTTCATTAACTCCAGGTACTTAAAAGCGGGTGTTAAGGATGGAGAGTTAGATGGAAGTTATGGAGCTCTGGAGCACACACGGGACCGGGTGGGCGAACGGGAAGCAGTGTCCGCCCAGCCATTTTAGGGCCTGGCGCGACATTGAAAAACGTGCCTCCTTATATATGTACGCAGATCAAGATGTCCTACCCTATTGTGAAGCAATTGTGATAAATTAATAAAATCCCTACAACTTGGCAAACATTTATATATAAAATCCCGTATTGCCAATCTGTTGGCACACTCCTGTAAACCTTCACCAACCGCCCCTCCTGGAGCAATGGGACTGACAGCCACGCGGTGGCGGAATTCTCGGGCTGATTGGAAAACTACTTTTCCCTTCGCATAGTGGTGAGGGGTTGCAAAACACACAAGCAGCTTGTCTTTATTAAAAGGTTCGATATTGTATTTTGTTGACCATGGGTTTGTTTGTTTTGCATTCACCTTTAATTTTTTTACTTTTAAAAATATTGAAGTTTTTTTGGTTGTTATTTTGATTTATCTTGATTAAGGGTTTTTTTGTGTGGATTTTTTTTAAATGCTCCCTGATGCCTTATCCCAATCCAGGCACTGGTGGGAAGCAGTGAGCAAGGAAGACCTACAGGCAGCAACCCCCCCACCCCACCCCCCCGCCACCATGTTATACTTTTCTGTCTTCCTTTCTCCCTCTTGCCTTTGTCCCTCCGTCCCTTCCACTTCTTTTTTAATTTTTAAATCTGTTTTTCTTACTTTGGGCCTCCAGCTCCAGCAACCTTCCTTGGCAGTTATGGGAGGCTATCCCATGGCCAGGAGCCGCCTGGCTCTTGGGGACTGGGAACTGGGGAGGGAACAGTATTTCTGAGGGGAAGAGACCTAATCTATTTTGACAGGTTTTTAAATGCTTTTTTTTTTTTTTTTTAAAGCGGTTAAACCCTCTAAATTTCAGAGCTTTGGGGCCAAGTCTGGTTTGCCCATGCCTAGTAACTACTAGTCTTATGTATATGATAAATGCAGCTGAAGGGGGAAAAAACTGATTAAGTAACTAGACAAGGAAAAGAAAAAAGATTCTTTAAAAAGGATTATGTAAATGTGAGACAGAGATTGCCTGCGATGGAATCACTTTGGCTGTGAGTGGCAAAGTCCAAAGAAAACTGGGGTGAGTCACGTGTGGTGGGAAGAGAGATTTGGTGTTTGGGATGGTTATTCCCTTGAAAAAGAAGTTGAGAGGGAGGAAAAGTTGATTTGGCTAGTTCTGCATGCTGGCCACTGAGTGGTGCTGTGGGTACAGGCTGGTTGCTTTCAGGAATGAGGCACAGAAGGGTTCAGGCATCCTGGGAAAGAGATAGGGGAAGGTCAGCCACAGAAATGGAAAGAATCAGAAATTTACGGGTCAGGTTTTTGTAGGTTGTACTTATTTGTGTTTAAGTACCCACAATATATGCATATTTTAAAGTAGTAGTAACTTTCAGGAGATATTTCAAACAGTTCTAAAACTCTACTACTTTTAGTACTGTGGAGTGTACTACAGGCCAGCATGGACGGGTTCCCGGGCTAGACCACTTTACTCTGACAGAGCAAGAAACTTTAGGGGAATGTTAAGGAAGTTTATGGGAGCATTTTATAATGCATTCCACACAAATTAACAATGTCAAGTTGGACAAGGTACCAGCATTCTTTAGTTACTACTTCTGTAGTGGACTAATTGTTCTGACTCTACATCGACTATGAGGTGCTGCTAGAAAGAAATGGGTGGAGTTGAAGACAGCAGATGGAGTATGCTCATCTCACCTCTACTTTCAGATACATATGTTTCCTATCAGAGAAGTTCTTTCATGTGAGTTAGAATATTATCCTAAATACCAAGAAGCAAAATTTCCTTTCATACAAGGGAACAGTATGCTAAGTTGATGGACCCACTGTGTGTCAGGGGAAAGAATGTTCATAGCACCTTTGAGTGTTCATGGTGTGGAGATATGGTTAAGAGCATAGACCCTCGAGTTAATGCTGATGGGTTTAAATTCTAATTCTAACACCAATACTCTAAGAAACTTTGGATAATCCTCCAGTTTTCTCGACTAAACTTTGGGAAATAATTATCTATGTCACAGAATTCATGAGATAATGTGACCTAAATGTTTGGTGAGAAAGGATCAGAAAATGCTGATAATGCCTAAGGAAAGAAGGGAGGACCAGCACAGACCTGGAGATTCTTTGGTATGACTGATTATCTCTCTATTTTAAAATTGTATCAAGGAGGAGAATGGTCAAATAGGTTAAAAGTATGGATTTTGGAGCTGCCCTGCCTTGGTTCAAATCCTGGTTCCATCACTTCTTGCGTGTGCGGCCATGGGCAAATTATTTAATACTGTGACCACAGAATTGTTATGTGTAAATACAAATAATGTGTTTGCCTTATTATTATTGTCACTTTTTTCCCTACCTATAGCTGGAAAACTTGGACTAAACATGTGACAAGATCCCTTGCTATGGACCTGATTATGCTATATTTACAAATCTATTTTTTATAAAACATTAAATTGTTCTTTTTAAAAAATCATACTGCTATATTGAAGGTGGAAATTTAAATATGGAATTGGTGTTCCCCCATTTCAGTGGACACCAAATCATCAGTTTAAGTCATATCTGGAATTTTTTAATGCATTCAGACTCAAGAAATTAAAACAAATAAATAATCATACAAATGCAAAGAACAACAAAGAGAAAACATCTGGTCTGTAGAAGCACGGATTTCCCAAGGATTCCTACAATTTTAGATAATTGGTCCTTTTTAGGTATAGTGTTCAGTATAATTGCATTGTTTCACAAACTAAGTCATTCTGTCATGAGAACACCTTGCAATTAGATTTCTTGTCAGTGAAATGTTTTTTTTTAACCGCCATTGCTTTTCAGTAGGTTCAGAATGTGGTTCTACACATATGAAATCATTCAGCATTCTTGAGTGTTCCATCTGTAGTTAACAGTTTTGATTTACAACAGGTAAACTGCTCTTTCAGAAGCCAATGCCAGGATGTGGGGAGAGCCTCAATGAGAGGCAGGAATTTAATATCAGAGCCAGTAGCACAGAACTTAAGCCAGAAAACTTGTAATTGAGGCATTTGGCATTTCGAGCAGAAATTTCCAGGGCTCCAGAAATTGTCTTCTAAATCAATAAGAACTTGTGCAATTTGTAAATGTGGTCATTGTGCTTCATATGCTTTCTCAATAACTCATAAGTTTTGATTGTAACTTTCTTGAAGGCAATGAAAAAAGAAGATAACACTGGAATTTATGCCTTCAACTGCATTGTGGAAACTAAGTACAAGTACAACAAACAGCACATGAATATGCAATAGTAATATGATGTAAATAAAGACATGTTAGCTACATCTAACAGAACAAAGGAGATTCAGATTCCATATGCTTGCAGTTCTGCTTATTGTCAGAAGACAGCACTCTCAGCATGTAAAAGTTTCAAGTTAAACTATTCCAGGAAGAAGGAAGACATGTGATTTAAGAATCCTACATTATAGCTTTTATTTGGACCAAAGATGATGTCATGTTCTTCCTGATTCATGAACTAGAGTCACTTACCTATTCCTGGTTCATCCTGTATATAATAACTAATTGAAATTTAGGCCAAATAAGTAATGAGAAATACAACCAAACTGAGATTTTTGTGCTCTTTGTACAAATACTATTATCAGAGGGAGGTGGGTGAGAAATAGGCTAGATGGGTGATGTGTATTAGGAGGGCACTGGTGATGAGCACAGGGTGTTGTCTGTAACACTGAATGCTACCTCTGAAACCAATATTGCACTGTCTGTTAACCACCTAAAATTTAAATAAAAACAAAACAAAACAAAAATACTGTTCTCAGTGTGCCCTCATGAAATAAAATTTGGAAAATTTGATAGTTCAGGGAGCTTAAACATTTTTTTTTACTATTGCTAGTTGAGTAACCTTGAGAAAGTTAAACTCTTTGAGACTCAGTTCTTCCATGATCAAGTGGAGATAATAATGGTATCTACTTCTTGTCATGAAATTGGAGGATCAGCTTGGAGTCTGACACAGAACAAGCACTGATGTGGTTGCTGTTGCTGTTGCTATTATTCTTATTCTTATTCTTATTCTTATTATTTCTATGTTTTTATCTAAAGCCTCTCCTGCCTTGTTGGGAGTAGGCAGGAATACAAGCAGTAAGTAATCAAAATGTTTAGATTTCATGTGAATATGTTTTTTAAAATATTCTTTTTCTACTTTCTTTTTAGAAAATTCTTAAACACACAAAAATGAAGTTCCATATAGCCATCACATAGCTTAAACAACTATCAATATTTTACCAATTTTTTTTATCCCCAACATTATTTCTCTGGAATATTTTAGAGCAAGGAAATTATGTCATTCTACCTTAAATACTTGAGTAGGCATCTCTAAATGTAGGATTGTTTTAAAAACATATTCACCATGCAAGATTAAAAATAAATTCTTAAGATTATCTGATACCATATTTAAATTTCCATATTTGGATCGGAAATGTTGTTCTACAGTGGTTACCAGGAGCTGGGACTGGGGGCAATGGGGGAATGTCTGTCAAACGCTGCAAAGTTTCAGGGGTACCTGGGTGGCTCAATCAGTTAAGTGTCTGACTCTCAGTTTCAGCTCAGATCATGATCTCATTGTTCGTGGGATGGAGCCCCATGTAGGGTTCTGAGCTGGCAGCATGGAGCCTGATTGGGATTCTCTCTCTCCCTCTCTCGGTGCCCTCTCCCCTCCGCTTGTGCCCTCTCTTTCTCAAAAATAAATAAACAAACATTAAAAAAATACAAAGGCTGCAAAGTTTCAGATATGCAGGATGAATAAGTTCTGGAGATCTAATGTATAGCAGGGTGATTACAGTTGACAACGCTGTGCTGTGTACTTGAAATTTGCTAGAATAGGGTTTTGTTTTTGTTTTCCAAGAGAGATCTTGATTGCTCTTACCAAAACAAGTTAACTATATGAGGTGAGAGAGATGTTAATTAGCTCATTGTGGTAAATATTCACAGTGTATACATATATCAAAATGTCACCTCATACACCTTAAATATATGCAATTTTTACTTGTCAATTATACCTTTATAAAGCTGGGGGGGAAAGAAATGTCACTTTAAAATTGATTTGTTCAAAACAGGATCCAAACAAGGTCTACATATTTTCTGTTTGTTGTGTCTTTGAAGACTTTATAATTCGCTTTTTTTAATGCCATTAATTTGCTAGAGAATCAAGTTATTTGTCCTTTCTGATTTGGTTGTTTGCTTCATTGTGGTGTTAACTTCTCTGTCCTCTATATTTCTTGTAACTTGGTTTTAGATCTTAGACAATTGATTAGATTCCGAATCTTTTTTTTTTTTAATTATTTATTTTGAGAGAAAGAGCTCGAGCAGGGGATGGGCAGAAAGAGAGAGAGAGAGAGAGAGAAAGAGAGAGAGAATCCCAAGAAGGCTTTATGCTGTCAGCACACAGCCTGATGCAGGGCTCAAATTCATGAACTGTGAGATCATGACTGAAGCTGAAGTTGAATGCTTAACTGACTGAGCCATCCAGGAGTCCCTAAATTTTTTTCCTTAGCCAAAAATATATCACAAGTGATGCTGTATACTTCCTGGCTGTTAGTGTCTGGATATCCCAAATACAGTGGAGCTAAGATTGGTCAGTAGACTCAGATGTTGTAAACCTGACCCTTCATTTTAAAGTTCCTTATCAATCTTCTACCTGATGATTTTAGCCTTCACTGATGATTGTTGCTTAGCTCTGTGACTGTATAATAATGAACTTTCTACTTCAATCATTTCTTCTTCATTTATTAGCTGATATCCGTCTATAAGGAAGAATATCCCCCTCATTAATTATTTGATAACACTGGAAAAACAATTTTCATATAAAAGACAAAATAAACTTAATTTTCCCCCTTTATTTATTATATTTAGTCATGAATTGGTTCACTAGAAACCTCTAAGTGATAATTTTGTTTAGATAAATGTATGGATTTTATGTATTTCGAGTGTTTCAATCCATTGCAGTCATTGTTCTTTTTGATACTCACATTGTCCCATCTTAAGTCAAATGAGAGTCCCTTCAAGTTGGCTCCTATGTCCTTTTAACATGATTCCCATTGACATAAGATGAACCTGGGACATCTTTCTTTTTTTAAAAAGTTTTTATTTAAATTCCAGTTAGGTAACATATAGTTAGTTTCAGGTGTATGATATTCAACTCTTTCATACAGCACCCAGTGCTCATCACAAATGCACTTCACCCATTTAACTCAAAGCCCATCCACCTCCCTTCTGCTAACAATCAGTTCTGAGACATCTTTCTTGATAACTTCTTAGATTTCATCTTCTAGGTACTCAGCCACCATTTCTCCATGGATGCTTGGTTCTTTTTAATGGAAAATGATATTTAGGGATCACAAACTGAGTACTAGGGTTGTTCATTACTATTTTTTATAGTTTGTTATAAAATCGGTTTCCATATAACACCCAATGCTCATCCCAACAAGAGCCCTCCTCCATGCCCATCACCCCCCTTCCCCTCTCCAACACCCTCACTTTGTTCTCGGTATTCAAGAGTCTCTCATGGTTTGCCTCCTTCTCTCTCCCCAACTATTTTTCTCCCTTTTCCCCCCCCATGGTGCTCTGTTAAGTTTCTCCTGTTCCACTTATAAGTGAAAACATATGGTATCTGTCCTTCTCTGCCTGACTTATTTCACTCAGCATAACATCCACCTTGCTACAAATGGCCAGATTTCATTCTTTCTCATTGCCATGTAGTATTCCATTGTATGGATAAACCACATCTTTTTGATCCATTCATCAATTGATGGACATTTTCATTACTATTGAGTCTACATTGTTTCTAGGTCTTTTGGATGACAGAATTCTTTTTTAAAGAAAAAAATTTATAAGTTCATATGGATATTTCCAAATCAAATTTAAGATAATATGATTTGGGGGCACCTGGCTGGCTCAGTCAGTAGATTATGTGACTCTTAGTCTCAGGGTTGTGAGTTTGAGCCCCATATTGGGTGCAGAAATTACTTAAGAAGTTAAAGATGACATGATTTTTACTTGACTTGTTTGATTTAATATTTATGTCTATTTTTTCTTATGCTGAAAAGTTTAGTTCTGATGACATTGTCATAATTATTTGTTTAATCCTAAAATACACCATTAACAGTTTCAAATAAGAGCAATTCTGCTAATGCTAGTAAAATTACTGACTACAATGTATTTCTCCTCATGTCTTTGCCAGAAAAAAACACAAAAGCATTTTGCTTTTTCCACTTAAAAATATATTTTGATGATCACAGACTGTCATTACATAGAGATCTCTCCTTATAGCTGCATATTACTCCATTGTTGTGGATGTTTATTTTTAATGTTTTTGACAAACTTCACATTATTCTTCATCTTATTGTCTGTTGAATGCTTGTGATAATCTACATATTCTAGAAGGGTTATAATTAAACCACGATTCCTATTAATCTGGATAAATTTGGACAGAATGCAAATATTGGAAAAAAAGTGTAAATTTTCAACTATAGTACAGTAGTTTGAATACGTACCGACTGAGAAAGGAAGAAGGACTCCCAAAATGTAGGGAGGGAGAATCTGGCCTGAAATTGTCTATAACCTATAATTTTACTGCTTGTTAAAAAATGGCTACTATTTGTCTTAATACAGATAGATTCCCTGAAAACAGAGCCTGAAACAAAGGCTTATGTGCTAACACTTAATAATTTTGAGGTGAGGTGTTATGTGCAATCCCAAGGAAGCAGAAGGGAGGGGAAAAGGAAGCAAAGCAGAGGAGGGAGAGCAGATACATGGAGTATGTTTCTGAGCTGGCCTCACTTCCCTAACAGATATTGTTGGCATCACAATGGTGGCAGTGAACTCTGCAAGACTTCCTCATTTCTCCATTGTGTCACCTGGTCCTGGCAGGCTAGTACCTAGGCACGGGAGTCTCTCCTTGTTAGTCAGCTTCATGTGTGGGGGCTCTTTGGTCTGTGACAGGGGAAGGTAGAGGTAACAGTGGTCATGCTTTGAGACAACATAGCAGGCTTCTCAAGCCATGAAACTGATGAGGCCGCTGAGACAGGTCCAGCCAACCTGGAGTGGTATGAGCCTTGAGTCCAATTCACAATTCAAAATGAAATCTGTCCCCACTCAGAAATATTAGATAATAAAATTTGTTTTGGGCACAGAACTAGAAAACATCTTTTTTTCAATGTTTACTTATAGGGGCACAGAGAGAGGGAAATAGGATCCAAAGCAGGCTCTGTGCTGACTGCAGCAAGACCAATGTGGGGCTCAAACCCACAAACCCCGAGATCATGACCTGGGCCGACATCAGACACTTAACCAACTGAGCCACTTAGGTGCCCCTTGAGCTAGAATTAAATGCCATCTAATATTTTTTTTTTACTTTATTTATTTGTTTATTTGTATTTTCAATATGGAATGCTACATGAATTTGTGTGTCATCCTTGTGCAGGAGCCATACTGATCTTCTCTGTATTGTTACGATTTTTAGTATATGTGCTTCCAAACTGAGCACTTCCTTGACTTTAAAGAAGACTGTAAATAATTTTTGAAAATTCTGAAGGGTATTTCACAATTTCTCTGAGTAGCTCATCTAGTATCTAAACATAGCATTTCTAACCTTAAAAGCTCTATTTAAGCAATTTGTGACTTAGGTGAATAACCCCCTAGCTAGTAAAAATGCTAGCCATTTAAAAAATCTTAAACTTATGATAATTAGAGGGTGATAAGGAAAAACTGTCTTACGCATGCTCTGGGTTTTTTTATGATAAAATTCACAATCTCTTTTTAGGCAGAAGTCAGCATTTCTCATAAAAT
The DNA here is from genome assembly GCA_017311185.1 of Proteles cristata cristata. Lineage (NCBI taxonomy): Eukaryota > Metazoa > Chordata > Mammalia > Carnivora > Hyaenidae > Proteles > Proteles cristata. The sequence continues at coordinate 379,601 of JAESUZ010004661.1, forward strand.
GTATTATAATCAAATTATGATACATTCTAACAGAATTAAGTATTCTGGGAAATTAACTTCTTTCACTCTCTGTTGATTGTTGGTCAATTGTTTGTATTAGTTCAGCAGGTCACTTTTTTAAACTAAATGTCTCTAATTTGAGTGAATCTTTAAATTGGCCTGTTTTACATCTCTTCTCTTATGGCAATTTTGAAATAAAACTTCAATACATACTCATATTTAAATTATCTGAAAGTTTAAAAATAAGTACCAACTTACTGAGGTTCAGATATCAAATATACATAAATATTGCTGTGGTAATAGTCATGACTCATTTTTCTCCCTTAACAATACTGTGTGTGTGTGTGTGTGTGTGTGTGTGTGTGTGTGTGTATCCTACATTCTGTCTCACTCTGATTAGTGCATTATGGTGACATTAACATTAGGAATCTATGAGAGAAAAAGTTCTGTTCAAACACTACAAAATTAGCTCAAGCTATTTCCTTGACGCGTCATGCTATTAATATGGTAAACATTAATTACATTCATGTGGCAGGAAGGGGTGGGGAAGAAATGGGAAGAAGGGAGAAAGAGAAGGAGATATTTCATGCAAACTCCTCTCTCCCCACCATTGGATAATATCATTATTTGTATAGTAAAAACAACACAGGTGCTTACTAGGTCATTTTTGAATCAGTGAATGGATGACTACTGCTCTGGGGCTATTAAATATTATATACTATTGCTTGGAGGCAAAGACATAGAGAAGCTATTTTCTTGTTCTATGATTTTATGGTTTCTTTGACTACTAAAAGTTGGCTAGGTTGCAAATTTATTTTAAAGTCTGAGAAGCAAAATGCTTTCAGATGAAAGGCAGGGAGAAAATACTCTTCAACACGTCCACTTTAGCACCAGGAAGCCCAATCAATATCATTATCATTTACATGGATCAGCAATGTAAATTCATAAAAGCTACGTATACTAACAGCACTAACTTATGCCTGGAATAAGAAATTGCTGCCAAAACTGATCTTATCCAGTATTAGCTGTCCTGTTTTTGGTTGTGCACGCAAGAATGCAGGCGGCCACCTTTCCGATGTAGTTTCTTGCACTGATAAGGAAAAATTGCTGAAGTCATGAGGCTGCTCCGCTCAGAGCCCTCATGTGAGTCATATGAAAGCTCCAGCATTGCTGACCTCTGGCAAAAAGGGAGTGAACGAGAACAGGAGAGGCAGAGGGGAGAGGGGAGAGGTTCAAGTGCGGGTTTTCTCCTTGAACCTAGAAGATTATGGGTCAAGAGCTGTGTACAAAGACTCTCCAGCCTGGATGCAGCTGCCATCGCTGTTGGGAGGGAGGCGAAGCACACAGCTGTCAGAGGACTGCGCCTGTGCCGGCGGAGCCTGCGACCGAGGTATTTGTATCCCCGGAGGAGCATCTTCCTCTGTTGATAAACTAAGGAGCTCAGAGAGTCCCTTTTTGGAGCAGAGTCTGATTTCTCTGCGGTGGGTCAAAACCAATAAAAAGAAAATTCTATTAAAGTCATTGAGAATTTATGGCTGTTGCTATCAAGTTTGGGGATGTTCTTGTAAACCAGAAGGGAAAAATAATCCTATGCTTTGGGCTACACGAAACTCTGACTTGAAGTTGAGAAAGTAGTTATTCTCTTGGAATATCTGAAGTACTAAGTTACAGAGCTGAGCCCCAGAAAGCAAGCTGCAGTATTGGTATGCTATGGATTCAAAATCATGATTAGCTTATGGTTATTAGCAATGACATACTAGAAAATTATTCCCCAAAAGAGATAAATTAAGAGAACATGAAAAGACAAGACTGAATAAAACAGAGAAAAATTGGAAATGGTCCATCAGAGAGATTTAGGTTAATCTAAGTGTTAAAGAAATATTTTTAAGTGAAGAAACAATGGAGAGTTTTAGCAGGTGATATCATTATGGTCTTTTTTAAGGATGTGACTTTCAGGAAAGGATTTGCTTTTGGGGTGTAGGAGGCTTAGAAAACATCTGAAGAGTAATAACATTCAGGTAAATGAAGGAAAAATGCTTTATGCCAGCCACTGAGTCTTGACTTTGCATAAATTTTATTCCTGTACTCTCTTTTTTTGCTAGCTAACAGACCTAAAAGAAGCATCATGTTCCATGACTTCATTTCACCCCAGGGGACTTCAGGCCATCCGTGCCCGGAAGTACAAGAGTAAAAGGCCACGGAGTAACAGTGATTCTTTTCAGGAAGAGGATCTGAGGCAGGGTTTTCAGTGGGTGAGTGAACAGCTGATGTTGAAGTAGAAGGATTTAATATATGCTTGTCTAGGAAGCTGGCCTTTACTTTCAGGGCAAGTACTGAGAGGGCCTTCCCAAGTATACTTGGGCAATGCTGTCTAATTTCTCTGGGAAAAAAGTCAACCCTAAAAAATGTGTTCTTTCTTTCTTTCCCACCTCTCTCCCCTCCACCATTCCCCTTAAGCAGAGGAAGAGCCTCCCTTTTGGGGCAGCCTCATCTTACTTGAACTTGGAGAAACTGGGTGAAGGTTCTTATGCCACAGTTTACAAGGGGATTAGCAGGTGAGTGACTCATAAGTGGGAGAGACTCTGGAGATGAGGCTCCCACCCCTCTGATTTGAAATTATGGAGCCAGGTGACACATGGCAGAAGTTCAGGACCGGTGTAAGACACCATAATCAAAAGCAAGATTTATAATAGAAAAAGTTAAAAAAAAAAAACAAAAACAAAAACAAAGTAAAACCTGGTCACAAATGCTCATTGATGGAGTACTGGCTAAATAATCACCATGCAGTGAAATAGTGTGCAGCCATCTGAAGTATGAAGTACATGTACTAATACAAAAAGATGTCCAATATTTTAAAAGACAAAGCAAATTACAGAACTATATGTATCCTATATTCTCATTTAGAAAAATTGCACTCAGTTGTACTATACATATATAAATTTATATGTGCATTGAGGAGTCTGGAAAAATGCAGAAGAGATCATGAAAACTAGTTACTTCTAGTGGCTAAAACTGTGGGCAAAGAAAGATTACTCAAACTTTTCACTTTATTCCTTACCACAAAGGCATTACATTTATAATTTTAAAATAAGTTTTAAAATATCTCAGAGATGGATGCCAAATAAATTCAACATCAATTACTACTTTTTAAGACTGAGTGGGCACCTGGGTGGCTCAGTCAGTTAAGTGTACAACTTTGGCTCAGGTCATGATCTCACAGTCCGTGGGTTTAAGCCCCGCATCAGGCTCTGTGCTGACAGCACAGAACCTGGAGCCTGCTTCAGATTCTGTGTCTCCCTCTCTTTCTGACCCTCCCCTGCCTGCTCTCTGTCTCTCAAGATAAAATAAAGACATAAAAAAAAAAACTTAAAAACAAAAGACTGAGCAAGATAGGAATAGCATGATAATTCCTCATTATGATGTAGAATATTTCAAATCAACAATCCACATACCTTCTTAGTTAAATACTAGAGACACTTCCACTGACTCAGAGATAGGAGAGGAATGCCCATTATCCTTCACTGTTAAAGATTATAGTAAATATTCTAGCCAAAATGACCAAAAAAACCCTGAATATCATTTTTGTGGATTACAGAATTTTCTACCTAAAAAGCCCAAGGCAATCATCTAGGAAACCAGTAGCAGCAGTAAGATAGAATAAGGTGATCAGTTACAAAATCTAAATAAACTTATCAAAAGTTGCCTTAGATATTAACAATAACCAGTTACTAGAAATATAGTAAGGGAAGTTACTCTCACAATAAGAAAAACAAAAAATATTAGTATCAAAAAATGGGCAAGGGTTTACTAAGGGATATAAAGACTTGAGACAAAGTCAGACAGGCATTCATTCATTCTACTAATATTTATTAAGCACCTGTCTGTGCCAGACAGTCTTTTAGCCAATAAAGATTCATTGGAGAACAAAGGTGACAAAACTCTCGGCTCTTATGGAGTGTACATACTAGTCACAGTAAGATAAACAATAAACAAACTAATGAAAGACTGAGTTTGTCAAAGAGTGAAAAGTGCTTTGGAAAAGAATAAAACGGTGAAGAGGGATGATGAGTGTCAGAGTGGGGTGGTGGATGACTATTCTAAATAGAGAGATGAGAAGGGAACGCTTGAACACAGATGCTGACAAAGATAAGGCCTGAGCCGTGTGTGTGTGTGTGTGTGTGTGTGTGTGTGTGTGTGTGTGTAGTAGAAGAGAGCCCCATGCAGAGGGAACAGCAGGTAACAGATCCCTGAGGCAGGAGGAGGCCAGGCAATGGAGTGGAAAGTGGAAGGACATGCAGACAGGAAAGAGCTGCAGTTGCAGTAGATTGGGTATATCAGGTCTTATGGTTTATTCCAGAGACTATTAAAGTACAGAATATTTGAATTAGAACATCTAATAGTGCAAAGATGTCAGCAATTCTTTAATATCAAGTTTTAATATTTTCTATTCTTTAAATTAATTTGTTTATTTTGAGACACAGAGAGAGTGCGCATGTGTGCGCGCGCACACACACGTGAGTGGGGGAGAGGCAAACGGGGGAGGGGGAGAGAATCCCACACTTGATCTTAGCCAAAAGGCCGAGAAGCGATTGGAGGGGGAGAGAATCCCAAGCAGGCTCCACACTGTCAGCACAGAACCTAGAGGTGGGGCTAGATACCACAAACCATGAGATCATAACCTGAGCCAAAATCAAGAGTTAGATACTCAACCGACTGAGCCACCCAGGCGACCCTCAAGTTTTAATATATTCTCAATATGTTCAAAACCTACAATAATTAAAATAGTTTAGTATAAGAAAAGACAGATCAAAGAAATATGATTTTTTTTAAGTCCAGAACAGTCACAAACCCAAGTATATGTAATATATAATTTAATATATACATCTAATATATAATCAGGGGATATATGTCAAATCACTATCAAATCAGTGGGGAAAAGAGGACAGTCCAATAAACAAAGCTGGGATGATTGTTAGCAACTTGGAAAAAAGTAAATATACAATATGAATTCCTAGTAGATTAAAGAGCTAAATGAAAAAGAAGAGATAAGAACTGGAAGAATAGAGAGAGGCATTCTGTGTAACCTTTGAGCTGGAGAGGTCTGTCTCTACAAAATACTGAAGTCACAACCCTTAATGTCCATGGTGCCCCATCTACCCATGTATGTTCTAAGGAGCCCTAGTTTTGAGAGAACTTCGGATATTTTATTGAAAGTTACCATTGCCAAATTGTTGCAGGGAACCCTAAAACAAAATAAAAAATGTGATCCTTTATTATAGATGCTCTCAGCATCTTTAAAATGATAATGTGTACTGTGACTGTCTAAGAAAGATTAAGAAAATTTTAAAAAATTGTCTAATGTTTATTTATCTTTGAGACAGACAGAGAGAGACAGAGAAAGAAGTAGAGTGGCAGAAAGAGAGGGAAACATAGAACTGAAGCTGACTCCAGGCTCTGAGCTGTCAGCACAGAGCCCAATGCAGGGCTTGAACTCACAAACTGTGAGATCATGACCTGATGCTTAACTGACAGAGCCACCCAGGTGCCCCAACAAAATTTTAAAGTATAAAGCATTTTCTAAACATATTTGACCAAGAAACTGTTTGGGGAGGTGGGGAGAATTTCACAGAGGTATGCTCTGAGTAAAACATTTTGGAAAATATTGAACTTCATAAAAATTTTAAAGTTTCAAATTTCAAAGACATATTAAAGTAGACAAAAGAAATTGGTGAAAAGTATATGCAACATATTTCCATTAAAAAGATATGCAAAATATTTCAAAATTCATTGCAAATGAGCAAATCACAAAAGAACAGAAAAAACCAATAAACAAGATAATTCAGGTCCACAAATAGTTAAATAGAAATTAAAATGTGATAATCCTTTTTAGGAAAATTAAGCAGGCAAAAAAAAAAAATGAAGATAAAAGTATGACCCCAAAAAACAAACCCCACATTTATAAGGGTATGTCAAAGGGACACAGGAACCAACTGAAAGAGCTCCCAAAGGACAAATATGGAAAAATTTGAGCAGCAAAATAAACTAATACTGGATTATAACTCAAAGTGTAAAATGAATATCTATGAGTCTACACTGGTATAAATAAATGGCTCAATAAATCAATAAATGAGAGAGAAGAGACAAATTTCCTGTGCAGCAGACTTCCAAGTAATTTATATAAATAATCCACCCTCAAGGAAGTGAAGCATAAATCCCTACTCTTAAGTGTGACCTACTCATAGTGACGTTCTTCGAAAAGTACACTGCAGAAAGGGAGTGGGGGGGAGGGGAGAACTACAGTGAAGAAACCTGACAGACACGACCTTAGCCTGGTGATTAAGGCCAATATTAAAATCAAAAATTCTGATGATAGTATGTATCCTTAATATGATGGGATGAAAATGGCACTTTACCTTCTCAAAATTCATATCACCAGTCTAATCATCAGAAAACCATCAGAAATATTGCAATAGAGAGGTATCCTACAAAATTTTTCACCAGTACTCCTCAAAACTGTCCTGGTCATCAACAACAAGGAAAGTTTAGGAAACTGTCACAGCCCAGAGGAGCCTGAGGAGACGTGACAACTATATATAATGTGGTATCCTACATGGAATCCTGAAACAGAGAAAGGACATTAGGTAAAAACTAAGGAAATCCTGGGGGCGCCTGGATGGTGCAGCCGGTTGAGTGTCCCTCTTTCAGCTCAGGTCATTGTCTCATGGTTTGTGAGGTCGAGACCCGTGTAGGCTATGCATTGACAGCCAAGAGCCTACTTGGGGTTCTCTCTCCCCCTCTCTCTGCACTTCCCCACTCCCCCCTCAAAATAAATAAATTTAACAAACAAACAAACATACCTAAGGAAATCTTAATAATCATACTGCAATATATAAGTGTATCAAATCAACACATTGTACAGCTTTAACCTACAAATTCTGTCTGTCAATTATATCTCAAAGTCAAAGTCTTTTATATATCAAAGTCAAAGTCTTTTATATATCAAAGTCAAAGTCTTTTATATATCAAAGTCAAAAAGACTAAGATAGAGAAATTTATTGATTTCATAGTTATACATATCTACCATGATATCTACTTTGAAAGAAATAAAAAGAAAGCATTTTGAAATCACATTGGAAAACCATAATAAACTTATAAATATTATTTTAAAAGGCAATATGTAAGAGCAAATAAATTTTTAAAACTTAAAAATCCTCAGGGTGCCTGGGTGGCTCCATCAATTAAGCATCTCACTCTTGATTTCCGCTCAGGTCCTGATCCCAGGGTTGTGGGATTAAGCCCACATCGGGCTCTGCATTGAGAGTGGAGACTGCTTAAGGTTCTCTTTCTCTCCCTCTGTCCCTCTTCCCTCCACACGCTCTCTCTTCTCTCTCACTCTCACTCTCTAAAAAATAAAATAAAATAAAACTTAAAAATCCTCTGTGAGGCATGGGGATGGCTCAGTTGATTAAGTGGCTGACTCTTGATTTCGGCTCAGTTCATGATCTTACAGTGTCAGGCTTCATGCTGTCAGCATGGGATTCTACAACTCTCTCTGTCCCTCTCCTGCTTGCTCATGTTCTCTCTGTCTCTCTCAATGTTAATAAATAACTTAAAAAAGTCATCTATAATCCATCACTCTAGCATAGCAATTGCACATGCACATTTTGTCTTCTACTTGCAGTTTATTTAAAGTAACAAACATGGTGTGCTTGCTATTTTGTATTCTATTGTTTATTTTATCATGAATATTTTCCACTCTCTACATGTCTCTGGACTTGAGCTTTTGACATGAATTCAAAATATTCCATTGTGTTGATGTACCACACATTTTTAAATTGTTCTAATGTTGCACATTTCAGCTACTTCTATTTAGTTCTATTATAACACAGTAGTGAAAATCTTATGTGCACTTGGAATTTAAAAATCATTATTAAATAAGTTTATTGGGAAAAATTCCTGGGTCTGGTACTTTTATGGCTTTTCCTGTGTATTATCATGTTGCACTACCTCCAAAATTACCAATCTATGATGCAGCCCACAAAATACAATACAATGTTACCATAAAAAACTAAATAATTCTTAATAAACTGTAAGCTTTAGTTAATAATAATGTATCAATATTGGTTCATTAATGACAACAAATGTATCATACTAATATATTAATAGTAGAAGAAACTGGATGGGGGTATATGAGAACTCTCTGTACTATCTTCTCAATTTTTCTGTAAATCTAAATCTGTTCTAAAAAATGAAAAATCAAAACAAAATAAAAAGTCTGCCCAGTGTTGGCAAGAAAGTGCTGGAATGGCCATTCTCATGACCAATTAGTGGTGTGATCACTCTGTGGCATAATTTGGGATCATGCATTCAAAGACAGTAAAAACTTGTGCATAGCATACTCTGACTTAGCAATTCCAAATCTACCCTAAGAAAATAGGGCTGTGTGAAAAGACTGATCTAAAAACATGATCATGATTATATTTTCATAATAGTCAAAAGAAACAATTTGAAAACATTTGGAACTGGCCAAGCATAAACACACTATAGTGTATTTATATGATGAAATAGTATATCATTATTAAATACCACACAGTACAAGAATGAATAAAAGAAAAATCAAATGGTGGAAAAGCAAGCTACTAATATGATATGAATCTCACTATACTGAAAATCATATATTTATACTTGTATTAAAATCTCAGTTTTCCAGCACTTCACTTACATCAGTGAACAAAACATTGAATAAGGAGAGAGCGGGAGGAGATTAAGAGAAAGAGAGGTAATGACGGGCTTGGGCAAGTCAGATGGCACCTAGGAGGTAATTTTAAGAATTTGGCTTTTACTCAGAATGAAATGTGACTGGGGCATCCGGGTGGCTCCGTCAGTTAAGCATCGACTTTTGATCTAGGCTCAGGTCATGATCTCGCAGTTTGTGGGTTCCAGCCCCCACCCCCCCCCCACTGCACCGGGCTCTGCACTGATGGTGCAGAGCCTGCTTGGGATTCTGTCTCTTTTTCTCTCTCACCTTCTCTGATTTGTGCACACACGTGCCCCCCCCACACACACACTTTCTATCTCAAAATAAATACATAAGAAAAAAAATTTAACAAAGTGAAACGTGACAATAGTGGTGGGGTTTGAGCAGAGAAGTGATTTGTTCTGACATTCCTTTAAAAAGAATCCTCTGGCTGCTCTATTGAGACTAGACAGTAGGGGTACAAACGTACAAGTAGGGAAACTGTTAGGAGGTCACTACAATAATTCAGATGAACAATAAGGATGGCCCAAATAAGTGCACAAAAGGAAATGAAAGGAACAATATACATCAAAATATTATGAGGATGGGTTTAGTGCCTTTCTGTATTCTCCAAAGTTTCTATAATGAGTATATATCTCCAAGGTTTCTATAATGAGTAAAGAGAAAAAAAATATTTTGGTATACATACATATGACTTTTAAAACAGCTTATTTTTAGAATATTTTGGATTCATATGCTGGAATATATTTGGAAGGAAAAGCTACTTTCATTAAACTATCCTTAGTATAAACTGCTGCTATGAACCATCTCAATAAGTGTGTGTCCTCCCCATCCCTCTCCCCACCCCTGACTCTTCCAGGATAAATGGACAACTAGTGGCTCTAAAAGTCATCAGCATGAATGCAGAGGAAGGAGTTCCTTTTACAGCTATTCGAGAAGGTAAGATCCAAGAGATCTATGTTACAGGTCCTTGATTTGGTAAAAAATCCATGGAGTCTATCCATTTGGCATCTAGCTTTTGATATTTCTAGAAGTAATATTATAATTGCAACTGGAGAACAGTATGGAGGCTCCTCAAAAAATTAAAAATAGAACTACCCTATGGCCCAGCAATTGCATTACTAGGTATTTATCCAAAGAATACAAAAATGCTGATTTGAAGGGGCACATTCACCTCCAAAGTTTATAGAAATGCTATCCACAATCGCCAAATTATGGAAAGAGCCCAATGTCCATCAACTGATGAGTGGATAAAGAAAATGTGGTAGGTATGTGTGTAGATATATACATACACAATAGAATGCATGTAGATATAGATATCTTCACTCAAGGGAATATTGCTTAGTGATCAAAAAGAATGCAATCTTGCCATTTGCACTAACATGGTTGGAACTAGAGTGTACTATGCTAAGTGAAACGAGTCAGTCTAAGAAAGACAAATATCATATGATTTCACTCAAATGTGGAATTTAAGAAACACAACAGATGAACATAGGGGAAGGGAAGGAAAAATAAGTTAAAAAGAGAGGGAGGCAAACCATAAGAGACTCTTAAATACGAAGAACAAACAGGATTGCTGGAGGGGCATGGGGGAATGGGCTAAATGGGTGACGGGCATTAAGGAAGGCACTTGTTGGGATGAGCCCTGAGTGTTATATATAAGTGATGAATCACTGGGTTCTACTCCTGAAACCAGTACTACACTGTATGTTAACTAGTTTGAATTTAAATATAAAAAAAATAACAATTGCAACTGTATTCTTCATAATACTTTTCAGAGCATATTTATACTATCATTTTATGATTTATTCTTGAGGAAATTAAGATGCAAAACTATTCTATTAGTTGAGGAAGCCCATGAATTCAATGAATATTTACTAAATACCTTCTGTGTGTTTGGCCCCATCCTAAAGTACTAAGACTATATCTATATAAGTCCAGACAAATCCATATAAAAAGGGAGAAAGGATAAAACCACACAAATTCTCAGTAAGCAATTTACCTGAAAATCCTAAGTTGTTTCAAAAGCATTTTAAAAAACTCTTTGGGAAGACACTAATTTTAGTGTTGTTCCTCTATGTTCTCTGTACCCTGAGAGTATAGCACATGGGTAAGGAATCCGGTTTCAGATGGACTTGGGTTTGAATCCCAAATTTGCCAATTGGTGTGACCATGGTTAGATTACTTTACCTATTTTAGGCCCCATTTATTGCAGAAAGAGGATAATAGTACCTTTTTTCTTGAGTTATAATGAGGATTAAATGAGAATAGGCATATAAAGAACTTACCACATTTTCAAAGTTCAACAAACGTTGGCCATAATTGTTCGATTCTTGTTCTTTCTCTTTAGTGATGTCTTGTTCGCCATCAAGATAACTAATAATTTATAATATAAAAATCAAAATTCAATAGAGTAAAAATAAATCATTAAAAATACAATTTATTAGGGTGCCTGGGTGGCTTAGTCAGTTGAGTATCTGACTTTGACTCAGGTCATGATCTCGCAGTTGGTGAATTCCAGCCCCGCATCGAGCTCTTGCTTGTCAGAGTGGAGCCTGCTTCCCATCCTCTGTTTCCCTCTCTCTGCCCCTCCCCTCCCTCTGAAAAATAAACATTAAAAAAAAGAGAAAAGAATCACCAATCTACAATTCTGTATCACAAAATTATTTTAAAAATACAATTTATTAACATTATTACATGAGCCATTTGTTTTTTAAAAATGTTTTAATGTTTATTTTTGAGAGAGAGAGTCAGAGCATGAGCAGGGGAGGAGCAGAGAGACAGGGGATTCACTGGAAGCAGGCTCCAGACTCTGCGCTGTCAGCACACAGCCCGACGCAGGGCTCAAACCCATAGACCACAAGATCATGACCTAACCCAACGCTGGACTCTTAACTGACTGAGCTACCCAGGTGCCCATACATGAGCCATTTGAAAACAAATGATGATAGGATTGCTATTCATTTCAGAAAAAAAAGAAAAGAGAAAAGAAAAGAATGAAAGAAAAAAAGATGAAAAGAAAAGAAATGGCTCTTTCTTTTTACTTTCTCCCTTGTTAACTATTTTATTTTCCCCTTCTTTATGGAACACACACTACATGCCCAGCATATTGCTGGACGTTATGCAGGATGAGAAGAAAAAGCCCTGATCTTTCTCTGTATCATTTTCAGTTCTTAACAGAGCAGATGATTCAAGTTACAAGTGTTATAATGGAGGTTAGAAAGAGACATAAACTAACATGAGAACCAGTTAGTCTCAGTGTGGTTAATGGAGTCAGTAGATCTTGAATTGAGCTTGGAAGGATGGGTTATGTAAACAGGCATGGAAAAAGCAATTTGGAAAATGAGTTTATAACTGAATTTGATGCCATTTTCAAAAGTCTTTTAGAACCCCTGGGAAATATGTCATTTAGAATTTGAGTAGAGGGGCCAAATGGCTGTCAGTTTAGTAGGGAATGCATCCTGGTAGGATCAGGTGCATTCTGGAGGAAAGCATGATTTTAAGTGTTTAATATAATGGAAGCTGCATTTACTAATGTACTTATTAGTGGTCCCCATGAAAGTATGATCAGATTTAGAAGGAGTTGTGTGGATAGGCTGAAGAGTATTTCTGAACATAATAGAAATCCCCAGGTCACCAATATAATGGGAGAGCCTCTGGCCCAGCTTCACCGCATTTTCATGGTGTTGTCTTTGTGTGTTTGAGCTTGCCTATTACTTCAGGCTTGCCTTGCTCAGATTTTGCCCACAGCCAAGTTTTTCAGGTTGACATTTGACTTAACAATGAAAAATTTTGCCAGTTTTGCTAACAGATGGTTCTCAGCATGGTTCAGAAAAGCTGGATCTGTATTGTTCTGTATGGTAGATGTTTCTTTTATTGCATATTTACTGAGAAATTGCCTCTCCTTCACAGGTGTTTGCAATTACAGTTAGTATTCAGCTGTGGACTTTCTTGGTTTGTTTTATGGACTTACCTTACTGAACGCTTTGCTTCTATAATATTAAAAACCACTAGAGGATTTTTGACACATTGGAGGTTATTAGGCATCCATTTTCCAACAATGAATGTTTCTTTTTCCATCATTGAAAAAGCTAGGAGCCCTTGTTAAAGAAGCCCTCTCCCCTCAAGAAGAGATGAGGCCTCATTTGAAAACTTTGGCACTGTCCCATTTTTCCTGTAAGAACTTTAAGGATGTGAGAACAGGGAGACAGGAGGTTAAATGAGAAGGGATGGAAGGCAAAATAAGAACAGCTGGAGTTCATTAGTTAAAACCCCAGGTCACTAGCTAAAAAGGCAACCGAAAGCCACATGCAGAAAAACTGAACGAGTAATGCAGATTTTTTTTTTTTTTAAAGAAGCCTTGAAGCAGGAATTACTTTTCCTGAACAGTTTGGCTGCTCTGACGGGATATCTGCCAAAGATTTACTGAGTAGGATTTTACTACATGTATGGTCTCTTTATATATAAGTAGAATACATGTGCTGGTTCAGTAATCTGGTCATTTGGAATACTATTTGATCTTAACATGTAATATTATGAAATTAGCAAAAGTAGGAACAACACAAAGGAAAACCTATCTTAATACACGTGCCAGATACTTTTCATATGTTACCTCTTTCAATCTTTTTAACAACCTTTGGAGATAGATATTACTATTATTCTAACATATAGCCATGATTCAAACCAAGTCTCTCTGATTCAAAAATCTATGCACTCTCTATGGATATTCTACAAGCATGTATTGAACACCTACCATGGCCAGGAACTCTGTTGGCTTCTAGACACATAGTAGTGCACAAAATAGACATGTTCCCTACCTTCATTCCTTTGCTAATTAAAAAGATTAGCTGCCTTTATAGCAACTGGAAAAAATCTTCCATAATCAGCTCTAGAATTATATTTTAAATGTTTATTTTTACAACTAGGAGAGCAAAAAAAAAAAAAAAAAAAAACAACTAGGAGAAAATACTTTCATTTGAATAGGTGAATTTTTAAGCTTTTATATAAGAACACATTTCCTAGTTTTATGAAACTGTGTATCAATAGCTTAATAATGTGCATTATTTTTTAAAAATATTTTATTTATATTTTTGAGAGAGAGAGAGAGACAGCATGAGCAGGGGAGGATCAAAGAGAGAGGGAGGCACAGAATCTGAAGCAGGATCCAGGCTCTGAGCTAGCTGTCAGCACAGAGCCCGATGCGGGACTTGAACCCATGAACTGCTAGATCATGTCCTGAGCCGAAGTCGGGTGCTCAACCGACTGAGCCACCCAGGCATCCCATAATATGCATTATTTTAAGTATCTTTCAAAAAAATAGAAACTTTTTGTTCAAACCCAGGACTTTCAGTCTCTTAGCAGCATTTGTTTAGGAAACAGTCATATAACTAACCTTTTTTGAAGACTAGGCATGTGACAATCTTTTCTCCTCCTTTCCCCCATTATTTTTTTTAAAACACTTATATCAACTCTAAGAGGTAAAGCATATTATTTTTGTTGTGCAGATGAAGGAATCAGAAGTAACTTATCTGAGCCTCAGAACTAGTAATCAGAATTATTAGATATTAGAATCTATTCTATTCTAATGCTACTTTACTATGACAAATTTAGAAATCCGTAACTCAAGCACTTCTCCTTTAGCAAAAGTAAAAATAAAAATAGGAATCTGGTTTTATGATACATTTTGTATAAACATTAAGCAAAATGCAGAAGAAATATTTTAAAGAAAATAATATTGTACATTTGTCACTTCTGATTCTATCATGTACTCTACAACATTAGTAATTGCAGTGTTTAAATTAGAAACAGTTTTAGCTGAGAATCTTTTAAGACCATTCTTTAATAGAAAACATTACAGGAACACCTGAGAGGCTCAGTCAGTCGAGCATCCAACTCCGGCTCAGGTCATGATCTCACAGTTGGTGGATTTGAGACCCATATCGGGCTCTATGCTGACAGCTTAGAGCCTGGAGCCTGCTTCAGATTCTGTGTCTCCCTCTTTCTGCCCCTCCCCCATTTATGCTCTGTGTCTCTTTCTCTTAAAAATAAATAAACATTTAAAAAATTTTAAAAAAGAAAACAATAATATTTCCCAGTCCATACATAAGAAAACTGAGCGAAAAATAGACTAAGGAACCTCCCCAGGGTCATACAATGAGGTAGAGGATACCAGTAAGAACCCCTGAGTTGCCTATTACTACAAATAGATTGTGGAAGGCCTGGTTTATAAAAAGTCCTCCATTGAATGCAATCAAATCACAGCACAGACATAGCACATTTATATGTGTATAGTTATATTTTTACAAAACAAAATGTCAGGACGATGATACGTGATTGGATTACAATTCCAAAGAAATCAGATAAGTACTTATCTAACATTTGTCTTAACATTTATTTAAATTTATCTAGATTTCTTTTCTTGGAATGAATAACTCGACTCATTGACTGGATTAGTGACACCCAGGCCAGAAAAAAATGTAACATCAGGAACCACAAACTCTTTTTAATTCAATGCCCAGTGGAGGTTGGGGGTGGAAATTAGCTCCATTATGGACTCCTACATAAACTCAATTACAACAGTTTGGTCTTCACTAATTTACAAGCACGTATTGAGCACCACATGCCTGGCCTATGCTAGGTACAGGAGGTACAAAAATAAGGACAGAGACAATCCATGCCTTCAAAAGCTCACAGCCAGCTATTCACTACATAGAGCTGCACCACAGGACTTTGAGGGTCAGCCTTGTCTTCCTTGTCGTCATCATCTTTTATACAAAGTAAAGCAGAACACAGCAGAGTAAAATCAAAACATCATGACCCATTGCACTTGGAAAGCATCGATTTTCCTACAACTTCACTAAGCCACAACCCCCAGTAAAATGAACAAAACCAAGAAAATAAATATTTTCATATAATTGCAAGATGAAAACATTTTTAAAAATTATTAAAATCTTACATATATGAGAATCAAATTAAATGTCATTTAATGTTCAACAAGTTGATCATGCTACTTTTAGACATTTAAAATAAATAAAGAGGGGCACCTGTATGGTGTCCGTTAAGTGGCCGACTTTGGCTCAGATCATGATCTCACAGTTCGTGAGTTCAAGCCCCACGTTGGGCTCTGGGCTGACAGCTGGGAGCCTAAAGCCTGCTTCAGATTCTGTGTCTCCCTCTTGCTCTGCCCTCCTCTGCTCATACTCTGCCTCTCTGTCTCTCAAAAAGAAATAAATGTTAAAAAAATTTTAAATAATAGTAAAGAAATATTTTGCATTTTTTAAGTGAACTGAATAATGCTCAGTTGTGGCTCATTTCTCCTGATCTTTGGGATTATGTTGTTTTCATCAGGTTTTCTCTTTGGTTTTCTGAGTGTTCTCATACCAAGTTAATATATGCAGAGTTCTTCTTACAACAACGCCTGGCATGCGGTAAATGCTCAATGAGGTATCATCATCACTGAAATATTTTGAAATGACTCAAAGAAATTCCATTATGATTCCACTTGTCTGGAGCTTTAAAAACTTTCCAATTTATCTGTGTGTCTTTTTCTTTGACAAAAAACAAAAATAGATATACTTAGAAAATGTGAATTATAAAAACAATAATTTTACAGGAATCAGAATGCTCTGATTTAAGAATCTTTCCCCTTCTCAGGTGGCTTTTGTATTCCTCAGCTTGTGAGTCTGCAGAACACACCATATCCTACTGTGAAGTTTATGAGGCAGGCTTGAAATTAGAAGAAAGGCCTGTTCTTCTTGGGTTTGAGACCCACACATCTGAGGCTAGAGGCATTTTAGATCCCTTTGGTAGATGGGCCAAACAATATACCAATACTATGAGATAAATTCCTTAAACATCATCTACTCTTTCATGTAAATTGCCTATTATTACTCACCAAAAGTCACAGTTTCCATAGAAGTATTTCAGTAGTTCTGGGGTGTTAAAAAAGCTGTAGTAGACATGACAATAACACCCAAACATTTATAATCTAATGAGGAAGACAATGAAGAGAACCAAGGAATGAAAGCATTTCAAAGAAACACCCTATGCCAACCAATTATAGATACAGAAATGAGATTAGGTAATTAGTGACACTAATTCAATACTAAATATTTATTGGATGTTTGTAATAGACCAAAGATTGTTCTAGACACTAAAGATACAGCAATAAGCAAAAAAGAAGTCCCTGCTTTCAATGGAGTTTACATTCTTAAGGGCGGATAGAAAATAAACAAATAGAGGGGTGCCTGGGTGGCTCAGTCAACTGAGCATCCCACTCTTGATTTTGGCTCCCAGGATCATGGCATGGAGCCCCATGTTGGGCTCCTTGCTAAGCATGGAGTCTGCTTGGGTTTTCTCTTTTTCTCTGCCCCTCCCTCCCACCCTAGAAAAGAAAAGAAAGAAAGAAGAAAGAAGGAAGGAAGGAAGGAAGGAAGGAAGGAAGGAAAGAAAGAAAGAAAGAAAGAAAGAAAGAAAGAAAGAAAGAAAGAAAGAAAGAAAGAAAAAGAAAGAAAAAGAAAGAAAGAAAGAAAGAAAATAGATATATAATATGTTAGGGGTAATAAGCAATAGGCTCTGTGAAGAATAAAACCAGGGCACAGGGACAGAAGATCACTAGGGTATATCAGGGGTAGGGAGGCTGCTATTTCATTGAGAAAGGTCATGGAAGCCCAGATTTCATGTGTATGGTTTGAGTGGAGACCTGAAGGAAGCAAGGAGAGAAATGTGCAGAGAATGGGATAAGAGGGTTATAGGCAGAGACAAGGAAAAGTGTAAGACCCAGAGAGGAAATGTGTTGAAATGTGCTGAAGGAACAGCCAGGAGGCAAATGTGTTAGAGCCAAGTGAGCAAGGATAGGAATATGAATTGATGAGGGCAAAGAGGTAATGAGGGCTGGACAGGCCATTACAAGTCCTTTGTGTCTTATTCTGAGCGGGATGAGAGACCACTGGGGAGTTTGGAACCAGCAGAGGCATGCCTTGACTTCCCTCTGAGAAGGATCGCAGTACCTGGCTGTTCTGTGCATGACAGACTACAGAAGGGAAAGGAGGATGCAGTGAAACACTAGCTAGAAGATGTTTGCATTAATTCAGCAAAGATATGATGATATCTTGGCCTGGGACGGTAGCAGAGGAGATGGCAAGAAGAGAGGGATTCTGGACATGTGGTGATTTGCTGAACTGGATAAGGGTATGAGAAAAAGAGTCGAGAGGAGTTTAAAAGGATTTCTGCAAAGAAATTGTGAATTGAAGATAAGACTAATAATATATAAATAGAAGTGAACAACAGAGAAGTGGTCAAACTGACACTTTTCCTACTCTTATAAAACAGAAATTATCAAGAAAACTATATAAGATAAAGATTTATACCCCACAGTTGTTAGCAGTGAGCCTCATCCTAAGTAGATACTGTTCCCTGAGCTTTTTAGCAAATGATAAGATGAAGCCATCACGATTAAGAAAACATGCCACCACAATTTTAAAAATAAGCATCACAAGTTTTAGTAACATCAAATTTAAGTAAGAATAAAATTATATTAAAAATAACTTTAAAATATTTTAACAATATTCTTAACAATTTCAGCCTTACCAATGTCCTTTAAAATCTAGGTTTGGTTCATGCTTTGTAATGCATGCACGTGTGTGTGTGTGTGTGTGTGTGTGCGCACACAGGAAGAGAAAATGAACATAATTCATAAATAAAAATTACACAAAATACAGCATTCTCAATTGACAGTAAGAAGGCATTGCTATAAATATGGAGGGTGCTGCAAACTCTGGCAGAAATATAACATAAACAAAAGTTAAAGTCATTGATCTTCGAGTGGGGGGTTATTGGAATTCAAGGTAAAAGGGAGAGGCAGAAGAAGCTGATGGCCGGGATATTAATTCTAATTTGCAACCGTGTGATGTTTTATATTTTCTAAGGGTTCCACACATAACATCTGATTGCATACTTATGCCAACCCTGTGAAATCCAGTCAGAAAAGGCATTAGCACTTTTTCATAAGGAGTGAGATACTCCCCAGAGCTCACTCAGATAGCAAATGATGGGGCCTCTGGCTCCACAATCCATTTCCGGTTAAGACATTCAATAAGTATATTTGACAAATTAAGTGCTTACTCTTGGCTGAGCGGCATCCAAAAGAGAGGGAGAGTCACAAAGTCACTCCCTGTATTCCCAAGCAACCTTCAGGCTGGGGCTAGGGACATCAAACAGATGCCTGTGAAACAGTTTCCTACGTCTACAAAGCAACATGTTTGTAAAAATGAAATGATAAATTTAGTTCATAAAGATTCAAGGAGCAAAAAGTAAAGTTAGATTATTAGTCATAGAGCACAGTAGGGTTAGCAGGTATAATAGGGCTCCTTTGCTGATTAAAGGTTCCCAGCTCAAACTGATGTTAAGTAAAGAAGGAAAGTCACTGGCTGATCGTTCTGCTAACTATGCGCTAGCAGGACATAGATGATGTAGATGATGTCACCAGGAATCCATACCTCTCCATCCCCAACATTGTTTTTCTCTGTCTTAGTTTATTCCCAGACATGCTCTCACCATGTCAGATTGGTAATCTGGCCAGAGCAGCTCCTGGAGAAATCCTATAAACTCAGTGTTCTTTTCACAGTGGAAAAGAAAGCACTTCTTTCTGGATGACACCAGCAAAGCAGGGTTTTGCCTACCTCTGTAGCAATCACTACAGCTAGAAAGGGCTGTGCTGTGATTAGCCAGACCTGGGGGACACACCCAGTCTTGGGTAAGGATGGGGTCAGCCCCACCGGAAAAGCATGGACTGAGTGGGTAGAGGGCTTATTCCCCAGAGGAAAATGGACGTGTTCCCACTAGGAAGGAAAATGGCTATCAGAAGGGCAAAATAGCAGAAGATCATTACAACAGGAAAGACTCCTGAAAGGAGTAATTTGTTCCAAAATTTGGAGGTAGTAATTGGGTTTGGTTTTAATCTTATGGGATTCTGGGAAAGAGTTGGTATAGGAAATTCATGACATATAAGCATACCCTGCAGAACATTGATTTGAGTTTTTACACTTCACTTTTCCTTTCCTGTAAGTCTTAAGGACACTATTCATGCAGGGGTGTCCTGAGCCGAGACTCATCTCCCTATCATGCCTTTTCTGGTCTCCACCCTTGTGAAGAGGGGTCTTCGTATCCCTGAAGCTCCCAAAGAGAGCTTTTCAGACTCTTTCGCAGCCACTCACTGGCCTTTTATGCTGACTTCTCCCTTTTAAGGCTGCCTTTACTGACCTAATAATAATCTGTTATTAAAGATGCAAGAGACAGTCCTCAGACCTCCCCACTCCCACTCCCCTGGGCTCCCCAAGATTGGCTCTGTCCTCCTTTTAGGTTTGCATTTTCTCCTTTCCACAGAGGTTGGCAATTCTCCCTTTAAGAAATTCTCTTCCCTCTATTATGTTTCAACAAGTCTTCATCCCATACTCTTATCCCTGACGTCCACTAATCACATCCACGGGTCCTGCTGACCTTCTGTGACACTTTCAATTTTAGAGAATGGTCACGTGTTGCAAAGTCCTACTCTAGAAGGCAGAATACTCCATTTCCTGCTCATCCAATGGTCTTTATCTCTCCAGGCCTCTTCTCCTGTAACTCTGAAGCAGAGATAAGATTCCCAGAGGGAAGCATTTGCAAAGTGCTCTGAGTGCTTTGATGAAATTGATTAGATAAATGGAAACATAGTTTTTTGCAACTGCTCTAGCCTGTAAGAAAAATAAGTTATGTAAATGCAATGACTTGCCACTTGACAAATGATGAAGGTCTTTTGTAATTTTTAATATTATTTCACAAGAGTTTTTTCCCAGCAATAAAGAAAAATCAGGATGATTGATTTCAAATATTTAAAAAATAAATACTGCTTGATATCTTTAAAGCAGTACTTTCATTATCAATGATTGAATTAACATTTTGTTTAATTTGTTCTAGCTTCTCTTCTGAAGGGTTTGAAACATGCCAATATTGTGCTCCTGCACGACATCATCCATACCAAAGAGACACTGACATTTGTTTTTGAATACATGGTGAGTTGGCCCAGCATTTTATAAAGCATGAGGGAAAAGCCTGGTGCTTGTACAATGAATCTGTTAATATTTTATGGCGTGATAAAACTTTCATTACAATGTGGAAAGTGTCATGGAAATTTTCATTATTATGATTACTAGAGCCTATTGTTCTTACACTCCTTCTTTAGTCCTGCTTCTTTACCCACTGTATTTGCTGTCTTTTCCCCCCTTACCGAAAATAATAAATAAGCACTTTGAGTTTGCCTCCTCAATAAAACTTTTGTACTTATTTTTTATCTATTTTTAATGACCATCTGAGCAGAACCCAACATTTTTTCATTGACAATAAAGACATAAATCACAAGGTTTTAAAAAATTGTATACAAGCTTACTAAATAATAACTCATTTTCATATTTTGGAAAGGAAAAACCCATTCAAATATTAGCGGAAAGAAATCATAGGGCATATATACTTGACTTGCCTCCAAGGAGAGTGAGCATGCCTGCACCACCGTGTTCAGTGGCTGTCATTTAAAATGAGCATCTTTTTGTGATGAGAAACAAGCTTCCTTGTAAGAAGTCATTTAGAAAGATACACTGTGTTTGACCTTAAGAGTGAGGCCTTGGGAAACCTGGTTATGTATCTTTTGTACTGTAGTCTAAAAAATTCTGAAGTTCGTAATACCTCTGACAATCGATCTATGGTCTACTTTAGGACACTGTTCAAGCTCCACTGACATCACTCTCTCCTTCCCCATTTTGTGTAGCACACAGACCTGGCCCAGTACATGTCTCAGCACCCAGGAGGGCTTCATCCTCACAATGTCAGGGTGAGTACTTTGAGGATCCGGACTCAGCAGAAGAATTTTGAAACAGACTGTCATCACAAAGCAGAGACTCATGATACTGAGTAAGAAGATGCATATCATTGATATTCTAGAGAAAAGTATTTTTTTTTTAAGAGTTGACCCTCAAGATATAGAGGAGTTATAAATAGCTATAGCTATTTTCCAGGCAGCCTAAACTTGTTAGTCATTGCCATCATGCAAATGTGTCTTTAAAAGTATAAACCAGTGAGCAAGAATTGCATTAAAAGGAAAGAAGTGAAGCTATGACATTATAAAAATATTTTATTCATGGCAGACTACTGTGGTTTGTGATAAAATTTGTGTTGTACTTATATTTTCCCAATAGAATCAGAAAATAAACTACCTTTGTTGGTCTAATTTGGTTATCAGTTTGCCTTTTCTATCAGATCCTAATATAAATGGGACCAAGTTCCATTTTCTAGTCATGAGAATAGAAATAATAATAAACTCTTAACTAGCTGTAATTCTCTGTCTGATATAAATTTTAGAAACCATTTTTATTTCATACTTTTCATTTCCTAAGGTTTTTATTGCATTAAATAATTGATTGGTCCTTGATATAACACATATGAAATTCATATATGATATATTCATGTTCATTGATTTAACTAATATTTATATTCCTTCCTTCATTCATTCAAGAATGATTGAGTACTTCGTATTATATTAAGCTCTGAGGTTTCAATAATGAATAAGTTGTGCTTCTTACTTTCAATAATTTTCAAACTCAGTATGATATATGGGCTTCAATAGCTAATAAGAAACAAAGTGATAAGGGCTATGGCCATGTTAACTAGAAATGCTTTGAGAATTGATAGTAAGGGAACTTCACTGAGTCCTAGAAACAAGGGGGAAAAGATTTGAGGACAGGGAGTTGAGGAGAGTAAAAACATTTTAAGGTAGCTAGTGGAGAATGGAATAGAGACCTAATTAGGCAAAAAGAAGGAATGTCTAGTGGTGTTTTGAAGACTCTGATGAAAATGAAAACCATTAAATCATCTGCATTATCATAGGATTTCTTTTTTAATGGCAGTGCTTAGCAATTCAAGTAGAAGAATGTAAAGAGTAGACTGTTAGATTGATTCAGAGTTGGGGTTTTGCCAGACATGTGAAAGAAAAAGACAGCTGGCCAAGAGAGTTGAGAAGACTGTCAAGAGAGAGGTTACAGTGATGGTCAGAGACTTCCAAATGGGAGTCTAATCTGAGGGAAGGAAGTGAAGATAGGCAGGTTGCTGATAGCTAGGGACAGAGCAGAAGAGTCAACGAACTAGAGATGTCGATTAGATAGAGGAAGGCTTAGAGAAAGAATAACTGTGAGAAAAATAGAATATTTCCAGGCTTGAGTGACTCTCATACCAGGCACTGTGCTAAATGCTTAGGAGGATAAAAAGTGATATAAGACATGAGCCCTACCCTCAGGGGCCTTACAACCAAAAACAAGAGATAAGAAGTATGCACAAATACTATTACAGGACATTTGTGAATAACACCGAGTGAGAAATAAGACCTCTTGTAGATGTAGAAAAAAGTAAAAGATATCTTCTCATTTTAAGAGCTTTTATTAAGGCAGGCATTAAAAGATACATTGCATTTCAAGAGACTGGAATAGGGGAAGATGTCACTGGAGGAAGGAATGTTTTCAGCAAGGGTACAGAGCAGAGAAGTAGAGGATGTGTTCAAGATAGAGGATCCCAGAGTCATGGACTGTTAGGGTTAAAGGAACCACACTGTTTTTTAGTCTTCATGTTTTGACCTATTAGTGGGTTATGAAATCAATTTGGTGATTAACACTAGCATTTTAAAAAAATGAAATGGATTAAAAAAAAAAATGAAATGGATTAGATGAGAAAAGAATAAAAAATATTAGGGTTTGTAACACCTAGTAAGAATAAGTATTATTTTGTACAACTTTTGTTCCAGTTGAAACTGTACTTATATCTATGTATGAATGTGAGTACTGGCTACAGGTGTATTTCTTATGATAAGTTGCAGCAGGAAAAAAAAAATCCTTAAAAACCCTGGGCTGGCCTAACTTTCTTAATTTGCAGAATTGGAATCTTGGAATCCAAGGTTTGAGAAGACAAATATTTTGCCGGAAGTTATAGAACCAGTTTTTGCCATTGCTAAAAATGATTCTTGGTTAAGATTCTTTTCCACTAGTGCCAGTACTGCATTTCTGGTCCTGTTGGCCCAAAATAGAGACTATATTACTGAAATGAGTGTATGTAAGTCTTGGAAAATAGATTGGGTAGATGGTTGTAAGCCTTATTTTCTAAGATGTGGACTATATTTCTTAGACAGTAGAGTCATTGAAGGTGTTTGCATTGAGAGAGAATGACATGATCAGAAGGAAATTTATGTAACTGTGGTCTGTGGGATGGCTTAAAGAGTAGGGGATTCCATTAGGAGTTCACTGATGTGGGCTGGCCCAGTGCTTCTCAAACTGCAATGAGCAGATGAAGGACCCGGGCATCTGATTCAGGAAGTCTAGAGTAAAGGCCTCAGCTTCTGGGTTTCTAACATAATCTCCTTGATTGACCAGAAGAATTATAGCTCTATTAACAGAAATAGAAGAAGTTGATTTGAAGAAGAGGAGAAGGAGTCCTGTTTTAGACATAGTGAGTTTCTAGTTGAGGTGGAAATCCAAAGGGAAATGAGCAGCAGACAATCGGAGAGGAGATTGGTGCCCAGGAGGAAGGTATACACTGGAGATGTAGACTTGAGGGTAACTGGAACATGTAGTTTGTAGTTAAAGATAAGAGAGTAGACAAGCTAAAGAGAAAATACATAAAGCTTAAAGAACTGATTATAGAACTTTTGTCTTTAGAGGTTGAAAGAGGAACAGGAGAGCAAGAGAAAAGAAAGAAGCTTTTAGGAATGTGGAGGATCCAGAAAAATACAGTCTCATGGAAATCAAAGGAAGAGACAATTTCAGGGAAGGCATGGTTGAGAGTGTCACTAATACCAAGAATACAGTTGAAAACCATACTTGACTATTTTGTGGATTTGTGAGGGATACACTAATAAATAGAGGGGTTTTTTGGGGGTATGTAGAAGCACAAAGGAAGTTTT
The DNA here is from genome assembly GCA_017311185.1 of Proteles cristata cristata. Classification (NCBI taxonomy): domain Eukaryota; kingdom Metazoa; phylum Chordata; class Mammalia; order Carnivora; family Hyaenidae; genus Proteles; species Proteles cristata. Next base: position 404,329 of record JAESUZ010004661.1, read on the forward strand.
CCATTCAAAGCAAGTAGGAGTAAGGATGAATTTTCCATAGCAATGGCAGCAGTGAAAATACCTAGATAGCACTAGCCCAATGAAATTATCTTGTCCCCAAGAGCCTCACTGTTTTGGAAACAGGACTAACCCCTGGGGTATGAGAAGTCTTTCTGGAAAGAATCACCCATGATCTGGCTTGATGTTGACTAAGAAAACACCATCAGATTGAGTTCTGTTAATGGTGCTTTGGTGATGTGAAAGAAGAATCTAGGTTGCAAAGGATTCAAGAGTGAGTGGATGGTGAGGTTAGTCAGGGCATACATTAATACTGCAGTGCTTTACCATTTACGAATGCTTGTGAACATATAGGTGGAGCGAGGGAGGAAAGGGATTGAAGAGCAAGAAGGTGGGAGGCAGGTGTAACTAATTAGTGAGAGTAGTCTGTAATCCAACATGAAAGGCATTTCAGGCTGGCCCACTAAGAAATTCTGTCTCTGACTCAGCCAGCTGACTCTTCCTTTCCGTGTCAGGTTTTAGTTTTCTTTAATTTCTCTGAATGGTGTAGTGGAGTTAGGCAGGTCTGAGTTTGAGTTTTGGCCCTGACTGTTTCTAGACATGTTTTTAAAGTATTCTTGAGCCCTATGTTTCTTATCTGTAAATTGAGGACAGGAGTTATCTCCCTCACGGGGTTACTTTGAGGATTATGAGAGGTGCTAGGCATACAATAAATGTTGTTCTCTCCTTCCTCCCTTCGGTCTCTCTCCCTCCATTGTCTGTTGCTCCCTCTTTCTTCAGTATTTCCACATTGAAAAGCACTGGGAAAACTAATAGACCAGTGAACATTTGAAGTAGGAGTGTCAAGAAATTTTTAACATTCTTAAATGACTCATGAGCCTGACGTAGGACTTGCATGGAGCTACACAGACACAGCTGTGACATGGTGGGCAAACCCCCCAGGCCTCTTCCCCGGTTGGACCGAGCTGCCCCTCAGCTTGGCTCCAATGTTTCCTAGTCATTGTTAGGTCAGTACAGGTCCCAGCATCTCTGAAGTTCCCAGTTTCCAGGATGTGATGGAAAAAGTGGATATATCTGCACAGCTCTGCATCTGCTATTTTGCCTGTGTCTCCAGGAATGCTGGGGCTGGGCTTTCTTTTCTAAACTGCCAGAACACGTTCTCAGTTGGCATAGGTCTTTGTAAACAACTAATGTCGGTGTTTCAATTCTCAATTGCCAGTGGCACTAGAAAAGAGCAAAGGACATTGGAATCCTAAGCATTCTTTTTTTCCTTAAGCTTCTACATTGGTGGGAACCTAATAATGTCTTTGGTTTCTATGCCTTATAACCACATGCAACATTTAAAATTTTGAGCCCAGAATGTATTTTTCCCTCCTATTTCTTCTACTATTTATTCCTTATGCTTTTTTTTTGGTCTAATTTTTTTTTTTTGTCTCTCTTCTCTTTAATCAAATGGCTGCACTATGGCTTACTTTTAGCTTTGAACTTCAGACTTTAAAAATAGGTTTAAAAAGGTAATGGTTCCTTTATTTCCTAATACCATCTAAAGATATATTTCTCAGTCTGGTTTCCTTGTGTTATGTTTTTAAAAGGGCTTCATATCAGAGAGCCTGGAAAACTTAAGCAGTTGTAAACCTTAGAATATCATTTCCAGGTCAACTTTGATCTTATATGCCAAGTTCATTGGTGGGAAAAAATTAAATCTTTCACATCTAAATCAATAACTAGTTCCAAAGGAAACTTCAAAGTTTCCTTTAGATTTCATAAAGGGTAATTCCTCCAGTATCAAAGAAATGAGATGTCAGAAAAGGCAGAATCCTTTGTTTAGGACATGGTCTACTTATTTGACTTTCTTTGTCTTTTTTTCCCTCTGGAATGTAAAATCTTTTTTTTTTTTTTTTTTTTTGGTCTCTCAAGGGACACTTTTACTATATTCTTTCAGACGACTGTTTTTGATTTAGAGGAGAAATCAACACATAGTGGCTCAAATCTGCTTAGATAAGGTGTTCATTCCTTCCAGCTTTTCATGTTTCAACTTTTGCGGGGCCTGGCATACATCCACCACCAACACGTTCTTCACAGGGACCTGAAACCTCAGAACTTACTCATCAGTCACCTGGGAGAGCTCAAACTGGCTGATTTTGGTAAGTCTCCCCTTGAGTCTCTTTCTGGGCTATGAACAATGATGCTTTTGTGTGCACGTGTTTAAAGCATTGACTAGGCCTGGGCTTTGAAAAGTGGAGGCAAATGGAACGTGGTGCTTTGTGAGGATGTCAAACTACCATATAGGAAGTGTGAGGCAAGAAACAAGGCAAGATTGGTAGCTTCTTAGGATTCCATCAAGCCTCAGTCTATCAGATCGTAAAACTTGGGCACCACTACTGCCCCATGGCCATTTTTTATAGAGAGACATTCGCGTACAGAGTGAACTGTACCTAGTAGGTTTTCCTACATCTGAATGGATATAAAAATTCAGAATCGATCAAGGTTATCCCATGATGACAGGATAAAGAGGTAAACCCCAGATTTTAGGATGCACTCCTATTGAAATAGAGACTCCAGGACACTTGTCCTGGTCACCTACATATAGAGCTGTATTGCATGAGTACCTGAGGTTTTTATTCCTATTAAAGTGACACAGATTTCCCTGGAACATTGCTGTATCTTTCCATGTTAGTACTTATTGCAGTTTATAATGATATACACACATATATTTGTGTAATGATTTTGTCTCCTCTGATAGACTGTAAGCATTACGAAGACAGCCAGAGTCTATTTTGCTTATCATCACATCCCTAATGCCTGACACCACAGGAGGCACTCAATAAATATTTGTTAAAAAACTAGAGCTGAGAAACCACTCTTCTCTGTTTGGAAGATATCAGATGACTATTGTACTTTATTCTGATATATTATTTTTCATCCGGACATGTAAGCATTTGGCATATATTCAGTTATGAATTCCCCACAACAGAGAACTCATCTGTTGATGTTTTTTCCAAGCTGTTCATCATGTGATTCTGCAAGATAAGTAGCTGACTAACAAAAGTACATTTATATTCCAGAGGAGAACTTGGGAGTGATGTGTTCAAGGTCCTACCAAGCTAATTAGTTTGGATTAGCAGTCCCCACCTTGTATGTACTAAACATGGAAGGCAACCACATTAATTGTGAATTGAGTTCTGTTGCTGTTACAGAGACCCCAAATTACAGAGGCGTAAACATGCTATAAGCTTAACTTTCTCTCATGTAACAGTCTGACCTAAGTAGTCAGAGCTTGTCTGGTGGCCCCACAGTGTCTCGACCCATGTTCCTTCTGTCACGTGGTCCTACCATCCTTAAGGTATTGCCCCAACTACATATATAAGATGGCTACCACCTCATTCTCATTGTAGCCGAGAGGAAGAAGAAAAGGGAAGAAGGCTTAACCCCTCCAAAAGGGCATGATCTGAAAGTTCACACATCACTTCTGTTTATAGTGTATAGGCAAGAGTTTAGTCACCTTACTATACTTAGCTGCCAGGAAGGCCACATCAAGCTGCAAAGTAGGCCAAAATTTGAGGCCTCTTCACTTGATGAAGAGGTACGCAAGCGTCAAGATAATGGAGTAACTACTAAAAGCATCCAAATTTTGTGTATTTTTTTTTTAACATTGCTTACTCTGCCAGTTATTAACTCCTTGGTAGCATGCATCTCTTCCTGACTCTCCAGAAAGTCATAAGACAGTGAGTTCTGTGCTTTTTCTCTTTGGCCAGGTCTTGCTCGGGCAAAGTCTATTCCCAGCCAGACATACTCTTCAGAAGTTGTGACCCTCTGGTATCGCCCTCCTGATGCCTTGCTGGGAGCCACTGAATATTCCTCTGAACTGGACATATGGTAAGAACTAGTGTCAAGGAAGTGAAGAAAATGTGGGTTGTTTTACCCGTGAGAATTGCTTTATCATCTGCATTGCATTTTAAGTAATAATGTTAATAATGACAATCACATTTATATACAGAAACATAAAGTACTTTCAAATACATATCTCATTTGATTTTTGCAGTCATTCTGTAAGTTTTTATAGTTAAAGAAACTGAAACTCAGAGAGATCGTGCTCAAGGCATATTCTCAATCAGATGCCTCTCCTCCTAGTTCTTCTCTTCAGTCCTTTGTTTCCTCCCCGCCCCTTGTCCTCAGAGAAACACACACGTACTCCCCAACCACACACACACACACACACACACACACACATACACACATCTACACACTAATGCTCACACATGCCCAAGCACAATTCAGAGCTTAGAGAAAAAGGCACACAGACCATGATTGAGTAGACCCAATTTTCACACAAGTTCTGTTAATTATTCTGAATTACGTTATCTTGAAAATTCAAGTATCTTCTGTGTCTATGTTTCTCCATTTTTAAAATGAAGATAATAAACTCTCCCCATGAGGGGGTAAATGGGGCTATAGTGTAAGTATAAGAATCAGATAAGCATTTCCAAACAGAACCACATCACCAGGGAGGCTCTTCGATTAATGGGGTGCAATAGTGTGGGATCACTCATCATCCTACAATAGCAGTGTTACGTTATCAGATCTTATTTCTGTTAATATCGCAGTCATCCAGGGACACAGTTAAATGTGTGGTAACTTTGCAATCATAGCCACCCCCTCAAAGTTAACAAAATGTATAGACATCCTTTAGTTCCTTAGGAGGTCTTCTATAAACAAAAAGCCTCGTTTTTAAAAAATCAATAATGGGTTTTTAAAAAATTAAACAGTATTCTGAAACGCTAAACTAAGCTTTTGGATTTCCCAAAGAATTGAGAAAGGTTGCAGAAATATCCCTCCAATGTCTCTGGAGTCATTGATTTCCCAATACCCGGTACCATTTCTAGAAATATCACCAGCTAGTCAAAATCCTCCTGAAACTGTCAGCTCTCACTGCTCTGTACTGTCACTTCAAAGGCCTGTGCAGGCTCTGGCTTTCTTGGCGCTTAATGATTACTTCCTAGTTGTGCTTCACAGACAGACTGAAACTTCTACTCATCACTTCTAAACTTTGTTTTATTATGGAACATTTAAAACATTCAGAAAATGTATCATATATATATACCAGTGATTCTCGACCAGGGCCAATTTTGCTCCCCAGGGACATCGGACAATGTCTGGAGATATTTTTTACTGTCACAGCTGGGAAGCAGGTGCTACAGGCATCTAGTGGGTAGAGGCCTGGGATGCTACTAAATATCACAACAAAAATTTATCCAGTCCCAAATGTCAACAGTGTCAAGACTGAGGAAACTGATGTAGATTAAGAAGTATAATAAAGTGAATTTCATGAACCTGCTACTCAGTGTAACAACTAGAACATACTGCCACATTTACCTGTACCCCCTCTCCCATCAACCTGCTCCTCCATCAGATGGGCTCCTAACCTGAAGTTTTTTCTTGTCGCCATTCCCTTACCCCTTTCAAAAATAATATTTTGCATTTTTGATGTGTTCTAAAAATACTGTTTTGCTTTACTTGTGTGTGAGTTTTGTAAAAATGGTATTATATTGTTTTTTTAATGTTTATTTTTGAGAGAGAGAGAGAGCATGTGCGAGTGGGAGGAGAAGGGTGAGGGGCAGGGGATAGAGAATTCCAAGTAGGCCCCACAATGTCAGTGCAAAGAGCCCAGTATTATATTGTTTTTAGCCTTCTGTGGCTTGCTTTTTTCCACCAAGGTGTTTCTAACATTCATACATGTTGATCTATGTAGCTATGTTTTATTTCCTGTTGATAAACATTTCATTTATTTAGTTTGGGTTTTGTGTGTGTGTGTTTTGTTTGCTTTTGGTGTTATGAATATACTTGTTATTTATATTTAAGGATTTCTCTAGAGTACTTAGTAGATTTCCTGTCTCATAGTGTACATGAATGTTCAACTCCCTGAAGTAGTGCCGAATTATTTTCCAAAGTAGTTCTAACAATTTATATACCAGCAGTGTATTATAGCCCTTTATCCACATGTGCACCAACTTTATAATCAAGTAGAGCGGTATGTTGTGATCTAAATTTGCATTTTCCTAATTACTAATGAGGATGGATACCTTTTCATGGATTATTTGTGTTTCTCATCTATGAAATACCTACTTGTGACTTTTGCTTATTTTCTTTTGGTCTCTCTGTTTCTGTCCCCCACTGTCCTTCCCTCCCTCCCTCTCGTTCGTTCGTTCTTTCTTTCTTTCTTTCTTTCTTTCTCTTTCTTTCTTTCTGTTCTTCTAATCTGAATATTAATCTTTTATCAGTCATGAGTGTTGCAAGAATTCCCATGAAAACATGGCTTATGTTTTCATATCCTTATGTTGTCTTTTTGAATAAAAGTTCTTAATTTTAATATTGTTGATCTTATCAGTCTTCTTTTTTTTTGGCTGGCCCTTTTGTTTCTTGTTTAAAAAAAAAAAATCCTTCTCTCCTTGAGGTCAGAATGATATTTCCCAATACATTCTTTAAAAAATTGCTGGGTTGCTAGGTGGCTCAGTCAGTTAAACATCCAACTCTTGGTTTCAGCTTGGGTCATTATTTCACAGTTGATGAGTTTGAGCCCCATGTCAGGCTCTGTGCTAACACTGCAGAGCCTGCTTGGGATTCTCTCTCTCTCCCTGTCTCTCTGCCCCTCCCCGTGTGCACTCTTTCATTCTATTTCTCTCTCAAAATATTAAAAATAAATTTAAAAGTTATAAAGCTTGTCCTTTCATTTTAAATCTTTAATATATTAAAAATTGACTCTTGTCTATGCCAATCAATTGTCTCATCCTATTTTCTTCTGTGATCTTCCATGCCAAATCTCTCATATATCAAGTCATGAATACAGAAGTCTACATCTGGGCTCTCTTCTGTTTCACTGAGGTCACTTTTTCTGTCCTGGCACCAATGTCCTACTGTATTAATTTCTATAGCTTTACAATATTTGATATCTGGTAGGACAAGTGTCCCTACCTATTTCATCTTCCTCATGAATGTCTTAGCTATTTTTCCCCTTTGATTTTTCATATACATTTTAGATTAATGTTTCAAATTTCATGAAAAATCCTGGTGGGATTTCCACTGGAATTGCACTGAAATTATAAAACTCTCTGAGAATAATTAACACCATTGTGATATTGTTTTCCAACTTTTAAACATGGTATATTTCTTCACCTGTTTGGCTTGTCTTTAATGTCTTTTAGTGGTTTTATTATTTTTTCTCTAAGCTCTTACATATCCAGGGCAAAGGTCCTTAAGTCTATTTCTATTGTCTATTATTTCTTTTGGTTCTTGCATATAGTATCTTTTTCCCATGCATATTTAGTTGTTTTTGACAGTGATATGCTAGCTTACCTTGGAATTTCATTTGTGGGATTTTTTTTAGAGGACTTGAATGAAGTAGGTTTCTTCAGAGAAGATTTGCATTTAATTCTGCTAAGTGCATTATTTTTAAAGAAATTAATTTTTGTATTTTATATAAGTATTGGTCTGCCACACAGATCTTGATTTTCTGATACCATTCCCTACTAAAAAGAACTAAGACTCTTTGGAGAAATGGCCAATTCTAAGTCTGGGGCATGGAAAGTATAAGATGAGCCAGGAATATCTTGTTGTGCCAGAACATTTTTTTACAAAGTGGTCAAAAAATGAGGGGATTATGTCAAAAGGACAGGGGGAGTAATTTGAAAAAATACCCACTAGCTAAAGATGTACAATTTGAGTAGAATTTGATTTATAACCAAAGTAAGTGATGTAGGTAACAGATTATAGGCCACTGAATAAGAATGCATAAGTCCATACCAAAGATAACTAGCTAGCTTGATAAGAAAGGAAGCATCTCCTTATAGTAGAATGCCAACTAATAACTGGAGAAGAAATGATGGACTTAGAAAATCACTATTTTGCAATATGGTAGTGATTGGTTCAAACAAGAATTAACAATGCTAAACTAGAACAGAAAGTTTGATGAAGAATAAAAAATTTTCATAGTCTCAAAGTACATCTCCACAAATTACTTTCTAGTTACAAAGGAAAAAATAGTAACTTTATAGGGGGAAAAACCCAACTTGGCAGATACCACTTTCACCAAGTGATTAGAGTTATTATTATCAATAATGGCACTGACTGACATCATGGGCCTCCATGAGGCCCTGAGATGCACTGAGAAGGATACAATATCACTTATGTGGCTTTCCAGCAAAAAAAAAAAAAATCCCAACCTGAATCAAACAATGAGGAAACATCAGATAAACTCCATTTGAGGGACATTTGGCAACATAAGTGGCCTGTACTCTTTTAAAGGGTTGTAGGAGAGGGAAAATTTTCCTCTGTCCTCTTAGAGTGTGTGGATGAACCTGCAAATTGACAGCAGATTAATGGGAGACAAGCATATAAATTTTATTTGATGTTAAAAGTTTTATGTGGCATGGGGGAGGGGGCTCTATGAAAAGAAGAGAAAACACCCAAAGAAGCAGCTAGGCTTGGAGGCTTTTATACCATTCTGACAAAGAATGATAAATTTGTAGGGAAGCGATAAGACAAAAGAAAGGGGTTTCTGGACTCTTTAGGGGCAGTAAATTGTGGGATAAAATCCTCATAAGGGGAATTTATGCCCCACTTTCAGGCAGATACAGGGAGGCAGAAAGCTCATCCTATGTTTGCTTTTACTCAGTTGCCTTCAGCTCAATATTTCTTTATACCAGAGTGGCATATTTTGGGGTGGCATTTTTTTAAATGTTTTTATTTATTTCTGAGAGAGAGAGAGAGAGAGAGAGACAGTGTGAGCAGGAGAGGGTCAGAGAGAGGGAGACCCAGAATCCATAGCAGGCTCCAGGCTCTGAGCTAGCTGTCAGCACAGAGCCCAACATGGGGCTTGAACCCATGAACCTTGAGATCATGACCTGAGCTGAAGTTGGACGCTCAACCGACTGAGCCACCCAGGTGCCCCTGGGGTGGCATATTTTGATCCCCCTACTAGGTCAAGAATTTAAAAGGCAAAGAAAGACTGAGGAATTGTTCCAGATTAAAGAAACTAACAGGATATGCCAACAAATGCAATACATGGTTCTACATTGGATTCTGGAGGAAATGGAGCTAAGGAACAGGACTCAGACAATATGTGAAATTTAAATATGGACTGTGGATAATTGCACTGTTGTTATGTAAGAGAATACTTTTGTTCTTAGAAAAATACAAAATATTTAGGGGCCAAGAATTATGATCTGTAACTTACTCTCTATGGCTTCAGAAAAAAATAGAGAAAAAAATGAAAGGCAAAATGTTGGCATTGTGAGTCTGTTTGAAGACAGTTCATTCTACTATGCTTGCAACTTTTTTTAAGTTTAAAATTATTTCAAAATTAAAAGTCACCCCCAAAATTGAGAAAAACCTGGTGTTTCAGCAGAGATAGTATAAGTAGCACTAACCTAGTATGTGATCTCTGTTTGCAAATATTTCACACGTGTTTGAGAAGAATGCAGATTTCTGAATTGTTGGGTACATGTTTTTACATACGTTCAAAAATTCGAGGGTAATTGCATTATCCAAATCTTCTTTATATCTTTTATGTCTATTTCACTTATCGAAAGTGTGTTGAAATTGCTCACTATATTTTTGATTTGTCATAATTCTGTTCATTTCTGCTTTACGTACTTTAAAGCTATTTTCATTAAGTGCAAGTAAATCTAAAACTGTTCATTATTCCTTCATGAACTTTAGATTTTAGTTTTGGAGGGTTGCTCGCTGGCTCAGTTGGAGGAGTGTGCAACTCTTGATCTCAGGGTTGTGGGTTCGAGTCCCACACTGGGTGTAGAGATTACTTAAAAATAATATCTTTTTTAAAAATCTTACTTTTGGAATAATTTCCTTTCTTTTTTATTTCATTTTTAAACTTACTTTTTTTAAAATTTTTATTATTTTTTAATTTATATCCAAGTTAGTTAACATTTGGTGTAATGATGATTTCAGGAATAGAATTTAGTGATTCATCACTTACAGATAACACCAAGTCCTCATCCCAACAAGTGTCCTCCTTAATGCCCCTTGCCCATTTAGCCCATCTCCCCACCTAAAGCCCCTCCAGCAACCCTCAGTTTGGTCTCTGTATTTAGGGGTCACTTATGGTTTGTTTCCCTCCTTGTTTTTACATTAGTTTTGCTTACCTTCATTTATGTTCATCTGTTTTGTATCTTAAATTCCACATATAAGTGAAGTCATATGATATTTGTTTTCCTCTAACTTATTTTGCTTAGCATAATACACTCTAGTTCCATCCATGTTGTTGCAAATGACAAGATTTCATTCTTTTCAATTGCTAATATTCCATTGTGTGTGGGTATATATATATATATATATATATATTTTTTTTTTTCTTCTTTATCCATTCATCAGTCATCGGACATTGGACATTTGGGCTTTTCTCCATACTTTGGCTATTGTCCATAGTGCTGCTCTGAACATTGGGGTACATGGGCCTCTCTGAAACAGGCCTCTTATAACCTTTGGATAAGTACCTAGTAGTGCAATTGCTGGATTGTAAGGTAGTTTTTTTTTTAATTTTTTTTAACGTTTTATTTATTTCTGAGAGAGAGAGACAGCATGAACAGGGGAGGGTCAGAGAGAGAGGGAGACACAGAATCCGAAACAGGCTCCAGGCTCTGAGCTAGCTGTCAGCACAGAGCCCGACACGTGCATTGAACCCACAAACCATGAGATCATGACTTGAGCCAAAGTCGGATGCTTAACCAACTGAGCCACCCAGGCCCCCCTCGGTAGGGTAGTTCTATTTTTAATTTTTTGAGGAACCCCCATACGTTTTTCCAGAGTTGCTGCAGCAGTTTGCATTCCCATAATTTTCCTTTCTTTTGAAGTAAATCTTTTAGAATTTTCTTTAATGTAGGCTAATCAGTGGCAAATCTGTTTTTGTGTTTTAAGATAAACTCTCATTGTTGAAAAGTAGACTTGCTAGGGATGTAACTCTAGATTGATGCTTATTTTTTCTCAGAACTTTGAGGATATCATCTCCCTGACTTGTCTTCCATTTGAGTTTTACTGGCCAAACAAACAGTTTGTGAAGTCTGCTTTTAGCCTAATTGTGGAGAAATTTGCTTTTAGACTTACCGTCTTTCTTTTGTAGGTGATCTCTTATTTTATCCTGATGCTTTAAAGAATTTTTGTTTGCCTTTATTGTTATAGCATTTTCTTTCTTTTTTTTTTTTTAATAAATTTTTTTTTTAAATATTTTTTATTTTATTTCTAGGAGAGAGAGAGAGAGACAGCGTGAGCAGGGGAGGGTCAGACAGAGAGGGAGTCACAGACTGAAACAGGCTCCAGGCTCTGAGCTGGCAGTCAGCACAGAGCCCGACGCGGGGCTCGAACCCACAAACCGCGAGATCATGACCTAAGCGAAAGTCGGACGCTTAACCGACTAAGCCACCCAGGCGCCCCTGTTATAGCATTTTCACTTTAAGGTGTGTGGTGTGGGTTTCTTTTTACTTACACTGCTTGGTATATATTGTGCTTCCTCTGTGTTATGAATAGTGTCTTTGGTCATTTCCTCTTTGAATGTTGCCTCTATTCCCTTCTCTCTCTCTGGAACTCCAATGAAAGACTATCAGAACATGTCTTTCTATTATCTACAGCTCTTATCCTCTTTTTCATATTTCTTGTCTCCCTAACTTTCTGTGCTGCTTCCTAAATAATTGCCTCAGCTCACCCACCAGTTCTTTAAGTCTGTCTTTTTAAAAAAAAAAAATGTTTCTTTAGAGGCGCCTGGGTGGCTTAGTTGGTTAAGCGTCCAACTTTCGCTTGGGTCATGATCTATCTCGCAGTTCGTGGGTTCGAGCCCCGCGTCGGGCTCTGTGCTGACTGCCAGCTCGAAGCCTGGAGCCAATTTCAGAGTCTGTATCTCCTTCTCTCTCTGACCCTCCCCTGTTCACGCTGTCTCTCTCTCCTAGAAATAAATTTTAAAAATATTTTTAAAAAAATAAAAAAATGTTTATTTATTTTGAGAGAGAGAAGGGGAGGGGCAGAGAGAGGTAGAGAGAGAATCCTAAGCAGGCTCTGTATCATCAGTGCAGAGGCAGACACAAGGCTCAAACTCACAACTGTGGAATCATGACCTGAGCTGAAATTAAGAGTCAGTCGCTTAACTGACTGAGCCACCCAGGTGCCCCTAAGTCTGTCTTAAGCTACACATCCCTTACCTTTTTACTGCATATACAAAAATGTGTGTTTTTAACATTTCATGAGTAAATGTTTCATAAATTTAACCATGAATAATAATAACACAAAGTAGAAATTCAATTGTAGTTAAAATTATTGTCATTACTCTTATTCATTCTATTATTATTATTATTTGCCCAGTAAAACTCAAAAATATATATATATAAATATATTTATATATTTATATAAATATATATATATATATAAAAATAAAACAATAGACATCTTCCATTCAGTTTACTATTATTTGCTCACTCTCTACATAATAGTTAGATATTGAGTGTTTACACTGAGATTCCTCTTCCTCCATTTTTTTTTTTTTGTTGTTGTTGTTCTTTTCAGAGTGGTAAAAGGGGAAGTGAGTAGGGAGATTTCCAATTGACAAAGGAAGAAAAGGAGGAAAAATCCTATTGTGCTAGGTCACGAAACCCCATAGGGTATAAACTGAGTGCATTTTTGGAGGCAGATGACAGTGGGTGAGCATTAGAGACTTTGTCTTAAAGAAACTAATTATAACATGTAGTGCCAGAGCCTTTTATTCACAGTGAGCCCTGGTGTCAGCAGAGTCAGCGGGGGGCCTGGGGCAAATAGTTAGATTATGGAAAACATACAAGTAGGACGCATTGATTATTCCCACCCTTTACAACCAATGCTCTCTAGTCTCCTATTGTCTCTTCTTTCTTTCTGTCACCTTTTCAGACCTCAAAAGATTCTATTAGCAACTTTGGTGAGAAAATTTAATGTTTTACGTAATTACATTTTTTGGTTTTGTTTTTCCTTTTTTGTATTATGTTAAAATACATATAACATAAAATTTACCATTTTAACCATTTTAGTTTTTTGTGTTTTTTTTTTTTAATTTCTAGGAGAGAGAGAGAGAGAGACAGCATGAGCAGGGGAGGGTCAGAGAGAGAAGGAGACACAGACTTTGAAATAGGCTCCAGGCTCTGAGCTGGCAGTCAGCACAGAGCCCGATGCGGGGCTTGAACCCACGAACCATGAGATCATGACCCAAGAGAAAGTCGGACGCTTAACCGACTAAGCCACCCAGGTGCCCCCATTTTAGCCATTTTAAAATGTACAATTCAGTGGCATTGAGTACATTATTGTACTTAACCATCGCCATTATCCACCTCGAAAACTTTTCATCATCCCAAACTAAAACTCTGTGCCCATTAAACAAAGACTCCCTATTACTTCCTTCCTCCAGCCCCTGGGAACCACTATTCTAGTTTCTGTCTCCATGAATCTGACTCTTCTAGGCACCTCATATAAGTGCAATCATACAATATTTTCCTTCTGTGTCTGGTTTATTTCATTTAGCATAATGTTTTCAAGGTTCATCCATGTTATGGTAAACTGATTTTAAAGAAAGATTTATTTTGGCACACAAAGTGTTCCCTTCCAAACCGACTTCAGGCAGCTGCTGGTTTAGGACTATGAAAAGTTGCTCTTGCTTGAGAGAGTGCAGATTTCCTGCTGCAAACTTCCAAATATAAAGAGTGGCCCAGGGAAAAGCAAATGGAAATGTCATGTCACTGTCATACATTATGTCATTCTGTACTAATTTCAACAGTGAAAAATGAAATACTGACTCATTTCTCCCAACAACATTTTTGTATGCTCCTTACACTAAACCTAAAACTCCTGAAATGGTTGATTTCCCCCAGAGACTGCCTAAGGAATTTGAAGAATCTTTTCCTCTCTTTTGGAAGAATTTGTTCATGCTCAGAATAGAGAAAAGGTTAGGAAGAGAGCCAGAAAAAGCAGAAAACCTGGAGGCTGTTTCCTCTAACTTGACTGAAGAACCACAGTTAGAGCAATAAAATGACCCAGTGCATCTCTCGTTTCTGGAAAGATTCACTGGTTGATACCATCAGGTCTTTTCCCAAGTGTAGGAAGTTCCCCCTCATCTACATGGGCTGCCCCAAGTGTATCTCCACAGAGCAGAAATCCTCTAAGAAGCCTAAAGATAAGAAGGGTAAGAAGAGGTAAGAAGAGCCACAGGAATGAAGATTTAAGAACAAAACAGAGGAGAAAAAGGAAATAAGAGCTGGTTTCTTTCTGAACATAAATGTTCAGAATATTTTTAAGGTATGCTTAAGGCTAGACAAGGGGTGGACAAAATAGATGATAGTCACACAACTTGTTTACAAAGCAAATTAAAAAATACAATAGCTTTGAAAAACAACTGAAGAAAATAGGATGACGAATTGAATAGTTTTTAAAGAACAATGCTTACACCTAGAAATCATCTTCTGTTTTTCAAACTTAAGGTGCACAGAATCATTTTCTTACCAATGCACTGACATTTTTGATACTTGTGGATATTCCAGGTACAGAAATAGAATTGATTTAGGAATTCTGTTTGTCTTACAAGTGTCCCAAGTAGACACATGGGCACTCACACGCCTGCGCTCACTCTCTCTCTATATATATATAGGTATATATATAAATATTACAAATATGAATAAGTAGCCTTAGACTCTATATATTTGTTAGGTTAGAAGTTTTTTTTTTTTTTTACATCTATTTATGTTTGAGAGAGAGTGTGTGTGAGCGGGGGAGGGGGAGAAAAAGAGAGGGAGAGAGAGAGAGAGAGAGAGAGAGAGAGAGAGAGAGAGAGAGAGAATTGGAAGCAGGCTCCAGGCTCTTTGCTGTCAGCACAGATCCCAATGTGGGACTCGAAACCCACGAGTAGTGACATCATGACCTGAGCCGAAGTAGGATGCTTAAACAACTGAGCCACCCAGGCACCCCAGAAAGGTTTTAATCTACTGCTAGGTGAAGCTTAAAAAGAAGGACTCAAGAAAATGCCAGTAAAGTACCCACCATACAAATGCAAATGGAGAACTTCAACCAAATATTAGCATATTATTCTGTAACACAAACACCTTATGTTACTTTGTACTACTTGCATAATGGCCTTAATGTCCAGCTTTCTCCAATATTTTACATGATTTTGTACACTGTTCTAGTGGAGCAGAAGACAAAGGACACTAAGAAATTGTGTGACAAAAGGACTTCCTTCTTGGTTCCCTACAGCCACTAGTATGAAAAAACAAGTTTTTTCCAAGCAATGAAGACCTTTGGAAGGGATGAAAAAAGTGGACTACAGGTTTAAACCTGATAATAACTATCGTTTTGAACCTTATTTAAGATGCCATCAGGTCTTCTAGTGGCTTGTGAGCCCCTGGGGTTTCTAGAAGGTATTAGAAGGGGCACCTGGGTGGCTCAGTCAGTTAAGCATCCAACTTTGGCTCAGGTCATAATCTTGTGGTTCATAAATTTGAGCTCTGTGTCAGGCTCTGTGCTGACAGCTGAGAACCTGGAGCCTGCTTCAGATTCTGTGGCTCCCTCCCTCTCTGCCCCTCCCTGGCTCATGCTCTGTCTCTCTGTCTCTCTCTCAAAACTGAATAGGGGTGCCTGGGTGGCTCAGTCGGTTAAGCATCTGACTTTGGCTCAGGTCATGATCTCACGGCTTGTGGGTTCAAGCCCTGTTGAGCTCTGTGCTGACAGCTGAGAGTCTGGAGCCTGCTTCAGATTCTGTGTCTCCCTCTCTCTCTGTCCCTCCCCTGCTTGTGCTCTGTCTATCAAACATAAATAAATGTTTTAAAAAATTAAATAAACATTAAAAAAATTAGAAGGTATTAGGGTATTCAATAGATAGTTGGCTCAAGTCTTCAAAAACCAGTACATTTCCATTTCTATTTTATATTAGTTAATATACAATTACATATGTTTTACACACACACACACACACACACATACTTTTATTTTTTCATTTCAAAATGAAATGGTTTAAGACCTTTCAAGCACATATAAACATCATGGGTGGTGGCTAGAGACCATTTGATGGCATTCACTAACTCGGTTTCCTAGTTGGCTTATCTTATAATTGACCATTGCTAGCAAACAGGATGGTTTTTAACCATTTGACAGTATTCTACTACTTTTATTTTCCTCCACTTTTCCTCATACCTTTTATATCTGTTGCTTTAAAGACAAAAAGTAAAAATTTAAAAAAAACCCAAAATACGTGGATTCTAAAATACAACCTGATGAGGAGCCTTAAAATGGCAATAATTCTAAAAATTCACCTCAAGATAATAGTCACCAGATTCTTTTTTCTAAGTTTATTTTATTTACTTATTTTCAGAGAGAGAAAAATGTATATTATTAGCAAAATAAATCTTACCCCTTACTGTCCCTCAGGAATTACACTCCAGTTTGACTACTTAGGAAGTAAATTTTATATTTCACCCTATTTCATCTATTTTGAGATGCACACTTTCTGCTAAATCAGGGTATACCTTATAATCAGTAGTGTCTTACCAAAGCTGTCAGCCAGGCTGCAGTTATGACTGCAGCTACCATTGCACATGTGCGAACATCAAATGCCAGCATCAAAAGTTGCAGAATGGATGTCAGTGACTTGGAAGAAAGTTTTGCAAACAGGAGAGCTTTTTCCCCCCTTCCTTTTAACTAGGAACTGAATGGTGGTGGAGTGGGAGTTAATCAGACATGTTTAACAACATTCTTTAAGGAGTCAAAAGTAGGTTAACTATGTAACTGCAAGGTCAGTTTAGGAGCCCAGAACCAATGACTCTTAGTTTTCTTATGGATTATTTTAAGAAATGCTGCATCATCAAACTCCTGATATAGAGGATGATCCCATGGATAAAAACAGACATCAAAGAGTCAGAGTCAAATGCTGGATGTAAAAAAGTTTCACGAGTACCCAAACCAATTTATTTTACTTACTGTTCCATTTTTGCATGCACAAGTATGATATGTGGTAAAATAATCGTTCTAATTAAGTTTATAATAACCCTTGCCATAGCTATGAAAGAAACATTCTGATTGTGTCATGGTTCAACTTGCAGGATTTTTTTCTTAATACCTATACTAATGGTGCCTCTTACAAAGATAGCATTATAAAATTTTTTTTAATGTTTATTTATTTTTGAGACAGAGAAAGACTGAGCACAAGCTGGGGAAGGGCAGAGAGAGAGGGAGACAGAATCTGAAAACAGGCTCCAGGCTCTGAGCTGTCAGCACAGAACCCAATGCGGGTCTTAAACCCACGAACTGGGAGATCATGACCTGAGCTGAAGCCAGACACTTAACCAACTGAGCCACCCAGGTGCCTCCAAAGATAGCATTTTTGATTCTGTGAAAGAAAGTAGTCAATGTGGAGATTCAATACTTTCCCCTCTTCGCATAAAATGGATAATGAACTTGAATGAGTTAAAATGTTTATTATCTGTATTGTGTTCCTAAATGCTGGTTGCAGATCATTTTAACAAAAAGCTGCAGGCTGTGCTTATATCTCTTTTTCTTTTCTCTTTCCCAAGACTTTTAATAGCATATGGCCCCTATTTAACTCTCCAAAATATTTACCGTGTGGAGAAATACTGGTAGTTCAGTTTTGCATGTATGGTTTCCTTAAAAGTGTCCGGCTGACTCTTGTCTCCTTTGCTAGGGGTGCAGGCTGCATCTTTATTGAAATGTTCCAGGGTCAACCTTTGTTTCCTGGGGTTTCCAACATCCTTGAGCAGCTGGAGAAGATCTGGGAGGTAAGGGAAGAATTCCTCTTAGGAAGAAGAAATATCTGCAATTTAAACTTTGAACCAAATTCGCTTTAGAGACAGTGAAGTAGTCCATCTGCTTTGAGATATTATGCCTCATAGTAAGGCTGTGGAAACTGTGGAATTTGCCACAGGTGGAAGCACCTAGAGAATGAAGATGTGGCCAGGAAACCCCTGTTGTCCTGTAGCAGCCCCTGAGTCTACCTGCCCACTCTCATTATTTTCTCAACTTCCCAGGACAATTGCTGCTGTGGCTACTTAGGCACGTCCCTGCCTTGCCACCCTCAGCTCTAATTCTACCATGCATTTGGTCATCTGTCCTTGTCAACAGAAGATGAGATGCTAAATATCCACAGAACCCTGATGAAACAACGGCTTACCATGTTAGTGTGAGAAAAGCATACTATTTGTGCTGCTCTTTCAAAACCGAATTCCTAAGGTGTGAGGTGCTTTTCTGTGTGTGGTTCCATTTCTTTCCTTATTATTTATCCTGGCCTTATTTGCACCATGATGCACTTCATTCTTTTGTCTCTTGTAGCTTATATGCTACATACTATAGTCATCTGTATATATATAATTTTTGTGGTGATTTTTTGTCATTGTGGTAAAATACACATAAAAATTACTATCTATCCATTTTTAGGTATATGATTCATTAACTACATTCACTGTGTGCAGAAATCACCACCATCCAGTTCCAAAAGTTTTTTTTATCACCTGAAACAGATGTTCTGTATCCATTAAACATTAATTCCCATCTTCCTTCCTTCAAGCCCCTGGCCTGTCTCTACGAATTTGCTTATCCTAGGTATCTCACATTAGGAATCATACAGTCAGTATTTGTCTGATTAACAGTATTTATTCCACTTTTGTTTGTTTGTTTTAAACTTATTTTTGAGACAGAGAGAAAGCATGAGCTAGGGAGGGGCAGAAAGAGGGGAAGTCAGGAACCAAAGCAGGCTCTGCAGTGACAGTAGAGAGCCCAATGCAGGACTCGAACTCACAAGCTCGTGAGATCATGACCTGAGCCAAAGTTGGACACATAGCCAACTGAGCCCCCCACGCGCCCCATATTTCACTTATATTCTAAAGGTTCATCCATGTCGTAGTGTGTGTCAACTGTGCTTTAAACTATGCTGTTGTTATCCCAGATCCTGGTCCCTTTCAAGTTTGCTTGCTTCAAGCAGGCATCTGGAGCATTCTTGATAATGGGTTTCTTGGGAGATATTGCCAGAGTGGGGGGTTTGTGTGTAAATGAGGAAATTTGTCTCCTCTTGAACTGCTTTACAATTTTGAGGTAGAGACACGGTTTTGTTATCACAGTCACTGTTCCACGCTCTGAGGACAAATTGAGAACATTCAGCAGTGTGTTGTCTTCCATACTGCTTTGTTCAAGCAAGTTAGAAATGTAAACATTACAAACAGCTCCGGAATTAGTGCTTCATTTAACGTTGTCTACATGGATGTAAATAGGAAATCTCTTTCAGGTTCCGTGATATTTGATGTAGGAGTTGGTTCTTTGAAAGCAATAGGTCCAGGGCGCCTGGGTGGCTCAGTCATTTGAGCATCCAACGCTTGATCTTGGCTCAGGTTATGATCCCCGGGTCATGGGACTCAGCCCCGCATTGGGCTTTACACTGAGTGTGGAGCCTGATTAAGATTTTCTCTCTCCCTCTCTCCCTCTCTTTGTCTGTGCTCCTTTCCCCTGCTCATGCTGTCTCCAAAAATAAACAAATAAATAAACAAAAAATTAAAGCAATGGGTCCATTCTACTCTCCTAATCTTTAACCCCAATATCTCTTACATTTTTGCCGAGATGTCACTCTCACTTTTAGGAATGAAAACATAATGAAAAATCCCGAATCTTTATTTTGCCATCTTTCTAAAATGCCTGTGTGTGTGTGTGTGTGTGTGTGTGTGTGTTCATCTGAATAGCTGTCACCTCTTTCTGATCAACTTTTTAGAAAGTGAATTCTTATAACACGTGTTTTTGGCAAATAATCCCAGATGTAATTCTAAAATCAGAATAAAATAATCTATGCAAATTTTAAGTCCACTAATCAAAATGCCTTCAGTTTCCATTCCAACAAAGGCAGAAAACAGCCCTGTTCAGTTCACTATGTTTTCAAACATAGCACTCACTGGCTGCCTTTTAAGAGACTTCAGGGAGGGAATAAATCAACAATTGTTGGTTTTCAGTTTCCCAGACAGTGAAGTGGAGATTTAGTAATTTTCTCAACTGAAAACAAATTCAGTAACTTTCAAACAGAAACTGAGCATCAAATTTCCGAATAAAGGAGATTGAATTTTTAAACTTCAAAAAATTGCAAGCTTAAAGTTTTTAGTATAATAAGTTGTTTGGTATCCACTTTTTTGACTTTAATTAAACATAATACAAAGTAACCAATAATTCTAGTAACTGTCACCTTAGAGAAAACATGGATGTGGTCACTATTGATTGCCTTTGTTGCTTTTTCTTCATTGTCTTTGCATTCTCTTCATTGTGCTTTGCCAGCCACCAGTATGGGTGCCTGTGAGTCACTTGTTTACATGCACATCTGTGCAAATATATAAGATGGTAGGTTAAAAAAGAAGACCCAGCTTCCCATCCTCTCCCCCTCTCCCACAAAAGAAGAATTAGTCCAGTTGGTTTTTCAAAATGGATTCCAGAATTCTTAGTGTTCCCTCAGGCTCAGAATGGTTGATAGGAAAAGCCTATAATCCTCTCAGTAGCTTTTCAGTTTGTTTAGGGAATGGATCAAAGAAAGATTTTCCTGGGTGGCATGATTTTTTTATTGTATGAGAGAAAATAGCACTTCAGTGTCTTTTGTTTGAGGACAGTCTTAGCCAGCACCACAAAATGTACGTCTCAGCCAGAGTCCTAGTCAGCAAGCTGGTAGACATTAAGATTCTGAATTCTTAATTGATTATTATTAGTCATTGTTCAGCAGTTGACTTCCTACCATAACAATTGGGCTGGTATCTATATCTTGCATTTTGTAAATGGATTGATTAGATTCTTTCTATGAGAGATGCTTCTAAAAAGGGTTATACTGAGATATGCTTCTAAGGAGAGTTATATTGGGTAGTGGTGTAGTGAAAGCTACCGGTACTTCACTAATATTTTGCAAAAACTATGTTATTTTAGCTGACAGTGGGCTTTTAAGGTTAAGGTAAAAGAATGGTAGCATCGTGCCCACAAAAGAACTCACAGTAAAAGCACTAACCAAAATCTGAAGTTTTGACTTTGTACTTCAACAGACTTTTATTTTCGTGTTAATTACAAACTGGAGCTTCAATTTGGTAATCCAAAGCATAAGTGAGCTCTTTTTCAAGTGATGTTACTTTTTGAACCCACCAGTTAAAAGTCAAATACCATACTCAAAGCTGCCAGGCCACCAAGAAAACAAGGTGAGATGAATTTGGTAGAGAGGACTAGAGTTAGGTTTGGGATCACTTTTAGCCAACATTCCACTGCCTAAAGGTCAGTAATCTGAATCCTTTTTAATTTGAACACATCGGGAAACAGCTGAATGCTCATGCTGAGGCATAATTCAGGCTAAGTGTCTTTTGTTGTGTGTGTGTGGGGAGAGTATTTTTTCATCTAATGTAAAGTAAAAGGACAGTCACTCCTGCTTCTTTATATTCCCAACTCCCAGAGTAGCATCCTGCTATTTGGTGACCATGCAATGGATAGTGATGAGAATATGACTTTAAACAAGGCTATGTGATCTACCTCAGAATAAGAACAAGTGAGTTAGTAAAGACACAGGCTCGGGACCTATATTCATGTTCTCCCAAGAAACAGAACCAATGGAATGTATAGAGATACATAAGAGGAGATTTATTATGGGAATCAGCGCATGTGATTATGGCTGAGATATGCCGTCTGCAAGCCGGAGAACCGGGAAAGCTGGCGGTATAATTCAGTCTGACACCAAAGGACTGAGAACTGAGGGGATGCTGGTGTAAGTCTGAGTTTGAAGGTCATAAAACCAGTAGCTCAGATGTCTGAGCACAGGAGAAGATGAATGCCCTAGCTCAAGAAGAGAGAGAGAGAATTTGCCCTTCCTCTGCATTTTTATATGGGTGCTCAACCAATTGGGTGATGCCTGCTCACATTAGAGAGGGCATATTTCTTTACTCTTTACTCTGCTGATTCAAATATTAATTCCTTCCACATTTCATAGACACACCCCAAAATATTTTACTAGCTCTCTGGATATCCTTTTGCCCAGTCAAGTTGGGCATCAAATTGACCATCACAAGACTTTAAGAATACACTACAGATTTGCCCACGAAACTGCAAATGTTGGACCCTCAAGTTTCTTTCCTATGTACATCAGCTGGCATAATGTGACATATGTAACCAATTCTTCCCTATTCTCCCTTGATCTTTCACGTCTCCTGCCTCATTTTCCTTTGTCTTTCTTTGGCTTTATATAGGTGTTAGGAGTCCCTACAGAGGATACCTGGCCTGGAGTTTCCAAGCTACCTAACTACAATCCAGGTAATATTGATTTGAGTTTCTGGAATACTCTGAGAATTAGCAATATGAGAGCATTTGCCAAACAGATAGGGTGACCTTCTTTTATTGTTAACTCAACAGTAAAGATGGACCTAGATGAATTTTTAAATTCCTATATTCGCTGATAATCCTTTTATGAGAAGGACACTGAAATAGTAGTTGAGGTTAGATCAGTTCTCCAACTCTATACAACACAAGTAGCAAGCTGCATAAGAATTTGGAATGACTATTGCTGTGGAGTCCATATCCATTTCCAAATATCCAATGGCTCAGAAGAGCTCAATAGATGGTCTCATTTTTGAGCCTTATGACTATTATTGACTTTATTTTTTAGGTTATTATACCTCATAAAGTATAAAAAGAAAGCTAATGTAACAGAGGGGAGGTAGAGGCTCATTGGGCCAAGGACTGGCCAAGTAAGATATTTCTAGTTTACACAAGAGTTCCTCCATTGTCTCTGAGCCTAACACTTGGTCATTCTTGTCACTCATTTGGTCCTCCAAGACTGGCTCCTGGGAATGGATTTGGAAGTGTTGGAAGTGTTGTCTTTGGGGGAAGTCTTTGAGAAATGGTCCCAAGGCCATGCCAGAGAGATCAGAATACCCAGTAGTCATTCAAGGATATTGAGATGGAAGGAAGGAGACGAGCAATGAGCTATAGGATGAAGGATTGTATCAGAGGCTGGTGAAGCAAGTAATGGCTCTATCAGAGCTGGTCTCCATTGCTGGCAGGATTAAAGGGGAGGTAGATATATACAGATAAAGACAATATTGGGGTGATTATGGTCATTATGGCTTAAGTCAGATTTTCTAGTCTTTATATTCTTAGAGTGACCTATCACTAAAAATGGACTTTCTCCAAATTGTTGTTATTACTAACTTTGGTATGAGATTATCCTAAAAGGATCTCATGAGAGCAAAAAATTGTAGGAAGATTTAAAAAGCAGTTAAGGGGTGGGGAAAGGAGAAAATGGATGAAGGGCATTGAGGAGGGCACTTGAGGAGGGCATTGGGATGAGCACTGGGTGTTATATATAAGCAATGAACCACGGGAATCTACCCCAAAAAACAAGAGCACAGTTTACACACTGTATGTTAGCCCATTTGACAATAAATTATAATTTAAAAAAAGGAAAAGAAAAAAGAAAAAAGCAATTAAAAAAGCAATTAAGCAATTTATAACAGGGGTGCCTGGGTGGCTCAGTCAGTTAAACTTATGACTTCAGCTCAGGTCATGATTTCACCACTTGTGGGTTCCAGGCCCATGTCGGACTCTGTGCTGACAACTCAGAGCCTGGAGCCTGCTTCAGTGTCTCTCTCACTCTCTGCCCCTACCCCCCTCAAATATAAAAATAAACACTAAAAATTTTTGTAAAAAAAAAAAGGAGTCTAACAAACGACATAAGAGGCAGGGGATTTTTTTTCCCTTCTTTTCTCCGTCATATAATACTTATGATCAAACAGCTATTCATAGGGATCAGGCATCTTGGACTGACCAGGTTATGAAAGCCCTACCACAAGTGAAAGACTAACTGTTAAGTCACTTCAGCTGCCTTATATTATTTGCATTGCTAAATGGCCTCAGGGTCATTTATAAACAGTTTATCGCTTCTAACTATTTTGCTTGAGTTTAGCACCTGAGAAAAATGCCACTTTGGCCATAAGGCTTGGAATAATGCCTCTTCCTTTTGGTCTGAAATAGAAAAAAGAACAGACTTCTCATAGAGACCATGGTACAGTCTGCAATAGTTCTGTCTCCAGTTGCCATGGTTTCTAGGAGAACTTGGTTCTATTTTCCCATCCTGCCTGTACCTCTCCTTACTCACTCTCCTCTTGCAGGTGAAAATGGCTCAGCTTCCTACCATGATTATGCAACCAGAAGTTTAGGGTCACAAATGGGTTATAGAAAACAATTTGGGTGATGTCAGTACTAAGCTGCCATGGTGGGCATATGCTATTTCTCCAAACTTCAAACGTTTGGGTTTCAGGTTGGCTCAGGCAAATAAGCAGTGATCCTAAACATAGAATGCCTTAGTGAGAACAATAATAATAGAAACTTGTTCAAAATGCTTCCCTGCCAGATTCTGTACTAAGTAAGATAACTGGGTCCCAATAAAACAGCAAGAAATATGTTGCATTTTTCATTTTGCTGTCATTTCAAAGTAATGTGCAATTTTTTATTTATGAAGAGAATTCTCTAGGCCCAACATCAATAGGGTTCATACTTTGCATTGTTTTTCTAGTAGGGATTCAATTTAATTCAAATAAGCCAAAAAATTTTGAACACACTACTATCTGCCAGGCATTATATTATGTGTTGGGTCCACACAGACAGATATGGTACATTCTTGGATCTCTGAGAACTTGGGTTTGTATTCGTTCATCTACACTGTCTCACCAGCTCTCCTTATTAGGGGTGGGGGGAGGGCAGCAGTGATCATTTGTGAGCCCTGCTTCCATAGGTTCAGGCAGTGAGTAGGCATAGGCCAGGCCAAGCCTATGAAAGGAAGAGAGTTGTAAACTTAGCTACCATGAGGATGTCCAACTCTTAATTTGTAAATCTTAAAAGTCCAGCATGTCTTGAGCATGGGGTCAGGACTATTGATAACTCAATCAAAACTTTTGATCAAAACTGTGTTTTAAAAGGGTTATCATTTTTGTTCTGGGACCATCCCCTTATATCAATTGAGAAGACCCTTTGAACTATCCCGCACCCACCCCCATCATTGAATGGCCACTGCTGCTTCCACACACTTGAGCTCCAGTGATCAAGAGAACAGAAGAGGGTATGGGAGCCAGAAAAATATCACAGAGAGAACAGTAACAGTATTCGGGATGAGATTTCCATTCCTTTCCTTTTCATTCTAAGTAGTAGTAAGAGCCCCCAAACTTGGAATTCAGTCAGAGCCAAGAGCTCAGAACTTGGGAGCACCATCCAGTGTCCATCTCTGCCTACTCTACCCTTTCTCAGACCTTGTCTGGACTATGTCTAGGAGGACAATACAGTTTCTGTTTGCATAGGTTTAAAAAAACACTTGATGCTGACTCACCTGGACAGGTTTGTCTGGCCACTTACTTGTTTTGTTGGGACACTGATGAGCAGGACTGTAGGTTTTTAGCCATCATCAATTCAGACTCGTGTACCTGATGAAATCTGGGCAAGGGAAGAGAGTGTATAATTTTAGACACTAGACTTCTTTCTTTCTTTCCTTCTTTCATTCCTTCTTTCTTTCCTTCCTTCCTTCCCTCCTACCCCCATTTTAAGCAAGCTGGCTGAGAACTCTGTGTCCTCTACTTCAAAGGGCCAGTTGTCTTATTTTGATGTGGGCAGATTGAGAAGTAGGCTTTGAAAAGTAGGCTTTTTTTTTTGTTTAATCTTTTCTCCTGGGATGGCTTTCAGAGCAATATATCCAAGTGTCAGTAAGGGGGTTCTGACGAGCACAGATTCCCAGACTCTCAGCAGGATCATTCTCTAACAGAAATATAAAAGTGAAATATTAAAAACCCTGGAACGTGAACTCCATCTTCAGAGTAGCCAGTGGTTTGCCTGCTTGCACCATGGGAAAAAAAAAAGATCTTGAAAAAAGAGGGAGGAGAAAAAAGTGCTTTGAGTAAGAGGTTTACAGGTTTAGTAGAGCATAGTAACATCCCCTCAAAGAAGTGGGTGTTGCTCTGTGACCCCCCAAAATGCTCCACCTTTGACTTAGCTGCCAGAACACTCACCCTCTCCCCCCCCCCAGAAACACCCCCTTTTCACATGCTAACTAAGGCGCCTGTGATTGGCTGAACAATAAACTGGTCACACTTGCTAAAGGCCTGCCATCTTTCACACAATTAACCAAGACACATTAATCAAACTGGCGGTGAACTGGGGCTGTGCTGGCCTCCAGCAAAGGGGGAGGGGAGAAGTTTTGGTGATCCTTAATAAGAGTCCATAGGAAGCAATAATGAAGAACGACATGCTGGAGGGGATTCTACTGTCAGAAAGTCTGAAAAGGTTAAAGCCCACATTGATACCATCTCTGGGATGTACTACTGGGTTTATGGCAGAGAGGATCCCGGAAGCTTAGAGCAAACTGGATATTGATCTTGGCTAAAATCTCCTCATACAAGACAGCAGTGTGAATTTAAAGGGTAGACCCCTATAGACAATTTTACAAAGTTCCCTGGTGCTCTTAGCTTCACCTCCAGCTTCCCTGCCCCCAAAATATACTCAGGAGTTACTCCCCTTCTGAGCCTCAAGCACTTCGAATCCAACTAAGCCAATAGAAATAAAGCATATATAAGGACTAGAGAGCCACTTAGAATCAATTAATGCTGGCAGGGTGTTGTTCCTAAGCTAAATATTTGGAGGGCATAAAAATAATTAATTTTGAAAGAGAAAAAAGATAAGCAAACATTTATAATTTGAGTGGTAATATCTTCGTTCTTTTCTTTTCCAAATTCCCTTTAAATAGATTTTCCAATGGCAATATAGAGCTAATAAGATCATACCTTAGAGACCAGTTTGCTACAGAATCATGTAAGGCTTTTAGGAGAACCAACTAAATATTTAGACGTTTCTCAGTGAAAGTAAGCGAAGGCCTTACTCCTCTGGAGGTTGTCCAGTCACCATCTCATTAGATGCAAAGATCTTGTGATAAAGAAAAACTTTTTTTTGTGCCCACATGATTGCAGCCCAGTTGTGGTTTTTAATGTGTCATTGATTGTTTCATCCAACTCCTTTTGCTCCACTGAAAGGGTCTGCCGTGGCTCTGTTTGCTTCCTTAAACACGGGTTTTGAAAGCACTCATGCTGTGTGAGCTCAAATCCTAGCATTAATGTACTGCTGGGTTCATTTCACTACACTCAAAAGCGCTGAGTTTAAATCCCTCTCAATTCCATTTGAGGCACCAGAAGACTTTATCCTTCTCCACTAATGGTTCCAAGTTTACATCTAGATACTGGGGGTCAAGGACAGGAGAGGATTTAGAAATAACAGTGCATGACATTAGTCAATGCATTTGCCAAATTGGCAATTAGTTCCTGATGTGCGTGCAAAGCATTTTATTCCTGTCTCTTTGATGCCTATTCCCATTGAGAAGGGAATAGAG
The DNA here is from genome assembly GCA_017311185.1 of Proteles cristata cristata. Classification (NCBI taxonomy): domain Eukaryota; kingdom Metazoa; phylum Chordata; class Mammalia; order Carnivora; family Hyaenidae; genus Proteles; species Proteles cristata. The sequence continues at coordinate 431,756 of JAESUZ010004661.1, forward strand.
TCCACAGAGGCCTTCAAACTTTTAAAGAAATATCTGCTGAAAATCATGCCTGATTTGTGACATGAGCTCAGCTGCAGGGAAGCATCCGGGATTATCCTGGTTCTTTCAGCCCCAGAAAAGAACACTGCACATGGAAAGATTTTCCACTGGAGGAACTTAGTGGAAATCAAAAGGCAGGAAAGCAGTACTAAAAGCCCTGCAGGGACCCAGAATCAGATGTACTATAAACCATAGGCAAAAGGATCCTACTGATGCCGTTATTTTCAGGACGCCTGCTTTTTCAACTTTTGACCACCAGGTGGAAGCAAGAAATAACGGGCATGGAATACCAACCGCAGATAGAATTACATTAGAGCAATCTAACCTCACTCTTGAAATGTTTCAGTTTGAGCTGAAATCCGGTGTGAGAGCTTCATTTCATCTTACACCACAATGGGACAGAGGATGATTGCCATCTAAAATGACTCTTGTCCCTATTGGGATGACAAAGAGCTACCATGCTTTGGGCTCAGAGGGTTCTGAGCGTGTCTTTGTGTGTTTGCTGTGAACACAATGTAAGATCTGCATCAGCATCCACTTTGTCACATGAGCTGTTCATCAAGGGAGTTATGCAGTGGGCTTAACTAGGGAAAATTACTGATAGGAGAGGTTTTAATTATGGACATCACCTCCTCATGAAACAGCAAGTCCAAGCTCCACTTTTTACTACCTGGGGCACTTGAGGAAGTTCCGTAATCTGCAAAATGGGAGCAATCCTGTCATTTTAAGTGTTCCCACATACCAAGCACAGAACACACATAACTACTCCTCCTTACTACTGCCTACCAGGGTCCATGCTGCTGAGAATAGCACAGTTTTATGCATGAGGAGGCAGGTTTTCTCCCAGGTCCACCCAGAGGCATTTCCTAGATTGGAGAGGAGTCAATCCATGACCAAACCTTATTCTCTTTCCATTGGGCGTGCTGAGCCCTCTGTCTCATTTTTCAGGGTGGTTCTGAGAAATAAGTTCAATTATTGAACCTTATCTGCCATGGTTCCTAACTTCTAGTAGGTGCACAAAACAAGTTAGTTCCCATTCTGTTTCACCCAGTATGGAAATTTATTCAGTGGTTCAGTGACTTACCAGTGTTCAGAGTCAATGCAGGTGTGTGAGAACTGAAGCTATGCCTGTTTGTCTGTTTCGTTTCCTTAGAATTCCTGGCTTCCCTCTAGATGTTAGGCACACCTCCCGGTGCCAGAACTGACTTCTATGTTAGCTTGCTTAGGCCTAAACCTTGCCTGAATTCATACTCTCTAAAAGCCAACCCTCAGTTTTCAAATTTCTACCTAAGTCAGTGTGAGCACCTGTTAAGACCATCTCTTGTGAAGGCTCCATTCTGCACCCCCCACTTAAACTACTGTGAGATGCCTGCCTGCTGTGACATGGGCTCTTCTCTGGCAGAATCCTTAGTGTCCGTATGCTGTGTAATGGGTGTCTAGTAAAAGCTACTAAATCACAAAAGACATCAGTATCATCTTTATTGACTTCACCTAAAGCCTAGTGTGGTAGAAAGAGTACTTAAGTTTTCTACAGAGCAAACTTGACCACATCTAGTGCTTTTAATATTTAACACATGCCCCCTAATTGGCACATAGTAGTGAGTCAATACATATTAGTTAAAGGAAATTAGTGATCAGGAGTTAGAAAATGTGCAATTCTAGTTCTAATCACATCCTCTAGAACTCTAAGAGTCCTTGTTCTACATGCTTGGCCAAGGAAGTACATTATTATTCACCTTATTTCTGGGTAATAATGACTACTGTTTATGGAGCACTAACTATGAGTTAAGCACTTTACTCACATTATTTTACTTTGATTCACAACAGCCTTATCACATAAGGGCAATGTTATCATCCCTACCTTACCCTAGGGTCACCTAGCCGGAAAGGGGATACTCCAGAATATCCAGACCTATTGGGTCTATATTCCAGCTGACTTTCCAGCTATCAAAGGGAAAATATGATGATATAGTAATTAAACAATGCCCTAGACTGGCGATCAGCTAATAACACTTTCCAAGTTCATCTCCAAATAATTATGTCCTTCTAACTAGACATGGTCTTAAAATCTGTGAGCTTGGTGACATGTTTTTGGAATGTAATGTGAATAGAGTCCCCATCCTGGGACTCGGCAGCCCTTGCTTGCTACAGCTAATCTGTGAACCCTGATTGGGCTCATTACCATTGCACTTCTGCAAGGCTGCTGAAGGCTCCTGGGGAGTTACTATTAACATCTTTATTAACCCGTCCCCTAAATCAGTCAGTGAAGTTCATTTAGATACACAGCCTACTTTGATCTTCATTAATAGTTTCTTCTAGTTTCTACATTTATTTTTAGTTTTCTCATCTTTAATTTATTTGGTGGCAATTATTAGTTTTTATTGAGAAGGACTAGATGATCTTAAAGTAGTTAAGATGAGGAAAAATTGCAAATGAGTGAAAGCAGGTAAAAAAATTTTTTTTAATGAAACCCTGCTATATTCCTTCCCAGTCCAAGAAAAGGGGCCTTAAGATCCCAAATATTGTGAGACTGGCTCAACCTACAGTCTCCCTCCCCACCTTCATGGGCAGTGCCTCATTCCACCCATCTCTGTAAGGCACAGAGCAAAACATGCATGTAGGCCCTGTTGAGGTACTTTCACATTTTAAGGATAAAGTTTAGTAAATTTATTTCATTTTTATTTTTTATCCAGCCATCAATTTTTCATTCATTTAACAAATATTTATGAATGCTAGGTGTTAGGGACTAGGAGATTAAAAAATAAATAAGACATTGATACCTACCTTCAAAGAATACAGTCTAGAGGGGGGAAAATATAAATAATACAACTTGGAAAGTATTATTCTAGTAGCATCCCCTGGGAACCTCTGAGAACACTAGGAAAAAGGCACCCTTAGTTTGCCTGGGGAATTTAGGGATTTTTTTTTTCTTTTGAGAGAAAGAGACAGAGCTGGGTCTCAAAGATGATGAAGTGGGCTTTCTCTAGGTGAGCAATAAGGGAAGGACATTCCAGACAATGGAACTGGGCACAAAGGAATAAGAAAGGAGGTTTAGGGGCACCTGGGTGGCTCAGTTGGTTAAGTAACTGACTTCAGCTCAGGTCATGATCTCACGGTTTGTGGGTTCAAGCCCCATGTCGGGCTCTGTGCTGACAGCTATCTCAGAGCCTGGAGAAAGAAAAGGTTTATTTGATATTGTACCAAGCAGGTAAATTGCTCAAGGAAGCTAGAATGTTAGCTTTGTGGTGGTACATTGCTGGAGATTAACTTGGAAAGGTAGACAGGGACTAGATTGAGAAGTTCTTTGTAATCATCCTAAGGATTTGGACTTTGACCAATAAGCAAAGAGAAGACATTGGATAATTTTTAACAGGGAAATGATATGGCAGGATTTAAATTTAAAATTGCTTGCTAAGGAGGGCACTTGTGATGATCACTGAGAGTCAGAGGTAAGTGATGAATCACTGAATTCTACTCCTAAAACCAATATTGCACTGTATATTAACTAACCAAAGTTTAAATAAAAATAAATAAATACATACATAAATAATCATGATCAACAACAACAACAAAATTGCTTGGAATACTATATGTAAAATTAAATTGGTGGTGCAACCGAACTCAAGTCCATCTGCCTTATGCACAGGAAAGTCAATCACTAAGACATCAGGTATGCATCAAGGAGATCAGAAGCAATGTGGCAATGCTTTAGATTCTAGAAGATGGGGGTGCTTGGCTGGGTCAATTGGTAAAGCATGTGACTCTTGATCTCAGGGTTGAGTTCAAGCCTCATGTTGGGTGCAGAGATTACTTAAATATAAAATCTTAAATAAAATAAAAATTGGGGTGCCTGGGTGACTCAGTCAGTTAAGCTTCAGACTTCAGCTCAGGTCATGATCTCATGGTTTGTGGGTTCGAGCTCCACGTCGGGCTCTGTGCTGGCAGCTCAGAGCCTGAATCCTGCTTCTGATTCTGTGTCCCTCTCTCTCTGCCCATCCCTTACTCATAGTCTATTTTTCTGTTTCTCAAAAATAAATAAACATTAAAATTTTTTAATAATAAAATAAAAATCAATAAAAAAAGAGTAGATTCTAGAAGACAAATAACAAGTCTCAACTAGAGCAGTGGCAATGAATAAGGAATGAAAGGTACAAATCTAAAAAGCATCTAGGTGGTTACAGTGCAGGGGAGATTGTAACTGATGGGATTCTAGTGGGTGAATGAGAGCCCCATTCACTGGCACAGAAAAGAAAAGGGAAGCAACAGATTTGTTGGGAAAGTAATGAGTATAAAATCGGAACATTTTGAGATTAAGATATCTATGGGACCATCAAATGAAGATATCTAAAAAGCAATCAGAAATACAAGCTTGTGATTATAAGAGTCCAATGTAGAAAACAAAATTGGAAGGAATCTGATTGAAATGATATTTGAAGCCCCCTTGTGAACTCAGTTACCCAAGGGAGAGTGTGAAGAGAAAGAAGACTATGATAGAGCCCTGGGGCACCAGTCCTGAAGGGTCAGGCAGAGGGAAAGGGGTCTTTGGAAGCTGAGAAGGAACAGCCAGAGGGGCTGGAGAAGACCAGGAGATGAAAATAATCATAATACCACTAAAATCATATGGTCATAAGCTCACTGGGGGACAGGCAATATGTGTCTGTGCATTCCCAGTCCTGAGCACATGTGATGGCCCTTAAACATTTGTAGAGACTATGGAGCAGTGGTAAATGTCAAATAATGCATCATCAAACACCATACACACCAAAAGCACGATCAAGCTATAGCTCAAACATCATTTGTGGAGGTGGACAGATGTTAAACCTGATACTCTCCTAGAACCTCTGCCCCGGGGAGATGAGAGACTTGGATTATACCCATTCCCTTCACCTTCTCCACCTACCAGGAGCAAGGCCTGGCTTCCCCTTCATCTACAGAAACCATTACCTTAGGAAGAGGCTTCAGAGGATGGAATGTTTTCTTAGAATCCACAGAAAGTTTTGATACAAGGTTAGAAAAGTGATAAAGTATAAATGTGAGTTGGAGTGCCAGGTTCCAATGCCAAGGAGCACCCCTCATGGGCTTTCAGCACTCTGGTGACAAAGCCCAAACAGAATCTAAAGCCTGGTAATGCAAAGCACCGGAAGTGCCAACTTTAGACTCCTTGAGCCAAAGACCAAGGAAGTAAGCAGCTGTGAGGGCATGAGTATGGTTAAGGAGGAGGTGAGAGAAGAGCTACAGATTTTTGCAGTGCAATTTTAAAGTTACTGCTTGGGCTAACAACATTATCAACTATTTAAATATATGGTATCTTAAGAATACATTGTATTTGGGAAATTCCAGAGGTGTAGTTCAGTAGGCTGCATTATAAGATAACCTTAGAGTGATTGTGGTAAGACTATAGAAACCAGAAAATGTTTTACCCTGAGCTAAGACTCAAGATGATTCTTGTGATGTTTTATCAATCAACCAGCAAATCTCTATTGACTTGAATCTGTTGTGAAATGAGCTTTCTCATTTCACTTACGAAATAAGATTTAAAGAAAAAAATGTATTATGGCAGCAACACTTCTGCCCTCATTTTAATTTTATTTCATTTACTTTGGAAATTAATATGTTTGGCATTTTAAGTTTCCCTTTGCAACTTTCTTCACTTTTCCTACCGCAAATTCCAAATGAACTCAAATGAGAACTCTTTTTAAAATAATTACAAAAGAAAAAGTAGAGAACTGTAGAAGGAGGAGATGGAGAAAATTTAGTCTATTGATTTACCATCATTTTTGGAAAGACAAGGGAAAAAAGCTACCTATAGACCTATTATGTTAAAGGCTACAGAAACCAGAGAAACAAACTTGAAACGGTGCTGTGTAGGATGCCTGTTTGTGGATCATTCTCTCATTGATCGCTTGCAGCTTAACTACTGATAAAAATCAATGGGAGAGAGGCAAGGTCATCCAGCATCAGGTTATCTGCAGGAGAGTGGGGGTGGGATGGGGGGGCGGGCAGGTTGCAAGCTTTGGGCTTTAGCTGTGCTTCAAAATAGCAAACTGATCGTACCCTGGACACATCAATCCCCCCATTTCAGCTAATGTAGCTACAAAACAGATGGGGGAAGAGAGTCAAGCACTGTCTTGCAAGATATGGAACCTCAAATTCAATGTTACATTGCCTCCTGGGACAACTCTCAGGCAGAATGTATGAGGACTGATCTTTCCCTTGCCATGCTTCCTCTTTTACATCTTTGAAAAATATATTAAGTATGTATCAGACATTATGTTCTGCAATTTTTACATACATTGATTAACTGAATTTTCACAATTAGCTTGTTTGAGAAATGAGCCTCAGAGAAGTGTATGGAAGTCACTGATGAGTGGTGACTTGCTAGACCAGCACCTTCTGCCTTATTTAGTGGGACACTAGAAACATCTGGAGATTATTAAAGACAACAATAACAACACAATAACAGACCAATGCTGGGCTGTCCCCAGGTTCATTGAATCAGACTCTGCAAGGTGGAGCCAGGGTTTCTTTTCGGTTCGAAACTCTCTCAGTTGATTCTAACATACAGCTTAGCCTGAGAACCACTGTGTAGACCATGCTGCCTCTCTAAAATGAAAAGTGAAAACAAGACAAAAAAAAAAAAAGAAAAAGGAATAAAACTAACATTTATTAAGCCTTTACCATATTCCAAGTGCTTCATCTTATCTAATCCTCCCAAGCAACTGGAAAAGTATTCCTGTTTTACAGATTTGGAAACTTCTGAGTTACTTAACCAGAGAGGTTAGTTTCCCTCAAATCCCAGAGCTCGCAAGTGGCTGGAGGGAGATATGAACCCGTGTTTGGGCCTGTGTTCATATGACTACGTCACACAGTTAAGAAACACACCTCTGGTCCACGCTGAAGATTCAAAAGAAATCGAGTGGGGTTTGTAAGAACTAGAGCTTAAGGCATATTAGAATTTCACTGCAGTGCAATGGCAAGTTATTGAAGGAGAACAATAAGGCAGAAATAGCTGAGAGGTGAAAGTAGAGAGAAAAACATGGTACATGAGACCAGAGAAGAGGCAAAAAGAAAAGAGACAAAAAGGTGAGGAAATACTTATATTACACTTAATCATCCTTATTCTCACGACAACTCGGTGGAGCAGAAATAATAATTATCCTCCTTATGCAGATGGGCCTGTGGGGTCCTAAGCAATACTCTTAGGTTTCACAGCTGGTAAGTGGCATGGTATGGACTCAAAACCCAGGTTCTGGGTCCAAACCACACAGGGTTTACATTGCTCATCACTTCTCAAAGGAAGAAAAAGAAGAACAGGATTTATTTTTGTTTAATGCTGAGAGGCAGGCACTTTACATTCACAACCTCACAAATCTCAATGAATTCAATGAATCACTTTGTCCTTGTGGGATGAATATGACCTCCAACTTGAGTTTAGGAAACAGGCTGGCCATGGTTATACTATCTTGCTTAAGGTCTCAGTGAGGCTGACACAGCAGTTTCAAACCCCAGGCTCAGTATTTAAGCCCTAATTCAGCTAATTCCAAGCCTATGTTGTGAAAGAACAACATTTCCATTAGAAACAGCTTTAAATACTAAAGGCCCCAAAACACAGTGCATAGGGCTCTAGGACCAGAAAAACAAAATATGGGAGGGCACTGAAATGGATTTCCTTATGTTGGTTGGAAATTGATTTATTAAAAAAATATTTTTTCATTTTGTTTTGAGAAAGAGAATGTGCACGCACACACGTAGGGGAGGGGCAGAGAGAGGAGACAGAGGGTCCAAAGGAATCTCAGTGGCATTGTGAGCACAGAGCCCAGTGTGGGGCTTGAACCCACAAGCAGTGAGTTCATGACCTGAGGCTAAATCTAGAGTCAGCTGCTTAACCAACTGAGCCACTCAGGCGCCCCTGGAAATTGATTTATGACTGAATGAGGAAATATTTTAATTTTGTTTGGCCAGAGAAGAATTGTAAATAGGCAGCCAAAAGTGGTTTGGAAATAAACATTCTAAACAAATACCAGATATTCTTATTTTTACTGGTTAGTTGTATTCAGACATAATCATCTGAATAGAGAGTGAAGAAGTGATATATACAAGCACTTCCCTTTGTGCCTACCTGGGACTGTAAATCACCAGCAAAGTGGGTCTCATTTGATTACATCTGACCTTGAAAACTCCATGGAAATCACTTTCTTTGAACACTGGTTCCACTCTACAAAGTCTTAGCACTATAAATTCTATTTTTTTTAAAATATTTTTTTAAATATATATATTTTTTTATTTCTAGGAGAGAGAGAGAGACAGCGTGAGCAGGGGAGGGTCAGAGAGAGAGGGACATACAGATTCTGAAATAGGCTCCAGGCTCTGAGCTGGCAGTCAGCACAGAGCCCGACCCGGGGCTCGAACCCACGAACCGCGAGATCATGACCTAAGCGAAAGTCGGACTCTCAACCGACTAAGCCACCCAGGCGCCCCTATAAATTCTATTTTTAATTGAACTTACTTTTGAAGTTATAAAATCATGTGTTTTTTTAAATATATTTAAGAAAATAAGCATAGAAGTAAAGGGGTAAGCCGCAGAACCAGTATCCCTACCAGATGCATAGTCTTCCAGATCTTTTTTTTTTAAATTTTTTTTTTAAATGTTTTATTTATTTCTAGGAGAGAGAGAGAGACAGCGTGAGCAGGAGAGGGTCAGAGAGAGAAGGAGTCACAGACTCTGAAATAGGCTCCAGTCTCTGAGCTGGGAGTCAGCACAGAGCCTGACGTGGGGCTCGAACCCACGAACTGCGAGATCATGACCTAAGTGAAAGTCGGACGCTTAACCGACTAAGGCACCCAGGCGCCCCTTCCAGATCTTTTTTTAATGCATATACAGACAATGAATATGCTAGTATTATCAAAATCATTTCTTTGCCCAAGTATGAATAAATTCTTTGTTGGGTAAACAGTCTTGGTGTATTCCATTCCTCTAAGAGCTGGAAGAAGAGCTCTTTTAAAAACACTTACATTTCAGGCCCAAGAAAATATAAGGAAGAAACAACATTTTAAGCGAGAGCTGAAATACTCTTTTCTCAATCTTGAGTGGGTAATAAAGGGATTTGATAAGGAGCATCAGTTTATAGCCCCTGCAGCATCTCTTGTTGCCTGTGCATAGAGGAAGCATTCAGTTAGTACTTCTTGAATGAATGAGAAAATGTCCCCTTTTCTGGTGGTTTTATTTTGGGTTAAATAGTGTCGATACCAGGAATAATAGAAACACATGTGTTCACATGTGAATGTTGTAAAGAGTGCTCCAAAGAAAACGACAAGTCTTATCATTCATTTGGAGTTATTCAAGCCAGAATTCACTTCCATTTTTACTGTAAGTGACATATAAAATTAGTCCCATCACTTTTTACTGCTTCTGAGCCTTTGAGACTTTACCTCATCATTCATCACGTGACTTTTTATGCACGTGTGTGTGTGTGTGTGCATACACATGCACACTTTGTTCTTGCAAATGAATTGTAGGCTCCTCAAGGTTGGGGAGGGTTCTTTTGATTTCTCCCCAGCACTTGGTACATGTTCTGCACACAGTAGTTGTTAAATAAATGTTCATTTGACTTTAGTGAATATGGTGACCATATTAGTTTGCTAAGGCTGCCATAACAAAGTACCACAAACTCAGTGACTTAAACCACAGAAATCTGTGGTCTCACAGTGCTGGAGGCTAGATCTAGAACTGAGGTGTTGGGGGCCGCCTGGGTGGCTCAGTCGATGAAGCATCTCATTTTGACTCAGGACATGATCTCACAGTTTATGGGTTTGAGCTCCACATCAGGCTCTGTGCTGACAATGCAGAGCCTGGAGCCTGCTTCAGATTCTCTGTTTCCCTCTCTCTCTGCCCCTTTCCCCGTATAGGCTCTGTCTCTGTCTCTCAAAAATATCTAAATGTTTAAAAAAGTTAAAATTGAGGTGTTAGCAGAATTGTTTCCTTCTGAGGGCTCTGAGGGCAACTGAGAGGCCAAGGCCTCTCTCCTTCTCCTTGGCTTGTCTTCTCCTTGGGTCATTTCATAACATCTTCTCTTACCCTGTATCCAAATTTTCCCTTTTTTTTTTTTTTTTAATGAGGACACCAGTCATATTGGGCTAGGGCCCATCCCAATGACCTCATCTTAACTAATTACAAATGCGATGACCTATTTCCATATAAAGTCAGATTCTGAGGCAGTTGGGGTTAGGGCCTTGACATACCAATTTTAGGGGGACATAATTCAACCCATGATAGTGACGTTCCACAGCATCATAAAAATCCACAATGAGAAGAGGCCTTAAACATTGCTCACTTAGCCTACCTGATGCCTGAACCTTCTTTGCCTGAACCAAGAAGAACATGTAGAATTTTTCTCTTAATTCTTTTAATGCTTATTTATTTTTGAAAGAGAGAGAGAGAGAGCATGAGCAGGGGAGGGGCAGAGAGAGAGGAAGACACAGAATCTGAAGCAGGCTCCAGGCTTTGCGCTGTCGGCACAGAGCCCAACATGGGACTTGAACCACTAACTGCGAGGTCATGACCTGAGCCAAAGTCAGAATTAACCGACTGAGCCATCCAGGTGCCCCAAGAGCATGTAGAATTTTAATAATATTTTGACAATGGGAATTTAGGGTTATTTTTGGTTTTTAATGTGTTTGTTTGTGCTTTCCAGAGTGGTTCTCACTTCCTAAGCCTCAAAGTCTTCAGAACATCTGGAACAGGTAAGCACCAACTTGGAAAGCTTATCTTTCAAGCAGGGTTAGAGGAACATTTCCCTGGACCTCAGTCCACTGTGAACTGTGAACACACAGCCCTCAGCACCTGGATCCCTGGGGCCACAAGCCCCAGGAAGATGCCTCTGGGAGAGCCAGCCACCTGTGAGTCTGTTAGTTTTTCTCTATGAACCATTTTACTTTCAGGGAGTTTGGTCATTAAAATTGTTTTGTGCCCCTCGACCATGCCAGAGGCCCTGAGAATGAGGGAGTGTTGGTCTGCAAGAAAACCTAGTGGGTTTATTATTCTCCAACACAGAGAAACCAAATAACATCATTGAGTGGCTATTGGAGAGGGGGGCAACTTGATTCATGGAGGTCATGCTTTCCCAGGCCCTCTCCACGCAGTCTCAGCTCAGACCAGGGCAGACTTTTATTACCAGCTTTCAACAAATCCCTAGTTTCTTTTACAAAGTAAAACAGATAATAGAGACATTCCCGGAATAGTTAGCTAACTAAGCCGTGCCAGGCAACCTCGGGGCTAAGAAGAACTCAGTGTTTTCGGACAATGACCAATTACAATAACCAGTATTATTTGATCTGAGAGTAATTAGCCGAGGCTCTGTTCTTTTTGCTTCAGTGAGGAGGCAAAAAGGGCAGTGAGGAAAACATCAGAGACAGGGGGAACGAGCTCAAATGTCAAAGAAAAACACACTCTCGCAGGTGGGGAGAAGGAGAAGAGATCCTAACTGAACATTTGAACATTGTTCTTCCCTGAAAATGTGGTAGGGTTTAAACCAACCAAATTTTGTTTGATTTTTTTCATACTTACTGTTCATGTGCTTTAAAAATCTTCCCTGGAGAGTGAATATCAGAGCACAAAGAGGTCAGAACATAGAGCTGTGGGCTACCAAGGATCTCTTGTTGGAAGGGACAGGTGTCCCTCTGGAGGGCTACACTCTCTACTCTTATTTTCAAGCTCACTGTATCACCTGAACCCCCTCCCCTATTGTTTTGGAGACAGGTTCCAGGGAACCACTGTTTACCATTTCGTTCAAGGTGTGCAAACTTTCTCTTGCCTGTACAGTCAGGTTCCCTAGACCCAGCTAGAGATATGTGGGTTTTAGCATTGCCCAGAGCTTTCTTCCATCTCACTACCGGCTTCCAAAATAAATGGTAACTCCAAACCTGACAATCACCTTAATCCCCTATTGCTGCTGCTGGTGGCACTGTTGCAGAGCAGAAGAAAGTGCCACGAGCCTCCTGCTATCACGCCACCAACCCTTCCTTCTAGACCTAGCAGGACCTGGATCCACTGAATGTCCCTCTGGTTTTACTGACCACACAAAAGACCAACCACCTCTGCCCATTTCCTTGTCTCAACAATAACTTTGCCTTAGCTCAGACTTCTGGTTTCTCTTTGCTCAAGGCTTCAAATCAGGGAGCAATATCTAGCAATGTGCTGCTTAATACAATAGCCACTAGCCACATGTGGCTATTTAAATTTAAGTTTAATTGTTCAGTTACACTAGACACATTTCAAGGGCCCAATAGCCACATGTGAGTAGTGGCTAACATATTGGATGAGGCAGAAATAGAATATTTTTATCATGATGGAAAGTCGTATTGGACAACATAGGTCTATATTATCATATGAGAAAATTCTTAGCTCTGAGAACAACGTTGTCATTGAACTAACATTAGGCAGAATGATTGCAATGTGCCTAGCAAGGTGCTGAATATATTATTGCATTTATTCCTCACAAACCAAAGTCCCACTTCAAAGAGGTGGAAACTGTAACTCAAAGAAGTGAAGTAACTTGGCCCAAGTCACCAAGCCAAGTGGAGCCCAGATTCATCCGGTATACAGGTCTCTGTGACTTTGTCAATTGAGCCAGGTTGCAAGTGTGATGGATAAAGAGGAGCTGAAAACTGGCTTTTCTACAAGATATCTGCAAGGTACAGAAGAACTGTGCATGGACCTCTGTGCATAAATGCACCTCAGGGCATTGCCTTGGGTTTGATGGTGACCCAATCAACATGGGCCTAGTAAGTGCACACTCACTTGTTACATTGATTGGAAAATTAGAGACAGCCTTTGATGTTGTTTCTTCCTAGTATTGGATATATTTCTTATTGTGGGTTTCTGCTTTACCATGTCCTAAACTGGCAACATTAAAAAAGTACCCACTCTCCCGGAGCAATGGCAAAAAGGTAATTATTGAAAAAAACCAATGATATTTGAATAAAGCCTGCAGCTTAGTAGCATTGTGCCAATGGTAATTGCTCAGCTTTGATAATTTGACTATGCTTATGTAGAATGCTAACATTGGGGAAAGCAGGTGAAACACAACTCTGTGTATTATTCCTGCAATTCTCCTGTAAACCTAAAATTACTTCAAAATAAGAACAAATAAAACTGAAAAAAGAAATTGAAAAAAAAATCCCTGCCCTTTTTTCTTTTTCTATGGATCTAGGGCAAAACAATAAAGAACCCAGGGGAACTAACAATGACCAGCCTTGAGCTGCAAGCAGATAAAACCTTCCACTGCAAAGGTCAGTGGCAGTAATGGCAATGGAGATTTTTATACTCAGAGCCAGGCTGTGCTGAGAAGTCAAGGTTATTGCCCCAGGCCTCTGAGAACCACCAGATTTCACATGTGTGCAGTGATGGCCAGTGGATGGAGCTTCACACAACCACAAAGCCCAATTTTCATTTTTTCTTATTGTTTATGTTTCTGTTCTGGACTTCTAAAATTAAATGTGGATGTCTTCACACCCGGCACTTGCTTTAGGATTGGTTTACAATTTTAATTCTTTTTACAACTTTCATAAGTGATGAGGTCTGTGGCAACTCATGTCTGCTGGAATGAATTTGTTTTCTGTGCACACAGAGAAAGGAACTCTACCAGACTGCTGGTGGAAATGGAAATTAGTACAACTAGCTCATAGTCTTAGTCAAAAACTCGAACATGTTATATGTCCTTCAATCTGGGGATTTCAATTTTCAGAATTTATACTAAGGAAACCACTACACAGTTACACAAAATTTCTCATTGAGGAGTCACAGCATGATTTTAATTGTAGCCTCTCACACTCCAATAAAAAGGAAACAACTTTGACAAGGGTCTGTCTATGGAAATTATGGTATGCCCACATAACAGAATGCTACTCAGCGATTAAAATTATGTCCTAGAAGATGATCAAAATAGTCAAGTACAAAAAGTAGGTTACAACAGCATGCAGAGTATGATCTCATTTTTTTTTGTAAAACAAAAATATATCCACTTAAAAATAGAGGACTAAAGAAGAATAACAACATCAAAGCAATAATGATCATCTTTGAGTGAAGGGGGTTATCTCAGAAGGATGGAGCAGTTTTAATTTTCTTTCTCTGCATTTTCTAAGTGTTTCTAATAAATATGTATTATGTTGTCAATGGAACACTTCTCGCTTCTGGAACTGTTACTAGAAGGAAGTGTTCATTGGAGGATTTTTTGTCTTTATTAACAGACTCCCATTAATTGGGTAGGTGGGTTCACTTAACTCTGCAAGATGTCCCTGGCTTGTTTGAGATTTAACATCACAAGCCTAACACATGATATTTACTGACATTTAGCCTATGTGGAAAGATGCTGGTAGGCAAATTAACATTTGTTAATGTCACTTTCCCTCCCAACTTCGATTTCCAAAGTAGTGGTTGTAACCATTGAAGATTTGTTCTAGCAAGAGTTAAAGGAGGTGGCAAGCTGTAGAAATGTGATGATAAAGGCGGTGGATAGTAAGCAATATTATAGATGGCAGAAGGAAGTAGAATGATACAAACATGGAAATAAATTAACATTTGTGCCCAAAGAAGCAAGATTTTTATTCCTAGGGCTCTTTTTGCAGCTCCCAAATAAGAGTGCAACATGCCAATCATAAGGTAGAGATTATCAGGACGCTTCTTCAGATGAGGTAGTCTCACTACAAGTGCTGCTAGTAAAGGCTCATATTCAGGAGGGCATGGACTTGGTGTATACAGGGAAGAGCAACATTAACTTGGCTCATGGGATAAGGAGCAGGAGAAGTGTGCCGTAGCTGTCATAGCCTGGAGGCCATAAGACTAGAACAAACGGAGGTGCCAGGAAAAGCCTTGATACAACCTTGTGGGAAGGATTGGGGAAGAGCTAGTTAGTTGAAAAGAAAAGTCCTAAAAAAAAGAAGCGTTCATATTGCTGATCAGTACCTACTCTCCTTTCTTTCACTGACGTAGTGAAAATGGCCAATTCTTCTTATATGAGATCCTTCTACTCCATAAGAAGCTCTATCATCCTTTCCCTGCTTCCCCAGCTACCTCGTCCAAATACAAAGTGTATGCATACCATGCTAACACAAGTTCAAGTAGGTTTCCTAGTCTTCCTTATCCAATGAGATTGCAGTTCCTAAGCCCCGTCTATAGAGCAATTCTGTAACAATTCAATTATTGTGAGCCAATGGGTAGGAGGATTGAGAGAACTAGCCATTAATTGGGGTGGGAGTGTGGAGGTGGAAGCTGATGCCCCCCTCACCATCAACACCTACCCACCCACCCCTGGAGTTTCATAGAGTGGGTTCAGGCCCCAAATTTGGCACACATCCCATCCTCCCACCTATAGTGAGAGTGGACTAGGTAAAGAATTTCACGAGATTTTTCCTTTAATGTCCTTCTAGACTGATATCAGACCTTAGTGATCTGTATCACCTTCCCCATTCCAAACCCCTGTTTCATTGTCTCTATAAACCTGTGCCTGGGCAGGGCACCCTGGATGCAGAAAATACCCTCCAGCCTTTTCTCAAGCCACAAGCGTGTTCCTTTCTCTTTTAACTAGCCTGGAAATTGGCAAGGACTGGGGATTTGCAAATTGTCCTCTATCATAAGTCTATGAAGTAATTATTCCTAGGTTTGAGGGTAAAGTTATCTGTTTGTAGAAACAGTTTTATGTCATGGGAATCAGCTACCTGAAAGTTTTTTTATGTAAATCTTATGCAAAAATTGGCCAGCTTACAGCTCTGGGCCAGAACTTCCAGCATCAGTGCATCAGGTCACCAGGAAAGGGAAGGTATCAGTTCTTTGTTGCTTTAGGTTGGTATGCATATCAACATTAAATAAGCCCATCTATTTTTGCTTAATTGGGGACTTGCGTGGCCATGCAACTTCATTCTGAATGTCAGACATCAGGCCTGCAGTTAATTGCCTCCTGGAATCTGCACACTTTTCTGTCTTGTGGCTTTCTACTTGTAAACCTGGCTGTGGGCTCTAGAGATGGGTGCACTTAAATGATTGGCACTAGAATAGCAAAGACTTTCAAAGTGAATAAGTGAATAAGAAAATTAAGACTTATAAGTCCTGTAGGCTCAGCCCCTACCACCCTCCTAGCTTCAGGTCTGTCCCCTCTCTCGCTCTGTCCCAGGCCAGCCAACTGGCCTTTCTTCCCTTCCTTAAACTCACTCTTCTCTCTCTAATCCCAGGGTCTGTGTGAGCACCACAGATCTCAGCCTGCACAGCCTGCCCCTCCCTTGCCCTAATTCCTTCACTCTCAGCTCAAATGCTTCCTTCTCAGGGAAGCCTTCCCTGACCAGCTCTGACTCTAAGTCAGATATCTGGGCTTTTTCTTCACAGGTAATTATGTATCTCTATGATAATTTGGTTAGTGTCTGACTCCCTCTAGTCCAAACTGCCAGAAGGCATAGCCTTCCCTGTATCTTCCACAGCCAACCACCTACTAGCGTATAGTACTTGCTCAACTAATAGATTTGCTCATCTCCAAATTTACAATTCAACACAGATTAACTTGAGGATCTGTCCTTACTGTAATTTGGACACTTCATTATCTCTCTTTCTATGTTCCATCTCAGCAGGAAACCAAGAGAACTTCTTAAGTAATATCCTAGAAGCTGAGCTTCAGGAACACTGCAAATAGGGGTATTTTCCACCCAAGCTTCACCTTCCAAAATTGCTTTTCCTCCCTCCCCTCCAGGATCTGCCCTCGGAACATATGTCCAATTGGGCTTTTCTGTTTGGTGGGCACTGTCACTCATAGAAGCATCCTTAATTACATGTTTCTGCTTCAAAATAATGATATTTCTGGGTCCTTTATGTATGTACGTGGTACCCAGAGCCAGTGGAGAGGTAGAAGCTGAATGAGAGCATACTGAGGGTAGGTAAGAGTACCTATGCGGGTATTATTTTTCCGCTTGCCATCAACTATACTAATCCCAGGATATTCTACCTGAAACACTCTTCTAGTCTTCTCCTTTTCTCTCCTTTTCTTCTTTCCCCCTTTATTTCTCAGAAGGAAGACCTCTGGAGAAACTATTTTTCTCTTCTACCTTTCCAGGTTGGGCAGGGTTCCTGAAGCTGAAGACCTGGCCTCCCAAATGCTGAAAGGCTTTCCTAGAGACCGAGTTTCTGCCCAGGAAGCTCTGGTTCATGACTATTTCAGTGCCCTGCCTGCTGAGCTGCACCAGCTCCCTGATGGTGAGTGAGGGACCGTGTGTGTGTGTGTGTGTGTGTGTGTGTGTGAAAGAGAGAGAGTACACATGTGTATGTACATGCACATGTGTAAATCTCAGTGTCTAAGCGTCTTCTCCAAGCACTGGAGAATCAGAATTTGCAACCAGAAATGAGCCTAGAGATCAGTGTGCCTGGGAGAAGCAAGAGGGGACCCAATCTTGCCTGAGTTTTCTATGAGATTCTCTAAAACTGAAAAGCACTGGTGGGTTGAAGTGACACAGACCTCCTTGTAATGATCCAAACATTTCACATATACACTCTTAGAAACTGGATGAGATGAAAGTTGCCTCTGAGTTGTTTGTTTTCGCTAGCATCTGCCAGGAGAAGCAAAACCAAAGTTTGTAACAACCCCCTTCTCTCTCCATAGAGGGTAAGATGATAGGTGACATGGAGATGTCACAAGAGGAGAGCTGGCCTGTCTCGATTGGTAATTTGATGCTGCTGAAGGAAGTACTGGGGTGGGGCGCTGTGGGGAGGGGGGTGTCCTCCCAGGCCGGATGCCCACGGGGAAACACAAGTTACCCTGAAATCAGCCTTGCTGCCTGGGCCTGAAGTCATCCTCCAAATCCGAAATCTGCTGAGGGATCATGTGGCTGGAGCTCTCCTCATGTTTCTCAGAATGTGGCCAGGAAGGGCTAGGCAGAGGATGTGGGCAGTGTGGTCATGGCCTGGCTATTTGGGGGGGGTCCATGCTTAGGTAGAGTTTCTCTGGAAACATCCACCATTCAACTGAAAAAAAGTTTCAGAAGCCCTAAGCAGGAGTAAAGAAGGCTAATAAGGAAGGTATAGGGACTCCGACTGGGAAGAGGGCACTAAGAAGGCATGCAGGGGTAACAACAAGGACAGAGGAGAGAGCTGCTGCCCAAGGGGCTTAGACATACGGTCCAGCCAAAGGCTCCATGGTCTGCAAACGCAGCCCTACACAAATAGGACATTGTCCTGCCTCGGCCCAGAACTCTTAGATTGGGACTTCTTGAGGCATTTCATTATTAAAATGAGTTATTTAGGATCTCCAAAAATAATCATAATCATAAACTGGGGTTAATGTCTTACTTAACCCTGTAGGAAGAGTTAGTCATCAGTATTTATTAAGTCGCCATTAAGTGTCAAGAACATATTAAGTGCTATAAAAATTGAGGGAAGAAAGAGGCTTGTCCTTGACCACAAGGATCCTACAGCGTGGGAGGAAAAGAGGGTGAGGAAGAGGAAACAGGGCACCTTTGTACACATATTAGCACAAATCATATCTAAACAGCTCAAGTCTGTACATAATCAGCCACAGATGTTCTGAGGATATGTGTATGCTAAAGGCAATTCTTTGGAAGAATTAGAATAACTCACATGAGATGGATTGGACTGGAGGTGAATCTGGATTGGAATGCGGAAGGAGGATAGGGACACTGGCATATGTGTGGAACAAAAGACGTTCCAGGCAACTACACTTCTTACCGGCTTTCTAGGACCCTCGTTCCCACTGTACCCTCATCTGCTCCCCTACTCTCATCCTGATACACTCTCCCCGATCTGAGCCCCTAGAGCCCTCTTTAGCTTTCTTCTCTTGGGCCCAGGCTTTCTAACTACCACTTCAGGCAAATATCCACATTCAGGAGTGTGCACGCACACACACACTCACACTCCCTTCTCTCCACTTAAAGAAACTCCTTCATTGGTCCTCATCCAGGATCTATTATTCTACATACTGAGAACCACTGGGGACTTTCAAAATTTTCTGGGCATAAGCTTTCACCTGATGAACAGTAATTAGGAAGAAACAGTCATTGTCCAAACTGATGTGTTGTTAGAAACTCGGGTTTTGATTCTTCTTGGCTATCTGAAGCAAAGCCACCAACAGAGGGACTCTGCTGTGTGTGTGTGTGTGTGTGTGTGTGTGTGTGTGTGTGTGTGTGTGTGTGTGTGTATGTGTGTTAGCATGCACACCCATGTGCGGGTAGAAGAGAGAGACCCATCTGTATTCCTTCTCTGTTCACCCAGCCACAGAGCCTAAATCTACTTTGACACTTTTAGAAAAATGAAAAGATGGAATCTTGCAGGAGCCTGCCTGCACTGGGGGGGAGCTGAGGAGTGCTCACAGCAGGAGGGAAGTTGACTTTTCTTTATACATATAGGGGTTTTTCCATGCAGAGTTTAAATTATGCCTGATAAAAGGAGTTTCGTGGATGTTTCAGTTCTTTCAAATTCTCCTGGCTTCCTCCCAATTAAATGAGGTTTGTCAAAGCCACAGGGCTCTGCTGCTGCTGCCTCGGCCGACAAGCACTTCCTGCAGCGACATCTCGAATCCCCGAGGGAGAAGATGAAAGGGCCAGCGCCAAGAGACAGGGAGTGGGGGGGGGACAGGATTGTGTGTGTGTGTGTGTGTGTGTGTGTGTGTGCGTGTGTGTGTGTGTGTGTGCATGAGGGAGGGGGTGAAGAAATAGGTTTAGAGACAGACCAACAGATAGATAGGACATGGGACTAGTAGACAGAAAAAGCAAGGCTATCAGGAAAATAGGAAAGAAAAATAGAGGAGGAGAGAGAGGAGCTGGAGCCAATCTGTGCACCTTGACAGCAGTGGCCCTTACCAAGTACATATCTACTCAGGGATGCACCCCCTTGGCTTGACAGTGCCAGCCTACTTTTACATCGCCAATGGCAGTTAGCCTTTATTAAGAGCCTCCTTTGTGGACAGAGAGCACCAGACAGTTATCACAGTTCCCAATCTGCAGGGACACAGAATCTCTGTCTCTGTGGTGGGCTGCCCCAGGCATAAGAATTGTGCAAAAATAAGACATGCTCTTGTGAGTGGTTTGTAAAGAGAGTTTCCCTGCTGTAATTATGCAAGAAATTTTGTTCTCTGGTGGCATTTCAGTATGGAATCATTTAGGAGCTTATATTTATATCATTTTATTATTCTGGTTTATTCTGGTTGCAGGATAACAAAGTTGTCACTTTAAAATACATTCTGTTTCCCCTTTGATCTGAGAGATGCCAGCTCTTATTGTTTGCCCTCTGAAGAAGACAATTTGAGCATGAAACCTGTGGCTGAGAAATATGTGAAGCGTGGAGGGACGGCCTAAATCCCAGTGGAAGAGTGGCAGAGAGACTTCCCACAATGCGCAAGAATTGTTCCCAAATACCCATGTCTATTTCCCCAAACTTGAGTCATCCCATACAACACTTTCTCTGGATCGTGGCA
Source organism: Proteles cristata cristata (assembly GCA_017311185.1). Classification (NCBI taxonomy): domain Eukaryota; kingdom Metazoa; phylum Chordata; class Mammalia; order Carnivora; family Hyaenidae; genus Proteles; species Proteles cristata. The sequence goes on from JAESUZ010004661.1 coordinate 452,254, forward strand.
GTAAGCTTATAGCCAGAGGAAAGCAGGGGGTTACTTGCCATGAAATTCAGGGTTTCCAACATTAGTTCCCTTTTGGAGCACTCTTAAGTGGAGAAGCATGAATATTAGAATGGCAAGAATGTGGGAACTTCTGGCAAGCGCTGACATTTTCCCTTATTGACTCTTGAACACCTGAAGAAACATTTGTTGATGGGGAAATTATTGGTAGTCTCTCTCAAAACACACCCAACAGCAAACTAATTGCTTTTGCAGATGGCGGGGGAGATGCTCGCCCCTCTCAGCCACCAGCTCACGGCCACACTTGCGGTCCGCACGGCTGAGCCAGCAGCACAGAATGTCAGCTGGGGCAGTGAGGACCTAAAATTAGGTTCTTGGCAACTCTCTAATCTTAGCTGCAGGTTCAGCTTCTTCATTTAATTCCCTTTGCCCTCAGCATGAACTTGGGCTCTGGGAAAGGAACACTGTTTAATGATTTGGGGATGGGGGGGAGTAGAAAATCATTAAGCTGCCCTTTCTAGAAACTGGCTCCACTCCGTTCTTGCAGGGAGCCTTCCAAATGTTACCCTTGGAAAGTTAAGACTGATTTTGGAAGCTAGCCATTTTGAACCACAGACACTGATCCACAAAAGTTTTTTTTTTGTTTTTTTTTGTTTTTTTTAATCTGGGGCAGTAAATGCCACGTGATTTAAGAGTCTGGTCCTTAAGCCTCGGTCCTCGATCGTCAGGACATCAAAGGCTGTCTCTCTCTGTGGGTTGGTCCCCTTTGCTTTCCAAATCCCAGACTTGAGTCTCATTCCTTCCTGGAATAAATCCCCCTTCTCCTTTAAAACAGGTTTCAGCATCTTAGTAAAAAAAATCCTGAAACTTGAAAGCTTACAATTGTTCCACAAGTAATTTTTGCAAAAACAGCTTACCAGGGTCTTTTTCCTCATCAAATGTTTTCTTCCTTTGCAGGCATACAGAAGGCAAGGCATTAACCCCCCAGTATGTCACACCACCCTAGTGTCTATCCTCTGGAAGTTCTTTAGCAGGCCTTATCCATATTACCCCATTAACATCTGGGTAATTTTTTTGTTTTGCTCCAACAAAAGAATTTCAGGCCTCTTTTAATATTATCTCTTTAATATATTTGAAGATCACTTTGGAAAGTGATATCACTTTTCTAGGCTGAGTGGCTTTGACTTCCCTTCTCCCCAGTATAGATTCAGCCTCTCTCACTCTTTAATCATTCTGTTTCATTATTCTGTTCTGAACCTTCCAATTATTTTGCTGATCTCTGAGACTATGGACCCACTGTAGACTCAGATTTCTAACATAGTGGGAGAATTATGTTCCAGTTCATTCATTAAAGATTTACGGAGGGTCATTAGTATGATACTGAGTGATACAAAAAGGAATTAGTCATGGAGTCTGTCCTCAAATAGCTTATAGTCAGTCCTTAAGGAAATGAGACAGTTATATAAACACCCACAGATCTAGTGCAAGGTGCTCTGGGTATTCAAAGGAAGTGAGATTAACTCCAGCTGTGAGGACCCAGGATGCCTTTGTGGGTGGTCCTTCAAAATGAGGGGTCTGGATGGTTGAAGAGGAATGACATTCAGGGAGAAGAATGTCATTCTCCGCTTAATACCATCTAACATCATAGTGAAGTTGTCCTCTTTTTAATAATAGTGGCACAACCCTGACTCATAATCCATCATGGTTTTTATGGCTTGTTGCAATAACTTAAACATTCTCTCTCTCTTTTTTTAAAGCAAAAAATTCCCAGTGTGGGGCTCAAACTCATAACCCCAAAACCAAGAGTCACATGTTCCACCAACTGAGCCAGCCAGGTGTCCCAGTTTAAACATTCTTTAACATGTACTAGTAAAATTTAGTTTCATTCTTTATATGCTAATTTCAAATCCATTTTGTTCTTGCTTTTATTGTCTAGTCATTCAAAATTTAACCAGAATATTTTGTCATTCTTGAGGCCAGTTCTCAGGGGATGGGAGGAGGGAAGGCAGATTCTGAGCCAGGTCTCTCTTTTCTGCCTTCAGGAGTTTGTAACCTAACTCAGACCGCCTTCTCTAACCTTTCAAATCCTTCATTATTTGATATGTAGGCAGTACATTAAGAAGCAAGAAATTAAAATGTATCCTCCATAACACACTTCCTTACTTTCTATGCTCAGAGCTGTCCTCAAGAGATTCCAGTACATGAGAAGAGATGCTGGGAAGAGAGGGAAAAGTTAGAGATTCCTGAAGTGGAAAAGGATTTCAGAGACTTGCCATTCCATATCTTCATTATACAGATTGAGTCCCTGACTCCCTGGGAATAATAGTGGCTATCATTTATTGGGCATCTATGTGCTTTACACAAATTCTCATTCAATTTGTAGACTAATTTGTAAGGTTGGAGTTATTATCCTCACATTACATATTAGAAAATCGGGACTGAAAGAGGCTAAAGAAATTGCTCAAAGTCATGCATCTAGTAAGAGGGAGAGCCCAGGTTTGACTTTAGGTCACCGAAGCCACTCTTCCTACTATTCATTGCTGCTTGGTAACCATCAAGGGAAACTTAGTAGCAAAATGAGGATTAGAACCAAGGTCATGACTCCCAGCCCTGTGACCTTTCCACTGTCTTATGCTCTATGTTTATTTTAGAGCCTCCCAGGAAAGATTCCACTTGTCCCCAGGTAACATATTTAATATCTCACAATTAAGAAGGTTCGATTTTATGTTTAATAGAGATATCCCTCACCACTTCCTTAATCCTCAATGTCATTTTGTCTTAGTTTCTGTTCCTCTGTTCTTTTCTTTTTTGTTTTTGTTTGTTTTATAATCCACAGTCACCCTTGGGTTTTAAGACTTTTTATTTTTTGAGAGAGAGCACACATGTGCATGAGGGGGAGGGACAGAAGGAGAGGAAGGGAGAGAATCCTAAGCAGGCTCCATGCCCAGGGCAGAGCCCAATTTAGGGCTCAATCTCACAGCCATGAGAGGATGACCTAAACCTAAATCAAGAGTCTGACACTTAACTGACAGCCAACCAAATGCTCTGGGTTTTAAGATTTGTTAATCAATGTTGGTTCTTTTTTGTTTTACTATAACTCATTAAATTTTATAAAGTAATTTCAGGAGTCCAACAAAAAAATGGGAAAAGGCACAAAGTAGCAATTCACATAAGGAAAACAAAAAAAGCGTACCAACATATGGAATAAAAAGACAGCCTTAAAAGTGATTAAATAAATACAGATAACTGTTAAAGTAGTTAATTTTTCCCTCAGCCTAATGACTCCCAGTGTTAGTGAGATTGTGGTAAAATGATATTCTGCTGGTGGTGTTGTAAATTGGAGCAACCTTTGCAAAGCATTATGGCACACATATCGGGAACCTTAAAAATGGTCACAACCTTCAACCCTACACTTTAGTTTCCAAAAATTATTCAAAGAAACAATTGAACCCCCCCCAAAAAAAGAAAGAAGGAAGGAAAAAAGATGCATAAAAGTTCATTGCAGTGTTTTCTATAATTTTATCTTAAAAAATATAACATAAAAATAAAAGAAACATTCTAAATAGTCAATACTAGAAAACAGGTTGGAAAATGTTATATTGACTCAGCATATAGTACTATGTAACCATTTAAAATAATTCACAGAAGGGGCAGGGCACCTGGCCATCTCAGTCAGTAGAGCCCATGTAACTCTTGATATCAGGGTCCTGAGTCTAAGCTCCCTGTTGGGCATGGAGCCAACTTAAAAAAAAAGAAAAGAAAAGAAATTCACAGGAGTGTTAGGTAATACAGAAATGTTTATGCTATTATGACGTGAGCTAAAAGAAAGGATACAAAATTGCATATTTTAATATACCTGCAAACATGTATTATGCATATCAATAAAACTGAAAGAGCACAAGGGGGATTGTGGGTAACATTTTCCTTTTTCAAAGTTTTCTTTAATGTTGATGTTGTATTGCCTTTATTGTTTAAAAGACTGAGGTGAGGCAAATGGTATTGGGAGTCCACACTCCTGACTGAGAATTAAAGGACCTGAGTTATCTTCTTTTTTTCCAACATAGCATGTGTTATTGGCCTTCATAAACCTCAATTTCTCAGTCTGCACAATGGGTTAACATTAGTTTCCTTTACCCCAGATTGACAGAATGTTTATTTTATAAAGCTTTTAACTCACTGAATGTAAGGGTTCACATAAATGTGGTCCTAGGAAAATGAGAGGTGGGAGGGAAAGGAAAAGATAAATAGGCACTAATTAATTTTAAAAGGAAAGATCATCTGCTTTAATCGGAAATCCATGTGTGCTGTGCCCCCAGTCAGAGTTTTAAGTGCACTCTATGTTAGTTAGCAACTTCAACGTAAAGTAGTACTGTGTGATCCTTTGGGCTTTGAAGATACGAAGCCTATATACATACACATGAGCTAAAATTACTGCGTAGTCACGAGGCTGTGTGCACTCTGAATAATTAAACGCACTAAGCAACTCCAGCTGATGGATTGACAATGTGTAAGAGCAGTGCAAAAAACCACGTGACTGGGAAATTACAAGACATTTTGAAATGATGGTTTAATTTTCCAGCTTTCTTTTCAGCTCGTGCTTTCTCTTTTAGCCATTACAGGCAAGTAAAAGAGATTTGATTATCTTGTTTCCTGTGAAAGGTTATTTAGCTCCTCAATCCCATTAAGTCACTTTCTGCACTCCAGTGCACCCAGCCTTCACCAGGTTATCAGCCCAGGAAAAGTAAATGGAGACACCAGGATCAGATTTCTAAAGGAAGGAAAGTTAAAGCAAAGTTTGAAAGGGGTGACAGCCAACAGCCAGGAGCTTAGGAACTCAATTAGACTGAAAGACAACTATCTCATTATCTCGTTCCGAAATGATCTAAATACATAAGAATCTAAAAGTTTTAAATAAACTTGTCCTACTGACTGTCTAGATGACTGAATTTCCCTTCTCAAAAAATTTTAAACACCCACTTTCGTATTTATTTATTCTAACTGCGAAGCAGCTGTGATAATTATGCTGTCAGCTTCAGTAAGCTAATGAGGAGTCAGTAGAATGGAAGGTTTTGCATCTGTGAGATTTCTGCAGAACCGCTCTGCTGCTTTTTTCCTTCTCTCTTTTTCTTTCTCTCTTCCTTTTTTTTTTTTTCTTGCTCTTGTTTTCTTTTTCTATGAGTCGGGAAAGAGAGTCAGGCAGTCCATGACCAAATAGGAATCCCTTTGATTAACTGGTTGTTTCCCCAACACTGTTCCACCAGAGAATTTGTCTCTCTCTCCTTCCTCTCTCCCTCTTCTCCCTCTCTCCCTTCTTTCTCCCAATTCCCTCCTTTCTCTCTGCTTTCTTCCCTTCTTTTTTTTTCATATAAATATCTGTTTCCTTTTTTTAAATGTTTTATTTTTTGAGGGGGGAGGGTCAGAGAGAAGAGGGAGACAGGATCTTAAGCAGAGAGAGTCTTATGCAGGGCTTGAACTATGAACCCATTTGATCATGACCTGAGCCGAAGTCAGATGCTCAACCAACTGAGCCACCCAGGTGCCCCTCTTTCTTCCCCTTCTGCCTTCCTCTTTTACTCTGCCTCTGATTCCTCCTCCTTCTTCCTCTTCTTCTCTGCTTCTTTGGCCTCCCTCACTTTTCCTTCTTTCCCTTTCTTCTCCTCCCCCTCCATTTTTTTTACCTTTTCCTCTCTCTCCCTCCTCCCTCCTTCCTGGCTTTTCAGGTGCTGCTGCTTTTGAAGGACAAGGAAGCCTGAGAGAAATCTTCATACCATTATCCCCAAGGCAAGGGGACACTTCTCTCTGAGGAAATTCCCAAAGTGGTTTCGTTTTGCGTTGATAAGAGAATAATCTGTGAAGTGTATACACTGTTTATTTTAGCTGTTTGTTTATGCTATGACATGAGCTAGAAAAAAAGTAGAATACAAAATTATGTATTATAATGTACCTGTGATAAATGTATTTTGTGTACCAATGAAACTTGATGCCTCCCCTTTATAGCCTAGCAAATGTGTAATTCCAAACCCAAGCACTCAAGGCCACAGACTACTCATGACCTCGAAGGCAGATGTCTAGGCCAAGCGAGGCCGAGATGGCCCTGCAGATTCATTTCTTCTCTTTGGGTGTTAGCGGCCTCTGGCAAACAATATTATTGAGGCATCTTATGCTTTTGGTGTGCCAAAGCTAGAATCTTCTCTTCTTGTTAAGTTGTCAAGTATTTTTTTTCCCTAAAGTTTATGTATTTATTTTGAGAGAGAGAGAGAGAGAGAGGGAGAGAGAGAGAGGGGGAAAGGGCGGGAGAGAGGGGGAGAGAGAGAGAGAATGAGTAGAGGAGGGGCAGAGAGAGAAGGGGACAGAAGATCCAAAGTGGAGTCTATGTTGACAGCAGCGAGCCCAATGTGGGGCTTGAACTCACGAATGGTGAGATTATGACCTAAGCAGAAGTCAGATGCTTAAATGACTGAGCCACCCAGGCGCCCCAAACTGTGTAATATTTAGAGCCACCCAGGTTTGCGTACATTGTCAGCCTAGGAAAAGTGATGCCCAATGAAAGGATGCCCTGAGTAGGTTTGTGGATGTGCTTTGGTAACAATGTGGCTATTGCCTCTTGCTATTTTTCCCAGATGCTATCTATGCTGATAGTTTGTAACAAAGGCTACTAGTTATTAAAAATATACTGTGTTCTGCTTCCATAACAAATTGTCACAAACTTAGTAGCCTTATAACAACAAATGGTTATTAACTTATAGTTCTGTGTGTCAGAAGTCTTACAAGGGTTTTGCTGGGCTGAAATCACGGTGTGAGCATGGCTATAATTCCTTCTTCTAGGCTCTGTAGGAGACTCCCTATACACTATCAGGAAAGGCTTTCTGCTTTTAAAGATCTTCTAGAATATCCTTATTAGAAAATCTGGATATTCTCCGCATCTCAAGGAGCTTATAGATGACATTTTTGAAGCCCCATTTTTGTTGTAAATAACATTCACAGGTTTCAGAGATTAGGACATGAACATTTCTGGGAGGAGGTCAAGAGTGTATTATTCTGCTACTCCATCAGACATGCGTTTTGAAAATATTTTCTAATTGATGGTTTGTCTTTTCATTCTCTTAACATTTTAACAGTATCTTCCACAGAGTTTTTACTTTTATAATGGGAAATTCCAAGCTAAGCCTAGCTATTCCTTTCAGTTTTCTAGAATTTGGTAAATCTTTTTTAAGTCCTTCACACCAGCCCATCCATAGCAACACATCAATGAGTGACCTCCGTTGATGCCACATGGAGTGGGGGATTGCCCAGCACAAACTCTGTCCAACTTCTTGTCTCACAAGATCATGAGTATAATAAAGTGATTATACTTTACAAAAAATAAAAAATAAATATTTTTTCTTGATATTGTGTATCAAGAACCCAAGATGTTTTGCATATATTATCTCCTTTAAACTTACAGCAACTTCTAGGAAGTTATATCATCCCCATTTTGCAGATGAGTCCTTTAAAATGTTTACTTTGGGAGAACTTGACCTATAACTTTAGTGTAATAAGCACATAGGAACCATACACACTTAACAAACACAGGCATTTATAAAAATGCAAACTTCCAGCATACTAAACTAACCCAATACATAAATCAGATGGCAAAGGTAGTGAGTGTGTGTGTGTATACATTATATATAATTTACAAAAGTTGTACCATAGAGTCTATTAAATAGATTGCCTGATGTAATGAATACACTAGGATTTTCCAAAATACAACTAGCCCCAGCATGATACTCATCACCTACCATCACTGGGACCCTTATCCAGACTCCTTGGCTTGATATTACTCCCTTCACCATCTGGTTCCAACTCATTTTCCCAACTTTATCTACTAGTCTGTCTTGCTCTAACCATTCAAGATTACTTTGAAGTTCTCTCAAACACTTTCCTTCCTCCCTACCTTTGCTCATGCTGATCCCCAGCCAGCAATAGCCACCCTGGAATTCGTTACCTGTTCAAAGTATAAACCTCCTTCATGGGCCCCCAGTGTGCTTGTCCATGCCTTTCCTGTGCTTCCTGGGAGATGTAGGAGAGCGACTGTCATAATTCTTTGTTTGCACCTCACTTTCAGCCCTTGTTTGTCAGTGTGTGTCTGTCCCCAGGTCTATTCCTGTTTTTGGATCTTCAACACCTAGCATAACACCTTTCCCAAGTGTTCATTTGGTAAATATATGTTGAACTGAATCAAATGAGAGGCATTTGGCAACTATTAGTAGATTCAGTAAAGCAAGTTATCCATGAGTCAGTATAAATTATTGGTGGGTAAGCCTGCCTCATGTTTTGATGTCTCTTCAGGTGAAAAATATTACAACAGACATAAAAAATACACCATGAAAGATTCCAGGAAATAATATGTTCGTGCTTTTCTCTTTTCCTTCCTACAGAGGAGTCTTTGTTTACAGTTTCAGGAATGAGGCTAAAGCCAGAAATGTGTGACCTTTTTGGTCTCCTACCAGGAAGGTCACCTCCCAGCCCAGTTTAGCAAATGCTGGTAAAAAGAGGGGGCAACATCACCAACCTCCTTTCAGGTAAGTGGTCCCAACAGTGAGCCTCCTTATGGGTGGGACTGAACAGTCATCACTGCCAGGTGGAGAGAACATTGTTCACAGATTCAGAGCACCACTGCTGTGTCTGGCTCTTTCTTCCCAGTCTAGGACAGGTGGCCTAGCCTCTTCTGGGCACATTGGGTCACAGGGAGGATGATAATGTGCATCTCCTGTCTCTCTCACTCCCAGAGGAATAGTAAGACTCCCAAGACAAAACTGGCAAGTCAATATAAGGCCTTTAATTCCTAAAACAAAACTGGCAAGTCATTATAAGGCCTTTAACTGACACACACGGGGTAAAGTAGGACACTGTCATGTCTCATTCTCTCAACCATGAAGTTTTCTTCATCAGCTGATAGGACAAAATCAGAGGTTGGAAACCATCCCCATCAGCTCAAGACTGAGGAGTGTCCTGGGATGTGGGACATTCAATGCTAAAAATGGCACAGCCCTGGGTAAACCAGGATAGTTGGTCACCACAGTGGTAGAAATTACTACCTGGCCTGCCCCCAAATGCCAGAGAAGACCTGGTTCAGGGCCTGGGCCCATCCAGGAGATGGTTTTAGATTCCTATGTGAGCCATCCTTGCCCCAGGCCTCTTAGGCCACCCCTTCTGCACAGTTGATCACAGGGAGTTCTCTCATTCAGGGTGAGTTCTAGGAACAAGGTTCTGATTGGGAGCCATCCACAATGTCTCAGACACAGCTACTCTCTTCAGTCAACCCAGGGTAGCCCAGCCTTCCAAGGCAGTCTTGAGGAGGAAGGGTACAATGGAGAATTTTTCTGGAATTACCATACCCTAAAAGGAGTTCTACTGGTAGGCCCAGGAAAGCAGGTGAGACAACTGCAAAAGCCACCCGAGTAGAGACACCCCTAGATGTGACCAGAGCACTTCCCATACTGGGCCTTCTACAGTGGGTAGGGGGGACAATAATCCAGATAGAGAGATCAAGGTGGAGCCCATGCACAATGCCATCCAGTCACCTGGCTCTTTAGGTGACCCTAGCTATATCCCAAGCCACAAGCATTAGACTATGGTTTGACCACCCATTTGGAAACCACAGCTTGGCCATGCTTCCTGACAGAACTTTCAGGGCCTGGTGTGCTCCCCAGACCTGCCGGCTCATAATGTCATCCACAGAGCAGGGTTCAACTCTTTGCCACTTTCTCTTAGATCTCTTTTTGGCTGTTGGTATTTAAAGGCATGTAAAGATGTTTGCCTCCTGGATTTTCTAAGATCATTGCATTTAGAAATTTGGAAAGTTCCAAGGTATCTGGGTGGCTCAGTTGGTTAAGCGTCCAACTTCAGTTCAGGTCATGATTTTGTGGTTCATGAGTTCAAGCCCTGCATCTGAGTCTGTGATGACAGCTAGAGCCTGCTTCAGACTCTGTGTCTCTCCCTCTTCCCCTCCCACACTCACTCACTCACTCTCTCTCTCTCTCAAAAATAAACTTCTTTTAATTTTTAAGAAATTTGGAAAGATTAGGGAAATTTAGAATTATGGCTCTTTCTCAGAGCATTTTATAAAATATCCAAGTTTGTATTTTGACAGTACACAATTGGAATTAACAATAGGTAACACAATAATATGGTATTTCCCAAGCACAGTATTTTCTAAAACAGAGATTTTGCTGTATACTTATGTCATTTCAAACCCACTAGTTATAAGAACAGGATGTACTTTAGCTACATTCTATAAAGTAAAGGATTTGCCCATCATAAAATTATCAAAGACATTGACAGAAATGGTCTTACATGGTGGTGTTCCATAAGTATTACTATTATTTCTGTTATTGTTATTTTATTTTACAAGCAGCCTGAAGGTAAGGAGGTAACCCTGCCTCTCTGATCTTCAATGACTTTCCACATAGGATCGTTACCTGTAGATATAAAATGGTCACAATAGAAAGTCAATTAAATGCAGCATGTTGAACTTAGTGCCTGTGCCAGCAGTTGACAGGGGGAGGAGGCAGATTTAGCCTCAATTGGAGTAATCTCATGATATCCCTAGGCCCTTGGTATTAATATAAGGAGATGAAACCATAGGAGATGAACCACAATAGGGAAAATCTAGAGCAATTAAACTGTTTAATAAATGACTTGGGATCAGCAAAATCTGGGTGTGCTGGAGTTAAACTAACTAAAGGTAATCACATGGACACTTGGGGCCTGTAAATCTTTTCCACTAAATTGAATTTATGTTAAAATATTCACTTTTCAGAAGATCCAAAATGTAAATTGGGATATTAGGACCTGTAACTGGCAGTAATGTCTCAAAATTAAAACTCATATCCTCAAAATGTCAGTTTCAGGAATGGAAACAAAATGTATACTGATGTCTACAATAGAGAAATAGAAAGGCACTAAAATTTACTGGATATATTATTGTGTGCCATACACTTTACATGTTTTATTTTCAAGCTTGGCATGTTTTGAACAGTGGAGTATGGTATATCTAGAGATCAATTCTTATTATTTTTAAAGCTTTTTTAGTTCTTATTACCAGGGGTAAGATAATGTCTCTGTTATAATTTATTATTATCTTTTCTATCAATATATGGAATTCCATCGATAACTTTGCATTAATGTTTAACACATTTTCCTTACTCAATCTGATTCATATCTTTTGATTTTGTTTATTCTTCATTCACTTCCAGGGACACATTACTACTGTTTCCGTTTTAATTTGCTTTACTTTACTAAGAAGCTTCAAACCTAACTCCACAATGGACCAGGGTTTTCATACCATCACCTGTGATCTGGAATATTGCAAATGTGATGTCCAAAGCAACGGACATGATACTTGAAGAAAAAGCAATGAATGGTTATTGCTCTTGTCATATGCCTAGAATTTAACAGTGATTAGCTCAAAAATTAGACATAGAGTGAAAGAGTCTAAGAAGAGGATTTCTGAAAATTTTCAAATGTTTTGTTATTTGATAAAGAGATCCCTAGGCCAGAAGGGCTACAGGACAGATAAAAGGCTAACAATTAAAAGAATCTGGAGACTGAGCTGGTGCTTACAGAGGCCTGTCCCTCCTGCGTTCACTTACAATTTCCCCCAACAAAAGGACTTCTGTGGCAAGGGGAGGATTAATCAAAAGTTTAGAAAAGTCTCAAGGAAGATGGTTTCTTGGATAAAGTTGTCAACAAAAGGACTTGGCTAAGACTCTTTGTTAAGATTTCCTAGGGGGTGCTTCTTTCTTCATTAACTGGATTATCAAAACACACTACTACCCCACTCCAGCTAGATTTTAGAAGTTTAGACTGAGCTCCTAGTTAGATTTAAATTTTTGGCTATCTCCTTCTACTGAATCCCAGTTATCAGTGATGATAGCAAAAGCAATGAGGAACCTAAGCTCTGATTTGATGGTAGAGATATTGAACAGTAGGAACAAAGAATTCCAAAGATGGAATTCAAGCCCTGTTACACCATCAGACATACACGCATGTGCTCACACACACAACCCCCAAATAAAATGAGAGATCTGTCTCAGCTGAAACATGTATCATTTTCTATAATGACTCCTTCTACAACAAACCAGGGAAACTCAAATTACTTCATCTACATATCATCTACTCAGGAAATGTAGTAGTCTAGAAACCAGAGACTTCTATGTATCCTTTTTAAAAAATGTTTTATTTATTTCTGAGAGAGAAAGAGACCGTGTGAGCAGGGGAGGGTCAGAGCGAGAGAGGGAGATACAGAATCTGAAACAGCCTCCAGGCTCTGAGCTGGCAGTCAGCACAGACCCCGACAAGGGGCTCGAACCCATGAACCGTGAGATTGTGACCTGAGCCGAAGTCAGATGCTCAACTGACTGAGCCACCCAGGCACCCCTTCTATGTATCCTTTAGAAGAACAAGGAAGAACTAATGAAGAAAGAATTTAAAAAATAATACCTATAGACTCAAAGTCTTCCCAAAGATGGGAAAAGGAAAAATGCATACAAATAACCCAAAGAAATCTACCTTAGTAAGTATTTGATTTTAGTAAGGTATGTGACAAAATCTCTCCAAACATACCTGAGAGATGAAACTGTGGGCTGGATTATGGGACAGATATATGTCTCAATGAATGGTGGTTTTTCAACCTAGAGAAAAGTTAATAGTGGTATGGTACAAAGTACAGTCTTAAGTCCCATCCTGGCCAAATATTTGTATTAATTACCTGAATAAAGTCAGAGAAGGTCCACAATTTATTCATACAACTCACTGAAGTAGTTATAATTAATATATTACTTCCATTTTACCAAAGAGGAAACTAAGACTCAGAGAAGTTAAATGGTAGTATACCAGAGTTAAGCTACAAACCTCAGGTCTGGCTGTCTCCAATGTGTATGATCTTACCAGTAATCACATACCTATCAGATCTGGAGAATCTGATCTGTTCTCGAAGAAGCAGATGATATTTAGCACTGGATCATAATTCAAAAGACTAAGCCCTTGCTAAAAGCTAATGTGTATGTACCACTATATACCTATTAGGATGGCCAAGTTCCAGGACACTGACAACACCAGATACTAGCAGGGATGTGGGGCAACAGAGGAACTCTTGTTCGTTGCTGGTAAAAATGCAAACTAGTTCTTTGGAAGACAGTTGGTCAGTTTTTTACACAACTAAACATACTCTTACCATATGATCCAGCCACAGTGCTCCTTGGCATTTACACAATGGAAGTGAAAACATGTCCACACAAAAATCAACACATAAGTGTTCACTCATAATCACCAAAACTTGGGCACAACCAAGATGTCTTCCAGTGAGTGAGTGGATAAATAAACTGTGGTACATCCAGACAAAAGAATATTATTCAACACTTTAAAAACAATGAACTATCAAGCCATGAAAAGACACGAAGGAGCCTTAACTGAATATTACTAAGAGAAAGAAGCCAATTTAAAAAAACTGCATATTACATGATTACAAGTGTATGACACTCTGGAAAAGGCAAAACTATGAAGACAATAAAGACAGCAGTGGTTGCCAGGAGTTAGGAGGGAGGGATGAATAGAGTACAGATGATTTTTAAGGCTGTGAAAATAAGTATGATACTATAATTGTGGATACATGTCACTATAAATCTGTCCAAACTTACAGGATGTACAACACCAAGAATGAATCCTAATGTAAACTTACGGGCTTTGGATGATAATAATGTGTCAGTATAGGTTCATCAATTATAACAAATGTACCATTCTGACAGGGGGAGGCTATGCATGTAGGGATGAGGAGGGGCAAGAGTTATATGGGAAGTCTCTGTAACTTCTGGTGAACAGTGCTATAAATGCTAATAATGCTCTAAAAAGCTAAGCCTATTAAAATCAAACGGGGTGTCTGAATGGCTCAGTCAGTTAAGTGTCCGACTCTTGGTATCAACTCAATTTCTGATCTCATAGTCGTGAGATCAAGCCCCACATCAGGCTCTGCACTGACCGCATGAATCTTCCTTGGGATTCTCTCTGTTCCCCTCCCCCACTCATGCACACAGGCACACTCTCTCAAAATGAATAAGTAAACATTTAAAAACAAACAAACAAAAACGTCTAAAAAGCTATTGGGCAACAAACCAATATAACTTTTATTCTTAGAAAGTTTTATCTGATTTAATTTCTTACACTTTAGACTTAAAATGTCAACAAGTTAAGTAAGGCTATGACTTAGTAGACATTGGCATTTTTAAGTTCAATGTGTCTGGCTGTTCATGAAAGGTAATGACAATACTTTTAGGTGATATAAATGAAAGAATAATAAGATGGTGTCCCTGAAGGGTTACTGGGTGGCTCAGTTGGTTAAGCGTCCGACTTTGGCTCAGGTCATGATCTTGCGGTTTGTGAGTTCGAGCCCCACATCAGGCTCTGTGCGGACAGCTCAGAGCTGGAGCCTGTTTCAGATTCTGTGTCTCCTCTCTCTCTGCCCCTCCCCCACTCATGCTCTGTCTCTCTCTGTCTCAAAAACAAATAAACTATAAAAATAATTTTTGAAAAAGATGGTATCCCTGAGAAGGGAAATAGTTTACTCTCCACTGATCAGGTCACATCTAAATTATCGTTTATCTGTACCCATCACACTTTAAAAGAAAAATCATATTGAAGTAAATATTTATTGTGCATATATTAGCTCACAGATCTAATTATGCTTAGTCCTTTTCACAAGACTAAGAGGTAAGTGTAGTTATTTTACAGAGAAGAACACAAAACCAAATTTAAGTAGATTTACTGCTCAGATTCTGTCCCCGAAGTCTATGCTTTCCCTACCTCAAAATGCAACTCTGTGCTGCACACACCAAGGATGGCTACTAGGAGACTAGAGGGTGTGGAGGCCAAGGCACAGGGAGAAATAATCCAAAGAAAGTAAACCCAGGGGGCAGAGAAACTCCCTCCAGAGGCTTGAGGGTTCTCATAGAGCAAAGAGGCTGGCCCTGTACTGGATGGTTGTGGAGCCAAGACAAATACATTGAAAGCTCAGAGATCCTAGTTTTGATATAGCAGGAAGAGTCCTTGAACAATTTCACCAGCCCACTACCGATGGAATGAGTTTGCATAACAGTAGGGGGCTTCCTCTGCACCCCAGAAGACATGGAAAGCTGTAGGACAGATCTCCATATTAGGGATTAGAATAACTGAACTTTAAGGTCCCACCTGATTCCAAGATTGTTGAGTAAGGACTTTAGAACAGCTGTTGACAGACTATACTTGGAATTATAGTGAGATCTTATTATTGCAAGAACAGGTAGACTTTTGGGTTTTTTTAAAGGTTTTTTTTTAAAGTAGAAATTGATAAAATTATGCCCTTTAATTATAATGGAAAATAAATCATGCTTGTGCTTTATTCTTTTTCTCTCTTAATTAGTAGATCTGAGGCACCTGGGCAGCTTAGCTGGCTGAGCATCCAACTCTTGATTTCAGCTCAGGTCATAATTTTACAGTTTGTGGGATCAAGCCCTGTGTCAGGCTTACATTTCACTGACAGTGCTGGACCTGCTTGGAATCTCTCCCTCTCTCTCTGCCCCTCTCCTGCTCTTTCTCTCTTTCTCTCTCAAAATTAATAAACTTTTAAAAAATGGTGGATCTACCTATTCAAAGTCTTAATAAAAATTATATATAAAACACCAAAACATCATTACAGTCTTCCTCCCTTATTTTGTAAAAGGAGCATTCCTGGCACTCATATATACTTTTTCTTCCCATGTTTTTGTTGATTCTTCTGTATAGACATACACTTGACCTTTGAAAACATAATTTATAATTCAATCTGACATATTATTTTAATGATGCTTACTTTCTCAGTCACTAATACTACTCACCTAATATTTCTGTCTCCGAGGCTCCATAATTGGATGGCACTCCTTGGTCCTCTGGTAAGTGGATAAGGCTGTATGATTAGTGCTGGCCAGTGAATTGTGAGGGGAAGTGATATATGTCACTTCAGAGCCAAGCATTCATTTGATTGCCTGTGCAATACCCTCTAGATCTCTTTTTATTTTTTCCTCTGTTACAGTGACTAGCGGCATTCAGGGTGGTCCCAGAATGAGGAGATGTAGAACAGAGTCCCCAGATGACATATGATGAATATATAATAAGAAAGACAAATAAAACTTTGTGTTAAGCCACTAATATTTGGGGATTATTTGTTATTGTGGTATTACCTGACCTATCCTGACTAGTACTGAGTCACTGTCCAACATGGCAGTTACTAGCTATATGTGACTATTTATGTATAAATTTAAATTTAATTAAGTTAAAAATTCAGTTCCTCGGTCACACTAACCACATTTCAAGAGGTCAAGAGCCACATGTAGCTAGTGGCTACCATAATGCACAATGAAGGTATAGAACATATCCATCCCTACAGAAAGCTGGTGATATACAGCAGTAGGAGGCTTAATGACATCTTCTTACTTTTCTTGATACTTTAAGTGTGCATCTAATACCACCTTGGAGTTATTCTCAAAAAGTGTCACTTTTCTAAAACAAAATCTCTGGCAGTGTAGAATGGAGATTACCTTCTGGAGGAAAATAAATCACTTTGAAAAGTTACATTTCTTAGAACTAGAGGGCTCAGAGGTCTTTTCCTGTAGGATATATAGCAGAAGATTGACACCTTTTGGTTACTCTTGACAACTTTCATAAATGAATTCTCACATCTCCACACCTATTTTAGTCCATCTTCTCTGAACCTATTCACATTTTCTACTTCTAACTTCTCTGTATCCTTAAGTAGGTTAATAGGCACCTGGTATAAGATCTGAGGTGCTCAGTAATAATTCATCCAAGTTTATTAGCATACTTGTAAACAATTGTTTCTACTGTAAGAACTGTCATTGGATAGTATAAGAAAATCTTGTAGGAGACCCAAACTGAACCAAGGTATAAAATAATTCTTCCCATATATTTATTCATTCATTCCACAACCATCTAAACACTAGAAATAGAAAAAAGTAAATTTCTCCCAAGGATTTTATAGTCTAATGGAGAATTAGAAATAAATACAAGATCCAGTGACAACATAACCATCTGTCCTATCACAGAGGAGATTACAGTTAATCTTTGTCTCAGAATGAGAGTTTGTCAGGCAGGCAATCAAGGGAGTGAAAACAAGACAGCTCTAATATAACACTCCATGTTAATTATACTTTAAATAAATATATGCATACATACATACACACATGCATACATACATAAAGAAAGGCTGTATGAGGGAAATACAGAAGGGATAAGATATTTTTAGCTGAAAGGAATTGAAAATCCCAAATCAATAGTTTAATCCATGAGGATATTATTTCACATAAGAATTCCAGACATAGGTGTTTCCAGTATTGATTAATTTGATGGGTCAATGACATTAACAACAACCCAGGTTCTTTCCATTTTTCTTCACTGTATTTTTGATGTCCTTCATTGCCTTATTCTCAAGCTGTTCTAATCATTGTCACCAGATGCTACCAAAGTTTCAGGAATCACATGGGGGTACAACAACGTCCAGATGAAGAATAGGGCATCTCTTCCTGCATGCTTCTTTTTCAAAGAAAGCACCTTTCTTTTCATATCTTAGTAATCAGACTGTCACATCTCCACTCCTAAACTGCTAGCAAGGGTAATAAGATAACTGATTTAGAATGATCAGGAACTATTCCTGATATGAAGCTAGGATCACCTTTCCTGGGGTGTGAACTCCTGAATAATCACAGCTTTCTTATAACTGAGGAAGAAATGAGAACCACTGTTGAATAGACAAGCAACAGTTGATTGTGGAGTCTAAGAGTGCAGGGAGCGGTGTGGAAGGTGGTGAAGAATGGCCATAAGCTTTCCAGTCTGGGGCCTAGATAACTTGTTATATAATTTACAGTCAGATAATTAGTTTGGGCGAGAAGACTATGAGCTCATTTCTGGACATAGTGAGTTTGAGGCATGCATCAGACAGTTGTAACTGCTGACTTGGGACCAGGAAATGAGAACTGGCTATATGTGGGCATCACCTACATAATAATATCCTTCAAGTCGCAAAGATAATGATTGTCAAAAAGAACATATATAAAGAGAAGAAGCACAACGCTGAGAGACGAATCAGCAAAGGAGACAAAACATTAGTGGCTACATTTTGATGGGTTGGAGGGGGTGGGGCAAAAAACAAGAATCATTCTGGGTGACAAAATATAAGAAGAATGTTCTAAGAATGAATGACTTACAGAGAAAAATGTCAGGGGACTGTAAACTAAGGCTGGCCATGGATTTTGGTGGGTACTGGTCATCAGTGACCTATAAGGGAGTAGTTTCTATAGATAGAATGGCGGTCATAGAAAAATACAGTGGGTTAAAGAAGGAGTGGTAAGAAAGTAGAAGCAAGGAATATCTTTCAGAAATTTTCATGAAATGATGCAAAGGATGGAGTACTAGCTGAAGTGTGGAAGGCCTGAAGGAAAAAGAATTAAAGAAGTTGGAAGCATCCATGCACAATCTAAACACATGAGGCATGCTCCCTCCTTAGACTTAGACTTCTCCCAAACATCCACACAGCCAAATCCCTTGCCTACTTTAAGACTTTGAGCCAACGCTGCCTGTCTCTTTCATAAAATGGGGATAATGATAGTATCTATCTCATAGAATTGCTTGTGAGGATTAAATGAATTAATACATTTAAAGTACTTTAAACAATGCCCGGCAGATAGCAAGCATTATAAAAATCAGCTGGTAGTAGTATTGGTGGTGATGGTGATGGTAATAGTTGTAGCGGTGGTTTGTCTATGGAAATGGTGGTCGCGGTGGTGGTGGTAGTGATGGTGGTGATTGTAGTCACATGATGATGATGTAGTCACATGGTCACAGTAAAATGGAAGAAAAATGGATCATGGAAATTAAAGGTGCCAAAGCCATAGTATTATAGCTAACATGGTAAGGCAGGGGTCCAGGAGGACAATAAGAAATCAAGTAATGTAAAGAATAAAAGAGTTACATTAGGGTTTAGAAGTGAAGTTGAGGGAGGAAAGGTGACCACACCTGGTTCTGGCTGGGTGTGACTGTGGTTTCCTATGGTGAACCTGGCTAAGGTAAAGTTTCAGGCACTTTTACAATGAAGTACACTTGGGTTTTATTAGTGCCTTGCTCTAATAAACACTCAAAACTAAAGATAGGTATTTTAGGGGCACCTCGCTGGCTCTGTAGTAGAGCACACAACTCTTGACCTCTGGGTTGTGGCTTCAAGCCCCATGTTGGGTGTAAAGGTTATTTAAAAATAAAATCTTTAAAAAGGGAGAAAAAGATAGCTGTTTTAAAATATAAATGTTTTTCGGGACACCTGGGTGGCTCAGTAGGTTAAGCGTCCGACTCTGGCTCAGCTCATGATCTCACGGTTTGTGGGTTCGAGCCCCATGTCGGACTCTATGCTGACAGCTAGCTCAGAGCCTGGAGCCTGTTTCAGATTCTGTGTCTCCTTCTCTCTGAACCTCCCCTGCTCATGCTGTCTCTCTCTCTCTCAGAAATAAATAAAACATTAAAATATATATATATGTAAATGTTTTTCTTTCAGACAAATTTCAATTAATACAAACTTGTATGAAATATAATAGTAGCACTGATTTGTTTTTGGTCCTCTGAGATTTTTTGTCTTTTTTTAGTTTTGTAGGTATTTTGTAATTTATTATGTATAAACAATATTTGAGGAAAGATCTAGGGGATTCAAGGTAGGAAACGCAAAAGGTCAAGCTAATAGTACTAACAGAGCCCAGTACAATGGCCGCAAAGGGCCACATATCTCTAGAAAAGACAATTCCCCAAAAGGGTGGCTGGGGAAAGCAGATAAAAGACCAAAGTTGGGTCATGTGACAGGTGTCACTTGAGTAACGGTACTGGGGCCAGAGATAAAAGCCCACTCCTTCTGGTCACATGACACAGCTTCATTACGCTCCCAGCAGGGGGTTAGAGAGTCTGGATGCCATTTTTACTTATTTATTTATTTGTGTGTTTTTCCCCTTATTCTGTGATAATGAGAAAATGTTTAAACTCCCATCTCTGTGTTTAAACATTTCTCCCTGCTGACAGCAGCGGGATACCCCTTGATCAACTGTCAGATTGGAAAGTGCAATTTTTCTGGAAAGTAAACAGCATGTTAGCTGGTTGGAAATAATTTTCTGTTTATTGGTAGCTGTTAGTCCGGGAGTGATGGAGCCCTGTGACAGCACTTGTCAAGTGAAGAATACAAAACAAGTTTGGAAATACCTTTAAGACATAGTTTTGACAATAGGGCCTTACTATTTTTTGATAAAAATGTACTCTAAAAAAGTTAAGTTAAAATGGGCAAAAAAACTTTCCCAGTGTCACCAGCTCCTGGAGATCCTTCTTGCAAAACTGACACAGAATCAAAGGCAAACTCATGGGATGCTGGAGTTGGAAAAGTCCTTAGTAGGACTAAATCCAACCCCCCTTGTTACCACTGGGGAAACTGAGACCCAGCCAAATGCCTTGGCCTCATCTACAAATAAGAAGAAAACATATAACTACCAATATAATAAAGAATAAAGGTTATATTTGATTTTCTCAAATTCACGTGTGAAAATAAATGGAAAATACTGGTGGAATCTTTTTAAACATTTGGACCTACATTTACTTAACAGACAAGTTTAAGGGCTTATGTATAATGTGGATCTTTTTTTGTGGAGTGGCTATAAAGACATTATCATAGTCCTTCACAGATTAAACATACTGTCATCAGGAAAAAAAATGGCTCCAAGAGAAGTAATATATATTCTCAAGCAATATATTGTAATCAGTCAATACCTGTCTTGAATTGGGCTAAATTTGAGGTCCCAATTTGTCCCAGAATTTGCCTCCCTTCTTCCTGATAGAAAAGTATTGCCAATTGTTAACTAGGAGCCTTTACCTAGATGTTTCCAACAAATATGTCAAGCCTTATATGTCTAAATGTCTTCTCCCCCATATCATAAACAGAGCATTCTGTTTCTCCATTCCCATTTCGGTTAACAGCAGCAACATCCACCCAGTTGTCTGATCCCCCTTCTACCTACTTCCAAAATACCTTCCGATCTGTTTTCTCCTCTCCACCTCCACTGCCAGGCCACAGATTGGTGGTTCTCACGGTGGTTCTCAAAGTAAGGTTCCTTCATCAGCAGCATCAGGATCACCTGGGAAATTGTTAGACCTGCACAGATTCAGGCCCCACCCTGGGTCTTCATAACTGGAAGGTGGGGGCTGAGGCCCGGTAAGTCTGCATTTTAACAAGACTCACAGGTGATTCTGATACACTGAAGTTTGAGAATCACTTCCCTGGCGGTGGTATTTTCCAGGTCTTGCCCAATAGTCCCCTAAGTGGCCTCCCAGCCACCAATTCTTTCTTCTCCATACCAGTGATTCTCAACGTTGGCTGAATTGGATTCACATTGGAGAGGTTTGTTTTTTTTTTGTTTTTTTGTTTTGTTTTTTTTTTTAAAGACCAATGCTGGGTCCCACTGCCAGGAATTCTTATTTAATCTGGTGTATAGCATTAGGTGTCAGGATTGTTTATAGCTCCCCATGTTATTCTGATGTTCAGCCAGAGCACAGCTGCACATTGAAGCCAGGGCTCTCTTGTTATAATGTCACTATCTCCCTAGAAAGACTTCCATCAGTCATAGGATAATTCTGAACGGGATTTTTTCATCATCCCGAAAAGGCAATATTCTGTTTGTAGCCCTAGACTTTCTCAAGTTCTGTTCTCTCTGCTTGGAACATTCTTCTACCTTCTGCCTGGTGGATTGCTATTCATCTTCAAGACTTAACTCAAAAAGTCACCTTCCCTGACTTCTCCAACCCATAGTTAGTTGCTTTCTCCTCTGGGATTCCAGAGCACTTCTTTGCTATTATAAATCCTATGCTCCCGTAGGATTGTAATTATTAGTTGACACTTCTTCCTTTACTAAAACTGATGGCATAAGGAGCAGGTCAAAGGAATACTTAGTCTTTAAAATTTTATGCCCAGTGTCTAGCACAGACATTGAGAAGATATTCAGTAAATGTTGGTTAAGTGCATAAAATGAAAACATAATCAACAACATTTGCTATCTTTCACTGAGATCAAATCATAGTGCCATTCTGCTTTCCATTCCAGAAATAGTAATGCTCATATGGCTTGATTTATATATATTACAGGGAATCAACCAGACCTACACTGTCATTTGCTGGTCTTCAATTTCTAATCTTTAAAAGAGCATCAGAGCATCTGGTTAGCTCAGTTAGTTAAGGATCCAACTCTTGATTTCAGCTCAGCTCATGATCCACAGTTTGTGAGTTCAAGACCCACCTTGGGCTCTGCAATGAACTAAGCAGGGAGCCTGCTTCAGATTCTTGCTCTCTTCCTCCCCCCGCCCCCCACTTTCACTTGCTTAAACACACAAGCACTCTCTAAAATAAACAAACATTTAAAATGCATTACTACCTCAATTGCAGCAATTTCTTATTTGACACATCCCCAACGGCAAGGGAATCAGGAGCAAAAATGAACTATTGGGACCTCACCAAGATCAAAAGCTTCTGTATGGCAAAGGAAATGATCCATAAAACTAATAGGCAACCAATGGAATGGGAAAAGATAGTTGCAAATGACATATCAGATAAAGGGTTAATATCCAGAATATATAAGGAACTCACCAAACTACACGCCCCAAACACAAACAACCCAGTGAAGGAATGGGCAGAAGATATGAACAGACACTTCTCCAAAAAGGACATCCAGATGGCCAACAGACACATGAAACGATGCTCAGCATCCCTCCTCATCAGGGAAATACAAATCAAAACCACACTGAGATACCACCTCACGCCAGTCAGAGTGGCTAAAATGAGCCAATCAGAGAACTCTAGATGCTGGCGAGGATGTGGAGAAACGGGCACCCTCCTATGCTGTTGGTGGGAATGTAAACTGGTGCAGCCCCTCTGGAAAACAGTGTGGAGGTTCCTCAAAAAATTAATAGAACTCCCCTATGACCCAGCAATAGCACTGCTAGGAATTTACCCAAGGGATACAGGAGTGCTGATGCATTGGGGCACATGTACCCCAATGTTCATAGCAGCACTCTCAACAATAGCCAAAACATGGAAAGAGCCTAAGTGTCGATCAACTGATGAATGGATCAAGAAGATGTGGTTTATCTCTACAATGGAATACTACTTGGCAATGAGAAAGAATGAAATCTGGCCATGTGTAGCAACATGGATGGACCTTGAGGGTGTTATGCTGAGTGAAATAAGTCAGGCAGAGAAGGACAGATACCATATGTTTGCACATATAGGAGGATTGGGAGGAACTTAACGGAGGACCATGGGGGAGAAGAAGGGTGGAAATTGTGAGGGAGAGGGATGGAGGCAAACCATGAGAGACTCTTGAATGCTGCAAACAAACTGAGGGCTGATGGGGTGGGGGGGAGGGGAAGGGAGGTGGGGGACATGGAGGAGGGCACTTGGGATGAGCACGGGGTGTTCTATGGAAACCACCTTGACAATAAACTATTTTGAAAAATAAAATAGCATCAATAATACCTATTTCACACAGAATTAGAATGAGGATTCATCACATCACACTCAGCAGCATGATTAGCACAGAGTAGGCCCTATATCAGTTACAATTTTTATTATCATAATAAGTAAAACTAACTGAAAACAAAGTTGAACTAAGCAGCACATCTGTTTATTCATCTGTTTCCACCTTCAGCGTGTGAGCTCCTGACAGGCAGGAACTGTCTTATTTATCTATGTGTTTCTGGGGCTGGGAACACAGTAGGCATTCATTAATTAATTCAGTCACTCACTCAAGAACACTTATTAAGCCAATGAATGAAATAAATAATATCTGGGTTAGAAGGAAGGCATATGGAGGGCATAGGCTCACACATTTGCCCATCTTACCAAACAGAATCCACAATCTTACCAGTTGTAAGATAGAGATTATCTTTAAAAATCCTTATTTACAAGTGAGGAAATGGAGATACCCAACCAGGAAAGCTAGTTTAATTTCAATATTTAATACAGAATGTCTGGGTTATGAATTGATGCTGATCAGGTAGAAATTCAAGTCTATGTGTATAAAGTTGGCCCTAACAGAGGCTTGCTGAGTGAACAATAACAAGGCAGGACCTGAATTTTCACACTATGAGAAACTGAAAGGTTGAGAAGGAAAAAAAAATCACTGATGGCACCTTTGATTATTGTCAATTCCAGACTATATATAAAACAAAACAAAACAAAAGCATTTCTTACTCAATATGTATGGGTTACCCTGTCCTTTCAAAAGGCAGGCAGAAAACACAATTTGGATCACTTAACAAGTGTTTATTTAAGCAACAACAAAATAGATAAAAGTGTCGACCAAATATAATTGCAGAAATGAGCCTCGTTTTAAAAAAATCACCTCAATAGATGGGTCTCCAAAATCTGAGTCATTCCAAGAGGTCTGATAGCCACTTTTAGGTTTCAGGTCAGTGGAGTGTGGAGTTTCCCGGGTGAGCCAGAGTGACTGAACTTGGAAGTCAAGAAGGCTGCTCTGGTGGTTAAGATGGTGACAGCCAGGAGTGTTGATCATAGATGTGTGGCAGGAAAACACAGGGGGCTATTTGTGACAAACATCCTGTGCCACCTGGCCTCTGTGCGCTGATCTGCAGGAAGCACCTCCATGAAACACCCTTCCTAGGAGGCATCCGCACCCTCCCCTCACCCTTCTGTGTGAGCCTTGCATTAGCTTGCTATTGCCATCCTAAAATATCACAGACTGGATGGCTTTATTTTTCTCACAGTTCTAGAAACAGGTAGTCCAAGATCCAGTTGTGTGCAGGGTTAATATCTTCTGAGACCTCTCCCTGGCTTGTAGACACCTTTTTCCTGTGTCCTCACATGATATTCTTTGGTATGTGTTATCTGTGCCCTAATGTCCTCTTCTTAAAAGGACACTAGCTCCCACCCTCATTTAAATTAATCACTGATTTAAAAGCCTTATCTCCAAATACAGTCACATCCTGAAATATTGGGGATTAGGACTTCAGTATATGAATTTTGTAGGGGACACAATTCAGCCCATAACAGTCCTCTAAGCTGCAAGACCCATTGCTGACTTTTCTCACACAGAAGAAAAATGAATGAATGAATGAATGATAATGAATGATGAATAATGAATGAATGCTCTAGACCAGACAGACACTAAGCTGCAAACAATGCTATAATTTTCCCTGGCTACTCTGGTTTTTCTTTCTTTTTTTTTTTTTTAATATTTTATTTATTTCTAGGAGAGAGAGAGAGGAGGCATGAGCAAGGGAGGGTCAGAGAGAGAGGGAGTCACAGACTGAAATAGGCTCCAGGCTCTGAGCTGGCAGTCAGCACAGAGCCCGACGCGGGACTCGAACCCACAAACCGCGAGATCATGACCTAAGTGAAAGTCTTAACCGACTAAGCCACCCAGGCGCCCCTACTCTGGTTTTTCTTAACGTCGCTATGTAAAAAGGCACTATCGGGTGTGGCCCCAGGCAGGAGTGGGGGGTTAGCAGGCAGCCCCCAGCCCCAGATAACAGGCTGCTCTCCAGGAACACGTGTTAGAAAAAGTGCTTGATCAGAGTGTCAACTTGTGGGCCACGTAGGAACACTAAGTGGTTCTGTCTGTCACCTCCTCCACCCCCACTGGAATTTGGCCGTAATCTGATGGAAACACTTTGCCTACTTTCGGGAGAATTTTCCACTATCAGTAAGGCTGTTTTTCATACTTAGGCTATCACCAAAGGCTTTCAGAACAGCGGTACTGCTCTCCCCCTGGGAGGTGTATGAATCTCAAGTGTAGCAGGAGGTGGAACCAAAAGCCACTCTGTGCAGAATGTTCTATTAATTGAGCATCTCATTCACATTTAATTACAACCTATTTCCCAGCAGTAACTCTGGGCTAGAAGCTACTCCTGCAGCATTTCTTCATTAGTCCCACATTACCGAGGACAAACCTTGTCGGGGCAACATGACAGATAAGTGATAAGCAGGCAGGCTGTTTTCAAACTCAAATCCAGCCTATGTGATTCCAAAGTCCATTCCCGAACCCTTTTGCATGCTGTCCTCATGTCCCTGTGAGAAGGCCCAACTGGCCTTAGGCAGCAGCTACGTGAGAAACAGTTACAGGTGCCAGTATAAGAATCAGAGCGCTTGACTTCACGGCTTTGTTGCTAAATATATTTGGGCAAGTTATTTAACCTCATTAGGCTTCAATTTCCTCACCTGAAAAATAGGTCCAATAATTGTACTTACCTCTAAGGGGGTTATAGTGAGACTTGACCCACGCTTATAGGGTCTGACCCACCAAGCGTATTCAATAAATCAGTTACTAGTATTATTATTTCACCAAGAATACAACCAAAACTACAGATTTGTTCCCATTTAGGGGTGAATAAGCATGTGTGTTTATGTGTACAGAATGTTTCCATGGGAAAAAAAAACAATAGCCACTATTTAGTGAGCACTACTATGTGTCATGCAGTAGAATAGGTGCTTTATATACATGATCTGATGCTTTATATATATGATATTATTTATTCCTTGTGGCCATCCTCCTATTCAGATGAAGAAAATTAAGTTCAGAGAGGTTGAGTGACTTGCTTGAGGTCACACAGCTAAAAAATGATGGAGCTAAACTTTGGTTCCAGGACTGACTCCAGAACCTATGATTCTAGTCACTAAGGTACACACTATCGCTCTGAAGTAATAGACCTAAAAAAAAAAAATATCCTAAGAGTTGCTACCCTCAACTGTGTATAATCTTTTAAAGAAATTGCTTTGAAAGGTGCCAATTTATCCCATCAATGCTGCCATTGTTCCTACTCTTCGGCCCTCAGAACCATCCACAACCCTCCCGAGAAAACTAGTCTTATTCAATTATATCAGCCTCATCTTTTAATCTAACATGGTATTACTTAACTCGATTATTCACCTTATTCCCCAGACTTTGATCTAAATGAATTTTGGCTGTTGTTAAAAATCAAATCCACCTTTAAAGCATAAAGATTTGCCCCCATCAAGATACTCCAAAGAATGCACTTAAGTGTCTAAAAAAGAAAGGAACCAGAATGTTTTTAACAGTATCTTTGGAATAAGTGATTCGTCTTCCAAGGAGACTGCTTTGAAGGGGAGACTCATGTGGGATGCATAAGCTCTGGTATGTTTATTTAAAACATACCTTAAATTTCCTCATATACATTCACAAGTAACTTGCCAGGAAGCCCCAGACACTCAACTCTGTTAAGGCAGGGGAAGTTGATCAGGTCCCTGAGTCCTTTTCAACTTTATCTTTCTTAGACTTCTATACTTTTATGCAGTGGATTATAAACATGAGCAAAAGAGTTCACTGAGGAAAGCAATCCCCACCTAAACAGATATCTCTATACATACACCTTGGACCAGTTCTCTGTTCTGCAATGCTGGGAGCTCTAAGCCAGAAATGGCAGTTGGTGGGTTTGAGGCTCTGAAGGGACAAATGAAGGGACAGTATTGATGCAGCCTTTTTTTTTTTTTTTTTTTAAGGAAGACAGCAATTGTCTCATTCACGGAGCTACCCTGAGCTTAAATGCATGCCAGTTGCTGGAAGCTTCATGTCACATTGATTTGGGCAGTGCTGGATAGCTTTTGACAAATTTCTCCATTTGATTTTTACATGGCCTCCCATTTGATAGTTAATTCAATGCCAGATGTGTGGGACTGTTCTTCCACAGCCTTTCTCAGGAACCAACACTTGGTGAGTCAGGGCGGCTACTCCAAGCCCAGACATTCTAACTGGGCTTAGTCTCTACATCAGACTCTACTTAAATCCCTCCTTTCAAATCAACTCCAAGCACAGATCTTCTACTTTTGTAGTAGTCTAACATTGGTTTCTTTAAGCTCTTGTCATCTTACGTTTGCCTACACTGCTGCCCCATTTCTCACAAAGCTTCCCCAGCAATCATACTGTGCTTCCCAGATGTCCACAACTCTGAAATATCCCAGACAACAAAATGTATACACATTGTACTTGTCCAAGTGAGTCCATCTTCACTTACTTTGGTCTAGTTCCCCTTTGTCTTGTCAGTTAAATAGTAAAACTTTGATTAGCATAATAGGGAAAAATCATGCCTCCCCCAAGATATCCAGATTCTAATCCAAGAATCTGTGAATATGTTACATTATATGGCAAAGGGGAGTTAAAATTATAAATGGAACTAAGGTTGCTAATTAGCTGTCCTTAAAACAGGGAGACTATCCTGGATTATCCAGGTAAGCCTTATGTTATCACAACGTCTCCAAAAGTATGTCATTGAGGAGGAGCGTAGAGCAATGTGATGCAGAACTGGAGGCAGAAGAAGAGGTCAGAGCAATGTGATAATACAATCGGACACACTATTGCTGGCTTTGAAGATGAAGAGGGCCATGAGCCAAGGAGAATGGGCAGCTCCTTGAAGTCAGAAAGATCAAGGAAATAGATTCTTCCCTAAAGCCCCCAATGGAATCCAGTCTTGCTGAAACCTTGCTTTTAGCCCAGTGGGCTGCAAGCCCATTTTAGACTTAGGAACTATAGAACTTAAGATATTAAATTTTAGTCTTAAGCCACTAAATTTATGATTCTGTGATTTGCTACAGCAGCAATAGAAAATATAGTTAGTTAGGACCTAAATAACCAGAAATTATAATTCACTGACATTTTTTCTGCTTATCACTTTCAAGAGAAGTATCCAAATCTCAAGAAAAGTTTAAATTAACAACTTACTAAGGGGTCCCTGGGTGGCTCAGTTGGTTAAGTGTCCGACTTCAGCTCAGGTCACCATCTCACGGTCTGTGAGTATGGTTCAAGTCATGATCTCGTGGTCTATGCATTAGAGCCCTGCGTTGGGCTCTCTGCTAATAGCTCAGAGCCTGGAGCCTGTTTCAGATCCTGTGTCTCCCTCTCTCTCTGCCCCTCCCCATCTCACGCTCTGTCTCTCCTGTTCTCAAAAATAAATTAAAAAAAAAACATTTATATATTGGGGCACCTGGGTGGCTCAGTCGGTTAAGCATCCGACTTTGGCTCAGGTCATGATCTCACGGTTCATGGGTTCAAGCCTCGCGTCAGGCTCTGTGCTGAGGAATAGCTCAGAGCCTGGAGCCTGTTCCAGATTCTGTGTCTCCCTCTCTCTCTGACCCTCCCCCCCACCCCCCGGCTCACGCTGTCTCTATCTCAAAAATGAATTAAACATTTTTTAAAATTTTATATATTTTTAAATTAACAACTTACTTTTAAGCAAGATCTTAAATGGGGTTCTTTGGAAACAGACTCTGACATGGAAAGTTGGGGGGCTGCTGGTTTCTTAGGGAGAGCTCTCATGGGGTGCACCTGTGAAGAGTGAGGACCCAACAGGAGGAGACACTGCAAGGCAACTGGATCTGCAGACCCCACAAGCAACTCTGCAGCTGGGGTAGTCCTTTAGAATTGTCCGAAATTGAGGCCATGGAGCTGAACTGTATCCACATAATCCAACGTAGGAGGGATAATGATCTTGGGTCAGAGCATTCCTGGTTGCTGAAGGCAATCTCCATCTAGGAACATAACTGTGAGTCATCAGCTGCTGATATTCCCAGCTGCTGGGGGACTGGTAGATCAGCCCTGAGGAAGGGATCTGTGTAGGCACTATAGTATTCACTGCAAGCAAGCAATATTTCCAGGATATGTGAGATCTGAAATGGATCTATAGTCTATCTTGTCATGATACAATGGTTAAGAAGAAGAGCTGTAACTTGTTTGGTCCTTATGCAGTGCTTAGGATTTTGCATTCATCTTCCCCAAACCTAGCAAAGTAACTACTATTAGCTGCATTTTACAGATGAAAACACTAAGGCTCAGGAGCTCAGATGGGTGAAGCAACTGGCCCCAGGTCACCCAGCTCATTCAGGGGCAAAACTGGGTTTTCACATCAAAGCCAACCCACTTCATCTCCAGCCCACCAGAAAGCACATGGAACAAGTTATTAGGAAGCAAATTAACGTTTACAAACATTAATCTGACACTGCAGGATTCCTGGCCCTCAAAGGAAGATAAGATTATGTTTGTTAAACTCTGCTTCCTAAATAGGAAAGGGGACCTGATACCAAATGATAAGATATTAAACAAGGGTCGAAATGAAAAAGAACTTCTGGTGGCCCAGAGGGTTGAGCAGATCAAGGTTTGTACTACACACTGTAAATCAAAGTTAATTACATTTTTGCTCCACATTGTACATGGTGAGTTGGGTCATAATTTTTACATGTGCCTTAGTGTTCTCTTTCCGAATGGAAGTTCCTAGGGGAAAAGCATCGAGTTGGTCTACCTTACCTTGTATGGCCCCTGGCACTGCATCGACACAGGACGGCACATAATAAATACCATTTGATGATTTTCTTCCCTTGCAGTCATGACCCAGACCCTGTCTAATGGCCTATAATGCAATATCATTCACTGTAGCACTCTCCCTGTGGGTTGGATCTAGAAAATGTGCTCTGAAAAACGCTGTAAAAGCTCTCTTCTTTAATAAGAATCCTGGTGTTCTATGATGGATGCTATAAAATCGTGGACTGGCTGGGGTGTTCATAGCCGCGTGGGCCTGTTAACAATGTCTGGTTCTGTGGTAACATACTTCATATCCTGGAAAGGAGAAGGTAGTCACCAGAGTGCAAAAGCGAAAGCATTTATTATAAATAACACTAGGTGACCCTGGAGTAAACACAGCTGTGCCCTCGTGGTGTCTTGTCAGTGGTACTCCCTCAGTAGATTAAAGAAATTCATGTTTTATGGGGCCATTACTTATTCTGTATACACACCACAGAAGGCTGCTTTTCCATCAGACCTTGCTTACTGCATATAAGGTTTCAGGCCCTGGAGTTGAACAAAGTAGAGATGCTTCACTAGAACACTTAGACTAGCATGTTCTAATATTTTCAAAGGGGGAATGAGGATCAGTTCTTATTTGTTCCTAAATGGTTTACACAGCATTTCTGGATCTGCACAACTTGTAGCTGCCCTACTGGTTTCTTAGACTCATCTCACCCAGCCCGGCAGCTGGGGTGGGTGGAATAAGCATGAGACTTTATTTAGGAAGGTTGGAGGCCTGTCTCTGTCATCTACTAGTTGTAAGGACATGGTACGGTTCCTTTAACTGACTAAGACTTATTCTTCTCATCCTTAAGTGGAGACAATGAGCTCTGCTTTTTCGAATTGTGCTAAGTTATATGGGTGGTCCCCAAATAGGGGGCAGAATGGGAACGGAGTAGTAATACACACTGAGAACTCCTTAAGTTGCTGAGGAAAAATTAGAATATATATGAATATAATCCTATTTACATAATATTATAATATTATTATATGCATATTAGAAAATATAAATTTTATTTTATTTTTTTATTTATTTTTTAATGTTTTATTTATTTCTAGGAGAGAGAGAGAGGCAGCATGAGCAGGGGAGGGTCAGAGAGAGAGGGAGTCACAGACTGAAACAGGCTCCAGACACTGAGCTGGCAGTCAGCACAGAGCCCGACGCGGGGCTTGAACCCACGAACCGCAAGATCATGACCTAAGCAAAAGTCGGACGCTTAACCAACTAAGCCACCCAGGTGCCCCAGAAAATATAAATTTTAAATATATAAGTTTAAAATCAGACAACGGTTATATAGATATGGTATATGTACATGTGTATTATGCATGTGTATATATAAAAAACCTTTGTGGGATTGTTTCTACTCTTTGGCTATTATGAACAATGCTTCTATGAACATTCAT
This sequence comes from Proteles cristata cristata, assembly GCA_017311185.1. Lineage (NCBI taxonomy): Eukaryota > Metazoa > Chordata > Mammalia > Carnivora > Hyaenidae > Proteles > Proteles cristata. The sequence continues at coordinate 484,094 of JAESUZ010004661.1, forward strand.
GTGCAAGTTTATGTGGACATATGTTTTTATTCCTCTTGGGTATATACTTAGGAGTAGAATTTCTGGATCATATGGTATCTCTATGTTTAACATTTTGAAGAACCTCCAGACTGTTCTCCAAAGCAGTGGTACTGCTTCACATTCCTACCAACAGTGTATGAGCAGAACCTATTCATTTTCACGCCAAATCCTCATTAACTCCTACAGGAATTCCCCTTTGGATGGAAGGACTGGATCCTAGCCCTTAATCCTGAGGGAAGAAGTAGGAAGTGTTTGCTACGGCTGCCTCTGCTCTCAGCTCTGCTTGGAACTTGTCTTGGAGTATCCGGGCCACCCCTTTTGTTTCAGGCCTTTTCGGTCTCTGGGATGGTTGGAAGAGAACGTTTATTTTCCTGTTTCTTAGGAGTGTTTTGAGGAGGGAAATTCTTTGTGATCCTAGGAATGAAATACCACAATTTTATGGAGTCTGTTGGTGGTGGTTGCCACAACAAAATGAATAGCTGTGATTCTTAAAATTATTGAATATTAGCTTTGGAAGGATCAGTATAGAGACAATCTAGTCCAGGGCTGGTAAGTAAGCTGTGGCTCACATGTCCCTCTGATCAATAATAGGTGCATGGGACTGGGGAGCTCTGTCCAGGCTCAGGAAAAGGGCTGGGATTGATTAGCAATGTCTGCTCCTGTGGCAGGAGGGTATCTGTGGTGGCACTTATGCTACCTATTTGCTTTCCCTGATTAAAGCCAGCCACAGTACCTCTGAGGCTGCAACCAGGGTCACACAGCTGGTTAATGATAGTGTTGGAACAATAATCAGTTCAATGTTTTTTCCTCTGTACCATACTGTTTTCAGTACTAAATAGTGGCTCATAAAGGGTCAGTTTAGGGACAGATAACCAAGTCAGCAGGTCAGTCTCCATCCTGGTATGTTCAGACAATTCCCGTCAATGCCTGTGGGAATTACTCCATCAGGGTTAACTAGTTAATGATTATAAAGTCTTGGTAAATGCTTACTAATAAAGGGGGGGCCATTCCCACCTCCAGAACCCCCATATCTCCAACTATCATGTGGAACACCCTTTGAAGTCCACAAACTTTATGCATTTGTACACAGGGAGTGTGGAGGGGGATGGGTTTGGACCAAAGAAAACAAGTTAAGCCCCTTCTGACTTGAAAGGGAATGGCCGTGTGTGTGCTTCTACTTGAACAAAGAGAAAAAGAGCTCCATAGTCAGGCGTTAGATCAGTCAAACTCCAAAGTCATTGTGGCAGAGAAATAGGATTTATCCATGAGGGAGAAATGAATATTGACAATAAAAGATAGCCATTTTTTAAATTCTCAAATCTATTTGAATTTCATTAGAATGTAAAATGTGCACAAGTTTCTCCTTTTCTATTTGATTAATGAATTAAATTCTATACTAGCAAAAATCATGTTGAAGAACTTAGACCTTGGGGTACTTGGGTGGCTCAGTCAGTTAAGTGTCCGACTTTGGTTCAAGTCATGATCTCCCGGTTTGTGGGTTTAAACCCCGCTTCAGGCTCAGTGCTGACAGCTTGGATCCTGGAGCCTGCTTCCTATTCTGTGTCTCCCTCTCTCTCTGCCCCTCCCCTGCTCATGCTCTGTCTCTCTCTCTCTCCAGAATGAATAAACATTTAAAAAAAATTTTTTTTTAAAGAAAGAAGAATGGAGACCTTAGGTAACTAATCCCTTTTCTTTCTTTTCTAAATGTTATTGTATAAAAAAGAAATAGCATGAAAGTTATTTCCTCTTCCTTCTGCCCCCTACTTTCTTTTTCTTTCTTCTTCCCATCATCACTTGACTACCTCCTCAATGTCCTTATGTCAGAATTCAAGTGAATGAGCCACAGGGATGGGCTCAAAGTCACAAGCTCCCTACTGCCCAAGGAGGAGGTTGAGATCAACTGTCTCCAGGGAAAAGGAAGGTCAAGAAGGTTCTGGAAGGCAAGTAGGTAGTAGGCCGAAAAACAGGAGAAAGCCAGTCTCTGGTCAGGAGGCACAAGAGCACAGAAGGCTTCCAGAACTGCAAAGTTAAAGGTGCTGAAGCATGAAGGAGATGTGAAGGATGGTCATCAGAGGAGCAGCAGGAAGTGAAGCTGGGAGAAAGGACCTCTCTTCCCAGGCTCCTGGGGTGAGCCTGGCTCCAGACCCATTCTGTGGAAAAGATTCCTGGGTTTTTCATCAAACTGTTGAAACTAAACTGTAAATGCAGGCAGAGATGTGTGTTGTGTGTCTGTGTGTGTGCACACACACGTACGTGCATGCATGTGTGCTTGTGCTTGAGTATATATGAGAAAGAGAGAGACCACATTTTACTTACCCATGTATTCTTTGACAGACATTTGGGTTGTTCTCACATTTTGGCTGTTATGAATAATGCTGCTATGAATATTTATATACAAGTTTTCATGTGGCCCTATGTTCTCATTTCTTCAGGATATGGACATAAAGGCAGAATTGCTGGGTCATATGGTCACTCTGTTTAACATTTGGAGGAACTGCCAAACTGTTTTTCCAGATACCTTTTAAAATCTGAATTTAAAGGTAACTTTAAACCTTTAAAATATATGACATTCTTCTAACAGTTGTACACCATAATCTGTACTCCTCAAGGATTATGTGTTTATCATTGTCAAATAACAAAACTATAACAATTTAGTAATGAGTTCGAGGTCTTTTATTCAAAGGAAAACAAGCCTCGGGTTGGGGGAGTACAGTGCCTAGCAAGCAGCAGGAGTACTCTTCCCTAGGGATTTTGAGTGAGAGAGAGAGTTTTACCATATGTTAGAAACAAAGAAGCCATCCTGGAAATGGGGCGTGACTGGAGAGGAGGTTGGGAATCTCCTTATAAGGGTAGCAGGTCCTATTTGCTAGATAAGGTGAGCTAGCTAAAGCTGAGTTGGAGGATTGTGATTAGTGTTTTCCTTGACAATGAGGCATTTTTTGTAAGACCAGGCTGACTTAGGTTTAGATTTGTGATGTGGGCTGGGCCCTAGGCAGCTTCCTTTTTGTGGGTTCTGATATAAAAATTAGCTTTATCATCATATTAGCAAGACATCTTTTATTCTTGTGGTTCAGGGGTGGAGCATCATGGAACTTAGTGGGGTGAAGCTTAAAGGGGTGGGGGAAGGGGTAGGACAGGTGTCTCCATCCTCCCCAGGGAAATCCCAGGTTAGTGCCCCAGACTCATGGAGAATTAGTTTCCTTCCTACCTGGCCTAAATCCTTTTCTGGTTTTATATAGAGGTATTGGCTTTGATCAATACTCACAGCCCTTAGATTCTCCCTCCCCCTAACATTGGACCAGTGTCTATGGGATCAGTTAGGTTGAAGGCAAACGTCTACATAGTTTTGGAGCTTCTGAATTCCCAAAGCAATATAGGAAAGGAAACACCAAGTGAGACTCTCATCATGACCAGAAAGAAGATCTAGGCAACACTTCCCTTGATGGTTGGGTCCCAGAAGCCCAGACTGGGGAGGATAATGGGATAAAGAAAGGTGTCTTTGAGCTAGGCAGCAAGTCTGGGGTGGGGAAGAGTCTAGCTTCTAGAGCTGACTGCCTTCCTACTATGTGTCAGCTACTTTAGGTCCAGCTCCTTATTTATCCCCTTTTTTACGGAGGAGGAAACCTTGGTGATGGGAAACCAAGAGTCCGGTGCCCACCAGCAGACGACTGAACTGAGCTGGAGACAGAGTAGGTCTGAGTCCCCCAGACTGGCCTCAGAACCAGGCCACCGTCCCTGCCATCTGGAGCACAGGGGCTGGAACAGGCATCCATTCCACACCATTCAGGGGCCCTCGGGCACCAACACCTGGCCTTGCCCGGCAGAATGGCTGTCACTGCTATTTTGGAGGCAATCATATATTTTTAATGACCTGCAAAATCTCCCTGTGAGAGGAGGGAGAGTTGAAATTATGGCCAAGCAATTTGCATTGCGAATCAAGTTATCCTCCCTCCTGCTCTCCAAGAATATGCAGAAATAAATGCCTCCTAATGAACCCTGGGGGGCTGAGGCTTTGATATGAATTCTGCTGGAGGGGTAAAGAGTTCTAGCCAGACTGAAACCCAGCGTGAAGTTGAAGCAGGAGGGCCAAGGCCCATTCCCTTCAGAGCAATGGGGAAAGGAAATTGGATTATCTAGCTAGCAGTTGGTGTTTTTCTATCTCTTAGAACCACAGATGAGAGTTCCTCACCTTCAAATAGGGGAGGGGGGGGTGGGATTCGATTTAGCCCTGTTTACCAGCCGGCTCTCACACCCTGCTCCAGTCTCCCCACCCTGGCCTCACACACCTTTAAGTTCCTTCCATACTTGCTGAGCTTGCTGAGACCAGGAGCTCCAAAGCTTTCGAGTTTTCCAAAACTAAAGATCTGTTACAGATGATAGACAGAGCCACACCTCGCTGGCTCAGTTGGAAGAGCATGTGACTCTTGATCTCAGGGTTGTGAGTTCAAGCCCCACACTGGGTTTAGAAATTACCAAAGAAAGTACTAATAAACTTAAAAAAAAAAAAAAAAAGATGATAGGTAGGTAGGTAGATAGGTAGACAGACAGACAGACAGACAAACTCAAACTTTCTATCTAAAGTCAGGTAGCCTTCAGTTCTGGCTGCCTCTCAGAAAACAGCAGCCCTCTTCCCCTCTCCCACCACCTCCAGGGTCTGTGTTTATTCTGCACAATGAGGAGTGTGTGCCGGCAAGTACACGCTTGTAGGAATGAGCCATGTGGGGGCTGGCCTGGGAGCTGAGTGGTGTGGGTCCTAGGGCATGTGGGTGTGGTATTTGTGTGGGCTTGAGAGTGTGTGGTAATGAGGGTTTGTGTGGACTTGTGAAGTAGAGGAGGTGGGGAGACCTGTTCACAGCCTCCCTCTGGGAATTTGTGGGGATGAACTCAAGCCGAGCTTGGACAAAGGAAATCCACAGAGGATACTGAGCTCAGTGTCAGCTCTGCCTCTCTGCCACATCCTTGCCCCAACACCTTTCCCCGGAACTGCACACATATCCTCCTGACTGAGATACTCCTCTTTCACAGCTGGTCCTGCCTGAGAAGAGCCTGAAAACCCCGCAAAGCCCTCGGTGGGAAATGAGACCTTGACATGACACAGGGGCTCTCCATGGTTAAGCAGGTGGATGTATCTTTCAGAGAACCTGATCAAAGCCCAATTCACTGATCAGGAAGAATAGAACAGATTCTTCTATCCCTCTCTTTACTTATTTAGAAAATAGGGATTAAGAAAAAGAAAGAAAATAGGGATAGTAAAGGACCAATCCTAGTGGGCTGTAGTAAATACTTATGTGCTAATAAATATGTGTTATTATTGGGGTGAACGGGTTGGTAACCATTCAGCAGTTTGGGATCCCATTATTACAAACAATAATGGAGTAAGATGATTAACCTCTTTAAGATATTCTGGGGCACAGAGAGGAGAGGCCTGTGGGTTAGGGCCATTGTAAGGGAATAAATAACTTAACCCATGGTATGAGGAAAGTCTCTGCTTTCAGAATTTCCTTTTTGGGGATGGCACAGTGTACATAGGTTTGGGAAACTTGTCTACATCAAGATTTCCTGGGAAAAAAAAGAGAGGAGAAGAACTGTTATAGATTAAAAAGAAACAGAAGAGTCTCATTAATCAAATGCAACTGGGAACATTGATTAGATCCTGACTTAAATGATCAAATATTTTTAAATTATGGGACAATCAAGAAAAATTGAAAGCTGAATGGATATTAGATAATATTAAGGAATTATTGTAAATATTTTTGGATATGATTATGATATTGTGGTTCTATTAAAATATCAGAGTCTTTACCTCTTAAAAAATGGGTGATTTGATAAAATGTTTTGGATGTAACTTAAAATAATCTAGCTGGTAGGGGCAGTTTGGGAAACAGAGAGGAAATAAGAACGGCAAGGTGAAAGTTCAAGGGATTCTATTATATTATTTTCTCTAATTTTGTGTGTTTGAAATTTCTGAAATCAAAATACTAAGAAATAAAAAAGGAGGCACCTGTGTGGCTCAATCGGTTAAGTGTCCAACTTCAGCTCAGGTCATGATCTCAGGATTCGTGGGTTCTAGCTCTCTGTGGGGGTCTGCACAGACAACTCAGAGCTTGGAGCCTGCTTCAGATTCTGTGTCTCCCTCTATGTCCCTTCTCTGCTTGTGCTCTCTCTCTCTTTTTCTCTCTCAAAAATAAATAAACACTTTAAAAATGAAATAAAAAACAAGCTCCTTCTGGAACTGCCACTTGGAGAGTGGCTTCTGCCCTCCCACAGCGTCACCAGGACAAGATGATTAAGTTGAGCCCTTGGACAACAGGGAGGGGCACAGCTGAGCAGTGCTTCCTAAGCTCTATAAATCTACAAGCACAGCTGAAGCCATTTAGTAGGAAGCTTGTTAATAAGAAAAATCTGGTTTAAATGGGTCATTTTATTGGGGAGAGGGAGCAGGGCATGATGAAGAACAGGGCTGTCCTGGCAATGAGGGGGTTTGTAACTAGTGCCAAGCTCTCTCTCACAGGCAAGGATCGGACTGTGTTAACTCTATCGCCACCTCAAACTTTTCTCAGAAGGATGGAGAATCCGAGGTACTAGCAACAGGAGTAGGAGATGGGCCAGAGCATGTGCAGAGGAGAATGCCATTGGCTTATCTACTTCACCACTAATGCAGGCCCTCAAGGGGGTGCTGGGAGTTTTTGCACTGCAGAGAGGCCACATAGGGGTTGCAGCACAGACTCTCCGGCCTGAGGACAGAAAAATGAAGAGCGAAACAGTCAACTTGATAAGATGATTTCAAGTAGAGTAACCTGAGCCAAAGAGAGAAAGAGGCTGTCTAGAGAAGTGAGACTTTGAAGGGGAATCTCCATGGAAAAGGACCCAAGAGAAATCCTGAGAAGTAAATAATAGAGCCAAACCAAGGCTAATGCTTGTGGTTACATTGCACTGGAAAGTGTTTTTTGAGGATAGTTGCCATAGAGGGTTATGTGACTTGGCTTGGTAAGCCAAGGGCAAAGAGTGCTGAGACACCTGAGTCTGGCGCATAAGTAGTGACAGGCCAAGACAAGGGGCTGTGGAGGAATTACGAACTCATCCTTCTCTCCTTTCTTAATTTGCCAGTGACCCGGGGCTGCTGCAAGGGTCAGTGGAAGAGCACTGGATTTGGAGTAAACCCAAGTTCAGAGTTCCAGCTTTGCCATTTCCTAGTGGTAAAACTTTGGGCAATCAATCCTTTGGACACTCTCAGCCTCAGTTTCCTTATTGGCTAACAAGATGAACAATCCCTGTTTCTCAGTTACTATAAAGGGGTATTTGCACTGGAAAAAGTGCATAGGATTTGGAAAGTAGATGCCACAGAGGCTCAAGCTCAGGCCTCACCAAATTATGAGCCATGTGCCTTCAAGCCAGTCAGCTGGTGCCTTTGATCCTCTATTTTCTCATATGAAAAATGGGAGAGGAATACTAGCTTACTGTGAAAATATAAAGAGAAAATGTAAGAAATCAGTTTAGTGGAGTACCTAGCACAGGTGAACATTTAATAATGTTAGCAATTAGCAATGATGCATTAATGTTATAAAATATAAGAACATAAATGAGGTTAAGTGTGGGAAGTCACTAAGAATGCCACAGAGAAAACACTTGGGGGTCAGAGAAGGGAACTCAGATCTTTCCAGACTTTGGGTCGTTTCAGCATTTACTTCGTGTGCTTTGTTCTTGTTACTTGGAGCACAGAGATCACCTGGGTTTAACGCAGGCACCCTTCTGTTTTGATATGCAATAGACCTGGTAGTATCTATTAGATCAATAAAGACTGTCAATTGTTTGAGATCGTTCTCCACTTGGGGAAAATGTACAGAAACTATAACACAGCCATGATCCGAGGTTTAGGAGGAGAGAAAAGGAGCTTAGAAGTAGGAAGAATAAAGGCAGAATATTGTTGTTTTCAGTCTTGAGTTCAACTGGGTAGCTTCAGAAAAATCTTTAACATGAACACTGATTTTTAGGCCAAAAATCTTAGCACCAAAGGAAAAAAAAAAAAAAGAAGAAGTCCCATTTGCATTATTAATACTTTAATCTCGCAGGTACACACAGATCTTTAAATAAGGGCCTGCAGACAGTCATCTTTCCCAGAGTTTGTACCTTGTGGTTACTGAAGAGACAGTTATGGCACTTCCCTTGCTAAATTAAACCTCGTCCACTTCACCCACATTTGTTCCTGACTCCTGCCACACAGTAACAGCCCACCCTGTCCTGGCTGGCCCCCAACCCTCCCACAGAGCAGGAGGCAACCTCAGCCAGATCACGGGGTGCTTTCCTTCCCGTCTGCCCCATCTGTCCCCTGATGGTAGACGCCTGGGGTGTGAAACTGCACACCTACAAAGTTGGCCTTCTGGTTCGGAGGGCCTCAAGAGGAAACCAACAGTCCCTCCATTTCCTGTGAATGAAGGATTATGTGATTGAAACAAATCATACCCTCTTTCCTCTTTCCAGATCACAGCAGCCCAGCCCAGCCGCTGAGAGTTACAGAAGCAGTGACAGCAAATCAAGGCTGGGCTGAGACCCCAGGATTTGAAAATAGATGCGTGGGCTTCCAGATGCTTGTCTATCTTCCTTCCTGCTTACACCTTCTCAGTAGGAAAGGCCCAGAGGCTGGTGTGCAGAAAGGGTTAATTCCCTCTGCATGGGGGGGAGGTGGAGGAGGTAGATTCTACCACCCCCACTGGCTTGCTGCTTTGTTCCCATTCCTTTCCATCCACTTTCTTGTCTCTTGAAAGCTGATTTGTTTGAAGGGGTTGGTGTCACATCACCTCTGCCACTGCCAGCTGGGCTCTAGGCAGGGGATATACACTCTGTTGACACGGGACAGCACTGCCCAGTGCCCAGTGCCCCAAGGGCCCCTGGAACCCTTTTTACATGGAGATGAGCAGCCACTTGGCTCCTTTTGTAACTAATCACCACTGTTGTTGATATATTACTACTTTTGTTACAACCACTAATGTCCCAAATGAGAAACAGGCGCTTTGGGGGAACATCATCTACGGAATGGTCACTTCTTATTTGTGATCCCCCAGCCTGCCCAGTGAACATGCGGGGAAGCCCAGTTTGATTGCACTGTTGGCAGGGCTGGAACAGTCTCCTGTTTGTTTTTGAGGGTTTCAAACGTACTTTATTTCTTCAATCATACCATTTTTTAATGGGTATATAATGCTTTTACTTGGCCTCAGTTATGAGCTGGCTTTGAAGCAATTCAGTATTACACGAGCTGGGATGATTACTGATCTCTCCATTGCTATTGGGCGACTGCCAACAGGGGACAGTTTCCATTCTATTCTAATTTGCATTGCCCTCTGTGCTCATACAGCAACACAGCTAATACAACATTACCCTACTTGTTGTGGAAATCAGATGTCCAGGTCTGTGGCTTTGGCTTGCTATTGTTTGCTGAATGCTTTGAATTTGGAGGTGACTTAGTGTGTTTTTGTCCAAAGGAAACATCATCAAGCTGTAGCCAGAACTGCAATAATTACCCCCAAGGGTTTGTTGCAAAGAACCCTGAAACAAAACTGTCTACTTTTAAATTCAAGGCTGTTTCCTTGAGGAAGGTTTTGGGGTATAGAACCTGAAAAGCCTTATAGGGGAATGAGTACAAAGAGTATGGGACTGGAAGTCACCCAGCCTTAGTTTGACTCCTATCTTTACACCTCACTACTAGCTGTGTGCATTTGGATCATTGCTTGCCTTCTCTGAGCTTGTTTTCTCATAAAACAAAACAAAACAAAACAAAAAAAACCCAGAAATACTAATTGTATCAGGTTCTTATGAGGGCTCAAAGAAATGTGGATGGGTGGTTAGCACAGTGCCTGGAACCCAGTGGGGGCTCCATAAAGAAAGCTATGGAGTCATGTTGATCTTGGTGTCTGGCGCCTTTCACCGACACCCCTCCCCCGCCCCCACCCACATCCCAACCCCCCGCACATATACATGCACCAAGCCAGACACACCAAGCATTCCTTAGCAAATTAACTAGCCTATGATTTTCACTTCTCTCCTCACTGGCCCTGGATCCAGGGAAACCAGATGAAGGTCATAGTAATGACAACAACCCAACATTTCCATCTCCCTTCCTGGCTTATAAAACACAAACACACACACCCTACTATTTAGTCCTCAGAATCATTTTGTGGGGCATATATGTATCTTCATTTTTTTTTTCAGAAGAGAAAGCTAAGGCCCCAAGGGGTTAAGTGAGGTGCTCAAGGTCACACAAGTTACAAATGATAGATCTGGGACTGATGTTCAATGTTCTTTCTCCCACTCCAGACTTCCTACTACCCAGCGCTCTGCCCACACAAGGAGGTAAACACTCTCACTCTACCATGTCCATGTCCCAGAGCTATCTGCTAGGGAATTAGCTTACTCACCTGTGACATTATAGAACTGTCAGTGAGTTACCTCTCCCAGATAAAATATTTGTATTTGGGTGGGGGTCTTCTGTTTACTAGACCTTGACCCAAAGGATTTACTATAATGGGGACTTTTAGGTCTTGTATGGTGAATTACACTAATCCCCTGAGTGACTGCCTTTCTCTCCTATGTAGAAGACTTGTCACACACACTGAGCAGTGGCCACATGAAATAAAGGGGAAACATCACACAGTTGTAAAGTTGTCAGTGATCTTTACCTCAGTAGGACATAGCCCAATGGTTGGACCTCTGTGTTCTAGACTTAACTCCATCTTCTTTTCCAGTAGCTCAGCCACTGAGATCTGGCCAAAGGGAGCCAGCTTAACCTTTCTGGGATGAGCTAAAGGAACCATAAGCTTTTCAATAACATCCACATCTCATTTGTTCTTAACACTATATGGTGAGGTTGTATGAAGTAGGTGCCATTTCCCCCTATACAGATGAGGATGCTGAGAGATCCAGCAGGCTTAACTAAGTTGCCCAAGACCCCAGGCCAGCATGCGATGGTATCCATACCAGTCTTATCCTTTTAGGATGGTGGCTCTTCTACTCTTTCCTGCAGACCCTACACTTCCTGGGTGTATACAGAATGGAGCAACCACAAGTTTATCCTCCCATAAGGCCAACCCTTGCTCTGCAGATGAAACAGTAAATCACGGAGACTGAAGGAACCCACAGAGACCACCCTGTCCACCACCACATTGCATCGGGTATGGACCCTGGAACTCCACTATGATGTGGGTTTGGAGAGAACCCAGAGACAACTCCCTCCCAAATGGAAGCAAGGAGAAGCAAGCTCTAGCTGGCTTTGTAGGTGGAGGGGGAGGTCAGGGGTTGAGCTAGTTCTACTCTCTAAGGATGTGAAGGGTTAACTGTGTCTGCCATTTCCCCTAGGACTAGCAAGGAATTGTGGTTTTAAATCATAGCAGGAAAATTCAAGATTAATATTAGAAGGAATTTTCTGACCATAAAGGCCACAAGAAGTTGAAGCAGATTCATATGAAAGGGGAAAGGAAGCTACTTCTTTAGAGAGCTGTAGGAAATAGGTTAGCCACCGGGTTGGGTAGTATACCCATCATGGAGATGAGGAGATTGAGATCTCGGATTACTAGATTTCCCTTTGAGCCTTGTGGCTAAAAACTGCTAGAAGACACCACATAAACAGAAAATGTAACTACACTTATTTTTAATTGAATAATCATTGCTTCTAATTTAGGATGATTTCAACAATGCTTCTTCTTGTACTTCTATTTTGGCTCTCTAGGGGAAATTTGAAATTTCCTGGTAATTTATAATTTTAACCACAGTTTTCCTGAGGCAGTAAGTTTGTATGGGAAAATAGTTCACTCTGAATCTTAAAATTTTTTTCTGTGTTATAATTTGCCATCACCCTAAACACACATGTCATTATCTCATAAGCTCATAATTGCTAACTCCTCTAACCCTGACATCTCCAGAACAGGTAGCTCTTCTTCAAAGAACCTATCATTGCAGTATCAGTACAAAATTCAGGTGTCCCTATGTGAAAGGTAGAGAAGTTAAAGAAAATGGAAATGACACCCAAGAAATAAAGAAATAAGGACATTCTGTGACCCTAAACTTTGAAGTTTTCTCCTCCTTGGATTGGAAGATCCTATCCTTCATAGATGCAGCTGAGAGTGATGACTTGTACCCAGAGGGCATGTGCTCCACAGGCTTTCTGGGCGGTGATGGGTTTACACAGATCCAAACCCACTCTCACTTGTCCCCTCCCCCTGTGTTTATGAGATGGCTCCCAGATGAGTGAGTGGAGGCCTGGAGGACTGAATCACCAGGCTGCACATTTAAACCTGTGACCTTATTTTATCCTGAGCTGGCCAGACAGCATGAACAATAAATGATTGAATCATCCATCGAGACTATATTACAGAATAGAGCAGTACTTCCCAACCTTTCTCACATTGTGGCACAGTGATATGATCCAATATTTGATAACACAATAATAATAATCTGGGATAAACAGATGAGTTATTTACAACCAGTCAGGTGGCTCCAGCCACTCTCAGCCTTGGCTAGACACCTAATGGCTGAAGGGCCAATATTTTCTACCTCATATTAGGAGGCTCTAGAGTAAAACTAAATGGTTAGGCAGAAGAGTGCCCAGGTAGGAGAGGGCTCTGAAATTAGATGGCATGGGTTTGAGTCCTGGCTTAGTCACTTCTGACCTTGGGTAAATTGTTTAATCTCTCATTGCCTCAGTTTGTTCACAGATGTAATGGGATTAATAATAGTACCGGGGTGCGTGGGTGGCTCAGTTGGTTAAACGCTTTGACTCAGGTCATGATCCCAGGGTCACGAGATTGGGCCCCATGTCAGGCTCCACACTGATTCTCTCTCTATCTCTCTGCCCCTCTCCCCCACTCACATACTCACTCTTTCTCTAAAAAAGTAAAAATTAAAATATAATAACAATAATAGTATTTATTTCATGGGGCTGTTCTTTTTTTTAAGGTCTTTTTTTTTTTTAAGAAATCTCTACGCCCAACATGGGGTTCGAACTCACAACCCCAAGATCAAGAGTCACATACTCCACCAAATGAACAAGCCAGGCACCCTTTCATGGAGCTGTTCTAAGAATTTAATGAATTAATCCCTGTAAAATGCTTAGAAAAGTGTCTGGCCCAAAGCAAGCACTGGATAAATGGCAACCACCACTGCTCTTGCTGTATTAGCTCCAGAGTCCCAAGGCCTACTTCCCAGCAGAGGGGAGCAAACATAAACAGCATTATGTTCCAAATTTAGTTAGAAATTGCAGTCAGATGATTCATTGTCTTATCAGAATCTGTGCCTCTTCACTTCTCTCTCCCCCCTTTCTTTCTCCCCTTCCCTAATGTGGCTGTGGATGCTTAAGAGGTAACAAAGAGGAAAGAAGTTGACCTGGATGCAGGAAATTCATATCCCTACTTCGGTCCTTCCACCCACTCCAGGTGGGCTGCCACTGGATATGTCATCTCACTCCTCTGGCCTTCAAGCCCCTCATGGATTGAGAGACAATGGTTGACCAGATGGCAGCAGAGGTCTCTTTCTGCTCTAACGTGTCATGGCTGTTCTGTGGTACAGAATTACATACCACAGTATGTGTGTGCCTGGTGACTAGGGCTTAAATGTGCAGCACCAACATCTAAGATGATTAACACAAAACAAGTTAATGTTTACTGTGAATCAAAACACAGCAACACATCCCCACCTGCGGTAAGAACTTCAATTTGCCAATGTTGCTCTCCCACTTGCTGAATTCTAAATTAGACCCTTTTTTACTTCAAGAATAAATCTGTAAATATGTCTCCTAGGTAACATCTTGTTAGCTTCATTACTCAAAGCTCTTGAAAATAATAGAAGTGCATTTCTGTTTAAAAATAATCAGTAATTCAGTCCTCTCATTTAGGACTCCCACCCAATTAATCTGAATTAGTAAAGCATGTTCATTTCTACTCAGACGAGGACATTGGATAAAACACACAAGTATATATTCATCCATGAGAAATATAATTTAAAAATGCCATTTCCCAGAATCTGGGGTTATTCTTTCCTAGGTCTGTTTTATTTAGAAGTGGATACAACATGTACATCCTTCTTGCTATTAAAAATTAATATTTAGCCCAAATAGTCGCTCAGAAATAACAGCCAGAGCAACATCTCAATTTAATCCTGATCCTGACAAGAACTATCCCACCTTCAGGTTGAGGAGAATTTGTTCACCCTTTCTCTTTACCCTGTCTTCTACTCTGGAGCCCTTTCCTACTTCTTCTGGAAACCAGCTGTACTGCTCTTGCAAAACCATGCCAGAATGTCCTAGCAGAGGGGAGGCATGGCAGAGACTTGTGGCCTGAAAGACTTGGCAGAACAAAGCCCCACCAAGCAGGGCCTGAGGCTTCACTTTGTTTTCACTGAAATAAATGCCCTTCCTCCAAGAAGCCCAGCCCAGGCATGTGTGAGAAAGACTTTCCTGGAGTTTGGACACCTACCACAGGTTCAAAACACTGCCAGTCCCATCCAGTGTTCTCAAAGCCTTAGAGAGAGTGCTGACCTCCCCCTCAGGAACAGACGGGTTGACAGCCTGGACCAGAGCCAGGTCCAAAAACTGGTCATCCTCAGAGTCATCTTATGGGGCTGTGGGGGGACTCCAGGATCAGCAGCAGTGGCATTCAGAGATTTGCATCCTGGAGGGGGAGGGGAAGGGCAAGATGAATGTGGCCAGGACTTTTATTGCCTGTTGCCTTTGACAAATGATGGTGGTTAGCAGAATGAGTTCACCAGCAAAGAAAACACAACTCTCGGGGCAGCCATGGAGCCGTTTGAGGAGTGCATTTTCTCTCTCCTAGTGGCATAGCCATCACTAAGGCAGAAAGAAACAAGCCCCTGAGCATGGCCTGGACCAATCAGGCTCCCCCATGGCTTGGTTCCTGTGGGAGGCTGAATAATGGCCCCCAGAGATACCCAGATCCTAATCCTTGGAGCCTGGGAGTGTTCCCTCATATGGCAAAAAGGATTTGGCAGGTGTGATTAAATTAAGGGCCTTGAGATGCAGAGATTATCCTGGATTATTGAGGTGAGTCCCAACTGTAATCACAGGTGTCCTTATCAAAGGGAGGCAGAGGGAGATTTGGCTACGGAGAGAAGGCGATATGAGGACTGAAGCAGATTGGAGGAAGGGGTCACAGGCCAAAGAACAGGGCAGCCATGAGAAACTGAAAAAGGCAAAGAAACAAATTCTCAAAAGCCTCCTAAAGGAACCCATCCTGCTAACCTTGACTTTAGCGCCATGGAACTGATCTCAGACTTCTGGTCTCCAGCTTATATACTATAAGCATATAAATTTGTGCTGTTATTGTTTTTTAATGTTTATTATTTTTGAGAGAGAGACCGAGAGAGCAAGCAGGGGAGGGGCAGAGAGAGAGGGAGACACAGAATCAGAAGCAGGTTCCAGGCTCTGAGCTGTCAGCACAGAGCCTGATGCAGGGCTCAAACTTGAAGACAGAGAGATCATGACCTGAGCTGAAGTCAGCCGCTTAATCAACTGACCTCCCCAGGCACCCCTAATTTGTGTTGTTTTAAGCCACTAAGTGTGTAGTAATTTGGGTCAGTACTAATAGGAAACTCAAAAACTTCCTGGGGAGGGGGTATGCCCCGATGCAGGGCCTCCCTTTATTGCAAAGGGATTCCTGAATAACAAAAAGGAGCATCAGTACACCTCCAGGCAGATATTCCCACAGCCTGAACACTGCATCTTTGGCCAGCACTGGAAGTGTTCAGTGCAGGGATGGTGGAAGGAAACTAGCTCATCTATTGAGCACCTTCTATGTGCTTCACTGTTTACGTATTATATCATTTGACCCTCAGAGCAACTTTGTAAGGTAGAAGCTAGCACTTCCTTTTCTGATGAAGACATTAAGCTCAGAGACTTCAGGAAATTTACCCAAGTTCACATAGTTGGTCAGCAGTTCCCCAGGGATGTTTAGTTGTGGCTTGCCCCTCCCCTGACCTGTATACCCCCTCCTTAAGAATCCTCCAAAGTAGGAGATTGGATGAGACAGTTGCTATGACTGTAGTTCCAAGGAATTCATTCATTCATTCACCCATTCATTCATTCACTAAACACATAGTCATCACCTCCCAAATGCTTGGTTCAGTGCTGTGGGAGTACAGTGACCTTCTGCCTCAGGTCACTTACAAGCCAGGAAAAGATATTTATGAGACAATTTATGTTGGTATTTCCCTCTAAAAAGTATACCACCCATCTTGGGCAAGGAAAAATGGCACAGAGGATCATTCATGGTCCACAATAAAAATTATTCTATTTTATCAAGAAGGAGCTAAAGCTTGGGCTTGCTGATGACTTGTCAGAACAGAGGGAAGAGGAAGTGGGATTCTTCATGCCAAGGGAATAACACTGGTTTGAAATCAAAAAGTTTTCCTGGAGGTATACATAAGTTTGCATTGGGCCCCAGCACACCCTACACACCACAGGTGAGTGTTAGTTAATGATTGGCCAGTTTAGGGGTGTAGGCTATGACCTGGAACGGTTCTGCTAAACTTGATCCAAAGTTTAGCATGGACTGACTTCTATCACATCAGGTTCTGTGGGAGGCAAGAAAGGAACCTAAAACTTGCACTTACATTAGCTGCTCTGTACCTGGGGCATAAAAGACAGGCACTGTTGAGTTCTTACTGGGTATTTCACTCTTTATGCCCTTGCCCAGCAATGATGCTGACTTGTGTCCCATTTGGTCTGTTAGCTGTTTCAGATAAGATGCTTTCAGTTGCAAATAATGAAAGTCTAATCCAAATTAGCTCAAATAAGCAAGGTATTTTACTGGATCCATTTAACTGGAAAGTCTAGGAGTAGGGCTAGATTTGAGGGAGGCTTGTTCTAGTGCCTAAAACAATGTGGCAAGGCCTTTCCCCCCCTCTCAATTCTCAGCTTCATGTCCTGATCAGACTCTTCCCACATGAGGTTGTCTTCTCATGACCCCCAAGACAGCTGCCAGTACCCCATATTGAGTCTGGTTGGCCTTAATGGGCAGAGTAGGATAATGTTCCCAACTGGGAGCCAACCAAGAAGACCAGGAGAAATGTAATGCATTGGTGGTTGAAAGCAGATCGCATGCTCCCTACCTAGCATTGGGGGTGGAATCACCTAGGTGCACACAGCTGAGAAGGGGAAGAAGGGTGATTCCCCACAGGAAACTGGGGATGTTATTAAGAAGAGAATGGGAGAATGGATGGATACTGGGGAACCAACCAAAATGTCTATGGAATGTCTATAAAATGGACAGAGGTTTTTTTGTTGTTGTTTTGATCTTAAATGAACAAATTTTCTACCTTCTTAATACTTCCTCAAAATGAATAATCTTGCAAGGGCTTCCTTAATTGGGTACTTACGATATCACATACTCCTTAACACTCCACTGAACAGATTTCTTCTTCATTAAGGCTACAGGGCTTTTAGATGTCAGCTCTTCCCTCTGTTCCCTCTCTGTACTTCCCCTAAAAGAAGCAGTGCTGAAATATTGCCCTTGATTAATCACAGGCCAATTATCTAGTTTGTGGATTATCAGGACTCCTCCTTTTTCTTCCCACATCCTGCCTGCCTTTTAGCCATCCCCCTGCTCATTAACAAGTCTGCCTGAAAAGATAGGGTAAAAAAAAATTTAAAAAAAGAAAGAAAGAAAAAGAAAAGAAAATAGAACTCCAAATCAGCCAGTTTAGCAACTTACCAACTCTGGAAAATTTTTTGAGGGGGAAATTGAAAAGAAATGATGGCGTGAGATTATCCTGAATTTCTATGATCTGTGATAATTTTATTGGCTCCTTCCCCAAGCCCTTTCTACCTCTACTTTCATCCTCCTCAAGAGTGAAAACAGCTGAATTCTCCAGAAAAGGCACATTTCTTAGACACTCAAACATTTCAAATGTCTCTACTCCTGTTCTCTCATTTCCCCAGTATCTCGATAACTTCTTTAGGTAAACTTTTTTTTTTTTAAACCAAGAGAATTGCTTTTGAAATCTGTTGGGAGGATAACACTCAACCCTACTGCCCAAATTGAGAATTCAGACTCCATGTCCCAGTTTCCTAGTGAATAGGAGTCAGATAAGCATAATAGCCCTTGCTAAATCAAGCAAAAAAGTGAAGGGGGTTTTGGGTGAGGTAGGGCCACTGAGCACCCTTCCCAGCAAGCCAGAGTGCTTCCATTATCCTCGACAAGTATCTGGTCACCATTACAACCCACCACCCGCATCTTACTGGCCCCTCCTAATTCTGGTAGGCTGGAGACTAGAATGGTGGCAACCTCCTAGGGTTTTCATCTCCTCAGCAGAATTCAAACAACAAGGAAAAGGATATCACCCTGTTTCCCAAAGATCATTTCCCCAACATCTAAAAACACATGATTTCCCTTTGGGATTTGTCTTTCTCTTGAACACACCTAGTGGAACAGAGACGTTCCATTTGGCTATTAGATGGGAGTAGTTATTAGAAGAATCCAGTTCCTTCGTGCCATAACATGAGCGTAACCCAGAGTTGTTTCAGTAATAAAGCCGGGGAAAGTGTTTTCAAATCCAAACTGCTAGTTCTGCATTCTGCCTGTAAGTCTTGGTGTAAGGTACGGGGTCAGAGACTTGCCTTAGTCAGTTCAGGCTACTATAACAAACTAGATTAGTGGCTAATAAACAATAGAAATTTATTCCTCATTGTTCTGGAGATTGGGAAGTCCAAGATCAAGGCACCAGCAGATTTGTGGCTGGTGAGGGACCACTTTCTGGTTCATAAATGGTCATCTCTCTGGCTTTTCATTATGTCCCCAAAGACATCTCTGGGATCTCTTTTACAAGGCCACTAATCCCATCATGAGAACTCCACCCTCATGACCTAATCACCTTCCAAAAGCCCCACCTCCAACCCCCATCATCACATTGGAAATAGATTTCAACCTATGAATTTTGTTGCAACACACACACTCAGTCTGTAGCAGGGCTGCCACTTCCTTTTACTGGTAATGTGCCTTGGCCCAAGTGAAGGGCACATTTACAGGCAGAGTTAAGTCACACATTGACAATGTCTCCCAGCAATGCTTGGAAGGGTCATAAGCAATCCATGCCCTTGGCAATGTTAGTAGTGACAGTCATCATGGTAGCATAATGCAGTGCTGGGCTCAGAAACAGAAAAGAACTGGACTCCAGATCACTTTTGCACCCAGCCCTGTGGCCAACTGAGGCAAGTACAACCTCTCTGAGCCTTTGTTTTCTCATCTGGAAATGTGAAGCTCAATAAACCTCACAGGGTTGTCCTGAAGATCAAATGCACTAATGTGCATAAATGTATGCGAACTGCACTCCAAATCTGGATAATGATAATGACAGTCATGATGTCAGGATACATGCCTGCCTTCAAATGGCCACAGTAAGTGAGTAAGCTTGGGAGGAGGGCATATCCCACATTGGAGCACCCATGGATGCCTTCCCTCATGTGAGTTATTAGCCCCATAAAAATCTAAGTTTTAACTCTGCTAAAACTTGGTTGACTTCACAGCTGCCTCCCATCCCCACTAAAGGACATGTCATCTTCCCACTGCCCATCATTTTCAGTTCCCTCTGCCAACTGAGGATTGAAAACATCTGTCTTTGGCTGTATGATTTCATTTGCTTCTCCAGTCTCATTATGGCCCTAGTGATCAGCACCAGGCACTGTGCTAAGCGCTTTACATCTACACCATTATGTAATCCATATTTGTAGGTGACAGTATAATAATAGTTGTTGTTATCCCATTTTTACATGGAAGGACCCTGAAGCCCAGAAAAGATTAGTAATGGTAACTTTCCAAAAATCACATGGCTAATGAGAGACAGAACCAGGTTTCAAAACTATCAGGGCCTGCCTGCCTATGTATTCTCTAACCATTGAACTTTACTGCTTCTCTGTTTCTTTGCCCGGGTTGCAAGGAGGTCCCCAGCTGGCCCAAGAAGGACAGTTAAGCCTGCCTCTTCATAGTGCTAAAGAAAGGCTAGAGCTTCCTTCCTGGATCCTGGCAGCTCCTCCTTGGGATGACTGAGCTTCTGGAACCCACTAAGTTTCATGCAGGACCTCAGGATGAGTATCTACTCCCCTACCCCCACCCAACAGGTTCACAGATAAATGGATGCCCACGAAGGGAATAGATCCTTACATCAGCCGGGTCTTAGGAACCTGAGGATTAATTGCTCTGCAAGCAGCTTGTTAGAAGCTGTGTTGGCAGATGAGGAGAGCAGCAATAGAATCAGCCAATTAAGCAGCCAATGGTGCTGAACTAAACGTGACCTCGTACTTAATTGTGGATGTTGTTTCACAGCAGTTTCTCACCAGTCTGGGTTTGGGAGAAAGAATGGGGAGGGTGAGTGGCAAAAGGAGACTCCCATTTCTTTCTTTCTTAAGGAGACAGTAGCATCAAGGATTCAGTGATTTCCAGCACAGTACAGCTGGGGAGGGGTAGCCAGTCTCTTGGCTAAAGCCCAGGGCTAGCAGGCAGATGACAAAGGGACCAGGCCTTGTCAGCTGGACGAAACATTTCCAAATAAGCCAGAGACCCAGACTTGGGGCCATATCTCTAACAGGAGTTGGACAGTGCTAGAGGCAGGAGCCTGCTGGTGTGGCAGGAAGGATCCTGGATTATACATTACAGAGAGCTCACACACAATTTGAAAACTTCTCTTTCCTCTCTACTCATGATGATTAGGGAGCCCCTTGGTCCTGTCCACACTTTGTCCATAAAGTATTTGGAGCACTATATTCAGAAAACATGTGAGTCTGGAAAGCAATGGAATGGGGTCTCAGGTGGAGGAGGAGACAGTAGTATCTCCACACCTAGTTGGGACCAGCCAATCTGACTACTTCACCAATGCATCCATGCAGCCCTGGAGGGCACCTTGCCCTCAAGAAACAACTTGCCTTTGAGCTTCAAGGAATGCAGTTTGCTGATAGCCTCCAAGTGTTAGAGCCTTCAGGCCCCACCTCTGCTCTGAGGCCAATTCTTCCTGGGGAGCCCCCAGGCAGTGACTGAGCATCCAGGAAGACTAGGGCTCGGCTGTCTCTGCTGATGTGGGACTCCTCTAATGGGCAGCCTTGGCTCCAGAGCTCTCTATTGAGTTGGCTGAGACTCTGTCAGATCTACATTATGTTCTGAGGCTCTCTCTACCCAATTCTGCTTCTTTACCCTTTTATCTTTCACAGGAATTACCCCCCTGAATTAGTCCATCCAGTCTGTCCAGGTTGTCGTTAAAAACAAAAAACAAAAAACAAAAAACCAGAGACTGTATGGTTGACACAACAGACATTTCTTGTCTTACAGATCTGCAAGCTAGAAATCCAATATCAAGGTGCCATTAGAGTTGGTTTCTGATAAGGCCCCTCTTCCTGGCCGGTGGATGCCCACCTTCTTATTTTGTGCTCACATTGCCTGTCCTCTGTGCAAGTAGAGAGTCTCCCTCTCTCTCTCTCTCTTTTTATGTTTATTTCTGAGAGAGAGAGAAAGCTGGGGAGGGGCCGAGAAAGAGAGGGGGATAGAGTTTTTGAAACGGGCTCTGCGCTGAGAGCAGAGAGCCTAATGCAGGGCTCAAACTCATGAACCTGAGATCATGAGCTGAGTCGGATGCTCAACCACTGAGCATCCAGGCACCCCTCTTTTTCTTCTCTCAGGACATTAGTCCTATTGGATCAAGGCCCCATCTATATGGTCTCACTTGACCTTAATTACCTCCTTAAAGTCTCTGCTTTCAAAGAGAATTACACTGGGGTCTCAGGCTTCAAGATATGAGTTTGGAAGGGACACAATTCAGTCCACAATACATCCCAATAAACTTAGATTCCTGACTCTGTCTTAGCATCTGCTTCCCAGAAGACCTAACCAACACAACCTCCTACCTAGGGGCATATCCCACACCTAAAGAGCTGTTCCTTTCTCCCCATTTACTTCTAGCCCTATTCTGATTCCCTAAAAGATAAATATCCCCTCCCTACTTGCTCTTGCCTCAGTTCCACAGAATAGGCAATGTCAAACCATTGCTCTCCCAGCTAGTGCCTACACTGGTTTCTCCCAAATCTTAGACTCCCAGAAAAGCAAATATAATCCCCAAACTTTAGATGTTCTACTTAACAAGGGGGAAATGCCAGGTGCCTGAGTGGCTCAGTCAGTTGAATGCATCACTCTTGACTTTGGCTCAGATCATGTTCCCAGGGTTGTGGGATTGAGCCCCAAGTTGGGCTCTGGGCTGACTGCGAGGAGCCTGCTTGGGATTCTCCCCCACCACCCATCTCACTCTCTGCCCTTCTATTTTTAATTTTTTAAAATTAACACTTTTTGGAAAAGTGTCTATTCACGTCTTTTGACCATTTCTCCACTGGATTATTTGGTTTTGGGGTGTTGAATTTGGTAAATTCTTTATAGATTTTGGATACTAACCCTTTATCTGATATGTCATTTGCAAATATCTTCTCCCATTGTGTCAGCTGCCTTTTAACTTTGATGATTGTTTCCTTTGCTGTGCAGAGGCTTTTTTCTTGAGGAGGTCTCAATAGTTCATTTTTGGTTTTGTTTCACTTGCCTCCAGAGACATGATAAGTAAGAAGTTGCTGTGGCTGGGTTAAAAGAGGGTGTTGCCTGTTTTCTCCTCTAGGATTTTGATGGCTTTCTGTTTTACATTTAGTTCTTTCATCCATTTTGAGTTCATTTTTATGTATGCTGTAAGAAAGTGGTCCAGGTACATTCTTCTGCTTGTTACTGTCCAGTTTTCTCTACACCATTTGCTGAAGAGACTGTCTTTTTTCCACTGGATATTCTTTCCTGCTTTGTCAAAGATTAGTTTGCCATATATTTTTGGGTCCATTGCTGGGTTCTCTATTCTGTTCCATTGATCTATGTGTCTGTTTTTGTGCTATTACCTCGATGATTATAGCTTTGTAATACAGTTTGAAGCCCAGAATTGTGATGCCTCCAGCTTTGGTTTTCTTTTTCAGGATTGCTTTGGCTATTTGGGTCTTTTCCAATTCCATACAAATTTTAGGATTGTTTGTTCTAATCTCTGTGGAGAATGCTGGTGTTATTTTGATGGAGATTACATTGAATATGTGGATTTCCTTGGGTAGTATCAACATTTTAACATTTGTTCTTCCAATCTATGTGGATGGAATGTTTTTCCATTTTTTTTGTCTTCTCAATTTTTTTCATAAGCTTTCTATAGTTTTCAGTGTGTACATTTTTCAACTCTTTGAATAGGTTTATTCCTAGGTATTTTATGGTTTTGATGCAATTGTAAATGGGATCAATTCCTTCATTTCTCCTTCTGCTGCTTCATTATTGGTATATAGAAAAGCAACCAATTTCTGTACATGATTTTATATCCTGCAGGTTTGCTGAATTCAAGTATGAGTTCTAACAGTTTTGGGGTGGAGTTTTTAGGGTTTTTCACATAGAGTATCATGTTGTCTGTGAAGATCAGCTATAAGAATATTTTCGAACCAGAATGTATCAGAATCATCTGGGAGGTTTGTTGAAATGGAGATTCTGGGCCCAACCCCCAGAGTTTTTAACTCAGTAAACCAGTCTGGGATTCTCTCTCTCTTTTTTCTGCCCCTCTCTGGCTCATATGCGTGCATGTGCACATGTGCTTTCTCTCACTCTCTCTCAAAATAAGTAAGTAAATAAATAAATAACTTTCTATTTTTTAAAGGCTTTTTATTTATTTCTGAGAGAGAGACAGCATGAGCAGGGGAGGGTCAGAGAGAGAGGGAGATACAGAATCTGAAGCAGGCTCCAGGCTCTGAGCTAGCTGTCAGCACAGAGCTGATGCAGGGCTCGAACCCACAAACCATGAAATCATGACCTGAGCCAAAGTTGGATGCTCAACTGACTGAGCCACCCAGG
This sequence comes from Proteles cristata cristata, assembly GCA_017311185.1. Taxonomy (NCBI): domain Eukaryota; kingdom Metazoa; phylum Chordata; class Mammalia; order Carnivora; family Hyaenidae; genus Proteles; species Proteles cristata. The sequence continues at coordinate 507,997 of JAESUZ010004661.1, forward strand.
TGTCCCAATAAATAATTTCTTTTTAAGTGAGGAGAATGTCACAAGCTGGAGAAAGTTTTTACCTCTCAAATATAGAATCTAAGACTGCAGAGATTTCTGACAAAGCATAGACATTGACAGAATGCCTCCATAATGAATGAGGTGCCAAATGTAAGAGGTGTAAAACCTGCCCTGGGAGCAGTTTGTTAAGGGGGGGTTTCTATGTCAGAGACACATGGAGAATAGAAGCATCAGAGTTACAATCACAGACAAGGAAACCCAAAGAGGGAGAGATTAACACAGTTTAGGAGGACCCTAGAGTACTTTTTTAATACAGGCAGCATTTGGGTTATTTTTAAATAAAAATATTTATCAGCATTGGTTAGAATAATAGGATGTATTTAAATAATGGAGCACTTTGAATGCTGAGATATTTGGATTTTATTTTGTTGGTATTGGGGAGCCATGAAGTGATGCTCCATAGGAGTGATCAGAGTTTTAGAAATATAGGTTCTTGGCAGGACACGAATGTAGGGATAATGGGTGAGTAGAATAGTTAAAGGCTGCTCTATCAGTGATAGTAAGAATGCTAAGGGCCTGACTAGGTCAGAGAAGTAGTCATGGAAAAGAACAATAAAACTAGAGATTTGCTACAGAGGAGAATGACCAACAAGATTAGAATGGGATTAAGTCAAAGAGGAAGAGTATGGGCTGAGATGAAGGCAGTTGAACATAGAGTTCTGGAGTCTGGGATAATGGTAAGATTAAAAATACAATTCTAGAAGTCATTCCCAGTGCCATCTTCACACCTCTGGTTCAGGTGCTTAAAAAGAAGAGAGAACCCAAAACCAAATCTTGAGGAAGCCCTCATTTACTGGGATGTGGGTCCAGGGAATGATTGAGAGGACATCATCAGAGCATGGTGGAGCAGAAGCTCTGGAAAGAATTCTAAGTAGAAGGGGATGGTCAACAATGTCAGTGCTATAGAGAGGCCACCTCACAAAGGATAAGGATCAGAAGTATTAAGACACTGCCAGGTGGAAAACATTGGGGGTTGGGGGACTGTGGTGTTGGGCTTAAAGAAAGTGGTTCAGCAAAGTGAGAATTGTGGGCAGAGGACAGTCCTGTTGGGTTGAGGAGCTGAAGGTAGGGAAATTAGGTAGAAAGAAATGACTCCTCTTTCAGGACCTTTGTTGATGATCAAAAGGAGAGAAGGCAATCCAAGGTTATGTAACAACAAGGCCCCAAAAGTTGTTGATCTAAGAACATAAAATTCTAAAGACTTTTAATTTGAAAATAATTTTAAAATGCAGAAAATTTGCAAGAATTATAAATTGGACATAGAATACCTTTTCATCAGATTCACCTATTGTCAACATTTTGTCTATTTATTTCATTATTCTCTCCCCCTCTCTTTTATTTTTATTATTATCATTATTATTTTATTGGTTTTTTGTTTTTGTTTTTAGAGAGAGGGAGAGTGGGAACAGGGGACAGGGGCAGAAAGAGAGAGTATCTCAAGCAGGCTCCATATTCAGCATGGAGCCCAATGCAGGGCTCGATCCTATGACCCTGGGATCATGACCTGAGCTGAAATCAAGAATCGGACACTTGGGGCATCTGGGTGGCTCAGTCGGTTAAGCGACTGACTTCAGCTCAGGTCATGATCTCACAGTTCGTGGGTTTGATCCCCACCTAGGGCTCTGTGCTGACAGCTAGCTTAGAGCCTGGAGTCTGCTTCAGATTCTGTGTCTCCATCTCTCTCTGACCCTCCCCTGCTCATACTGTCTCTCTCTGTGTCTCTGTCAGAAATAAATAAAACATTAAAAAAATTTTTTTTAAATCGGGCACTCAACCAAGTCACCCAGGTGCCCCTCTTATATATATGTATACATACATGTACTTACACAGATATACTTATGAATGTAAAACATTTTTCAAAATCTTTTGAAAGAAAATACATATATCATGTCCCTTTACCCCTAAATACATCACTGTGTATGTACTAAGAACAAAAATATTCTCTTCTGTAACCACAGTGTATTATAAACTTCAGTAAATTTAATATTAATACAATCCTTTTTTCTAATTTTAAAAAAACGTTTGATTTATTTCTGAGAGAGAGAGTGAGAGAAACAACATGAGCAGGGGAGGGTCAGAGAGAGGGAGACACAGAATCTGAAACAGGCTCTAGGCTCTGAGCTGGCTGTCAGCACAGAGCCCTACACCGGGCTCATACCCACGAACCGTGAGATGATGATCTGAGCTGAAGTCAGACGTTAAACCAACTGAGACACCCAGGTGCCCCTATTTTTTTCAACTGACCTAATAACAGTCTTTATCACAATTACCCCTGAAACTGAGGGGAGCGTATAGGCTTGCCTTTCTTCATAGATTCTCAGCAGCTATAGCCACTGGGGTCGGGTAGGATCTGAATTAAGGGGTGTGGTCTCCTCCATTAGCAGCCACTTAAGCTGTGTATCAGTTACCAATGGCCCTAGTTCCAGAGAACATGGGCAGGATCTGGGTCTACATAGGAGGTGAAGAGAGGTAAAAAGACAGAATTGTATAGAGGTAAGTTGGGCTGACCTCCATATCTGCTATGCTCCTGACCTGTATATTAGAAGAATTCCTTTTGATGTCCCTTCTCACTTTTATGAATAAAAAATATTTATCAGTCTTCTAAATCTTGTTCAGCTGAATGAACAATACTTTACATTGGCTCTGCATTCTCTTTGGGCAAAGGATGCATTTCTGAGCCTACATGATGATATCCATGTCATCGGAAATTGATCCTTCATAGAATCCAAATCCATCTCAAGGACTTTATTATTTGCTTGAATGAGCAAACTGCTAAATCAGCCTTTTTAGGATAACCGTATGTTTCTCCTCATTTCTTCACCATCTTTTGCATTCAGGTTTTCATCCTTTTCAAGACTGTTTACTCCCTGCATTGACTATTTCTAATTCTGAGACAGAATATATCTGGTACTTTATCAACTATAAACACAAAAACCAATCTGACAAGGAGATAACAGAGGTGTTTCTGACCTGAATACTTTTAGTAGGATTATTTGGCAACACAGAAATGTATTCTCCTTAATAGCACTTTGTGGATCTTGGTGATCTCAGTATTTCACACATATTCTTTTTTTTACCAGATGAAAATTATATATTTCATTGTATTTCTACTTTGCATTGTCTGCCAGAAATTCCAGAGCTATACTGAGTACTCAATCACAATAAATATATTGGCATAGATAGTTCTTATATTTTATCTCGTTACCATTTATATGTATATATTTGACTTTTCTTCTATTTATATATATCACCATTTCCTATATCTCTCTGGGTCTCTATGTATAACCATCTTTCTACATACGATTTTATGGTATATGTGTCTTAAACTTTAAACATTCTAAAGTCATTTTTAGAAGCTGATGGGGTATGTCTCACAAATATATAATTCCTTACAGGATACTTGTCTCATTCTGGCCACTTAGTCTACTCATCCCACATATGAAAGTAAGTCTAAGACATTTTCTTTCATGCCTGTGAACTACCCCTTCTGGTCCCAACCATAAATGGCCTTGCCACAGAAGGCAATTTGGTTTGGGGCAGGAGCTCTTAGTTAAAATAGAAAATTCTCTCCTGGGATTACATCCTGGATCCTTGTGTTTATTCAGTTTCTTCTGAGGAATTTGAGCCTGATGATGACATAAACCAAAGGGAATGCTGGTCCAGAAGGGCACAACTTCCCAAGCTGACTTTTTTAAGAGAGAAGGAGAGAAAGCCTGGTCTTGGGGAGGTAGATGCTCCCCCAGCCACAGCAGAGAAAGATGAGAGGTTCAGAGGGCAGAGTTTCCTCACAGGTGATCCTTCTTCATACCAATGTGGACTCCGAACTGATTAAATAGTTCAGGTCTAAAGAGTGGTACCAACAACACCAGCAGACAGGTCTGTGAGGAACTTTCAGGGTGTTTCCCCTGTTACACAGAAGGCATCCCAAGGCAGGGAAGATACTTTCTCAGGTGGTTGGTTCTGGAGCCAAGTCTATACTGGCTTTCTGCATGTTTCTAAGAGGAACCAGAGAAGGTATAAAGTAGATATGTAGGTGAGGTCATTTTGCTCCCTCTCCAGCATAGAAAATAATAATAGCTAACACTTGTACAGACTTTTCAAGTGCCAGGTATTGTTCAAAGCACTTACACACGTGCACATGCACACACACACATACATCACCCGTGAGATAAGCATATTATCATTATCTTCATGTTACAGAGGAGGAAACTGAGGCTTATGGAAGAAAAATAACTTGCTCAAGCTTACACAGCTAGTAAGATGGCAGAGGTGGCTTTTAAACCCCAGAAGTCTGACTTCTAAGTTTGTGTTTCCTACCTGTGTAGTCTATACTCATCCAGCAGCCAGTACACAACTTTCAGCTGGCCCCCATCCCATGCAAGCCAGAGGAAACAGACTCTCACCCTTGAGTCCCAAGTAGGGTAGAATATTTCTCTCAAGCCCTGAGAATGCCAGAGACAACTTGTTCACTAGAACTGTGTCAGCCCATTTTCTTACCCATGGGCCAGAGACGGCATGAAGTGCGCTGATTTAGAGTCTCATTATAAGTCTCTTTTGAAGAATTTCATAAATATCACTCTTGAGATTTCTAGAAGATGAATTTAGATCACACATTTACTTAAAAACATTGATTAGGGGCCTACAGCATGCCACTCACTTTGCTTGGTCCTAAAGAGATGATCACTCAGCCTCAGTGGTCCCTGCCCTCAGATCTCTGGTTCAGGACACTGCCAGTCCTGGGACATGACAGAAGGAGATTAAGAATGAAGTATGCTTCATCAGGTAAGAGGAGGCCTGAGTTGTGGGGTCTCATCCTATTATTTACCTGTTGTGTGAATTCACTTAAGTGAATTCACTGGCCCTCAGTTTCCACAGCTGTAAAGTAAGGGAATGCTTCTGGACAGTATCTGAAGAATCCTCCTAGCTCTGAAGTTTGGTTCTTATGGCAGTTGCTGTTAATGCTTTTAATTAACATTAACAAAAATCTTCTGTACCAACCACTGAGATAGGTTCTGTCACACACATCTCTAGTTTTTCAAAGAGGCATCAAAAAAATGCAGTGAACAAGTAAGAAGATGATTTTTCAGGCTATTGAAACAGGGAGAGGGGCACCTGGATGGCTCAGTCAGTTAAGCATCCGACTTCTGCTCAGGTCATGATCTCAAAGTTCGTGGGTTCAAGCCCTGTGTCGGGCTCTGTGCTGACAGCTAGCTCAAAGCCTGGAGTCTACTTCAGATTCTGTATTTCCCTCTCTCTCTCTGACCCTCCCCTGCTCTGGCTGTCTCTCTCTCTCAGAAATAAATAAAAACATTAGAAAAAAAGAGAGAGAGAGAGAAAAAGAAACAGGGAGAATGCTTATTAATGAAGAATATATCAAAGAAAAGGAAGAGGCCTGAGGTTTTATTGAGGCAGGTAGATAAGGGAGTCATCCCCAAGTCTTATGGGAGTCACATGGAAGGATTATCTTGGAATATTCAAGGGCAGACAGAGGACTCCTTTGCAGTTACCCATTTCCAGAATACAGAGTGGGGAAGGGATTTCTCAGTTGTTGCTGTTTCCAGGAACATAGGACTTAGGTCAAAGTTCAATATCGTCACAGGGGCCGCATACTTCTGTATGTGTACAAATGTACAACCAAAGGATACCTAAAACCACAAAATTAACATTGAAAATCTTCCCAAAGCAGTATCTACTTTTACTTGAAATTGTGGGGGCAGAATCACTATTTATATAAAACAAACGCTTAAAGAAAATAGTTATGATTTTTTTTGTTCTTGTTTTTTTTTTTTTTAGAGAGAGTCCAAGAGAGTGAGTGAGAGAGAGAAGGAGGCAGAAGGAGAGAGTTTTTTTTTTATTATTTTAATTTTTATTTATTTATTTATTTTTCTTCTGAGAGAGAGAGTGTGAGCAGGGCAGAGGGATAGAGGGAGTGGGAGAGAGTCTCAAGCAGGCTCCACACTCAGCACGGAGCCCTAGGCAGGCTAGATTTCATAACTGTGAGATCATGGCCTTAACCAAAATCAACAGCCAGACACTCAACTGACTGAGCCACCCAGATTCCACAAAGTATTTATGATTTTAAAGGTAAAATCTTCAAAGAGATTTCATCCTTGAAGTAAGACTCTGAAATAGGAAACTCTCTCTCTCAACCATTTGGGGTACCTCCGTACAAGAAGTTGAGAAGTCATTTATTCTCTTACTGAATTCCCACAGCAACTCTGATAATACATGTTTTTTATTAAGGCTTCATGAGAATGATGGTATCTTTATGTCATGTTTTGTTTCTTCATGTGGCTTCATAACTGTCTTTTTTCTAATCTTAAAAATTCTTTTAATGACAAACTTTCCATTTGGGGAATATTATAGAAATGTTTCAAGGATAGTATGAAGAGTTCCTATATACCCTTTACCTCTATACCCAGCTTCTGCTAATGTTAACATATTACATAACCATGCATTTTGGCCAAAGCCAATAAAATTAATGTTTGCCATTGATATTAACTAAACTACAGATTTGATTTAAATTCCACCCCATTTCCCCACCAATATTAGATACTGTTTGAGTATCTAATTCATGATTCTACATTGCACTTAACATATGTGTCTCTTTTTAAAGTTTTAAGTAATCTATATTCAATGTGGAGCTCAAACTCACAACCCTAAGATCAAGAGTCACATGTCCTTCCAACTAAGCTTGCCAGATGCCTTAACATATATGTTTTTTGATTGACTGAAAGAATCTTCATGAGGCCTCCTAAGTGCCAAGCATCACCCAATGTGTTAGGGAGCCAGTAAAACCAAGAGTTCTGATTTATGGGCATATAAAGGACACAGTGGTGAAAGTGGCTTATTGTCTGCTCTGTGCTTCTTAGACGTGAGAAGTCTTTATTACCAAGGGCTGTGAGTTTGCATCTGAATCTATTTGCAAACAAGTGTGCCAGCTCTGGTGTACACCCACTGGTTACCAGCAAGAGGGACCTCAGCACTAGGGTGATTGTATTTCTCAGCCCCAGCCCCCCAAATCCTGGCAGCATTTCTGAGCTCATGATGTGACCTCTATTAGTCTCTCCGTTGGGCTGCCCCTCCCAAGCCCTATGCTGAAAGGTTAGCACCTTTGAAATCAGATAAAGGGTGTCAAGACACAGCTGTGTTTGTTTTATTAATTAAAGGGCGAATCATTAAAATGATTGTTTTCCTGAAAATAAAGAGATTAAACAGGTCTCCCTTCTTCCCTACTGCTTCCCTCCTTTTTCTCCAGTTTTTCTCCAAAGGACTCCAGCTTCATGTTAAAGAGCAAAGAATTATCTCTGTTTCAATCTTGGGGACTGGGCTGGCTCCATAACAATTATAATCTCTTATCTGAACCTGCCTGGAGGCAAGGGGGCCATTGCAGCCAAATTCTTTCCAGCATTAACTGCCATTCAAATGGATCCTGGAGAATAATTGAGCTTGGTGGGGCTGGGGGCTGGGGTGCCTCAAGGGGCTTCTCAAACTTTCCTGTTTGGTATTTTCCCCATAACCCTTTTCTGTGGAAAGTTCGGTTTATATTGGAAATTTAAGATTTTAAAACAGGAAAGGAGAAAAAGAGGATCAAATAAGCATGTGAAAGTGCTTAGAAAGTCACCTGACCCTCAGTAAGTACTCAGTAAACATTAGTTATTGTTACTATATTAAAGAGGTCTGTTAGAGACATTAGTACTTAACATGGAAGACAAGGAGGAGCCTTCAGGGTTTTTTAGAAGGATGACAAAGTTGAACTGGAATGGTGGTCTTCAAGGGGCTTACAAACTAGTAAGGTCTTTTTTTTTTATGTTTATTTATTTTTGAGAGACAGAGCACGAGAAGGGGAGGGGCAGAGAGAGAGGGAGACAATCCCAAGCAGGCTCCAGGCTCTGAGACATCAGCACAGAGCCCCACGTGGGACTCAAAGCCACAAACCGTGAGATCATGACCTGAGCCAGAGTCTGACACTAACCGACTGAGCCACCCAGGTGCCCGACAAACTAGTAGGGTCTTAAGTCATGTGAATATAATAAGATACAAGGTAGTAAATACAGTAATTAATAATAATTAAAGTCACTTCACCTGCATCCTCCTATCAAGCCTATCTGATAACCATTATTTTATCCCCAGTTTACAAATGGAAAAACAGAGATTAAGAAACTAGTAAAAACAGAGAGGTGCCTGGGTGACTCGGTTAAGCATCTGACTCGATTTCTGCTCAAGTCATGATCTCACAGTTCTTGAGATGGAGCACCCAGTTGGGCTCTGGGCTGACAGTGTAGAGACTGCTTGGGATTCTCTCTGCTCCTTTCCCTGCTCACACACTATCACTCTCTCAAAATAAATAAATAAACATAAAAATTAGTGGCACCTGGGTGGTTCAGTCAGTTCAGCCTCTGACTTTGGCTCAGGTCATGATCTCACAGTTGGGAGTTCCAGCCCCACATTGGGCTTTGTGCTGACTGCTCAGAGACCAGAGACTGCTTCAGATTCTGTGTCCCTTTTCTCTCTGTGTACCTCTGTCCCACGTGTGCTCATTCTGTCTTTCTCACAAAAGTAAATGGATAAACATTTAAAAAAATTTTTTTTAATAAATAAAAATAAAAAATAAAATCTTAAAAAAAAAAAAAAAACTAGTAAAAGCAGAGCTCCAAGCCTGGGTGGTATCACACAGAGATGTGTGGTGGGAGTCCTATCTCCCCACCCACTCCACACCCAGCTCTGTCACAGTGCATCCTGGGTGTGGTACACCCGTTGGTGTCTCTCTTCCTTCTAGATTGGGTACAACATAAGGGCAGAGTCCATGTCTTCTTCTCTGTGCACCTCGAGGGCTAGCACAGAGGCTGACTTGTGTAGAAACTCAATACAAAGCATGTTAAATAAATACACAGGGGCACCTGGTTGGCTCAGTCAGAAGAGCATGCAACTCAATCTCAGGATTGTGAGTTTGATCCCCATGTTGGGCATAGAGATTACTAAAAATAATAATAATAATAAAATAAATACACAAACAAGCAAATCCACAAAGGAATGTGAATCCCAGGCATCCCTGTGTAGGAACTCCTTGTGTCCTTATTCTGTTGACTAGTCTCATGCTCCTATTTCTTTTTCTGGGACAAAGGGGTGAACCTGTGGCCTATTTTACCAAAACATCATGGACAATTAGCAATGGGAACTCTAAAATCCTCAGAGAATGCAAAAATGCAACCAATGTAATTAACTGTGATCTGTTCCCTGACCTTTGTAATGAGAGAAGATCCTTAATTTTTTTTAATGGGAAAATAAAGAGCTTTCCCCCTTCAAGCCAGCATGGATGTTCTACTCCATGAGCAAATGCTGAGGTGGCCCAGCACACGAAGACAGAAAATGGTCTTTAAGCCTGGAGGTTTCTAGGGTCAATCTATAAAGGTAAGTGCTCTCTGAGAGTTATTGTACCCATGTGAGACTTTGAGAATTGGGATAAGCCTCACGCTCTGCTTGCAGCACAGGCAGTGAACAGAAGGAAATGAACTCTCCCAATCAACGCTAACAAAATGGACTCTTCCAGTCGACATTAGACATTTTTATGTGAGGACCCAATGTTGAGCTCTTGCTCAGTTACTGGAGTTCCCTCCAGGCCTCTGAATTACCCACCAAAAAAAACCTGGGGGGAAATTAAAGAATGAGGAAATAACTGAGGTCACTTTGTATGGTTAAACAGCAACAAAGCCCTACATTTTAAAAGTACTAAATAGCTCCAAATGAAAGGCCAAACAACCCTCAGAAAAGTCCCAAAAGCCAGGCTGAGCCAGGCCAACACATTCCCTGGGGAGGAGGCAGCCCCAGCTACCGGCAGCTAGGTGAGGAGCTGGGTGGGAGCTGGGAGGCTGGTCCCCTTTCCTTCTGTGACACTTGACCACCTCCCTGGGGCCTGTATTATTTAATGATGCAGAACTTCCTTTCCCCTAATATTGAGCTCAAGCTGGGCCATATCTGGTTCCCACAGGTGTGTGCAGGTTTGGGCCATTCTGTGCTGCTAGGAAAATCAGGCAGGGATTTGGAACAAAAGCAGAGCAGGTGCCTCTTTGGGTTGAAGAGGTGGGATGCGCAGCAAACACTGAGGGGTTTGCTACTGTACTGCACTCCACAAGACACCTCCCTCTAGTGCACCCACCTAAAGGCAGAAGCCAACTGAGGAAAATGAGGTTGGCTTCAGTTGCACATTTAACAAGTGTTTGCTTCTCAGTTTGTTTCATACTTTAAAACATTTTTTTCAGCTTTACTGGGGTACAATTGACAAAATTGTAAGATATTTAGAGGGTATGTTGTAGTCATTTGACATACATATACCCTGTGAAAGGATCTTCCCCCAGTTAATTAACCTATCCATCATTTCACATAGTTATCTTTTTTAATGAGAACATTTACGTTCTACTCTCTTCACAAATTTCAATCATACAATACAATGTACTCAACTACTGTCACCATATTTTACATTAGATCCTCATGCTAACTTTTTAAAAATGAAAATGATCAAATATCGAAAGAAGTAGTTAGTGATATAATCAACTCCCATATATACCTCACCTCGGTTCAACAGTTGTCAGGATTTTGCCACATTTGCTCTTTTTCCTCTTGCACCTTTGCTGAAATGTTTTGTTTAAAGAAAATCCAAGGTTTTATGTCATTTCAGTCCTGCACACTTCAATATGCATCCCTAAAAGAAAATAAAGACATTTGTTATACAACCACAACACTATTATCATGCCCAACAAAATAAGCAATAATTATTTGGTATCCTTTAACACTAAGCCTCTCCCTCTAACTATAAGAAATGATACCACAGGGTTAGAATCAGGACTAAGGAAAAGTGCCCCTGAAGCTACTTAAGGGAGAAGATATACTAGCCACAGATTTATTCTCCAGCCTTAACCCAAAATCTTTCCCTTGGTTTTGCAGGATGGACATTTCTTTTTTTTTTTTTTTTTTTTAGGATGGACATTTCACATAAACATCTGCTTTATTGGTCTTCCACAGACATGGATATTCTTCTATCCTCTAGTCCCTAAAAAACAGCCTCTAAAACAAGAGGTTGGGGGGCTTCCTGGGTGGCACAGTTGGTTAAGTGTCCAACTCTTGGTTTCAGCTCAGGTCATGATCTCATGGTTTGTGAGATTGAGCCCCCAGTTGGGCTATACTATGGGCTGATAGTGAGGAGCCTGTCTGGGATTCTCTCTCTCTCTTTCTCTCTCTCTCTCTCTCTCTCTCTCTCCCCCTACTCGTTTAAGCATGTGCATTCTTCTCTCTCTCTCAAAATAAATAAATAAATATTTTAAAATAAATAAATAAAACAAGAGCTTGGGCTTTTCAGCTATGGGAGTCTTTTCAAACCAGAGTATATGAGAGTCATCTGTGAAGTTTGTTGAACTATAGATTCTGGGCCCCACCCCCAGGGTTTCCAATTCGGTAGGCCTGGGACAGACTGGAGAAGTTGCATTGCTAACAAGTTCCCAGATGAAGTCGGTTCTGCTAATCTGGGACCACACCTGAAGAGTCACCAAACTACAGTAAAACACACAAATGGATCTTTGCTGGAGAAATCTAGAAGCCTGCACTTCTACCCTCCACTTAATGGCTGTCTATGGTTGTTGTAGCAACACCTTGTGCTGTGAGCCATCTGTGTGCATGCAGGGATTTGGGATCTCTTCATTACCCTAGACTTATTCTCACTGCTGACAGACTTGGGCCTTGATATATCAGTTCCCACTAATTGGGTTTCTGCTGCCTTTTTACCTGGTAACTGGGCAAAGCTTTGCTCTGCCGTGACTGGGCTCTTTGCCTGGTACTCCATTCCCTGAGGGACCAGAATTCTCATCCTCCAATCTCAGTATCCTCCAGTCAGGTGACCTCATACCATGTCCTTGACTTGTCCCAGGGCTTGGCTGGCTTTCTCCTGTCCCTACTAGGGTACCTCCAACAGTTATAAGGAGACATCCTTTCCTGCTGTCTTTTCTAATTCTCACAAAGCAGCGCCTTTTTCTAATTCACACAAAGGTGCTGTGCCAGGCCCTAGTCTGGTTTTCGGTCAATTGCTTGCTCCACCCTGATCCCTGGACTCAGCCTGAACTGTTGAATAATGAGCCCCATCTGGCTCCCACCCTGCAACCATACTGATTCCCCTCTGTCCCTCCCAGCCCCAACCCTTGCCTGAGCCTGCAGTACACATGCTTCCCAGCTGGTTCCTTCTAATCCTAGCCCACACGGGCGCTGGTTTCACAGAGGTCCAGACCTGAGCCAGGTGGGCTTCCACTGCCTGGCTGTACAGAAGCCAGTACAGAGGCCAGAAGGAGCTGAACCAAACTGTCTCCATCTTTTCTGCCCCGGAAATAAAAGTATATTTCAGATCTGGGCCCTGGACATTATTAAGATGAAAGCCAACACATGACAATTCACAAATCAAATGGCCCTTCCCAGACAGGTTGATGGCTTTCCTCAGATGAGGAAACTTGCCCCGGGACATAGCCTCAACCCAGCAGCACCAGTTTTGTTTCTCAGAGCAACAGTTCTGAAGTAATTAATGTTGGGCCTGGTTTTCCTTATCTCTCAGAAGGGTCACTCTTGGTGCTCAGACCCCTTTATACACCAAATCTCCAGTTGCCCAGTCAGCTAGTGAATCAAATTTACAAATCCATTAACCCCAGAGGAGGCCTTATGGACAAAAACTAAGCAAACAGGTGTGAGGACCCCACCCTGGGAGAGAGGATGGGTGGGTGCATCCATTCATCCACTAAACATTCACTGGGACCCTATGAGGACCAGGACCCTTCTAGACACTGGGAGTACCACAGAGAATCAAATGGACAAAATCTTTGTCTTCATGGATATTGTATTCAAATGGAGGAAACATAATAAACCAGTAAACAAGTGAAAATATGTGATAAAACAAGATCCTAATGTGACATTAGGGTCCAAACAACGCAACTGTATAAATACAGATGACTGTGGGAGTAATCAAACATCAGGGGTGAGCCTGCTACAAAGGATAGGAACCAGTGGCCAAATTTTCTCTCTGCTCAAGTTAAAGCAAAGTGAGCTGTGCTATTAAAGAGCCTCACTGTCTATTAAATAATGTAAGAAGAAAATGCTAAGAAAAAATAATAAAGCAAGGCAGGAAGATATAAAAATGTGGGGGGGTAGTTAAAATTTTAAGTGGTTTGGGGGTGCCTGGGTGGCTTAGTCGGTTAAGCGTCCGACTTTCGCTTAGGTCATGATCTCGCTGTTCTGGGTTCGAGCCCCGCGTCGGGCTCTGTGCTGACTGCCAGCTCAGAGCCTGGAGCCTGTTTCAGTCTGTGACTCCCTCTCTCTCTGACCCTCCCCTGCTCACGCTGTCTCTCTCTCTCTCCCTCTCCTAGAAATAAAGAAAAACATTAAAAAAATTTTTTTTTAAATTTTAAGTGGTTTGATTTTAAGTAGAATGCCTCACTAAGAACATAACGTAGAAGTGAGGGCAGAACTCACTACTAACAGGTACAGAGAAACCCAGAAACACTGAGGATTTGGGAGGTACAAAAAATAAAGGAGAAGAGAAGAGCAGCAAACGGAGTCAAAGATTTGGTTTTGAAGGGACCAGAAACACTTACACTAGCAAATGATGATATATTTTCTGGCATCCATTTGGAGGGATAAGGCTGAGGACACTCCAGCAGGTAGAACAGGACAGGCGACGACTCAGAGGTGAAAGAAACACAGCTTCAGAGGGTACGTTTTCTTGACTGGGACTTAGAAGGGCAAGAGTTAAATTGAGCCAGAGAAAAAGGAGGAATGCAGTGTGTGAAAATCAGGATCAGGAGGGATGATTTTATCTTTGGCTAAAGGCCCTTGGATGCAGATTCAGATTCGGATGCACAAGAAAGACCTTCAGGAGGGCTGCTTCTACAGTCCTTGCATGCTTCGGGGAAGCGCTGGCCCATAGCTGGCTGTGGAGATGGAAAGGCTGGAAAGGGAGGAAGCCAGGAACTGTGGGCTGTCCTGGCCCCTTTGTCTCTCCAAAGATGTGTGGGAGGCAGCAAGTGCCAGAGGTTTGCTCAACTCCCCTGTTCCTGTTTATTCTTCTTCCTTTAATGATATGATGAGCTCACGGTCCCCAGTGGTGCCAGGAATGAATTAGCCATTCAGCTCGCTTCAACATTAGCACAACCACAGAGTGTCCTGCAGCAGGTAGGTCTCAGCTGCACATTAGGGAAGACGAGACTGCAGCACATGCCTGTGGTCCCTGTCCACCAGGAACCAACAACCAACCATGCCAACTCTGATGGCCGAGCACTGAGGGTGGGATGGGGGTCATGGCCACTGGGAGGGAGAGGCTAGGTCAGCTACACAGACCACCAGGGAACAAAACATTCCACTCCTCTCGGGAGAAAAATAATCCAGTAGATTCATTTCCTCTTTCTTTTTTTTTAGTATTCTTGCCTGCTACGGCAGAGCCACAGACTTTCCAAGGAGAGTTCATTTAAAGTACCTCTTCTTTTACCTCAGCTCCTCTGCCTGTGTGAACTGCATGTGTATGAACCTCTACCCCACTCCCACCCCATACAAATCCTCATTCCGAATGAGCTGTGTTCAATCTCCCACTTGTACTTTCTTAGGGCGTCTCCTGACTCCCTCAAATTTCCACAGTACCCTGTAGAAACCCACTCCATTGTCTATTTACTCTGGATTTTTCCCTTACCTTACCCAACCTGCCTATACCAGTCAACATCCTGCCTCACTGCCTTGCCTCTTTCCAGAGTCTTCAATACATAGAGGAAGGAAGAGCACATCAAATCTGTGCCATTGGTCATACCAGTCAAGTCTTTATCATCTGGTCACACCACCTTCTCCAGGTCTCAGACACTTCCTGCTTCACATTTTTTCTTTTCCCTGTAATCATCCTTGATGCCCTTAACCTTCATATCAAAGACCTGTCCAGTACCTTGCCTACCCTCTTCTGTGCTCTCCTCCACACTGATGACCTTTGTTCTATGGTGTATTACCCACAGCTGGACCACATTTCAGTTCTGCCTCCTGCAAATACATTGAGCATGGTGGTATCTCTCTTAACCATGGCTTGCTCACCATCCACATCCTCACTTCCTCATCCCTGTTGGCCCTTTATAACGCACACAGTCTAATACTCCCTTTTGGTCTACATTTTCAACACACAAACACACGTGCATCTGGACATCTCTCTAGGTTCTACTTGCCTTCTCTCCTTATCTTCTGCTCCACCAACGAGCATAGCTGAACCAAAGGAAGGAAATACCCTCTATGCAAAACTATTTTCTTTTCAAAAATGATAACAATTGCTATTGTGCACTGACTATAGGTTAGATACTGTACACTATTCTATTCTAAGCACTTTTATGTGGATTGTTTCATCTAATCCTCACAATAAGCCATGAATTAAGTACTATTATTTCCCCCACTTTACATTGTAAGTAATCCCAAAACCCAGAAAAGGAAAGGAACTTGCCCAAGTTCATGCAGTTAGAGGCAAGATTTAAACAGAATCCATTATGTTTTACTGCCACAACCAATTTTCACTCCCCAAGTTACATGGAATGGGTGTTGGTTCTACTAAGACTTTAGTAGCAGTATTCTTGAACCTACAAAGTTCTTGTGATCCATTCATTCTAACCTGACAAAAGTTTCACACAGTGGAGGAACTCAATAAAGATACGGTAAAAGTACTTAAATTACCAAAATCCGATTTGTGCATAAAATTTAAGACACTCCAGGTTATGAAGTGACTTCCAAAGGTAAGATTGCTGGAAAGAGTTTCGGAAACGTGGATGAAAGGCATAAACATGCATATTTGGGGGAAAAAAAGTTTTTGTTTTAGTTAAATTAACAAATTATAAAATGTTGGCAACACTGTAATCTATGTTCATTCAGACATAATTTCTAGTAGTTGATGCATTTACATGCATTTAAAAGAAACACTAGGAATAAACAGCCTTGCAGATATTATCAGAAATTTCTTAAACTCAGATTCTTAGTGTGATCCCAGAGAATGTGGTGTTTTCTGCAACTAAGAGCTGATCCCTGGAACAAGACAACCAGTGATAAAGAAATTCATTGTTAACATAAGCATGCAAATACAGGCTTTGGTGCTGAGGCAAAGGATATCAGAACTGTGTTGGGATTTTGAATGGATTGTGGCTTACCAGGCAGTTGTCACTGTCACTTGTCATGTGGAACGATGGCATAATGATATGTAGAAACTGTACAGTCATGCTGAAAAAGACCCTCGACCACAGCCTGCAAGAATAGGCTTCGATTGGCAACATAGATACATGTCTAAACCTCAGCCTTCCTTCTCAAGCTAATTCCATTAACATTGGGACAATTACAGTTGAGGCCAGCTGCTCCAGGACAGACAAGTGTGACCAGCATGGCAGTCTCGGTATATCTCTCTGAACTGGTCAAAAGCAAACACAAGGGGCGCCTGGGTAGTTCAGTCGCTTGAGCATCCAACTTCAGCTCAGGTCATGATCTCACAGTTCATGGGTTCGAGCCCTGCATCGGGCTCTGTGCTGACAGCTAGCTCAGAGCCTGGATCCTGTTTCAGATTCTGTATCTCCCTGTCTCTCTGACCCTTCCCTGCTCATGCTGTCTTTCTCTCTCTTTCAGAAATAAATAAAACATAAAAAAAATTTTTTAAAGCAAAAACAAAACCAAAAAGGAAGCAAAAAACTTCTAAAATACTCTTTTTTTTTTTTTTTTTGGTTTTATTTAATTTTGAGACAGAGCATGAGTGGGGGAGGGGCAGAGAGAGGGAGACACAGAATGTGAAACAGGCTTCAGGCTCCGAGCTGTAAGCACAGAACCCGATGCAGGATTCAAACCCATGAACCAAGAGATCCTGATCTGAGCCAAAGTCAGACACCTAACCGACTGAGCCACGCAGGGGCCCCAAAAACCTTCTAAGATATTCTAAGGGTAAACACAAGAAATATGAGGAATATTTTAAGGGGTAGCTTAGGATCATAGAGTTAAGAAAAGCCACATTATAGTGTGTACATCAGCAAACAAAGAGAAAGAACCTAAGCAGCAGATCGAGAGTCAAAATTCAAGTTCCAGAGACTGTGGAAATGGCAGCTTTAGCGAAATCTGTCAACCCCAGACTAGCTTCATTTGTTGTTTAAGAACAGATGTCTTTTGGAGCACCTGGGTGGCTCAGTCGGTTAAGCGTCCAACTTCAGGTCATGATCTTGCACTTTCATGAGTTTGAGCCCTGCATTGAGCTCTGTGCTGACAGTTCAGAGCCTGGAGCCTCCTTCAGATTCTGTGTCTCCCCCTCTCTCTACCCCTCCTTTGCTCACGCTCTGTGTCTCTCTGTCTCTCAATAATAAATAAATGTAAAAAATTTTTAAATAAAAATAATTTAATTAAATTTAAAAAAGAACAGATGTCTTTTGATGTGGAGAAAAAGAACACTTGTGCACTATTTGTGGGAATGCAAACTGGTGCAGCCATTGTGGAAAACAGTATGGAGTTTACTCAAAAAATTAAAAATAGAACTACCTTATGATCTGTTAATTCCACTACTACATATTTGCCCAATGAATTCAAAGACATTAGTTCAAAAAAATATATGCCTCTATGTTTATTGCAGCATTATTTGCAATAACCAAGATATGGAGGTTGTCCAAGTGTTCATCAACAGATAAATTGATTTAGATGTAGCATATATATGCAATGGGATATTACTCACCCATGAAAATGAATGAAATCTTGCCATTTGCAACATGGATGGATCTAGAAGAGTATAATTCTAAGTGAAATAAACATTCACTCATACATGGAATTTAAGAAACAAAACAAACAGGAAAAAAAAAGGCAAACCAAAAACCAGACCCTTAATTATAAAGAACAAACTGGTGTTTACCAGAGGGGAGGTGGGTGGAGCAAGATGAAATAGGTGAAGAGGATTAAGAGTACACTTATCATGATGAGCAAGGAATAATGTATAGGATTATTGAATCATTATATTGTACACCTGAAACTAATATAATACTATGTTAACTATATTGAAATAAATTTTTTATAATAATAAATAATAAAATAAGTTACAATCATTAATTTTTTATTTTTTCAGTTTATTTATTTTGTGGTAGGGGGTAAGGGCAGAGAGAGAGGAAAAAGAGAATCTCAAGCAGGCTCTATGGTGTCAGCAGCAAAACCCAATGCAGGGCTCAATCTCATAAACTGTGAGATCGTGGTCTGAGCTAAAATTGAGAGTTAGATACTTAACTGACAGAGCCACCCAGGCGCCCCCATTTAAAAAAATTTTAAAGTACAGCTGTCTTTTTGAAGCCAAGTATCTGAAGGCAATTAACCAATAGTAACTCAGTGGGCCACTATAAGCATGTCTGATTGGCAATCAGCACATTCTTCCCAAAAGGGTGGTGCCAGAGTAGGATGGAAAATTAGCTGAAGCTGGAGAAGACATAGAGCCTGGCTTTCCCACCCATTGCTGGTGAGTGTGAATGCCACATCATTTTTGGCAAGAATCAGGCAGTACCTAATAAAACTTAAAATGTACATGCCCTTGGTCCCAGCCGACCCACCCTGGGAAATCTAACCTACAGAAAGGAGAGCCACTAGGGGGTAATAATATGTGGGCAAGACTATTCATTGCAGTGTTGTATGCACGAGCAAAAAACTAGAAACAACCTGACAGTCTCTTAGTATGGAACTGATAGAATGTGTGATGGGCATCTGTTGGCTGCCAATTCATCACCATCTGTCCCTTTCTTCCTTGCTAACAGAAACTCAGTTTCCTTTAGGTCTCCATTTGCTGGGAAAGGAGAACCTGTAACTCCAGCTTCAGGGGAAAACCCATGTTAGACTGAAGTGAAGTAGACTTGAAATCTATATGGTTCCAGCCTGGTTCCACCTCTCCAAATTATATGAGCTGAGACACTGTCACTCTTTTACCTGAGCCTCATCTCCTCAGCTGCAAAATATTCATTCCCACACTCACCCTGCCTGTGTGGTAAGGTTTTACACTGAAATGATGTAAAAGTATTTCGCAAACTTCTAAGCATTCTACCAATTTAAATGACTATAGATTTTGGAAAAGTCAGTCTCTGTGTGTACGTGTTACACTTTGTATCTCTGTTCGCCTCCAGGCCCACAGTCACATCACCCCTCCACCACCCCGGAGCCGGGCCAGCTGACTGCTGATCTTTCTCCACATGGAGCTCCAGCCAACACTTCGATTAACTTCTAACCGAAAAATGATGACGGCCGTAGGACCCAACTGCTCTTGCTGTAGAAGGGATTTCTCTCAGATTTTCTTGCTCATGACTCATTACTAAGATATTTCATCCATATCCATCATCTTTCCAAAGAGGAATGTTTAAGATTTGCTTTCCAGATCCCAGTCATCTTGTCGGCACTTACAATCACAGATGCTAATTTACTTTGAGGAGACCTAAACATTCGCTGGCTTTTCTCCATTTATTCCCATCCCTCTAACACTATCTGACTGCCTCATACCTCTATGATTTTCTTCTTTTCTTGAGGACTGTCTCTCTTGCTCACACTGCCCTGTGCTCCCTTGGTTTTCTCTGAGCACTCAGATTTTCTGAAATGCAATTTCTCATCTTCTGAAAACTTCTATTTTCTTCTCTGATGGGGTAAGAATTAGCAAAATTTTCTCCCAATGCTACTGTTTCATTTTGTTGTTGTTGTTGTTGTTCCTAAGCAGAGATGCCATTCTAGGGGGCGGGGCAGGGAGCAGTGTACCTGTATTTTCAAAGACTCAGGAGCTGGGTCACTTGGGAATGAGCTTGTATAATGAGCATACAGAACCAATCTTAACCCATTTGGTTATAATGAAAAGTTGTTTACTCCCAAGAGTAGCTTTGAGGCCTGGACAGAGGAACAACATATGGGGGAACAAGTGGAGGTGACAAGGGGTCCTAGGGAACCTAGAAGAAACACTGGGGATGGCCCCAGGATTAAAGGGAAACTGGGTCACATAGCAGGGAGCCCCCAGGTTGCCATTTGGCACTAGTATGTGGGACGTCCAGGACTCCATCTCTCAGTTTCCCTGTCCCCTGCCTGGCCACAAAATGCCTCCACAGCCCAAGGCAGAGGGACCACAAAGAAATGTCACAGAGAGCACCTAGGTAGTAGAGTCTGACAGAGCTGGATTTGAATTTTGACACTGCTTCTTACTATAACCTTGGGAAAGTCACCTCTCTGGGCCCCAGTGGCCTCCTCTGTGGAGAGGGAATGATCATGATGGGGGAGAAATGCATACAAACGCCTGGGAAGAAAGGGTTTGTGGTAGAATAAGAAAGGCTCATTCTGCCCTCAGGGAGAAAATTAGTCCCATTAAGGGGAAAAAAAGCAGGTCCTACAGAGTAGGTATTACCTGCAGCCACATGATAAAAACCAGCTGGGTAACTTGCCCTTTGACAAGTTTCCTCTAATTTTGTCAGGCTCTAGTCTAACCCTCTTAGGCTAAGTCTGCAACTCACCCTGGATGGGCAGTTACTTCTTTTTTATAAATAGGCATGTGTCACTTTCTATGCACATAAGCAATAGTAAACCATTTGTCTCCATCCACATTATAGATTAGGTACAGCTTGATACCAGTCTCCTCAACAACTGCCTTGTTACCTGAGGATTTATATGATGCCCTGGAAAGGACACTTGGGCCCTAATCCAGATTCTGACACCACTTGAATGGCCACGGGCCAGTCGCTTACCCTCCTCTAGGGGCCTTGTTTATTCATATGAAATAAAGTTGTCTATAGTTTCTTCCATCTCAGACCTCCAATGATTATGGCTGTATGTGACAAGCCTTGACCCTATCTTCCAGTACTGAACTCCTGTCCCAGACCTGGGTCTTCTCAGGGAGTGTGCGTGAACTAAAAAACAAGAATCCCAAGGCCACAGCCACCACAAGAGGAAGACACTTCAGCCTGGGCTAACTTTCCAGAAACTGTCAGTGGGCAGCAGGGCCAGCCTTATGGTGGTGGTAGGGAGAGGATCCCCTAGATCATGCTCCCATTGGGGCTCCTCCACTTCTCCACAAAGACTGAGGCTTAGTGGCTTCCAGGTGGAAGACTCTCCTCTTTGCACACCACAGTTCCTCAACATCTACAGACAAGTCCCCACACAATGACTTCTGTGAATGTGCCCCAAGGGCAAGGTGATCACATATTCTAGAGAGAAAGAAATACCCTCAACCACGCCTCCTGGGAGGGTGGGGGAGGCCAGGACCATTGTGTATCTGCTGGTTCCATTATAAACACGTCCACAGAGACAAAGAAGTCAAGCTCCATTGGAGTCCATATGTTCCACTGAAATTTGCCACCGGCCTCTTTGCAGCTCAGTATCAGAAAGAAAGTACCTGTACCCATTGTGTACCCATCCTGGCTAGGAAAGGGAACAGGTGGGGCAGGTGATAAACCTTGGCATCACCCTCTATTTTAGGGCCACAAAACTTCTAGCAATAGGGCCGATACTGGTTTTTGGCAAGAAAGAGGAACATAGCATTTTCATGGATCGCAATTTCCACTGTTCCTCTATCATGTGCTGACAGCTACACCATCCTATCCCACCACTCCTCAGCTGGTCCCACGACCTAGGCTCCAGTCCATGGCCCCCTTCCCTTCAATAGTCAGCATTGTTCAGGGCATCTCTTCCTTTTGTTTTTCCATCCATTTGTACCTCGGCTCATTTGTTTTCCATTCTTGGGAGCAATTCATCTGCTCTCGGGCCCCACAGTGTCTTTCTCCCCTTGATTCCTAGACAAGATGCTTGGACAGGTCCATTGTCTTAACAGTGGCCAACTCACAGTATTTAGTAAAAGTTGTGTTTTACAAAGAAAAACCAATGGGGATTCCAGTTTCTATCCATGGTAACTTCTGGGAAGTTTGGGAGTGGTGCTGCTGCTGTGTGGCTTGGCCTTTGTCCTCTTCATTGGGGCTTTGGCATAAGCCAAGTTCCACAGGGAGATGTGGGGAAAATTCCTGTGATGCCAAGACAATGGGCAGAGCTCTTCCTGTTTTTCTCTGCCATCCTGGGGAATTGTGAAGGAATTATAAAATTATACTCTAGTGTGATAGAATGTAGGAAAAAGAGTTTGTGGTCTTCTTTCCACTGCCCTGTGGACAGACAGCCCTTTATGGCTTTCAAGAAAAGTGGATCAGAGGGGAAAAAAAAAGAGTCAGTGTGGCTCAGGGCAGTTTGGGCCCAGGCAGGCTTGGATGGGGGAGGGACAGGGCTGGCAGAAAGAGGCTTGCCAAGAAAAGGCCCCAACTGTGCAGCATTTTATCAATGCACTCACAGGTTTTGCCCTGGGTGCATCAGAGAAGTCTCCGTTGCTGGGATCATTATGGGTGCAATCATCTCAGTTATTAATATGATGCCTACTGTGGGCATGGAGGCTGTATCCAGCCCCATCCACGGGCTCCTTTGCTTTGAGTTTTCATTTTGCCACAGACCACAGGAGGCCCCTCAGTTATCCACAGAATTGTAAAAGTAACTAATAGCATCTCTTGTCTCCAACAGAACACTGCACAGAATTACTGATAGAAGAAATGCTTCTGAAGAAATGGTTGTAAGAGTCTTGAGGGTTGGTTCTTTGGGAATAAAAGAAAATAAACCCGGAAAATAAAGGAAAGATATAGTTCAAAGGGCAATTATTCTTTTTCCAAGCCTTAATTTCCCAAGCAAAGTGTGTTACAGGCAAGGACAGCATTTCCAAGCAAACTTTTTAGGCAACATCAAAAGAACCAGACTCTCCACCCTCTACACAAGACTTGGGGTTCATCATGTGTATGTATCATGGGCATGCACACACACACACACACACACACACACACACACACCTCTGCTGTAGCTCAGTATCTATGCAACAGTCAGGACATGTCACTAGCCCTACTAATCTGTAGGGAGGCTGTCTCATTGAGCCAGACTGCACAAAAGATACCTCTTCAACATGGCGGAGACTCAGCACTCTTGGCAGAAACACTTGGCACTGGCAGGAAATCTCAGCAGGGCGGCTTGTTTCCGCTCATCAAACACCAGTAGCTTTCACCGAGAGCAGCAGAAAATGGGAGAAATGTGTCTGATCATATCCGGGCTGTGTGTCAGCACTTTTCTGAGGCAGAGTTAGTTGGATTCTAGCTTTGAAGAAAAGGTTGTTATACTCTTCTTCTGCCCCACAGTATCAGCCAAGAAAACAGTTGGCAGGAACTTACCTGAAACTCAGCTGCTCTCCCAATACCTCCACAGCAACCTTGAGATGGTCAGTTATTGAGAAACAAAAGTTAATGACAGAGCTCACCGTCTCCCTACTAATCATGGAGCACCCAATTACTGAGGAGAAATGAATGCCTGGGAACAACACTTGAGCCTTTCTTGTACTTTCTCTATAACCATCTCCACTGCAATAGCTGCCTGTCTGTCTCACTCTTATTGGCCCCACCAGAAGCTGGGCAAGGAAGGGAAGCCAGATGTATACCCTGTGCAACAATATGGTTTGCACCTGCTCAGCAGCTCTCCAAAACTAACTAACTAACTAACTAACTAAATAACTAACTAACTAAATAAATAAATAATAAAACAACCTAGTGAATGAGGAGTCTGTGAATTAATTACCAGTGATCATGCATTTGAGGATGCCATCTTGCAACTAGTATTTGTTCTTATAACCAAGAACCCATGACTATCCCCTCACAAAAAATACTCATGACTCCTTTCCTTTCACCACAATTTTCTGCTCAGTCTAGAGGAGGGAGTGACTATTTAGAAGACAGGATTTGTGTGTTCCACACTTGGATTCACTCCTAGAGGCCTACCTCACACATCCAGTAGTATAAGAGGACTTCTTTGAAGAGTATACTGCCTTGGAAAGTCAGAACTCTTTTTTCTTTTAATTCGTTACCTCTACTTGTTTGTTTGTTTAAGTAGACTCCACACCCAATGTGGGCTTGAACTCACAACCCTGAGATCAAGAGTTGCATGCTTTGCTGACTGATCTAGCCAGGCACCCCAGAAAGTCAGAACTCTTAAGAAAAGTAAATTTAAATAGACTCCCTATAAGGGTAATCTCTGAAATATACACTTATTCATCTTGAAGTTACGAAGAGTCAAGACAAGAGATTCAAGATGGTGGTAGAGACAATGCCTACTCCATTTTATGGCCTATTATTTACTTGCTTTATGCTTTTTACTTTTCTTTTAATTTTTCTTTATTTTAGAGAGAGAAAGTGAGTGGAGGAGAAGCAGAGGGAGAAAGAGAGAGAATATCAAGCAGGCTTCACCCTCAGTGGGGAGCTGGATGCAAGTCTCAGATCCCATGACTCTGGGATCGTGACCTGAGCTGAAATCAAGAGTCAGATGCCCAACCAACTGAGCCACCCAGGCACCTCATACTTTTTACTTTTTTTTTTATTGAGGTAGAATATACCCATTAAAGTACACAAATCTTAGAGAGACAGTTTGGCGAATTTTTACAGATGTGTACAGACATGTACCCTCACCCCACAACACACACATGCCCACGTCAACTATAGAACATTTCCAGGAGGTTCCCTCACGCCCCTTCCAGGTTAACATCAAGCTCCAGAATGAACTGCTCTTCTGACTTCTGCCCCCATAGATAGTTCCACATAAGTGGAATCAGTACACACTCTTTTGCATCTGGCTTCTTTTTACCCAACATTTTGCCTGTGACACTGGTTCATACAGTTGGATAGAGGGGTAGTTCGGATTTTTTCATTATTGAGTTGTAACTCCTTGTATAAAGATTCTTACTCTGCTTTAATCTCTTCTGGCATGAGTGAGAGAGGGCTACGTGGGCTTGGACCTTCTTCTGGGCAAACTGGAGATGGAGGTGAGAATCCAGGGATGGGGAACAGGAAATGAAAGGCGGACTACAGAGTCCTCAGGAAGGAAGGAGGGGAGCCAGCTCTGCTGTCTTGGGCCATTTGTTGTGGGCACTCCTGCTGAGCAGGGAGGGAAAGTTTCAGGTCAGCCTCTCTCCCAGCCCCCAGCAACTGCTGACTGCTCTTAAGTCATCAGCCCCCTCCCCAAAAGCCAGCTCCCCAAGGATGGAAGGGAACCCAGAACCCCAGAGGCTGCTCCACAAACCAATGTGAGAGACCTTTTCTTTTATTTCCCTCTGGCTCACTAGCCAAACCAGTCGAGCATGACAACAGTCTGCCCATTAATGCCGAGTGCCAGCCCGAAGCATCTGTTTCTATTTCTCTTCTGTTTCCCGTGGGTGGTGGGTGGGAGCTCACTCGGCTCCTCTCCACTTTTCCCTCCTAATCACAGTCATTTGTTTTAACAGGACTGTGAGCCACTGTGGCTACAAAGCCCAGGCCGTGCCCACACAAAGCCAGGGAGCACCAGCCTTTCCCACATCCCCAGGTCAGCCTAAAATGAAATTAAAACAGCCCGCTCTACCATTATCCTCTTTCCTACTTGTTTTGCAGGTCCTCTGGCTACTTTTAGAATTTCCTCACTGCCTGATGTGGCCTCTCAATACCTGACTATCCCTACTCTGGTTTCCAAAGACAAATGCCAGGACCTAGTTTACATACACCCAGGGCCTTAAAGGTTTGAAGACCAAAGAACCATCCTTTGCAAGGAGCCTGGCACAGCTGCTTTGGAGAGGAGAATACACTTACTCTGGATGTGGGCTTTCTGAGGGAGTCTTGATCCAAACCAGAAGGGAGCTTCTGAAAACAAATGTGAGAGGGGCTGACTGCCGAGGCGATACAGCCACGCTTGGCCATCTACTTTACCTGACTTTTCCATCCCAAACCTAAGGGCCCTGGATGGACACCCTCCACCTAAGCCCCCACCCAACACCAAGGAATCAGCATGGTCCCCTTGTCATTGCCCCACACCAGTCTGGCCCTTGGCCCAGCCTCTAAGCCTCTCTCCTTTATTCTTCCACCCATGAGCATCCCCCTTACACATACACTTTGCCCACAGGGCCAAAGCTTTACCCATGACCTCAACCTCTCCATGCATTCAGAAGTGGAGCTGTTACTGATATGACCCATATATGCAAGCTCACTATCCCATGTGGCCTTCGGCGCAGTCCCTTGCTGAACCTCAGGTTTTACATCTACAAAATGGGGTTATCAATACCTTCCTGGCATACTTCATAGAACTGTTTCTCACTTAAAAGTGAGGCATGCTTATAAATGACTCAAACAATACTAGCCTTGAGGAGTTTAAGTGTATGTGAAGGATGTGGGGGGGTGGGAATCTGTACCAGTCTCAATTTCTGCTTTTTTCTATACTGGGTCCAGGAAACTTCTGTCTGCCTAATTCTCTTCTTCGTTGGAGGTCTGGGCCCACAGGACACTCCTGACTATCTAGGAATAACATTCAAGTTCCCAGGCATTTACTGAGTGTCAGACATTGTGCCAAAGAGTCATGTCTTTATCTCATTTAATCCTCATAAAAATTATTTGAGGCAAGTATTATTAAGTCCATTGTATCTAGGAGGAAACTGAGGCTCAGAGAGGTTAAGTAACTTGCCCAGCATCACACAGGTAGGAAACAGAGGAGCAAAGATTTAAATTTAGCGTGACTTCTTTCAATCACCAAGTTATACTGCTGTTATGGGCTGAATTGTGTTCCCCCCAACCCCATACCCCACCATTCTTTTAGGTTGAACCCCTAGCTCCTAGTACCTCAGAATTTAACTGTAGTTGGAGATAGAGCTTTAAAGAGGGAATTAAGTTGGGGTACCTGGCTGGCTCAGTCAGTGGAGCATGAGATTCTTTTTTTTTTTTTTTTAATGTTTTTTATTTATTCCTTAGAGAGAGAGAGAGAGAGAGAGACAGTGTGGGCAGGGGAAGGTCAGAGAGAGACGGAGACACAGAATCCGAAACAGGCTCCAGGCTCTGAGCTAGTTGTCAGCATAGAGCCTGACATGAGCCTCGAACCCATGAACTATGAGATCATGACATGAGCCGAAGTCAGACACTTAACTGACTGAGTCACCCCGGCGCCCCGGATCATGAGATTCTTAACTTTGGGTTGTGAGTTTGAGCCCCACACTGGGTGTAGAGATTGCTTAAAAATAAAATCTTTTTTTAAAAAAGAGGGAATTAAGTTAAAATAAGATCATTAGGGTAGGCCCTAATCCAATCTGACTAGTGTCTTTATAAGAAGTGGGAGAGATGCCCACTGGGATGTGCTCACACAGAAAAAGACCATACAAAAACACAAGAAGAAGACAGCTATCTGCAAGCCAGAGAGAGAGACTTCAGAAGAAACCCAGAGACACCTTGATCTTGGACTTATAGTCTCTAAAACTGTGAAAAAATAAATGTTTGTTGTTTAAGTCATTCAGACTGTGGTATTTTGTTATGACAGCTTTAACAAACTAATACAACTGCCTCCCCCCTTCTTTTGGTAATGACCCAAACTTTGGTCACTGTTCCAGCTGTCCCCACAGACTGACCAGCACCAAGCAGAGGAATGGAAAAGCCTGGGGAAAGACAGGAGGAATGGAGAAAGGGAGCCGACACTGCGATCCGGCCATGGGCCCACTCCTTCTGTCCTGTGCCATTTTCTACCAGGTGTCCCTGGGGCATGCTATTCCCTCTTCACATCCTTGCTCAGGAGTGGGGTCTCCTCTGAGGTCCCTGACTTCACCTGATTGAAGAAGACTCCCCATCTCCTTCTAGCTGACATGACCACAGATGCATATGGTCATTTTGGAACAAGTGGTGTGTGGGATCTGCATGAAGAGAAAACAATTCTCAATGCAGGGCAGAGTGTGTGAGGTCCTGGAATGGAATGTGAAGGAGAGAGACTATTGTGGCAGGGTTGTTGCAGGTGCTGGGGGAAGCCTCTGGAAGGAGAGACAAGAGAAATTACTGTGGGCCCGTGTGGGTGGTGACAAATAGGACAGACTTCAGAGCTGCCCAGGTGGCCCCCTTTTCTGCCTCATCAGCCACCCTGACTTTCTCCCTTCCCTTCCCCATATACAGGCATTAGCCTGAAGCCCTGGAAATCAGTGACATTTAACTCAACCCAGCCAGGTCAAGAACCAGCACTGGATCCTTCTTAGTGTCAACAGCAATTTCAAGACTGTGCTCTCCTTTCACTCCTAAGATCCTGTCTGGGTCCCTGTCTAAGTTTTCTATTGTTGCTACAACAAATTACCACATGGTAAAAAAAAAAAAAAATTTAATGTTTATTCATTTTTGAAACAGAGAGAAAGACAGACACCAAGAGACAGAGAGAGACTATGTGGGGGTAGGGGCAGAGAGAGAAAGAGGCACAGAATCCAAAGCAGTCTCCAGGCTCTGAGCTGTCAGCACAGAGCCCGATACGGGGCTTGACTAAGCCCCCCACGTATTCCTCAAATTACCACACATTTTGTAGATAAAACCCATGCACATTTATTATCTTCCTGTTCTGTAGGTCAGAAGTATGACACAAGTCTCGTGGCTTAAAACCAAAGTCAGGGCAGGGCTGTGTTCCCTTCTGGAGACCAAAGGCGAGATCTGGTTTCTTGACTTTCTCAGCTGCCTGCATTCTTTGGTTCATGGCCCCTTCCTCCATCCTCAAAGCCATCAATGACCAGTCTTTCTCATGTTTCATCACTCTGACTCTGACCTTCCTGCTTCTTTCTTTCACTTGCAAGGACCCTTGTGATTATATCAGGCTCCCCCAGATAATCCAGGATTATCTCTCTATCTTAATGTCAGCTGATTAGCAACTCCAATTTCCCCTGGCCATATAACATGATATTTTCCTGGATCCTAGGGATTAGGACCTGTACCTCATTGGGAGGCCATTATTCAGTCTACCACACCCCTGGATTTCCTCACTTCCCAGGGAGAAGAAGATACTCTATAAAATTTATTTTGCCTCCTTCCCTCATCTTTCTTTTCCATCTCCCACCTCACTTTCTTTTCACAATAATCCCTATAGTTCAGCCCACTCAGTGTGGAAACACATCTGCAGACTCTGAGGTGTCCTCTCTGGACCCACTGGGCACTTGTCTCCAGGATGCCTGTTCATGTAGCACGTGTTGTTGAGACCCAGGACTAGCTGTAGGAACAGATGGTCACTACCGATGACTGAGATCAAGCTGTTTCCCCTGGGCTTCCCAGTCCTTACACCTCAGGGGGAGGATGTCACACTGGGTTAAGGATCCCATTTCTCAACCCTTGTGGTCATGATGGTCTCATCATCCAAAAAGCAATTGAGTCCTGAGAGATTGAAACTCACCAAAACATTCAGTTGCTAATCCAAGATACAGGGCAGACTGACCACACATCAGAACTCCTATTTCCCAGTGTGGAGCCAGAAGGCTGCTTGGTGAGCACAGAACCATAGGAAAAAGCACTTTAGTTATTTGGAGGGGATATTTCCATCAAATCATGGAAGCTTGATGACTCACTTTTTCCCAGCATCCAAATACTCTTGCTAAGTGGCCTGAGAGGTTCTTACTGGACATTTTAAATAAATGCTTCATACACGTCTCTCCCACCCCATGGCAGCTACATGCCCCCAGATTTGTGATTTCTTCCTTCCTTTCTGTTGATATGCCTCAGAGCAGATCCCCAAAGGCCATGTCCTTTTATGCAACGCACATGTTGAAGCTTTATCCATCCACAAGTGTCTGGGGGAGCCACCAGCATTTTCTGCAGATAGAGGGATGGGTGGGAGAATGTGGGTGGAGGTCCACCTGTCCTGAGGTGAAAACTTTTCTTGTGTGCTGCGAGACTAAACTACAAAATGAGAACATTGGAAGAAGGAAGGGGGACCTCAAATTTCATCTAATCCAACTCCATCATTTTACAAATGAGGAAAGTGTAAAAACAGTTTGGAAAGTTTAAGTCTGTGTATAATTACTAGTGGTGTTGTCATCTTTATCATCATCATTACCACCATGATTTGGGAGCCTGGATTCCACCGTCCACTGGTGAGTCACTTTGTTGAGGGTCTTTTCTAGGAAACTGCGTTTTCTCACCTCCCCTTCTGTAAATTTCTCTGGCTGTTAGGCTGAGAAGGGGGACAGCCTCAAGTTCAGGGGCACCTTTGAGATGCAGAGAGCTTACTCTTGGGCAACCATGTGTGTGCACTGGCCTCCAACTCCCCCAACTGTGAGAGACTCGTAAGGGGAGGCTAAGTACTCAAAAAGTCTCTCTGAACACTTCTGAAGCTACAGATCAATGTGGGAAAGGCAGCAGGAGTGGGCAACTGCCAGGCAGCTTTAACTCATCACTGACACGGATGGAGTGCTTACTGCATTCCAGATGCTGGTGCCTTACAAGCACTATTTCATTTGGTCATCACACCAACCCTTCACAATCACTCCTGTTTTACAGATGAGGAGTCTGAGGTACACCAAGGATAAGAAACTCGCCAAAGTCAAAAGGCTGATAAAGGGGCAGATAATCCTCATCTGCATTTCTGAATGAACACAGAACATTCTGGGACCTCATTTTCCCACCCTTTCTTCTCTTTCTCTCTCGCCCCTCACCTTCCCTTCCCTACAAAGCTGCCAGGGGGCGGTGACTCACATCCATTACTTTGCCCAATCCCCTCCCACACCCCGCCCCCAGCCTGGCATGCTATTTCTGGAGGGAAGAATCCTGGATGATTGCAGGAGCGGCTGTTTTCAGTTGTGAACTCTAAAGCAGCCAAAGCCAGCACCCCTCACAGGCCCCTGCCCCCTTGGAGACTTCCTAACTGATGATGAAGATGGTGTTGGTAGTGATGACAGCCAGAGGGGAACAGGAGGCTGAAACGTTAGGGACAGGGCAGGACAAACTGAGTAAGGCTATAATTTGCTAAACCCTGAACCAAGATCTTTGCCAGCCACAAAATTGCTATGCTCATGCCCAGACTTCCATTCCAACTCCACTGGTGTTGAGCAGCTACCCTGGGGCCTGCCCAAGACTCTGTATATGGAGCCATAAGAGGACTCGGACTCCCCCTGCTCCCATGGAGCTCTTGATGCCTGCAGTGTGGACGCAGGCTCCTCTCCAGGCTCCAGGGTGCCTGGAGTTGGAAGCAGAGACAAGCTTTCTGCTGTCCCCACCCCTTGGACTGGTTTCCAGCTTGAGACACTTGTCAAAGCCCCTCGGAATTGCCCGGGTAGGCACAATATAAACATTCATGTAGTTACAGGATAATAATTATACCTTCCGTATGTACATAACACCTTTCTTCCCCAGAGCAGCCGGCTTCTCACATTATCTCATTAATCCCCCAGTCCCTGGGAGGCAGGGAGGGCCTGGTGCGATTACCCAAATTTCACTGAAGGAGAAGGGAGAGAGAGGGAAGGAAGGAGGGAGGGAAAAGGTGCTTGCCCTGGGTCACACACTTCCTCACATGGAGTAAGTATTGTCTGTTTCTGGGCCTTGGCCAGAAATCAGAAAAATAGTAATGGTTGCCCTAAATCAAAGATTTTGGTGAGACTATCCCAGACAGCCATGGGCATGGTTGCCCTCAGTTCTGCAATAGCCTTGTGAGGTTGCGATCATTATGGTTCCCATTTTACCAATAGAGAGACTGAGCTCAGAGAGGTGCAGCTCCTTGCCAATGGATCAGAGGCAGTATGGTTCCACATACTTTTCTTTGGTTCCACATACTTTTCTTTGCCTTCCAGTAGACACCTGACGGCCAGCTCCAAATCACGTCTCCTTCCCAGAGCAATAATTGGTAAACAAAGGCAGAGCATGTTAAGCAGGGGAGGACCCTTGGCCCCCAGGAGTTCGGAGCTGTAACAGGGCAGGCAGGAGGCTGCAAAAGCAGCTCATTATGTAGCCTTATGAAATCAATAGAAAAGGCCTAATTCACTGAGAGCTTCATCCCACCCCCATCCCTCCCATCCTTTTGGCTCATCCTTTTGACACGGGGACAATTACTGCTATTCATACTCACCCTGAGGCCACCTGCCATGGACCCATTCTCATGCACAAGGAGCTAAAGATCAAGCACAAAGCAAGCCAATCTGGGGCTTTCCACCAGATCTGGGAGGGGACCCCCTGTGCATAACCCCCCCCCCCCAGAAGGCTTGCAGACCTAGGAGCCTCTAAAAATTCTGGGGATCCAGCCTGCCTTTGGAGCTCAATGCTGGAAACTTCGCAGGTCTGCTCACTCACACCGAGGCCTCACATCTGTGACCTAGGTTCAGCCTGTAAGAAACTGGCCTTTGGAATTAAGGCTGGGGTGGTGGTCCTGGGTCCCAATACTGGTCCCCTACAGACTGTCCTGGAAGTGGCCCTGGATCTTACATTTTCAGGAATTTTGTGAGTTGGTTGAAGTCACATTGGTGGCTTGAAGTCAGTCATGGTGAAAGTATTTAAACCATTGTTAATGGGCAAATACTGCAAATCAGCTCCACCTTCTCCCCAGCCAGTTGTTAACCATTTACCAGCACACCACTGCCTGAGGGTCAGAAGCCGCAACCTTCCAAGAGCATCTAGGGCTGTCTGGAAATACTAAAGCCAAAATCTCATGGAGGCCAAGTAGCACAGTGATTGACATTCTTCTTACATCACGGACTTGCTATATTTCTCTGCATATCTTCCTACCTTGGAGAAATATTGTCTTCTAAGCTTTTTTTTTTTTTTTTTTTTATTTATTTCTAGGAGAGAGAGAGAGAGACAGCATGAGCAGGGGAGGGTCAGAGAGAGAGGGAGTCACAGACTGAAGCAGGCTCCAGGCTCTGAGCTGGCAGTCAGCACAGAGCCCGACGCGGGCTCGAACCCACAAACCGCGAGATCATGACCTAAGCGAAAGTCAGACGCTTAACCGACTAAGCCACCCAGGCGCCCCTTGTCTTCTAAGCTTCCGATGGAAAAGAGGTGTTGTTTGAAACCGAAGAATGAATTCTTAGTGTGAAGAGAGTGTCCATTCGTGGCTGTCAGGTCTTTCCACTGTCATCCTAGCCTAGATGTTGAGCATGCCTTCTGCACAATTCTTGCAAAAGTTTGGTGAATTAGATTGAATTGAGTTTTTTGGTTTTGTTGTTGTCGTTGTTTTTAAGTTTCGGATTGCTCTAGTTGGACCAACCTATAAGTGTCAGAGGCAAAGTTTTACAAAAAAAACATGGTCTGGCTGGCTGTAATTCAGTCGCTGCCTTTGAATTTGGGATGATGACCAGGCCTTTCCAGGCCCAGCTCTGAGCGCGCAGCCTGTAGCTAAGGCTTCATATGGAACTTCTCAGGTGTGTCTCAGGGTGACATTAAATGGCCCCACTGATTTTATGAAAACAATCACAGTCTTTTTGGAGAGAACAGGAAGGTTATTTTGGAGGTAATTTTCATAGTGAAATGCCCAGCAAGACTGAGAACATGAAGAGAACAGTGGCCTCCATGGGGCTGTTGCTTTCTGCTTGAGCATAAAGTAATTACGAATGTGAATAAATGACAAGCTACTGCTAAAACTTCCAGACTCCATCAAGCAAATGTTCAGTTGAAGTGTTACAATTGTTATTTCCATGGGAGGTATTTATTTCACCCCTTGTATTTCCAACTCTGAGCCCCTACTCCTATCCCATCGACTGCTCACTTCCCCAAAGGTCCCTGCAGCCCCCGGACCCTGTGGCTGGAGGATGGGAGCACCAGGCTTTCTCAAGGACTCCAGACTTCTGCAAAGTCTCCCTGCTCAAACTTCCTTGAGCCTCATCTCTTGGCTGCACATGTGAACATCCTGTATCTTCAACTGGGAAAGAGGAGGCTTCAATGGCATTCATTCACACACAAATATTTATTAATCCCCTATTGATCAGCCTCCAGGCATTGTTCCAGACACTGGGGATGCAGCAAACAGCAAGATGGATCTGTCCCTGCCCAGGAAGACAGAAGAGTAAACAGAAAATTGGGGGCACATTCAGGAGGGCCCCCTACCCCAGTCTTGGTACATTACAAAAAGCAACGGTTCAGGGCTTACCTGAAGAGTAAGCAGGAAATACCTAGATCAGGGGTTGGAAAAATTTTTCTGTAAATGTCCCTACAGCCTTATGACAGTAAGACAGCCAGAGAGTAAATATTTTAGGTTTTGTGGGCTCTACGGTATCTGTCATAACTCTCAGCTCTGTGCCATAGCACAAAAGCAGCTGCAGACAAAATGGAAATGAACACACCTGGCTGTGTTCCAAGAAAACTTTATTTATGGATGCCAAAATTTAAATTTCACATGATATTCAGGGCCACAAAATAATATTCTTGTTTTGATTTTTTTTTTTTTTTTTTGGTCTACCATTTAAAAATGGAAAAATCTTCTTAGCTCATGGGGTAGACTTAGGTTGTGGTTATTTGTCTGTTACCCCTGATCTAGGTGAAGGGTATTAGTGCAGAGGTGGAGGGTTGGGGTTCAGGGTTTGCCTGTTGAGGGATGGCCTATGAATGGCAGAGAAGGAGGTGAGCTAGAAGGGACTCTATAAGCCCTGGAGAAGAATTTGGATTTTATCTATATAGCTCAGTGATAGATTTTCAGTGAAATAGTCATTTGTTAAACATTTATTGAGTGCCTACTAAATGCTAGGCACTATCTGGAGGGCTACTTTAGAATGAGGAGCTAGGAAAGGTTTTCTAGGAGTTGGCATTTGAGCTGCGACCTGAACTACAAGACTGGTTTATGGGGTGATATAACCCTTAATTCTTACAATTAACTGCAAGGAAGGAGTAACCGATGCTCATTTTACAAGTGAGAAAATGGAGACTCACCAAGGCTAAGTAGGTTGCCCAAGGTCACAGAGCTAATAGGTGGCAGGAGCCAAGATTTCTACTGTTCTGGGTTCAAACCCTGTCTCTGGCATTAATTACATAATGTTGGCTAGTGACTATCTCAGAGTCTCCATACACTATAAGTTCCTTCCTTTTTCCATCAAGAAGCATGTATAATGAAGTTTGTGCATTCAAAAATATATACTGAGGGGTGCCTAGGTGGCTTAGTCAGCTGAGTGTCCTACTCTTGATTTCAACTCAGGTCATGATCCCAGGGTGGTGGGATTGAGTCCCATATTGGGCTCTAGACTGAGCATGGAGCCTTGAGATTCTCTCTCTCCCTCTGCCCTTCTGCCCCTCTTGTACTCACTCTCTCTCAAATGAAAAATAAATAAGTAGGGGAGCCTGGGTGGCTCAGTTGGTTAAGTGTCCGGCTCTTGGTTTTGGCTCAGGTCATGACCTCACGGTTCATGAATTCGAGCCCACTAGTGCAGAGCCTGCTTGGGATTCTGTCTCTCACCCTCTCTGTCTGACCCTCCCCTGCTCATGCTCTCTCTCAAAATAAATAAATAAACTATAAATAAAATAAAAAATATGTATTGAGGGACTTCTACATTCCAGAACTATTCTGTGTTTAGGACAATGAACAACAAAAAAAATGATCCCTACACCCTCAGAAGGTAGGGAGAAAGAGCTGGAATTTTTAGATAGTGTGGTCAGGATAAACATCACTGAGGAAGTGCCATTTGAGCAGACTCAAAAGAGATGAGGGAGTTGGGGGTGCCTTGGTGGCTCAGTTAAGTGCCTGACTTCAGCTCAGGTCATGATCTCTCAGTATGAGGGTTCGAGCCCCATGTGCGGCTCTGTGTTGACAGCTCAGAGCCTGGAGTCTGCTTTGGATTCTGTGTCTCCCTCCCTCTGCCCCTCCCCCTTCTCATGCTCTGTCTCTCTCTCTCAAAAATAAATAAACATTAAAAATTTTTATAAAAGAGAGAGAGAGAGAGATGAAGGAGTTAGTTATGTATTTTGGGGAAAAGTTCCAGGTAAAGGGAACAGCCAGTGCAAAGGCCCTGAGCCTAGAAGCATATTGGAATGTTCAAGGAACAGCTAGGCAGTCAGTATGGCTAGAACAAAATAAGAGATATGGAAAGTGGTAGAAGATGACATCTGAGAGGTGATGTGAACATGGTGGGGAGGGGGTCAAGAAAGCTCATTTTGGTTTTACTCTGAAGTTCACTATCTTGAGCCTCAAGATCTGGATTCCATTTAGGGTCCCTCAAAGCACTGCAATCTGTGGTTCTATGAGAGAGAGCACAGTCTGTACCTACTGCCATCCACTGTGACTATCAGCCAGGTTTGCCTCAGCAATAAGCAGTCACCCCAGGAGAGAGATTGGCATTGGGAAAAGACTGGGAGAGACTCTACATCAGATCTCTTAGTGGAGAATATTAACTAATGGCACAGTTATCTGCAGCATGAGGTGACCAAAGTTACACAAAGTTCCCTCACTCTGAAAACTCCCTAGCTCTTAGAAACTGGGAACATGACAAGGACATACAGGGTCCAGGAATCATGAAGAAAGTTTCAAAGGTTTTTTTCCAAATTCTTGGTATTCTGCAAGACTTTCCTGGTTCTAACCCAACCCCAGGATGATAAGAATACAGAGAGGCAGGCTAGGGTCCAGGCTACTCTAGAAAGACCCTAAAGAAACCCTCCCACCTCTGGTTCTTGGTTGAGAAGCTTTGGGGAAGGGGTGGGGAGGTGCTTCCAAACCCCTCAGGCTGGGTATGATACTCATTCCCTACTTTTATTATGAATCCAGTTGACTCTATGCCCAAGCCTTCTGGGTTTTTCCTTTGGGGAATTTGTTTTTATTTTCTTCTACATCTGTTTCTGAATTTAGTTCCTTTGCCCTAAATAGATCAGTAATGGCCTCAAATTAGGTCTAGGGCTGAGACCACTGGGATTTCTAATGGTCTCCCTCAGGCTCCTTCTGTTTCCTGTTGTCCTGAGAGAAGTAACAGAGAGCCCAAGAGCACGTGCCAGTGTAAGATGAAGTGTCCCTCATGGACCTCGTCTTGAGACAAATATAGTGACAGATCTTCTTGACTGTATAACAGAAACAGACTTTTATATGAACCCTAGGGAATTTCTTCTGTCCTTAAGGAATCTGAAAATTGAAACTTGCCAGGTCCCACTTCTGCCAAGAAATCTACTTTCTAGTCAAGGAAAATTCTTGGAGCCAAAAGCATGCTCCACCACCCCGCCCCAACATGCACTACAGGGTACCTGTAAATAAACCCATTGTCTTGTCTGAGCTCAATGTGAATTCCTCAGCAGTTAAAAATGTTGGTTTGTTTTTTCCTGCTCTTTACAGGCTGGTATAATTTCATTAGATACATTTCCTTCATTCCTCCCTTGTTACCCCCAACCAAGAATCCCTTTACCTTTTGACATCCTTCTTTTTTACATCTCTGAGATCCTTGCAGGGCATTGTCCTAAGTTCCCCTACAGAGAACTGTCAAATAACCAAGTAGCTGGTCCACTTACTGTTCCATTTACCCCTTAACACTCGGAATGCACTCATTTAACTGAGGTTTTCAGAAGACACAAACTAAAAGGGTGTGGAGATGTACAAAGAGACAAAGATAGCTTTTTTTTCTTTAAAATTTTTGTTTTTAATGGCATAAATCATTTCTTTCAACATTCAGAATGCAAAGAAATTGAGTCTTGGAGAGAAACATGACTATTCCCAAACCAG
Organism: Proteles cristata cristata; assembly: GCA_017311185.1. Classification (NCBI taxonomy): domain Eukaryota; kingdom Metazoa; phylum Chordata; class Mammalia; order Carnivora; family Hyaenidae; genus Proteles; species Proteles cristata. Next base: position 545,533 of record JAESUZ010004661.1, read on the forward strand.
CAGGGAGAGATTATGGCCCTTTACCTCCTTTGTCTTCCATCTGGGGCTCTACTAGCCCATCTTCCCTTAGTCTTTCAATAGAAAAGGCTCTTGTTGCAAAGAGAAGAGCAGCAGACTGAGAAGCAGATTTTTCAATCCTTCAAGGGAAACTCTGGTCTAAATAAAAGCAAGCTGAAGCTTTATTACCTGAACCACGAGGCCTCAACAGCCTAAAAGATCTCCAGACCTGGGGCACCTGGGTGGCTCAGTTGGTTAAGCACCCAACTTTTGATTTCAGCTCAGATCACAATCTCACAGCCATCAGTTCAAGCGCAGAGTAGGGTTCCATTCTGAAACTGCAGAGCCTCTTAGGATTCTCTCTCTCCCTCTCTCTCTGTGTCTCTCTGCCTCTCCCCAGTGCCTGATCCCTTACCCCACCCTCTCTCTCAAAATAAATAAATAAACTTAAAAAAAAAAAGTATCTCAAGACCCACAAGAAGTAGAGGTATAGCTGCCTGCCCTAGGGACAACGGTTGGCATTGCCTGGTATAAAGGGGCCAGGCAATCTAGTGGTTAAGGGCGAGGGTGCAGGTTTATAAAGTATGTGCCTGATAAGTGAAGCCTACCTGAACCTCTTTCTACCAGTGTTAGTTTGGGTAGGTTACTTAACATCTCTGTGCCTCAGGCTCTTTGCCTATTAAATGGAGATAAAGTAGCTACCTTTTAGGGTTGTTACAAGTATTAAATTAGGTAATATATGTAAAGCTATTAAAAACAGTGCCTGGTGTGCATCATAAGCATTATATAAGCATTAGCTATTTTTTAAATTATCATTGCAGTAATATAGGATCATAGATAAAAAGCACATGTCTCTCCAATGAGCTCTACAAACCAAGATTTGGGCAAATCCTTCATTTCTTCAGATATTATATGCACAGTGCTAAGCCTTTATAGACCAGCTGGTGTCAGGATGCTCATACCCCAAACTGTCCCTGCAAGTCTGTCCTCTTGCTTCCTGGCACTGAGCTGGCAGCAAGTCCTAGCCTCAGGTCAAGGTCAGAGAGGAAAAAGATGGAAAGCCAGCTGCTTCATGTCCTCTAGTCTGGGAGGTGTGGCAGCAGGGAGCAGCAACAGCTGGGGCTTTGTCAGGAGGAGTGAAGTCCAAGAAATGACCGACCAAGCATGAGACAGAGTCTTGCTCTCCTCCTGCCAAGAGAACCCCCAGCACACATGCTCACAACACCCCAACACACACACACAGCACTGCCAACCCTATACAGCTCCCCGACAGACGCACACCATCCCCAATACATATAACTCCACAATACCTCCAATACTACACAACACCACACCACGCACACGCATAACACCCTCAATACTACATAATATATCAACACACATAACATCCCCACACTATACAATACTCAACGCACACCATACCCCCAACGAAGGTGCCATCCCAACATACCCCTAACCTTAGGTAATACCTCAACACAAGCACAATGCTTCAACACTACACAATACCCCAACAGACAGAGTCACTGACAAAGCTGTCTTGTTCTCTTTGTCATTTTCTCTAGGACAGACCTGAACAGGGAAACACGCTTATTTTTTCCAGATTTGATGTGATTTCATCTGATTTTAGAGACAGAAGGAGAGAGCACAAGCAGGGGAGGAGGGCAGAGGAAGAGAGAGAATCTTAATCAGGTTCCATGCTCAGTGTGGAGCCCAACATGGGACTTGATCCCAGGACTCTGGGATCATGACCTGAACCAAATCAAGAGTCAGACATTCAACCAATTGGGCCACCCAGGAACCGCTAAAGATTTTATTTTTAAGCAATCTCTGCACCCACCATGGGGCTTGAATTCATAATCCCTGAGATCAAGAGTAGCCTACTCTACCAACTGAGCCAGCCAGGCACCCCCAGGGAAGCACTCTTACCTCTTGTCTGTGATGTAGCACTAAAGCAAGAAGTGAAGGAAGGTGGCAGGATGGTACACAGACATTAGAGTTAGAGAAACCATGTGAATCTGGGCTCATCTGTGTACTAGCTGTGCAACTTTGCCAGGGAGTTCATCTCCCTGCACATCATAATAATTCCTTGTCTGCAAAATCATAATAATGCCTACATTTGAAGAGTGTCATTGGATTAGCTTAGATAATAAATGGAACACATTCAACACAGGGGCCTGGTCTACAGCCCTTCCCCTGAAAATGAAATGGTTATGATTGTTACTATTGCTGAGAAGGGAGAAGGCACAGGGAAAGGAAAGAGATGCAGAGGGTCTCAGGTGAACCATTGAGTGAAGGAAGTCTCCCCACCCCAGAAAGAAACCAGTACCCTTTGTCCTCTCGGAAGGTTTCCACAGCATCCCCAGAAACCCACATCTGTCATGATCCCCACCTTGAGTCCTTAAAGGGGCCAACTATTAGTAAATGTACTAATTAGTGTCATTATTATCAACCCAAACCAATTATTTGACTAGAAGAATCCTTGCTTTGTTGTCCCAGCTGCCTGTCAGCAGGAAACAATGTGGTTGTTCCACATGGTCAGAGAGCACCAGCCCCCATCATGTTCTCACACAAGACCATTCCCCATAACTGAACTCTGGGCAGCACCCCCATTCATTCATGAATGACCAGCCCACGTTGGGACATTCACCCTGGTTCTTGCTCTCAGCTACAGCTATCCCATCTTCCATTCTGAAAATGGTTCTTTCCCTTTTTAGGCTCCCAGACCCCCTTGAGAATCTGGTGAAAGAGACAAACTCTTCCTCCAAATTTTGTTTGGAGTGGCTGAGGCCCCTGAAAACCCCTGTTCTAGGAGATGTGGGACATCAGCCCCTGCTTCCCAGCATGGCTGTTTCCCACAGAGCTGACTGGAGTTTGGCTTCCCTGGGGATCAGAGAGTCCTTCCACCTTGTGGCCTCCTTAGACCAACTTTGTAAAGTGAAAAGGCCCCCAAATGCACTACTTCCTCTGCTTAGAGCTTTTGATTCTGTCAATGAACTCACAGAGGGCCAGGTGGGGCACGCACATCCACACTCTTCCTCCAGCAAGAGGAAGGAGCTGTAGAAGCTCGTGTGTCTGTCAGCACAGTTTTCAGATTTGCTTAACTATCCTCCTATATTTCTGAAGAAGACAGAAAATAAAAAAAGCATGAGCCAGTTTCCCAGTAATCTATTGTCAGAAAGAAGAATGTGGCACTGACCAAGTGCTGGGACTGGGGAGAAGGGAGGCTCTCACCCATGCCTTAACCCAAGTGGAAGCTCAAGGTAATAACATAAACAAGGTGCTCTTTCTGTGCTGCAAGCCATGGCAATCATGTAGCTGAATTCCCTCAACAACCTATGTGGTCGAAACTATTATTATCCTCATTTTATAGATAAGAAAAAAAGAACACTGAGGTAAAATAACTTGCCAAAATCCCAGCATGCAAGAGCTAGCATTTGGCCCCAGGGAGTCTAACTCCTAAGCCCAAACTGCTAACGTCGACTACACTATACCACCTCTGCTATCCTTTGCCTCATTACTGTTATTACAGAAATGGCGAGGGGAAAACAGGGGAAAAAATAAACTTTCCCACAGTGCTTTCCCCTGGCATCCTCTCCATGATGTTACTCTCCCAGCAGATTTTAATCTTGAGAAGTGAAGTAACCACTGACCAGGATAGGTTTCCTGATGCCCTCTGGTCTCTTCCATCCAGAAACAAAAAGCACAAGAGAGGAACAGGTGTTGAGCTCAATATCAAATATCTCACTTCTCTACCAAATTAGGGCATCCAGGCTTTTCAGATGTGGACAAGAGGACCTAATTCCCAAGTTTCTCCACCCACATGGGCTCCTTAGGAAAGTACCTTATCATGGCTGCAGGAAAATATCTTTACTACTTCCATAACAGCCTGTATAATAGTAGCTGGATCAAGATTCTAATCACATATCCTGGTGCCCACCAAAAAGTCACTAGAACATTCTCATCTGAGTTATAGAAATTGAGATACAGCTTTCTGCCCAAGAACTAAAAAAGAAGATACTCTGAACCTAGGCATTATTATAAGTCACCTGCCACTCACAAAGGACCTACTTACAATTCTTGCCCCAAATTCCTGCTATGAGTACATTCCCTAAAGTACAGGCTAGGTACAGAAGACCAATAGCATACTTCACTGTCACAGCTCTGCCAATAATATCATGGTGTGGTAAACAAGACTATAGTTTTTACCAAAATCACATGCTTTTATTTTATTTTTATTTTTTTTAAATATTTTTTATTTATTTCTAGGAGAGAGAGAGAGACAGCATGAGCAGGGGAGGGTCAGAGAGAGAGGGAGTCACAGACTGAAAGAGGCTCCAGGCTCTGAGCTGGCAGGCAGCACAGAGCCCGACGCGGGGCTCGAACCCACGAACCGCGAGATCATGACCTAAGCGAAAGTCGGACGCTTAACCGACTAAGCCACCCAGGCGCCCCAAAAATCACATGCTTTTAGATACCTGACAATGCTAGCAGAGGCTTCTACATACAAAATGCCAGAGCAGCGGCGGTGGGGGCTGGCTCAGTCTGTAGACCATGTGACTCTTGCTCAGGTTATGAGTTCAAGTCCCACGTTAAGTGTAGAGCTTACTTAAAAACAAAACAAAACAAAGCAAAACAAATCAGACAGAGGGCTTCTATAGAAATATTCCAGATTGATGGGATTTTTTTTTCCAGATTGATGTTATAACCGTTTTGACTGGCATTTGAGAATAACATGGAAAACCCATCTTTGTCAACATGCTAGGGACTTGATGTAAAACCCCGGAAGCTACTGAGATACACAACTTGATTTCTTCCCATGCTCCTAACACCCCTTGGATTGACTTTCTCTTGTGAAGAACTTAAAGGAGAGAACAGCATGATCTCATGGTCACGGGATCGAGCCCTACTTTGGGCTCTGTGATGACAGCATAGAGCTTGCTTAGGATTCTCTTTTCCTCTCTCTCTCTGCCACTCCCCCCACTCATGCTCTCTCCTCCCCTCTCAAAAAAAAGAAAAGAAAAGAAAAGAAAAAAGAGGGGCTCCTGGGTGGCTCAGTTGGTTAAGTATCTGACTTCAGCTCAGGTCATGATCTCATGGTTTGTGGGTTTGAGCCCCGTGTCAGGCTCTGTGCTGACAGCCAGCTCAGAGCCTGGAGCCTGTTTCAGATTCTGTGTCTCCCTCTCTCACTGACCTTCCCCTGCTCACACTGTCTCTCTCTCTCTCTCTCTCTCAGAAATAAATAAAACATTAAAAAAAATTTTTTAAAGACAAAAGAAAAAAAAGAGAGAACAGGCTAGAAAATCTGAATGGAACCTAGAGAATAGCCTTTTTTTCTCCAGATTTGGGAACTGACACCCAGAGAAGTTAAATCACATTACTTAGAACATCTAGTGGGAAGGTAGGTCCCTGTGTTTGGAGACAGAAACTTGGGTTGGAGTACTAGTTCTGCCTCTTTGAACTTGGTGCAGTTATGTATAAGCCTCAGTTTTCTCGTCTGTAAAAGGGGGCCATAAGCCCCATCTCACAGAACAGATGCAAAGATCACATGGATACTATAGCCTGTGGAAGCGCTTTATAGCATGTAGCAAGTTGTACAAACAGTGAGTTATGAAAGGCATGCCCCACCACACCACTCTTGTTCCATTCACTATTGAAAAGATCAGAGGAGCCACGGTGGATGATGGGAATGTTTGTGCTGGCTTTACACACGTTGGGCTCTCTTTTAATTAAGATCCTATCTTTTCTTTTCCTCAGGATGGGGGAGAGCCTGGCCTGGCCTTAACAGCCTCCAGACCTGCATATGTCACTGCTGTCAGCAGAGGACAAAACCCAAAGGGAGAAGGGGGAAAAATAAATCTTTTGTTTTTGAAGCTAAATAGCCCAAAATGCAGCTAGAAAAGTTCCATAAAGGTTTGGCTTTCACCAACACAGAGTGGAAACAAAGCTGACCCCTCCCCTGGGCATGCCCTCTGACCCCTCTGCCGGAAGACTTCACTCTCCCAGCCTCTGGGTTTTCCTGGAGGGCTGTTTGCCTTTGAGGGTTGAGGAGGGAGCAGTTTAGCACCAGCCCCAGTTTCCCAGTGGCTGGAAGAGTTTACAGATTAATATTCACAACTGGTGCTCCTGCTGCCGAGGTTTCTCCCTCACGGTGGTTTAGCGGAAGGAATAGGTTACAGAAATTATCCTTCTGCTACCACTTTGGGAAATTCAGGGCTCAAATTATGAACACTTAACGGAGCGAACTCCCTTTCCTTTTGTCTTCTCCCCACCACCCCCTGCGCTCACCCCTGTATGTATTAAACTCATCTCCCTGTTTCACAGGGGCCACTGTTTCCTGTAGGCTCTGTTGAATTTCGGTCTAATGTCCATAGATTCTCAGAAAACATCCATAAATCTCTTTAGCTGCCTTTTTTTTTTTAAGAAGGCATAACTTTGTTTATTTATTTATTTACTATTTTTGAGAGAGGGGGATGGATAGAAAAAGAGAGAAGTGGGGCTCACCTGAAGCAGGGCTCAAGCTCACAAACAGCGAAATCATGACCTGAAGGAAGTCAGATGCTTAACCAACTGAGCCAACCAGGTGCGCCCCATTAGCTGCTTTAACACAACTAATGGTAATTCTTTGCTTGCTGTTGAAGTTGTCACTGGCCACAATTATGGAGCTGAGAAGTACATCATATCCATCCTTCAGGTACAGCCCTCTGACCAAAAAGCCCCAGGCCCCAAGGATGAACTCAGAAGCAAAGAGAAAAAAGTAAGGAGGCTGAGATGATTCCCATTCTTGAGGGCAGGGATTCCCTCTTTCCCAAAGTTAGTGGAGTAGTCCATCGGCAGGGATATTCTAATTGGCAGCAGGTGAAGACGGAGTGAGCAAGGGAGCTGGGAAGCAGAGGACTCAGTGTTGACCCCTATCTTTGAAGTTTTCCCATTAGAAAAATGGAAGATGGGGCACCTGGGTGGCTCATTAGGTTAAGCATCCAATTTCAGCTCAGGTCATGATCTTCGCGGTTCATGAGTTTGAGCCCTACGTTGGGCTCTGTGCTGACAGCTCAGAGCCTGGAGCCTGCTTAGGATTCCGTGTCTCCCTCTCTTTCTCCCCCTCCCATACTTTTGCTCTGTCTCTTTCTCAAAAATAAAATAAACATTAATACCCAGAACAAACTGAGGGTTGATGGGGGTGGGGAAGAGGGGAAGGGGGGTGATGGGCATGGAGGAGGGCATTGTTGGGATGAGCACTGGGTGTTATTTGGAAACCAACTTGACAATAAACTATAATAAATAAATAAATAAATAAATAAATAAATGTTTAAGAAAGTAAAAATAATAATAAATAAACATTTAAAATTTTTAATAAAAAACAAAAATGGAAGAAAGGTGAATTGCCTACTCTACCTTACCAAAAATTAGGGAGGATAGAAGGTGGCAGTGATTTAGGAGGCATTTGGTGAACAGTAATAAACAGCCTGGGCTGCATAGTCTTGGTTTCCAAAGTCTTTATGCTGTCACATTGCTTCAATTGTCACATTGTACACGAGCAGAGGCACTGTGATAAGCACTTCTCTTGGATTATCTCATTTAACTCCAACATTAGCCTGTGGATTAGGAACTTTTCTTATTCCTCTTTCACATGGTGAGGAAACTGGCCAGTAAGGTTGAGCAACTGGCTGAAGGGCCACACAAAGCAGTGATGGAGTCAGGTCTTGAAAGTGACTTTGAGCAAACTATTTCTTCAAGCCTGTTTTCTTTTTTAAATTTTTAAAAAAAGTTTATTTATTCATATTGAGAGAGAGGGAGAGCACACGCGAGTAGGGAAGGGACAGAGAGAGAAGGAGAGAGAATCCCAAAGAAGGCTCTGTGCTGCCAGCAAGGAAACTGATGTGGGGCTCAAACTCACAAACTATGAGATCATGATCGGAGCCAAAATCAAGAGTTGGATGCTCAATTGACCAAGCCACCCAGGCTCAGTTTTCTCATCTGCAAAAAATAAAGGAGCTGTGCAGGATGATCTACAAGACCCCTTCAGGCCCAAGAATACTGGACTACCATTCTTGACAGTTCTGAGACTATATCAGCAGGCTAAGTCCACATTCCAGTGGACATCCTTAGTGGATGTCTGTGGGGTGGGCGAACTGGTGGCATGGTCAGTCCAGCCACACACACACACACACACACACACACACACACACACACGCACGCACACTCCTGTGTAGGCTCCTCTCTGGCTGCCTCTTCCAGGCCCAGTGCCTCCCGTTGGTTGTAGCATAGACCTGGCCTGTGGGGTCCATGCCCAGTGACCATGGGCCGCAGAGGAGGCCAGAGGGATGTGGCTTTTCCCAACAGAGGAAATACTCTCCCTGGCACCCAGCCTCCCTGGCTCTGGGAGCAAACCCAGAAGAAAAGCCACCCTGCAGCCTGCTGACAGGCACTATAATGGCAGCCAGCCAGCCGGTACCCGCATCCCTCAATCAGCTCATTCTCCTCACATCTTCCCTGGGGCGCTGCTGTGCTCCTCTCACAGGGTCTCACAGAAAGGAAGCAGGGCTAGAGCAGATTGAAGCAATCCTGCTCCCGGTCCAGTCTCTCCACAAGGCAGTTTCAAAGGCTTGACTCTGTGGGAGTTGCTGGGGAGGCTCCAAAACCGGAATGGCTTCAGAGCCTCCAGAAAGATTTCCTGTCTCACCTTCACCCCCGCTGCCAGCTCTTCCCAGAATATGAGCTACATGTATTCCGGAAAGCTCATGCTGACATGTGAGATTACCTTCGGAGGTGCCATAAACATACCAGAAAGGAGAGTCAGATTGCAGTTAGAGGAAGGGAAATTAGCCATCAACTGACTCCCTTGGCACAACCTTCTGTGGAGATCTCAACAACCCTTTGCCTCAGTTTCCCTCGGGGGAAAAGTGAGGGCCAGTCTAATGTGTGGCCCACTTAGCCGTGGGAGCCCTGAGACTTCAGCATGACCCTTGTCATGAAGACCTGAATTTTTGTTTCAACTTTATTAACACATACTGTTGTGTACATTTAAGGTGTACAACTGTGTTGATTTGATACATTTATAAATTGCAAAACAATTTCTAACATAGTATTAGCTAGCACCTCCATCTTGTGACATAGTTATCATTTCTTTTTTGTGGTGAGAACATTTAAGATCTCTGGTAGCCACTTTCAATTACATGATACAGTATTATTAACTATAATCACCATGCTGTATATTAGATCCCCAGACATTATTATCTTATAACTGGACGTCTGTATCCTTTGACCAGTATCTCCCCATTTCCCCCACCCCCAAGTCCTGGTAACCACCACTCTAATCTGTTTCTCTGAATTGGTCTATTTTAGATTCCACATATAAGTAGTATCATACTGTATTTATCTTTCTCTCTCTGGCTTACTTCACTTACCATAAACCCTTCAGAATCCATCCAACTTGTTGCAAATGGCAGGATTTCCTTCTAGATCTAATTATAGGATAAAGTTTTTTTCTATTTATCAATTGTTGTCTGATGTCGATCTCGTGATCCATGAACATCCAGAACAAGTCCCTAAGATTCAGAATAGAGAAGGCCTTGCTTAACATTTTACTGGGCCTGATCAACTTAGAGGAATTGACTTTTTTTTAATGTTTCTTTATTTATTTTGAGAGAGAGAGTGTGTGTGTGTGCAGGGGGAGGGGCAGATAGAGAAGAAGAGAGAGAGAAAATCCCAAACTGTCTCTGCTCAGTCAGCACAGAGCCCAACTCTGAGCTCAATCTCACAAACTGTGAGATCATGACCCAAGCAGAAATGAGGTCTGATGTTCAACTGAGCCACCAAGGTGCCCCAAGAGGAACTGATTTTTTTTTAACCTTCAAGGGAACAACCTATTCCCTGCAGCAGCTGGTAAATGAACTGCATGTAAAAGGTGTTGATCTTCTCGTGGACCCCCTGGAGTCCAGTATAAAGTGCAGGGGAAACTCCAAGTGAGTCTTCCCTGACAGCCAGAGAGACCAGTTAGTCGGCCATAGGCTGAGTCAGGGCTTCGCATCAATTTCCTTCTTCCTTCCACACAACGCAGAATATTCTTTCCAAAGACAAGGGAAAAACAGGACCTAGAATGTTTTTTCAGGTTCCTCCCAATCACACCTTCCTTCTAAGGATTCCCTATTTTCTCCATTGGCCAATATAGGGAACATGTATTATCAGGTAGGGTCCAAGGATTTCAAGGCACTATTTATTTAATAAAGAATCTCTGTGGGCATGAGAATAGCCAGGGTCTGATAAGCATAGATAAACAAGTGAATCATGTGGTTGACTCTGCTTCATTTTACTCCATCTGTAAAAAGGGAGATGTGCTTCCTTAGCTCTTTGGGTTGATAGAGAAGCACATGAAATACCAGGGCAAGAATTTGGACAATAAAGATTAAACCCCAGTTGAGGATTTTAGGATGTTTTAAAACTGTGTTCCTTTGATAAATTCAGGACAGAAAACTATTATTTGGTTTGTGTCCAAATTTGCCTAGACATCCACTGTTATATGGATATGGTAAAAGTCAGTTGGGTAGTTTTCCCTTACTGCAAACTATCTTTGGGAACTAGAGGGCTTCACAGACCAAACTCAGCTACCACAAAGCCATCATCACCCTGCATCCCATCCCTATGCAATCACACTTCACTCCGCCATGACTAACTATGTGGTCTTCAGATATAGCAGCTGGCTTTGAAACAACTTGAAGTAGGGTTTCTAGGCCCAGTGATGGTTCTGTGCAAACATATTCATCTCTTCTCAAGTGGTCTCATTGGAAGCCACAGTCAGATTTGGCCAAGAGAGGCTGGCCTGGGGGAGAGCCACAGATCTGGACCTGAGGCAAGAACAAAGTTGACAGATTCACATGGAGCAGGAACCTATGACCTCAGGCACATCTAAGCAGCAATCAACTAGACTGAGCAGCCATTCCCCAGGGCTAAGACTAACAAGTCCCAAGACATACTTAGCCATTAGCTAAGGCCACTTGACCACCCAGATCTAGAACTACACCTCTTTATTTATTTATTTTATAGATTTTGGCATCTTTCTAAAAATGTGTTTTCAGAGTTTTTACCTTTACAATCTAAAAATATATATATATATATATTTTTTGCTTGGATACCTTGAAAGCTCAAGACCTGGGCACTTGGGTGGTAGGTCAGTCAGTTGAGCATCTAACTCTTGATTTCGGCTCAAGCCATGATCTCATGGTTTCAAGCCCTGCTTTGAGTTCTGCACTGATAATGTGGAGACTGCTTGGGATCCTTCTCTCCTCTATCCCTCTTTGCCCATGTCCTGATTGCATGCTCTCTCGCTCTCTCTCTCTCAAAATAAGTAAACTTAAAAAAAATAGAAGCCTAAGACCAATGATCAACACATTAGTAGATATGTAATAAAAACTTACTTTAAAAATAAATAAATTCATTCATTCAATAGATATTTACTGAGTACTTACTATGTGCCAGGCATTGTTCTAAGCTTTAGGGAACACCACAGTGAATAACACAGACAACAGTTCTGATATCAGACAGCAATAAACAAACAAATATACAAAGTCATACAGGCACATGAGCTACAAAGATAAATTAGACAGGGTAAGCTAGAGTGAAATGGTGGTAGAATCATGAGGGAAACTCTGAAAATATTTGAGTGAAGACCAGAATGATGTGAGAAAAGAAACTGCAAATGTATTGAGAAAGAGCTTTCCAGGAAGATGAAACAGTAAGGGCAAAGGCCCTGAGGCAGGAATATGCTCGGCATACCTGAGGAACAGCAAGGAGACAAGTGGCTGGGGAAAAGAGGAGTAAGAGGACATAGAGATAACACTGAAGAGGCCGCTAAGGGCCAGAACGGGCTGGGCCATAGTAAGACTGTGGGGTTTTATACTGGGTATGGTGGGAAAACATGGGAGGGTTCTGAGCAGTGATGTGATGTGTGGTTACAGTATGGACAGTAAACTGCGGGAGAGTAAGAAGAGAAGGTAGGAGATGAAGACAGAATCCAGGTGAGAGAGGTTGGTGCCTTGGGCCAGAGTAGAAGCAGTGGAGGGTTACGAAGTGGTTCTATATGGGACGTACTCTTTTTTTTTTTTTAATGTTTTATTTATTTCTGAGAGAGAGAGAGACAGAAATAGAGGGAGACAGAGAGACGAGACAGAGAGACAGTGTGAGCAGGAGAGGGTCAGAGAGAGAAGGAGACACAGAATCTGAAGCAGGCTCCAGGCTCTGAGCTGGCTGTCAGCACAGAGCCCGACGCAGGGCTCGAACCCACAAACTGTGTGATTTCATGACCTGAGCTGAAGTCAGATGCTCAACCAACTGAGCCACCCGGGCGCCCTGATATGGGACATATTCTTAGGGTAGAGCTAGTAGGATTTGCCAATAGATTGGAATGAATGAATCAAAACCCCTTAAAAAAGAAAAATTTCTCAACAAGTCAACTAGGCCTCTTTCAGCTAAGGGAAACGTCCACAGAGGCTTTTTATTTATATATTCATTTTTCTTAATTTTACTCAGTTCTTCAGTCATGGACTATTAGATTTACTACAGCAATAAGTAGAGTTTAGTTATATACCTAGATGAGGCTCTCCTTGACCACATTTCTCATATGCGAGGCCCAAGAAGTTAGGACCACATAAATTTGTTTGTTAGAAATTCCATTACTAATTTGCTTATTCTGTATGCTACCTTAAGATAAGTAGGCCTAGAAATATTTAACTTGTCCAGAAACACATGCTGCTAAACTTGAAGACATTAATGAAAAGTATTAATGGGAATTGTAGTGCAAAGGCTATGTGATTTTTCTAGCAATAAAAACTATGGGAAAACACTTGCTTTTTAAAAGAAAATATTTTAAAAGTCTAAACGCATGAAGAGAAAAACCCATACTGTTTCAGAATCTAGGCAAAACAAGCAAAAATAAAACAAAACCAAAAAAGCCTCATAACTTGATTACTGATGTCACTGTGAATTATCCTTTTTGTCATTTCCACCCACAGCATAATGACAGACAAATTACATGCCTGAGGTCACACCCCAGGCTGACGCCTAGACCTCCTGTTTCCCTTTTTCCTCAATCAGACATTACTGAGGCAAGATGGATGGATCTAAGGGAAATCTGGTGAGGATAAAAATAATTTATGGGGAGCATAAATGTGTTATTTATTGGTTTTAATACAACATGCTTCATCTTGCACTTTATACAAGGTGTATTTGGATCAGAATATCAAAGCTAATAAAAAGAAGAGATTTTCCCTGACTAGAATCATAGAATCACAGATATATAAGAATGTTGAGATTATCTGGTTTGGATTTAAGATACCTGAGAGCCAGATTATCAGAACCAGAAGGCAGGTGGACCCCTGGACTGGTGCATGCTGGTTCAATATCAGCCTTGAACCCTTGAGGAGCCTGACATCCAGGGAGGTGTAATAACCTGACCATGATCACATAACTGGCTAATGAAAGAGCTTATCCAAAAACCAGTGCTGTTTCCACCACAATAGTCTGTCTCTTATTTAAAATTAAATATCAGAGGTGCCTGGGTGGCTTAGTTGGTATAGCATCTGACTGTTGGTTTTGGCTCAGGTCATGATCTTAGGGTTGTAAGTTCTAGCCCCACTTCAGACTCTGTGCTGGCAGTGTGGAGCTGCTTGGGATCCTTCCTCTCCCACTCTCCCTGCCCCTCCTCTGCTCTCTCTGTCTCTCTCAAAATAAATAAACTTTTTAAAAAGGTTTTTAAAAATTAATTAATTAAATTAAACATCAAATATAAATATCAAATTTTGAAAAAAGAAAGGGAAGGGGAAGCAGATAGCTTTTGATAACAGAAGACAGAATGCTCTGCCAAAATATCCAGGAAGTTGGATAATGTTGAGTGTTGACAGGGGTAGAGGGATTTAGGGACTTTTATCCATGATGATGGAAGTGTGGGCTGTTGCAGTAGCTCTGGGGAGCAGTCTGGCACATTTGGTGAAATTAGTAGAGATAAAACTTACAACACACAAATTCTACTTCTGGGTCTAAATCCCAAATACATTTTCTAACCTATATTGCTGATTGCAGCATTATTCATGGCAGTGAGAAATTGAAAGCAATTAGAATGTCCACACTGGGAAAGTGAAAAAGTAAGAGTGGTAAACACACACCATGGAATATTCTGAAGAACATAAAATCTTGGGGCTATGGGGCACCTAGGTGGCTCAGTCAGTTAAGTGTCTGACTTTGGCTCAGGTCATGATCTCACTGTTCTTGGGTTCGAGCCCCACGTCGTGCTGACAGCTCAGAGCCTGGAGCCTGCTTCAGATTCTGTGTCTCCTTCTCTCTCTGACCCTCCCCTGCTTATGCTGTCTCTCTCTCTCTCTCTCCCTCTCTCTCTCTGTCAGAAATAAATAAAACATTTTAAAAATTTTTAAGTAAAATCTTGGAGCTAAGCAAGAAAGAAAGAAAAGAAAAAGGCAACATGAAATATATAGTAATAGCAATAGCATACACAGAAGTAAGAAATAGATGCTGAGAAAATTTAACACTGCAACTTTCACAACCCCTGATCCCTCTGACCCCCATTTTCTGGATTATTTTTCCCATAACACCTACCAGCTTCTAATTTACTGATATTTACTTTTATGCATACAGATTATTGTTTCTCACCTCCTGTTAGCATGTACATTCCTTGAGGCCAGGGATCCCTGATGATTTTGTTCACTCATGTATCCCCAAATGCGGGGCACATAGTAGGTACTCAAGAAATACCTATTGAATGAATCAATGAAAAAGACAACAATATACATTTTGTAAGAATACTATATAAACCAAAAGATCCACTTTAAACACCTAAGAATAGTGCTTACATAAAAGCTCAGGCAAAAACAGCATGAAGGATGAGATAGAGTCTGGAGGAGCCATACTGCGCAGAACATTCTGGACTAAGAAGCATATCAGTGTTTTCTTAGTTCCATTCTCTCCCACCTCTGGGTGGCTGGCCTGGACTTGAGATCAGCCATGCCTAACTTTTCCAAGACATCAGGTCTTGAAAACCTAAACCTAATGATGATACAGAGTCCTGTCCTGGAAGAACAGAATTCTGGAGGGTTCCAGGTGAATGGCTCTCCTCAACCCTATTTTAGGAAAAGTGTTAGCTGCAAGGAGTCTGTCCTGGGGTCTGCTCAGGCCCCTTTAGAAGCTGGGCCAATTTTTAGATTTGGAATTCCCAACTGGTTCACATGCATTAGCAGGTTTAAAACAAAACAAAGACTGTATTCATCCTAGAAGGTACCTTATAAATCATCAGTTTCCTCACCAGTAGCATGAGAAATATCTGGGGAACTTTGGAAAACAAATTCTCAAACTTAATCCCTATGGAGATTTGGATTCAAAAGATCTTACGGGACCCAGGAATTCGGTATGTTTTGTTTTAATTCCCCAGGTGATTGTGGCCCAGCCAGGACCAGAGCTCCCCCGCTCCCTACCCCCATCCCTGGCAGTCAGAATCCCCTGTTCCCCAACCTGTTCCCCAACCTGGCCTTCCCCAGGGAGGCAGGAAATCAGTGCTTCCCTCCATACCCCTCAGGAATGCTGGAGGGGGATTCGGGAGGGAAGCAGTCGGAACTCAGGGTGGAGGTGAGCAGATAATGGGCCAAAACACCCCCTCAGCCTTGCTCTACTATCAGCATTGCAGGCCCACCCACCCGGCCCTTGGTCACCAGGAGACCTCACGCGTACACACAGGCCCTAACCTGCCCCTGCGCCCAGATCCGCCACTTCTCAAGCAGCTCTCTCAGCCTGCTTTGAACAAAGGCGATTGTTCTCCCAGGAAAGGACCACAGGGAGATGTCTGTCCACCCTTTCCTTTCTCCCCCATTCCTCCAGTCTCTGCTCTCCCACCTTGAATCCCTGGGAAGGAAGGTGTCCTAAAATGACTGCTCTTGGCTACTTTTTCCTCTCCAACTTGCGAGTCCCACGCTCTAGTGCATGGTTATTTGTGTACGAATCCCTCCTCCCGAGTGAACACCCTCCAGCAGTCAGAGGCACACTTTCCACACTGGAAGATGCGGTGCAGGAAGATGAGGGATTTTTAAATATACACATTTGAAGTTGCCAACCTTCCTGTGGGAATCATCCTATTATTTAAAGGATGGATTGTGCCTATCCCTGCCCCCACCTGATGAAGCAGTAAATTGTAACAAGAGAATCTGGCTAAACAAGTTTCCGATTCAAATGTTATCTTGTGGACAAAGAACCCTTTGAATATGGTTTCTGTGTTTGGCTTCTTGTCATGAAGTAGAAAGTTATGTTTCACTGTTACTGGAATTCTCTCCCTTCAGTGTTGGGCCAGCCACTCATAGAGAGGGCAGTGTTGGGCTGGATGGGGGCAAGGGGAGCCACGTGGCCAGGAGAGCTGTGGCCAGGCCATTTCCTGCTAATTAACACGGGGATATTGATAATATTTCTCTCTAGGAAGCTGCTCCTGATAAGGCAGTCCTTCCCCTCAGGTCACCACGTCATCAATAAGCAGAGGGCCCCTTTCTTGGAAGAGCCCATAATCCAAACATGCTTGGGGCAGGTGATTGATAGAAAGCTCCCATTTTAAAAGGTTTCCAAATCTAAACAGAATGTGTCTGGTTACTGACAAAATTAAATTACCCTCTGCAGGAAGAACTTCTCCTTCCAGTGAAAACAAAGTTATAGTTACAGATAAAATAGAAACTTGGACATAGATTCTTAGAGGCTCCTAACAGCAAGCATGATTGTTAACTTTATGAGTTAATTTTATTTTATTTTTGTCCCACTTTGATATACTTCATAAATGAGAAGGAACAAAAAAAAATTTGGGTGGGGGTAATATTTGAAGGGTCAAAAGTCCAGCAGACTCTGGTTGAAAGTACCTGGAGGTTCAGGTTTTAAGTCTCTTCTCTTGACTGCTCTGAGAAATACCTCTTTTACTTCCTTGAAGCACAACAACTTGCCTGCCCAGGAGAGAAGGAAAAGATAGAAACTTCTGTGCTGTGGCCTGTCCTTCTTGGCGAAAGATTATATTTAACACCCCACCTTCATGGACATTTCTCCTCACCTTTCCTTGCTTCCAGAAATGTAGCAAAACTGAAAATAGCCCATGAGGATTTCAGTTTCAAACTGGCCAACAAGAGAGCTGTTCCAGTCAATCATTTTACTTACGGGTCTTTGTCAAGTTTCTGCTTAGGCTGCCACAATTTCAGGTTCTGAGAGGGACATAGGAGTCTTCAAGGGAGCTAATGTTTGTAAAGTACATTCCCATTTACAGCATGCTTTCACTCGCAATAACTCAGCTGATGCCAAGAGAGGGAAAATGTCTTCTGGATTTAAAATGCTTAGTTTGGGAAGAGAGGTCAGGTTGCAGAAAAGAAACCGCTAGAGAATGGTACAAGGTCTCGTTTAATCCAGGTCTAACCCGGAAGAGGCATATCAAAAGTGCTGCAGCCCGGAGAAGAAAGATCAGTAAGACCGGGGCCCCCAGGTGCTCTCATCCAAAGAGTCTAGAATTTCCAATTCTCTGGGTTTGGTTTGTTAAATGTTTCAGCTGGAAAGATGTCTTCCTCTGAGACCCAGACCTCAACAATAACGCCCCTCTCTTTCCTTTGAAGCCAGTTTCAAATCTCTTCCCTGACAGAGAAACTTTATCTTCCACATCCTCTGCACTCTTCTTGGTTACATCCATGGACATGAGGCCGGCAAGTCCAGCTGGACCCTGCCACAATTCTGTTCTGAAGAGAGACATGTCATCGACATGGGTTTATGTTTGGGGGAAACTTGCTTTTATTTTGCTTTTGATTAATGTGCTAAGATGTTACATTAGGGAAGGTGCCCCTCCCTCCCCTCCTTTTGTGGGCCCCACGAAGCTGGTTGGGTTCTCAGGAGAGCAGCTGAGGCAAATGTGAACATGAGCATTCCCGAGGCTTGGCAGGGTTGCACATTTTGAGGCGATGGCTCTTCCATCACACTGTCATCGCACTGGAGAAAACACCCTGAGCAGCCCAGCTGCAGCACTGCTGGCAGCAGAGAGCTGACCATGGAGGGAAAGGCACCCAGCCAATCCTTCTGGTCCTTCACAGCCTCCCTGAGATGCCCGCGGTGGGTGGCAGGTTCTTCACTGGCCATGAGACCACTGATCCATCACTGGGCGGGACCAGTACTCAGATGCCAGGCTGAGCAGTCTTGTGAGGGCTCTGGTGTGCCCCGAGTTACCATGACTACCATTTACTACCACTGTTATCCCACACAATCCACCTGGACCCCCTTGCAACCAGATGGCCCTTCCTTAAATTCCTCCTGTGTAGAAATTGCAGGACCTTGACCACTGATATGGCAATGATTTTAAAATTCAATTCAATTAAGAACAAATTTGGGGCGCTTGGGTGGCTCAGCCGGTTAAGCATCCGACTTCAGCTCAGATCATGATCTCATGGTTCATAGGTTCGAGCCCCACATCGGGCTCTGTGCTGACAACTCAGAGTCTGGAACCTGCTTCAGATTCTGTGTATTCCTCTCTCTCTGACCCTCCCCTGCCCACGCTGTCTCTCTCTCTCTCTCTCTCTCTCTCTCTCTCTCTCTCTCTCTCAGAAATAAATAAAACATTAAAAAAAAAGAACAAACTTAATGAGCATCTATTATCTCAATTCATTTCACATTTGTTGATCTCCTATGTGCCTGCCAATGGGTATACAGCAGTGAATGAAGCTGGCCTTCAAAGTTTAGCAAAGTTCAAGACAGTGCTGGTCATTTATTCTCCAGTCTTCCTGGAAAAATACCCAGCTGCTCTCTCCACATTCATTTGGCTCCGGGAAATGTAAATAGCCATAGTATTGGCTAGAGCGTTAGAAAGCAAGAGGACAGGGATGCCCGGTACAGCTCAGTCAGTTAAGCATCCAACTCTTGGCTTCAGCTCAGGTCATGATCTCCTGGTTTCGTGGGTTTGAGCCCTGCATGGGGCTCTGTGCTGACAGTGCAGAGACTGCTTGGGATTCTCTTTCTCCCTTTCTCTTTGCCCTTCCTCTACTCACACAGTCTCTGTCTCTCTCAAAATAAATAAATAAACTTTAAAAATTAAAAGAAACCAAGAGCACAAATGAGGGTTTATAGTTAATAGTTATTGTTGATTTGAAAGTTGTTGAGAGTAAATCTTAAAATTTCTCATTACAAGAAAAAAACTGTGTGTAGTGATAAATGATAACTAGACTTACTGTGATGATCATTTTGCCAAATATGGAAATATAAAATAATCATGTTGTATATCTGAAATTAATATATATCAATTACACCTGAATAAAAATTTTTTTTTAGAGTGTTTAAAGTCAGATATGGGTTAGAGTGCCCGGTTGGCTCAGTCAGTAGAGCATGTGACCCTTAATCTCAGGGTTGTAAGTTCAAGCCCTGCATTGGGTGTAGAGATTACCTTTAAAAAATTTAATTAAAAATTACTTTAAAAATTAATTTTTAAAGTCAGACATGGGTTCAAATTGAAGCTTTACTACTTCTTTATTATTAGACACTAAGTTACTTAATATTTCTGAGTCAGTTTCGTCATTTGTAAAATGGTGATAAAAATCCCTTCTTTAAAAGAATTGTGTGAAGTTTAACAAACTAACAAGTGCAAATTGTCAATTTTGATGCCAGACACATCATCATAGACCCTGTCAAATGGTAGCTGCTATTGTTTTGTGATGGCCATTTTTTATTATTATTACTATTGTTATGACTGTTATTAACAGGTTTGTGCTTTATGAGGGAGAGTAGCCTTTTAGTGACAAGTATTATGGGGAAACCTTGGGACAACATCCCTTCTAGGAAGCAGCATATTCTTAAGTATCAAATGGGGACATATCATATTGTACCAATTTAGATTTTTCATTGGCATTTGCACTTCATTGGCATTTATCTTTCTGGAGGAAAAATCTAATTGAGTTTTGTTTTTGTTTTTTATTTACCTGTGATTTTCATTTGATTCTTCCTCCTATGAGGATCAGTCATCTTCTTAAAAATTAAGGTGTTCTCTGCCAAATCTGCCAGAACTCTAAATGAAAGATGTTAAGTTGGATGACTACTCTGAGTTACCAAAGGATGGAAGAAATTACTTTAAAAAATAAATAAACAATAAAGGGTTAGCAAATCATGATAAAATCATCATCATCTAAAAATACTTTATCTATGATCAAGTACTGTTTGGTTTTTCATTTTCCCTATTTTGGCTTGGGGAAGTCAAGAGAGTGCTACAAGTGAGAATGACAACTTGTCTCCTTTCTTCCATCACCTTAGACAAGCAGAAAAAATAACCTTCTGAATTCACCCAGGAATCAGTCCATTCAAACCAGATCAATAGTTTATAGCAGAGTTTTTAGTGGTCAGCAAGCAAAAATATAGAAAAACTCCTATGTTGACTTGAGTTTTGTTACACAGAAAGGATTTTCAGTTTTATTTATTTATTTATTTTTATGTTTTATTTATTTTTAGGAGAGAGAGAGAGACAGCGTGAGCAGGGGAGGGTCAGAGAGAGAGGGAGTCACAGACTGAAACAGGCTCCAGGCTCTGAGCTGGCAGTCAGCACAGAGCCCGACGCGGGGCTCGAACCCACGAACTGCGAGATCATGACCTAAGCGAAAGTCGGACGCTTAACCGACTAAGCCACCCAGGCGCCCCACAGTTTTATTTATTTTTAAAATTTTATTATTTTAACCATTTTGGGAGGAGAGAGTACACATGTACAAACCAGGGAGGAGTAGTGGGAAAGGGAAAGAATCCTAAGCAGTCTCCATGTCTAGTACAGAGCCCAACTCTGGCTCAGTCTCACAACCCTGAGATCATGACCTGAGCAGAAATCAAGAATCAGATGCTTAACTGACTGAGCCCCCCGGGTGCTCCAGATTTTCAGTTTCAAAGAGAATCTTTAGTTTTGGCTTATTAGGCCCAAGAAGATAAACTAAACTAGACAGATACTCCATATGCATAAAACAATTTCCTTCAATCAACACAATAACTATAGAGTGGTTTTCATGACATCCATTTTCAAATTTGGCATTAAAACCAATTCACAATTTGAGTAGAGTTTTCCTATTTTTATTGCCAATACATTCATATGTACATTTCTCACTATTTAAATTAGAGGGAGAAGTTTCATCTAGGATTATTTATTTTCACTCTTTAATTTTAAGTCATGTGCCTCTGGAGAATGTATCTTTTGTATAATTCTATTTCCAAAAAAGCCAAAGGAAAACAGAATATGACGTGCTATTGGTTAGTTTCTTTAAAAGGTTGTTCAGAGGGGTCTCGCCTGGGCTGTTTTCTTTTAAGTCGTATTTCAAGTCTTTGATCTTGACAACCCTGAAATACTACCTTACAATTACATCATAACTATGAAATGGCTTTTGTTGGCTAGTGGAATGACTTTTCAAAAAGTTTCCACTAAATACACAAATATTACAGTTAAAGGATGTCAGATATTCCAAATGATTAGTGATGGTATTAAAATTGCCAGTATTGCTATATATTGTACCCCTAGTAATTTAGAATATTTACAGCAAGGCATTCATCTAAGTAGTCTGGTTTTTTTTTTCTTTTTAAAATGAT
This sequence comes from Proteles cristata cristata, assembly GCA_017311185.1. NCBI lineage: Eukaryota > Metazoa > Chordata > Mammalia > Carnivora > Hyaenidae > Proteles > Proteles cristata. Next base: position 567,130 of record JAESUZ010004661.1, read on the forward strand.
GGGTAACTTATTCTTTAAACATGCTTTGCTATTTCTGAAAGCCATTTAAGCCATTAATTTTTTTTCTCAGTTGGGAAAAATAGCTTATATTCATATAAGAGTCAGTAGAGCCACTGAACCAAATAATATCTACTGCCATCTCAAATATTTATTAACTCAATAAATATTTACTGTAGAGTCATAACATATCATATGATACAAATGCAACTATGCACATTTGGCCCACTTTTTCCCTACCAAAAAGAAAAAGAAAAAGAACACTTTCAGTAGTGTGGACATTTTAGCCACCCATCCACTTGTTCAGTGACAGGGCCCAGAGTCAGTCAGACAAGGGCATGAAACTGCTGTCGACTAGACTGGTTTTGTTTCCTTTGTACCTCGCAGAAGTGAGGTTGAATGTAAGGCTAGGACTTGAAAGTGAAGTGTTTGGGGTACCTCAGGGCCTCTAAGAGCTAGCTCATTCCTCTGGTTCCTAGCCAAAAATGAACAAACAAAACAGCAGTCTAAACCACTGCTGGAGAAAAGCCTGGCTCTGCTGAACCCAGTGAGATCTGTCCCTATATTGTATTTCATAAGCCACTGAAGAGATTTTTCAAGCATAATCTTGACTCCAAAGTTTATTTGTCCTACTCCTTGTATAGATACTTAATGCAGTCAAGGATGGTGCACCTGTTGTATACAAAGTTTTGTGCTGAAATACAGTGGAAAATTCCCAGTTCATTTAGTAGGCATTTTAGAGATATGAGACAAGATTATTCATACACATATACATATACATACACACAAATAACTTAAGGATGAGTCACATTTTTTAGAGTTGGCCAATCTTGACATGTTCACTCTAACCTAATATTTATTTTACTAATATTTACTTTTCTTATTAGGAACTGTGAGCATGTCAAATGATATAAATTTAAGCGGTGAGATAATAAGACTTTTTTTAAGTTTATATATTTATTTTGAGGGGGGAGGGGCAGAGAGAGGAGGAGAGAAAGAATCTCAAGCAGGCTCCATGCTGTTGGTGAGGAGCCTGATGCAGCACTCAATCTCAGGAACTCTTAGATCATGACCTGAGCCAAAATCAAGAGTCCAACACTTAACTGATTGAGCCACCCAAGCACCCCCAGATATATTTAAGTTTCTGTTTTTAGAACTACTTATTGACATTGTTGGAGATTTTATGTTTGTTGGTGGTAGCTTTTTAAAACAAGTTAGTGATTTAAAAACAGAAGCTCAGCGTGGGTGCCTGGGTGGCTTAGTCAGTTGAGCGTCCAACTTCGGCTCAGGTCCTGATCTCATAGCTGGTGGGTTTGAGCCCTACACTGGGCTCTCTGCTGACAGCTCAGAGCCTGGAGTCTGCTTCAGATTCTGTGTCTCCATCTCTCTCTGCCCGTCCCCTCCCACTCCCACTCACACTCTCTCTGTCTCTCTCAAAAATAAATAAACATTTAAAAATATTTTTTAAAAAAACAACAAAACAGAAGCTTAGGGACTAGTTGGCTCAGTGGAGCATGTGACCTTGATCTCACAGTTGTGAGTTCGAGTGTCATGCTAGGTATAGAGATCACTTAAAAATAAAATCTTGGGGCACCTGGGTGGCTGGGTGGGCGTCCAACTTTGGCTTAGGTCATGATCTCATGGTTCGTGGGTTCGAGCCCTGCATCGGGCTCTGTGCTGACAGCTAGCTCAGAGCCTGGAGACTGTTTTGGATTCTGTGTCTCCCTCTCTCTCTGATCCTCCCCTGCTCACACTGTCTCTCTCTCTCTCTCAGAAATAAATAGAACATTAAAAAAAAGATTTAAAAATAAAATCTTAAAAACAAAAAAGTATAAACACAGAGTTTTATTTATTTGATAATTCCTAAGACACGTTAGCCAATGGGAAGGCTTTTATCAGTAACATACATATCAGTAACATATCTAATATGTATATACTGTATACTTATGTGCCAAAACATCACACATTAGTGGATACATATATGCTGGGTTGATGAATTGCCTCCTTGCCCCCAGTCTCTGTTGCACTAAATCTGAAATGCATCATGCCAAGCATTTTCCCCTAATTGTTTTAACGAAGAATCTTTTCAAGAAAAGCGAATCCACCTGTTTCTAATTCAGTTACAGCTTATTCCCTTAAGACGTTACCTTGCCTGAGCTAGCTCTATTCAAAAAATCTTTTTACTCTCTTTCTTAAGGCTTCTTTGCAAACAGGTGGTCCTTCAAACAGCTGGGGGCCTCCCCAACCCTCAACTCATGTTTGATTCAAGCTCAGAATGAGCCTTGTTTAATCAATTGGACTCCCCAAGAGGTTGGAAAACATACCACCCCATGATCGGGAAGAGAGAGCCGTGAAACAAGCATTGAATTTTCTCAGAACTCAAACTTAATCCTTCCCTCTGTCCTCATAGGATCAAATGGAAATTGCAAAGGTTACATGCAATACCTCATTCCAGCTGACCTTTTTAGTTTAAAAGAAACAAGGATGTAAGATAGGGAATGTCACTGTTAGATAGAGGGCCATCTTGTCTGGGAACAGGATCATTGTGAGGATTACATCAACAGATCTTGGTAGTTTGATTTTAGAACTAGAAAGGATGGCAGGAAAAGGAAAGAACATCCTCATTAAAGCTGATTTACTGGAGAGGCTCAAAATCCTCCTTTCCTCTTTGGTATCACCCAAGTTACTCATGCCAATTTGTGAAGCTGCACATCATTATTTTAATTGTCTGCAGCCCTTGGGTGAATTTTAATAATCTCGTGAAGTTGGCTACAAGCAGGACTCTGGATACTACAGTTAAGAGTTTTCACAGATACATTAGGTGACCACCTAAATCTAAAAACTAATGGAGTATATTCATTGATGAGCTTTACTTTTTCTTACTTAAAAAATTTTTTTAATGCTTTTATTTTTTGAGAGACAGAGTGTGCGTGTGAGCACAAGTCAGGGAGGGGCAAAGAGATATAGGGGGACAGAGAATCTGAAGTAGGCTCTGCACTGACAGCAGAGAGCCCGATGCAGGGCTTGAACCCACAAACTGTAAGACCATGACCTGAGCCTGACCTGAGTTGAAGTCAGCCACTCAACCAACTGATCCACTCAGGTGCCCCTCATTGACAAGCTTTAGAACAAGATTTGGGGCATTTTGTTTCCTAATCTTATTCCATAGGAGCTGATTGTCCTCTGATATAATAAAGATAAATTGAAATCAGGCTGGGGTAAAGGTTTTATTTTATCAACAAAACACTGCACAAAAAACAGTTTTGCATTTCCCAGCTTTCCATGGCTCTCTCTTCTGTAGGTTCATCTCTGCTGAAACTGTTCCCTTTTCTCCAACCCTCCCCACAACTTTCCTAGAGGAAAAAGCCATGCCCCCCCCCACCCCAAGTGGCTCAGTTGGTTAAGCATCAGACTTTGACTCAGGTCATGATCTCACAATTCGGTTCATGAGTTCTAGGTCATGATCTTCATGGTTCATGGATTCAGGCTGCACATAGGGCTCTTTGCTGACAGCTCAGAGTCTGGAGCCTGCTTCTGATTCTGTGTCTCCTTTTCTCTCTGCCCCTTCCTCGCTCGTGCTCTGTCTCTCAAAAATAAATAAATGTTAAAAAAAATTTTTTAATTAAAAAAACCTCTAAACAAAAGTTCCTCTTTCACAGAATGTTAAGGATCAGGCAATGGAGTGTCAGCAAGTCAGCTACAGAGAAATATTTAGCCAGAGCAAAAGGGAAATCAGCCTGTGCTGGAATCAGCTATACATATGGCCTTTCTATTGTTCTTCATTCCTCCTTATGCACCTTCATACATTTTTCACCCTGGAGAACCCTCAGGACTGTGTCTCAAATGCCTTCCAAAGCACCCAATTAAAGAGCTAACAAAAAAAAAGAGCTAACAAACCCCAGGGTCTGGCTGTAGATTCCACCCACAGCCTTGGGTGCGTCCTGATTGAACTGCTCTTTACTGAAAGCCAGACGATGAATGGAAACTGTACACATTCTTTGGAAGCTTCTGGTTTTTGAATCCCTGTTTAAATGGGTTTGACATTAAAAAGTTTGGAAACTTTTTTAAGAGAGAAAGGGAAGGCCATGAGGGAAAAGAGGGGAACTATCAGTCCAAAAAGTAGGTGAACCGATATTATCTCAGAGCAGACCCACACAGTAAGCCAGCCAGTGGTCTTCTGGAAAGCAAGTGTGGTATGAGTTACACCTGGATGGTCCTATCAGAGATGTGATGACTGTTACTGCTGCCACCCTTCTGTCTGGATATTTCTTGTAACATTCTTCAACATTGCTCTAGATTTGTGTGATTCTCAATCTTTGTGGCCACACAAAGATGAAGTCCAGCTGAAGTAGAAGTAAAATTATTTTCTCTGTAGTTTTGCCTTTAAGTGAGCAATGAAAAGCAAGGAAGTTGATAAGGTGAGCTGGGCTCTCTGGAGAATCTCTCGGACTATAAGAGAGGTGTAGTTAAGGGTGGCCCACCAGCCTGTTCTCCAAAGTAAAGGGCAAGATCTTTAGAGAAACTGGCACAGAGGAAGTTAGCCCAAAATGGCCTTATTTATAAATATTTCAGATTCATTGTCACACACAAGGCTGGGGGATCACTGTGACAAGGCAAAAGACATGGAAAATGGATTGAAGGTAAAGGGGGAACAGTGAAATAACCAGAGTTACGTGGATATAATGAGACAATGAAAGGCTGTGGAATAAATGTAGAGGGATGGTTGTTGCTGAGATTTAGAAAAATTTTTTGAATTTCCTTGAACAAATCAACAACATATTTCTGCCATGAAGATACAAAGAGTGTTGATGAACCAGCCGGAAATAATCTCCAAGAGCACCAATCTGTTTGGTTTCCCAATATTTTCCCTTCTGTTCCTTACAATGCAGGGTGACGTTGATTTCTTAAGCCTCAATGAGCTGAGGTTAATTGAATTTTGAGGATTTCGCAACGGGCTTCAGATCACTGGAGACACTCTGCGTTGTGAAACTGCAACTGGGAAGCTCCTGCCATCCCACAGATCTAGGTCTAGAGGAGCAGACTGACCACCTCAGGGAAAACAAGAGTAGTAACAGAAACCCCCTTCTCCAGGTAGGTATAAGTAAATAAGAAAAAAAAAAGAAGTGGCTTTATTTAATAAGTGATTTCATGGCCTCTAAGATCTGCCCTTCCAGGATCCAGCTGTGGCACTAGCACTGTGTGCTCTGGTCCCAGGAGGCGGGGTGGTGAGCCTACCTGAGGCTAGGGCCCCTGTGGCATTGGAGACAGTGGGGGAAAGGCCTAAGAGCCTTCAAATGTGGGGAGCCTGGATGGCTCAGCCCGTTGGGCATCCAACTTCAGCTCAGGTCATGGTCTCACATTTTGTGCGTTCGACATTTTGTGGGTTCAAGCCCCGTGTTGGTCTCCATGCTGACAGCGAGCTGGGAGCCTGGAGGCTGCTTCAGATTCTATGTCTCCCTCTCTCTCTGACCCTCCCCTGCTCACACTGCCTCTCTCTCTCTCTCTCAGAAGTAAATAAAACATTATTTTAAAAAAAAAAGGAGTCTTCAAAGGTAAGTCAAGCAAATTGGTAATTTTCCCTAAGCAAAGAGCACACAGGCACAAGCACTTCATTGAGAACAAAATTCTATAAATGTTTCCTTCTGAGCAAAGTTCAAGGCACAGGCCAGCCTTTCCCCATAGAAAAGGAGAGAGATGATGGAGACAATTACACTCACTGGTTTTCCTTGTGAGGTCATGATTTTTCATGATTTGCCAGAAGTAATAATGTACACACTGAGACAGATAAGCCATCTAACATGAACACCACTGAGTTTACGCTCAATCTCCTGCTAGAAAAGAAGTCTCTGAAATTCTTCCACTCTGAAATAACTCCTTCCTATGCCTCCAGACCAGCCTTTTCAGAGAGCAGCAGGGTATGTTTTCAATCCTTCCAGCTCAATGCTACATCTAAAGGGGAGACAGACAGGCTCAGCTTCATCTACGAAAGCGGTACAGCAGACGCTGCCTTCTGTGTGTCCAGTGATATCTGAAGCCCTAAGGGAAATACAGAGGAACAGGACCCATTTCCTGCCCTTGAGAAGTTCATGGTTTTGTGGGGTAATGAGGTGCCAAGGCTCCAATACATAGTAGCTGCTCCTGAACAGGGGCCATGGTTGCTAGGCAGCTGGTCCAGAACAGCTAGTCAAGTTGGGAAGTCAAGTCCTGCTTTTAGCTCTGACCCTTGACATGTGAGATAAGTCACTTTTCTCAGGATCATTTGTCTACAGTGTTATACATATAATTAGGAATTACTTAACATCTCTCCTGTAATGAGATATAGTTGCATATGCCCAGATATATTTTAATGATTCAAATTAAAAGGAAACATAATTCTGTTCCCAGGTCATCTTGAGTAAAACCCAAGCACCTTTTCCCACCAGTCTTATAGATCATTATTACATTTATTTGGTGTCCCCTGAAATACAATTTCACAAATTCAGTTAAGTATTTGCAAGAGAATGAGCAAATGACTTAAGAATCGTTTTGACTTCTTTGAATCATTTGCTGGATTCTCATGCTACAGTGTCTAGTATGTAGCCAACAATGCCCATCCCTTGGTCATGGACATCTGCCCATTATTCATTTCCCTTTTTTCTAGTCTTTGGGAACTACCACTCCTTATTAGATACAATCATGTGGCCCCTTTATGAAAACCTAAGCTAGGCGAGAAACACAACTATCGTGAATGTTCTGGAGAGTGTTTGGAGTTCAAATGAGACTGCTGTGTCCTAAAGAGATTATTCCTTAGTTCCTGCTGTCTGGACCCCAAGATCTGCCCTGGTTCCTATCCTCTCTGAGCCTATATTTTCTGCTTCTCATTAGTTCTGTGACCTACCTTTATATCCTTAATAAAAACCTTTTATGCTTAAATTAACTAGAGTTGGTTTCTGTTGCTTGTAACCGAAGTATTCTAACTGCTGCACACACCTTCAAAAAAGGTCCAGGTAATTAAACTGGGATACCAAAATAGAAAAAGAGAGCTTTCAGAACTAAAAGAAGTCTTCAAAATCTAGTCCAACCCTTTTGTTTTGCAGACAGTTTGACTTAGAGAAGTTAAATGACTTGATCAGACTCCTAACATCCTGGCTCCTTGTCTAGGAAACTTTCTACTTTTTCACTGTTTCCTGTCCTCAAGTCTCTTCTAAGGTTATTGCCTATGGCTGTTTTCATCAAGTAGTTACAACACAGGACATATTGTTCATGAAGCCTAAAATATTTTTTTAAAAAAGTTTTAATGTTTATTTTTGAGAGAGAGAGATAGAGACAGAGAGAGAAAGAGAGAGAGAGAGAGTGCGAGCCAGGGAGGAGCAGATAGGGAGGGAGACACAGAATCCATCCGAAGCAGACTCCAGGCTCTGAGTTGTCATCACAGAGACCAACATGGGGCTCGAACTCATGAACCATGAGAGCCAAAGTCAGACCCTTAAACTTAAGACTGAGCCACCCTGTGTTTCCAAAATTTATTAATTTTTTTCATTTTTATTTTTAAATTTTGATTTCAGAGAGAGAGAAAGAGAGCATGCAGGAGACAGGGGCAGAGGGAGCCTGACATGGGCTCAATCCCACAACCCTTGGGATCATGACCTGAGCCAAAATCAAGAGTCAGACACTCAACCAACTAAGTCACCCAGGTGCCCCTAAAGCTTATAGAGGGTTTTGATTGTCATTTAACTTTTTCTGTGTTTGTTCTTTCTCTCAGCTATGGTATCAGTGTCAGGGGATGGAAACTTGCCTCTGTGTCTTTGGGTAAATTCATGGACAAGGGCACAGTCACCTCAAAGTTGAAAAAATAAGACACCAAAAGACTGAGACAAAAGGATAGATCAGGCAGCTAAAGAAACAATTAAAAACCAAAACATCATAACTGAGAAAAAATAAAGGCCTAAAAAAACAAAAAAAAAATCCAAACACATCTTAGAAACACTTAAGGAATAAAAGTTAAAGCATAGGGACAAGGATAAAAACAACTATAAAGAAAGGAATAGAAATAGAGGATAATTTGATGTCTATTCCTGAAAGAGAAGCTTCCTCCCCACCCCCCCCAAATAAAAGTGAATAGTACATAATGCACAAAAAGGACATAATACAGAAAAATTTCTCCAAACTCAAGGAACACTTGAATCTGCAGATTAAAAAAGCCCACTTACAAGGGTACCCAAAGGGACTCAGTTGGTTAAGTCTCTGACTCTTGGTTTCAGCTCAAGTCATGATGTCATGGTTCCTGAGTTTGAGCCTGGCATCAGGCTCTGTGCTGACCGACAGTGTGGAGCCTGCTTGAGATTCTCTCTTTCTCTCTCTCTCTCTCTCCCCACCCCCTTTCTTTCAAAGTAAATAAACTTAAAAAAAAAAAGTGGGGCAACTGGGTGGCTCAGTCAGTTAAACATCTAACTTTGGCTCAGGTCATGATCTCATGGTTCATGAGTTTGGGCCTCTCATCAGGCTCTCTGTTGTCAGCACAACTTGCTTTAGATCCTCTGTCCTCCCTTTCTGTGTCCCTCTCTGGCTCATGTTCCTTCTCTCTCTCTCTCTCTCTCTCTCTCTCAAAAATAAATAAAAACATTTTAAAAAAAGCTCACTATAAACTAGGAAAATGTGACACAGAATCATCAAAAGACATCAAGAGGAGAGGTACCTGTCTGGATCAGGAGGTAAAGCATGGACTCCTGACCTGGGTGCTGTAAGTTCAAGCCCCATGTTGGGTACAGAGATAACAATAAAATCTTTAAAATAAACACACACACACACACACACACACACACACACACACACACACACACACCAAGAATAATTAATGAGCTCTTCAAGTATCCATGCAGAAAATCTAGGGCCCTACGAGGGGAAAATGATAAACCTGGCTTCACCCTTCTAAATAACAACATTCACTGGAGAAGGTAATGGAAGACTGCCTACAAGGTTCTAAGGAAAAGAAAAGGTGACCCAGGAATGTCACACTCAGCAAGCAGTCATTCTCATACAGAAGGTTAATAGTTAGACATTCCCAAAAATGAAAGAATTCAGGGAATATCAATGGGTCCTTCTGCATGGGGAAGTGAGGAGAAAAAAAGTACTTGACAATGAAATATAGCCATTCAAGAAACTGATCAGAGAGTCAGTAATGTGAAAGTTTGATTAACACTTGAATCTAGAGAACTAAACCTCTGAAGGAAGAAATGGATGCAAATTAGAATGTAGGTGCTATAAACTCAAACAAATTAAAAAATAATGGAAGCATCAGAATTTGAGAGACAGGAAGAAGCATGAGAGCAATAATACATCTAATCACCTGGCAAGAATTCAACCAGAACTACCCACCCAACTTTTCATTGATTTTCATCATCTTTTTTTTTTCCTTATCCTTGAAATCATCTTTTAGGAACTACTGTATCTTGTTATTCAGGAACTAACATTGCAAGTTTACCAATTTCACCTGAGTTCCTTTTACTTAATAAGCTCAGGTAAAACCAAACCTTAGGTTTTAAATTTTTAAAAAATTTTTAATGTTTATTTTTGAGAGAGACAAAGTGTGAGCAGGGGAGGGACAGAGAGACAGAGACAGAATCTGAAGCAGGCTCCAGGCTCCGAGCTGTCAGCACAGAGCCCAACACGGGGCTTGAAACCACGAGCAGTGAGATCATGACCTGAGACAAAGTCGGATGCTCAACTGACTGAGCCACCCAGGCACCCCTACATTATTTTTAATAGTATGCATAACAGGATCTTGTTACCATAAAATTATTTCTGTCTTCTATATATGCATAAAATGAAGTCTGGAATATATCTACTAAGTGTTATTTATTGGTTATTTTTTATGGTAATAATAATAATAGCTAATTCTTACTATGGACTGTGCTATGTGTGAAGCACTATCTTAAGTGCTTTACATGCATCTACGTATTTAATCCCCATAAGACTCCTAAAGGATAGATACTATCATCACCCCTATTTTACAGGTGAGGCTTGGGGTTGTTTCCTGTGGTGACATAGAGCTGAGTCAAGCCCAGACCTTCAGGCTTCAGTCAGCGCTCTTCACCAGCAGCCTACGTTGTTTCCCGACAAGTAGGTAAGTAAGTCATTTGTTGCTTTTCTGTACTTTGAATTTTTAATTGACAATTATGGATCATTAAGAAAAGTCATTATCAAGCTTTAAAAAGAGCTTCTACTTGAAAAATAGGATGAATATGCCCAAGTATAATACAGGTGAGCTGAACAGAGCCTAAAACACCTCTCCCACCCTCCTACTCTCTACTCCCCACCCCCCTCCACCTACACACATCCCTCTCACCTGACCACTGATCTAGGTGTACCTTGGAGGGAGAAGGAAGCTTCCAGAGGATAAACTCCTTAACAAACTAGCACAGACTTTGGAAAAATAGGGGTCTGAAACTTTAATGATAATCACTGCAAAGGGGTGAATCAAAATTCAAAACAATATACCTGTATTTTACTGGCTTTGGGCAGATTAGCTAGAGGAAATAAGCATCCTTATTTCCTCTATGAGAGAGGAACTTCCTCTGAGAGAGAAGAAAATGTGTAATAAACAAAAGGTCTAAAAAGTCCCAGGTGTATGCAGTCATGAGTCCAGGTTACTGTATCTCTGAACAATTTGCTGGACTGACACGGCTTCATTTTAAATGACATAGCTTAACCAGTGTGATGCATTCTGCTGTCCAAGAGCTATATAATAAGGGTGGTAATGGGGAGCAGCTCCCAGGAGGGCGGAGAAACAGCTGTTTGTGTCACCTGGGAATGGCGCCCACATACAAATCTCATCTCTTTGACAACGATTCTAAAGTCCCCCTGTCACTGTCACTCACTTGCAAAATTAATGACTAAAGGGGAGAAGGAGAGGAAATGCCTAGCCCCTGAAACAGAGAGAAAGACTGAGAGAGGGACAGAGCAAGTTAATAAATAAAACAAGAGCCTGAAGGGAAGAGCTGCTTTGTCAGAATATAAATATTTCCCTTCCCCTTTTATCTTTAATGTAGTGTGAGAAGCTTATTAAAGGGAAATGCATCTCTGTCCCTGGAGTCCTCGCACAAGCCTTGCGGGGAGCTGCCTGCAGAACGGGCTCGCCTACCCCACGCTTATAAACTCTTCCCTGCTGGAAGTGAGCATAACGTGCAGAGCAATAAAGAAGGGCTGAGGGAAGAAAGGGAAGCCATTGTGGCCATTAGGATCCTTATCTTGATGGGCCTGGTGTCATGTTATGTTAATCGCTGGGAGATGCTGAGAGACTGAGGATGAGGAATGCCTGTCTGCTCAAAGGCTTGGTTTGAGATTCCAAGGGAAGCTGGCATTGCCAGACTTATACTCCACTCCCTTAGAGAGAACAATATCCAAATTTAGACAAAGGGGAATTTGTTTCCATAGGAGCTGCCCCATAGGGGCAGGGATAGGGGGCTCTGTGAGTATTCCTCCTTCTAGCTGCCTCTCTGAAAAACCTCAGTTCTGATCAGGATTTGGGTTCTGCTGAACCCTGGGACTCTCCCATCCTTTTAGACCATTTTGACATATTCAGCCATGTGGTTATACAGGATAGGTCATCCATTCAGCAGGTGCCATGGTCTAGTCAGAAGTGAGGGTGGGAGTAGGGGCAGAGATAGCTAAAAATGGCTATCAAAAGGTGCCTCTCCTTCATTCTTCTTGACTGGGCTTTCCAGGGGAGCTGGCCTCAGTTGCATTACCGCTATACCCACCCCACAACACACCCAAGAAATTTTATTTCTATAATGTCATTGATGGAAAGGACACTGTTTTTAATCGGCATTTCTGACTCTCTTGCCAGGGTATCCATTTTATCTCCTTGGCACTTGGCAAGGGTTTGCTGCTATTTGAAACCCATCAGGCACCACATAATCACTGGTGCTGCAGAACCTACCTTATATCCCCATGCAGGCTCCTCCCCATTATGATCTCTTTTTCCATCTCATCCTCACTAATTTTGTGCATCGAATTCTCTTTCCCACTGAACCTCACTTCGGTTGGAATAAAGACTCAGCTATTGCTACTACTAGCTCAGTCATTGCTATTCCACTGCGACTGCCACTTTCAGGACCAATTATATCTTATGGCAATGTCTGTGTTACAGGGAAGTGTATAATTCAGGCATGGTGAGCCATCCTTAGCTGGTTCCTAGGGAATTCCTTGCCCACCATTCTAAACATTGCCTAGGAGCTATTTACAGTATGTACCTGATTTAACATTCCGCCTCCTGCCTAAGCCCTGTCTAGCCTCCCTGAAGCCTCAGCTGGCTGCTCTGGGGGCCTGGGGTCTTGAGAGGGTCCACTTCCAGTGTTCCCACAAATAGTCTGGAGGAGCAGGAGGTGTGGGGGAAGGGTAGCCCATACTTACCTGAGGGATGGTTGTGTGGAAGAGGGATTAAATTTGTACTGTGAAGATCAATGGAAGCCTTGGAGAGGCAGATTTCAGTTCAATATAATGAAGGACTTTCTAACAATTAAAGCTGTCCAAAAAATGGGAACCCTTTAAAGAGACCCTCCCTTCTCTCCCTGGAGATCAGGCAGAGGTCGATCTTTCCAGCCAAAACTGTGCAATAGCCAGCAACACACGCACCTGATATTTGCCAGTGTGACCAAGCAGTGCCTCTCGTTCTTGAGCCAGACTATCTGGGTTCAAATCTCAGCCTAAAACCTACTAGCTGTATAATCTTGGGCAAGTTATTTAGCCTCTCTAAAGAAATGCAGATAAAAACACATTAGTCTTTCTGGGAAATTGTGAGGGTTTGTTTTGTTTTGTTTAGTGTTTATCAAAAGAATTTGTAGTGTTTTGAACAGTAAGATAGTGGTCTGAGCCTTCGTGTGCTCAGAGCTCTTACTGATTTATAGAAGTCATAAAGAGAGGCCACCATTTTTCACCAACTACAACATAAAAGAGCATTTTGTAATTGCTATTTTATATATGTACACAAACATCAATGTTAGTGTTTACATTTTCAGACATTTTCAGGAGGAAAATTATCTTAAACCAACAAATTGAACTGCATGGGGTAAATAAAGGTAGGAAACAAGGTACCTGGGTGGCTCAATCCATTAAGAGGTTGACTTTGGCTGAAGTCACGATCTTGCAGTTCATTAGTTCTAGCCCCAAATTGGGCTCTCTGCTATCAGTGCAGAGACTGCTTCTGATCCTCTCTCTCCCTCTCTCTCTGCCTCTTCCCCAAACTGTGCACACTCTCGCTCTCAAAAATAAACATTAAAAAAAATTGTATAGGGGCACATGGGTGGCTTGGTTGGTTAAGCATTCGACTTTAGATCATGTCATGATCTCATGGTTCATGAGTTCAAGCCCTTTAGCAGGCTCCACACTGACAGTGCAGCCTGCTTGGGATTCTCCCTCTCTCTTCTTTCTCTCTCTCTCTCTCTTACTGCACCTACCCTGCTTGTGCTTTCTCTCTCAAAATAAATACATAAAATTTTAAATAAATCTGTCTTTAAAAAACAAAGAAAGGTAAGAAACAATAACTCATTTATTCAGCAGGTATTTATTAAGCACCCACCTAGTGCAAAGCCTCTTGGGAAATACCAGTATGGCTCAAATGCAGGTGCTGCCTGCTGGGGGCTGGCCTGGTAGCAAATAATTGCTTCCGACTCTTCCACTTACAAAAATGGGCCGTGTTCCACAGGCTCTGAAAATTTTAAATGCTCTGTAGGGCCACACTATATGTTAACTAACTGGAATTTAAATAAAAATTTGAATCAAAAGAATAAATAAAATACTAAAAAATAAAATAAAATGCTTTGTAGGGCATTTTCAATTGGTTTGTATTCCAAATGAAATGGCAGGGCAATAATATAAAATAATAATATAAAGCATGGTGGGAAATATCCCACTTAAATTTTCTTCCTGCTATCCATTAGAAGTTCGGTTTTTCTAAGATCGTGATCACATTGATAAACTCTATATGCATATTGTCTAGGAATGAAAAATAACTTTTTCTTTTATTTGTTCTTAGCACAGTTCCTGGTTCTGAAAGCCTAATACCTAAAAAGGACATGGGTACGAATAAACATAAGATGCCCAAAATATCTCTTTCCTATGGGTTGTAGGCATCCAGATTTGGAAAAGAAAGTTCTCCCTTTAGTAGCTCCTGTAGTCTGTAGCAACTTTCAAATATCCACCTCTCCAGCTTATTAATTCATTGGAAATATTCAGACAGAAATGACTTTCCCTGGTTCTGCCATTTCTACAATATTTTCATTCTCAACTGAACATAAACTACCTTCTGAGAAACCAGAAGTTTCAACACCCATCTGCCTAGACCAGATTGTCTTTTTAAGCCACTGAAGAACAGTAATAATTACCCTTTATTGAGCATTTACACCATTCTAGGTACTAAGTTGATTGCACTACCTCATTTATACTTTACAATCCTAAGAGGCAGGTGCTGGTATTATAACCATTTTACAGAAGAGGAAACTGAGACCCAAAAGAAAAAAAAAACTTGTCTAAAGCCATATAACAAGCAACGGAACAAGGAATCAAATCCATAAAACCTCTCCTCTCAACCATTTCTATCAAACTGCAACTCCAAAGAAAGGGAAGAGGAATCCCGACTATAAAAATAAGAGCTTTCAAAATAGTTAATGGAGGGGCACCTGAGTGGCTTAGTTGGTTAAGCGTCTGACTTTCGCTTAGGTCATGATCTCGCAGTTCATGGGTTCGAGCCCTGCGTCGGGCTCTGTGCTGACTGCCAGCTCAGAGCCTGGAGCCTGTTTCAGAGTATGTGACTCCCTCTCTCTCTGGCCCTCCCCTGCTCACACTGTCTCTCTCTCTCTCCTAGAAATTAAAAAAAAAAAAAAGTTAACGGAAAAATGACTTTATCACTCCTAGCACACCGAGAAATGTGAGATAACCATGCTGGAGGCCCACCATCCCGTGACTGTCTGTCCTGGCCTTGTGATGTTCTCTTTGACAGCTTGACTACAGAGTAGGTAGATAGAAACTCATCCTCATAAAGGTTTCCATAGAAAACACAAGCTCACCAGCTCACCGTTTGTTTGCTCTCTGGGGGCTTTCTCCAGGCCAAACACACTTAGCTGGCTCACACTCTTAGTAGCAAACTCAACTTCCCTTTTCTTCTTTCCTTCCCACACATTTTTTTCTTCAAAGAGAGAACTGGGTTCAAAGTCCTGTTCTTTAGGCACTATCTGCATAATTTTTGATCTGCCTATACCTTGGTTTCTCCATCTACAAAGCACGTCCAATAAATAGTAGCCACTCAAAGAGCTGCTGTGAGGATGAAGATTCAAGGAAACAGTGCAGGTCAAGGCCAGTGCACAATGCCTGGCCATGGTAAGAACTCAATAATTGTTCATTGTTAATAAAAATACCAATGATACAATAAATACCAGATGTTAGAATCAGTCGGCTGGCTTTCTCTTCACTATTCAACTGGAATTTTAGTCAGGACATCATTAGCCCTGGGTGCTAAGACACAGCAAGACCAATATGGCCCTGAGAACTAAGGCCTAAAATGACGAGTAATCTCTGGGAGCCAAGGACTAGCTTTATAAATTTTAGGCTAGGGGAAGAGGAGGAGTGAAGTTTCACAAGTAAACCAAAGCTCCTTTTGCTGGAGTGAGAAGTCTGTCGCCTATTTTGTTTATCTCTTCTCTAAATGTTTCCTCTCCCGCCTCCTGGGCTGCCTTCAAAACTCCTCCGTTTTGGTAGCAGCTTGTTACAAGTCTGCTGGAGGCCACAGGAACCGGCCAATAGCCCTTTCCCCAGCACAAACAGCCCGCAGGAACAGCCCCAAGTCCCTCCTCTGGCCCGAGTCCCCACAGAGGTTTCTGCAATCCCCTTTTTAGTTGTTTCCTGAAAAAGCACAGCTGGGGGGAGGGAGTCAACTCAGGCTGTGGTCCATGAGCTACGCAGCCACACTCACCTGCTTCCCATGGATCTCCCTGGCACAAGCCAACCATGAGGCCCCTTGCTTAGCCAGTCACTCTCATCTTCATTTCACTCCAGAGCTCACACAAGCCATTTCCAGAGTGAGGTGAGCAGTAAGCAGAGATAAATAAATAAATAGATAAGTAAAGTTGGGCCATTATGTGCAAAGCTCTTGGACAAAGCACAGTTCCAGGAATCAAAAATGTGGATTCTAGTTCCAGTTCTTTCTGTGAACCCTTGGACAATTCAGTCCACCATCTTTGGGGCTTTGGTGTTCTCATCTGAAAAACGAAGAAGAATTACTGAACTCTGGTGTCCATTCTGAAAAATCCCCAAACCATTCTCCAACTCAGCCCCTCCTTTGTTTTTTAATGTCTATTTTTGAGAGAGGGAGAAAGAGAGAGAGCACAAGCAGGGGAGGGGCAGAGAGAGACAGAGACATAGAATCCGAAGCAGGATCCAGGCTCTGCACTGTCAGCACAGAGCCTGACGCAGGGCTTGAACTCATGAACCATAAGATCATGACCTGAGCCAAAGCTGGATACTTAAACCACACAGGAGTCCCTCAGCCCATCCTTTTTTAATCACAGGATGGGCTAGCTGCTAGCTCAGTGCCAAACTCCCATTATAATTTGAGACAAATTCAAGGTCATCACAGAAAACCAGATTCATTTGTTCCTCAAGACTATAAATTCTATAATGGTAGGGACACATTATATTCCCAGCACCCTGTCCAGTGCCAGACACATGGTAATCTATAAAGACATTTAAAAAAAATAATTCTGTCTCCCTCTCTCTCTGCTCCTCCCCCATTCGCACTCTCTCTTTTTTAAAATGAACATTTTAAAAATTAAAAAAAAAAATAAATGCAGGCCATTTGGTTTTATTTCCTCCTTTTCAACTTAAAATGTACCTTATTAATTCATGCATTCATTCATTTACCAAGCACCCACTATGTGCCTAGCACTGCACCCCACTGCAGTATAACTACCTGGGATTTGAATGAACTTCTGTGACTACTTATAAACAAAATAACCAGTGACTAAGGAGGGGAATTAAAAGCAAGGAGACATTCCTCAACATATTAAGAAGAGAGTTAGCTAAGAAAGGACTTCACTGTTCCCATCCTAGAGACTTCTGATAGTAGCCAGCATTCTAATAAAAGTTGCTTTAAACAGCTTCACACTTTCAAAGCCAAAATTAACACCATACAACGAAAGGCCCCAGATAAATTCAGAAGGTAAGACCTGAGCCAGAGAGGGTCTCCTACTTACTTTAGAGAAAACCTCAAAGCCCTCTCTAGTCTTAACTCAGCTCCTCCACCCTCTCTTAACCACCTCATCCACCAGCCACCTCCCTTGGGGACCCCGCCAGGTGGCTCCGGCCCTGCCGAGCCTCAGCCCCTCCCTCAGGTGAAGCCATTCTCAAATTAAATCACAAAGAGGAGCAGCCAGTCTGCAATGATCTGTGTTTATTTAGTAAATGGGTTGATTGCCCTCATTTGTGGAGATTAAGAGTTAATTTCCCAATGCAAAGAAACAGATTTCTCGAAGGGCAGCCCCAGATAATTAAGAGGAAAAAACAAAAAATCAAATACCCCCCCCAACCCCGCCCCTTCCCATCTAGTTTTGGCCTTTCCTTGGCCTCTCCTGCCAGGTAGCTACAGCCACCAGCCCCTACCTCTCCTCGCCCCCCAACCCTGAGCTACACTGGGGTTCTGACTGAGGGGAGGAGGATTTGGTAAACAAAGGCTTAGGAATTCTTTAGGTCCCTTTTAAACTGACATCTGGTAAATTTGAGATCACATAACAGTTTCTCTCTCTCCCCTCTTCTGGCTTTGAAAGGCAAATGTTTTGAGGTTTGTGTTCTCTCCCATTCACAAAGTTTTTAATCAAGTGGAGTCAAACCACTTTGTCTACACCTTAATTGAAGAGCCTGGCTCTAGAGTTTAAAGTACTATTTTACAATAATAAGGAGAAGGCTGGAGAGGGAGAGGGGACTAAGTGGAAATGTGAAAGAAAAGAAAAGCAATGGGCAAGTGGCTCTTGAGGGGCACACTCATTGTACTGCAGGCCTGGCCTCGGCACCCACTGGGCACACAGTGCATACATAACGAACCCTGAGCTTCATCTGTGCCAGTCATCAGAAGTTGGGATGAGACTGGCTCAGCTTTGTGTGTAACTTCCAACATGAAAAAGCCTCCAGTGTGGGAAATCCTGATCCAGGTAAGGAACCCCCAGAGAGCCATAGGTTCTCAGAGCTGGGCCAGATCACAAAGCCCAGTTTCCTTGCTTTACAGATGAAGAAACTGGCCCAGAGAGGTTAACCAACTTGCTAAGGCCAAGAGGTTAATGTAGGACTAACACATTCAGAATGCTTTTAATTTCTCTGGCTGTAATTTAGCTCTTTCCTCTGTTTGATCCTTGAAGAGAGAAATACACCACATACATCTCAAAACAAACTTTCATATACTTGGGAAGACAGTTAAATGACTTCATAGATAATTCCCACATTACAACATTTTATAATCACTCAATCACTCAATGACAGCAACTCTGTCAACTATAGTCCTAGGAGGTGTCTTCTCAAATTCTTTTTCAAGGTCATTGAACAAGATGAAGGTGGTTACAAGACTGAGTGTTGTTAGCCAACCCTGAATGGATCCCTCTACTGGGCTGGTCCTTGGAGGTCAGCCTTCTGCTGCTCTGGGCCCATCCCCCAGGAGAAAGTCAGAAGAGACCTGTGTTTTCATGCTTTCCCATGCTCTGGCACTATGGTTAGTGAGATTCTCTCTAGTTCTAGTAATAGACAAGTAGTCAAGTGGCTTCAATATTGGGGATGGTAGAATACCAAGGGAAGGAGCTAAGAAATCATTCTTGTAACCTGGTCTAATGAGACCTGGTCTTCTCCTTTTGAAAGAGGTATTCTCTCTCTCCTTCCTTCCTTTCTCCTGTAGTGTTCCACTAGGAGGTGATTGCTATCCTGCTCTCCATCTACTGCTCCTGTTGTTACCATCTAATTGCTCTCTCTACACACCTCACTGCCTCATGGCTCTTGTTTCCTCCAAGTTTCTACTGCTTCCTGTTTTCTGCTTGTTCCTTTTTCATCAAGCATTTCTCAGCTTCTGCCACTATATTTTATACTTAGACTTCCCAAATGAAAGGATCTGATTGGGCGACCATTCTATATCCAGTAGGCACACTGGTTGGAAAGAGGTCCCGTGCCAGACAGCCTCATGGCTGGATCAGATGCTTGCCTATTTCTGGCTCAGTCATCTGAGGTGAGGGTTTATGTGTGTAAAGGTACAAGGATGGTAATGCCAGTATGAGAAATGCTATAAATGAACTGTGGGAGTAGAATTGTTACATTTTAGAATAGCCACCATTAACTTCTTGAGACTTATAAATAAGGTCAGAGACCCAGCATCCTATCATCCAACCAGACATTTATCCAACCACCTCTCTCTTTCTCTTATTCTGTCTTACACACATACACACACACACCTCACACACTGCATCCTCTCTTATGGCTCTCATTATTCCATCTTTCAGTTCAAAACATAATCAAGTAAAGTGAGGACTTTACACAAGACTAAAGATAGAAGGCATGAATGGCATAATACACCGCTTTACAATACAAGTCGAGGTCAGTAGTTCTCAAACCGGTCTAATTCAAAGAAATCACCTAGCAAGCTTTTAAAAATTAAACTCCCAGGGCCCCTGGGTGGCTCCGTGGGTTGAGCTTCCTACTCTTGATTTCAGTTCAGGTCCTCATTCCAGGGTCATGGGATTGAGCCCTCCATCAGGCTCTGCACTGGGCATGGAGCCTGCTTGAGATTTTCTCTCTCTCCCTCTGCCCTCTCCCCCACTCTCTCTCTCTCTCACTCTCTCTCTCTTTCTCTCTCTTCCTGAAAAAAAAATTGTTAAAAAAAATTAAACTCCCAAATCCAATGGCACAGATTCTGACTCAACATGTCTGAGGTGGGTCCTTGGCTTCTGAATTTATTTTTAAAAATCCTTAGGTGATTCTGATGACCAGCCAGGATTGGGATCCACTGCTCCAGCTCTATCCTCATGCTTCTTGAAGGTTCCATAGGGTCTCTCATGACTGTTGTGAGTCTTGTTCCTGCAGCTTTTCCTCTTAGTGCTTTGCTGACTTTCATGGCCTGCCAAGATGCTCTAATGGGAAGAGTCTGACACACTGCCAAGTTTCCCACCCACCCTTAGTGGAATAGGAGCAGTGCCCCCACATCTCCTAATCTAGATCCATACTGACTCAGTTTCAGCAATGAAAATTAAACTGTTCCTTGAAAATTTAGGTGAAAAAAGTAGTACACATTACCAAGGGAGCTTGAAACCTGTACAGACAAAATACTCAGGGGGGTCATAACCAATCTGGGCTTGATATCCCAAGCCTAGAAATTCTGGTGCTTCTCTAAATTTTAGAATGGCTTTTGATAAGACATATAAAAGGACAAAAATTAGTGATGTAGCATGAAGACATCAACTAGTAGTTCTGTGCAAAGTGAAAAATGTTATATAAATCTAGGTTTTAAGTCCAGACATTGCTACTATAAAAAGGAGCTTCTACCTGGAAATTTGAAGAATTGTTATAAAATTAGACACAGTGTACCTAATACACCTGGTACTTTACAAATGAGAATCATTCTCTTAAAAATGTAACTATTTTATTTTATTTTAAAGTTTATTTATTATATTTGGGAGAGACTGAGAAAGCACGAGTTGGGGATGGGCAGAGAGTGAGAGGGGAGAAAGAGAATCCCAAGCAGGCTCCCTTCTGCCAGCGCAGAGTCCCATGCAGGCTCTAACCCATGAAGCTGCATGAGATCATGACCTGAGCCAACACCAAGAGTCTTAACCAACTGAGCCATCCAGGAGCCCCTAAAATGTAACTATTTTGGTGCTCAAAATAATCTGAAGAGAATAAATTCTATAAATCCAGTACTGTGCTAAAGCCAGCTCTTTGAGGTTTGTGAGAGCTAATTACCTGCCTCTTTTCCAAACTCCAAGTTCAGTAATAGTATTGGCTTGAAATAGCCGTGGTAGCAGTATTTACACCATGGAAACTGGCAAATGTACAGATCAGGGCTATTTCTTTGGAGAGCTGGTCATTAAACATTTATCAACTAATACTACTAATAAAAAGTCACAACTTTAGCAAAGAGCCAGAGCTCCAAAATATACCCCTAACTTGGTCTTTTTTTTTTTTTTTTATGTTTTTTATTTATTTCTGAGAGAGAGAGCATGAGCAGGGGAAGGTCAGAAAGAGAGAGGGAGATACAGAATCTGAAAGAGGCTCCAGGCTCTGAGCTAGCTGTCAGCACAGAGCCTGATGCGGGACTCGAACCCACAAACCATGAGATCGTGACCTGAACCGAAGTCGGGACGCTTAACTGTGCCACCCAGGCACCCCTAACTTGGTCTTTTCTTTTATTTCTATGATTTTCCTTCATATAACCAAACTAGGATTCTGCCATCATGAGTTTTTTGCTCATAGATCACAAAGCATTGTATAAATACTCTCTCATTAATTCTCACAGCACACTGGGAGAGCAAGAAAGGTTAAGTGACTTGCCTGAGGCATGGCAGGAAATCAATGGTGAAAGGCAGAACTTAACCAGCCTGTACTAACCACCTTTGCCACCCTTCTTACAGAATAGTACTGTTCAGACTAGCATTAGGTAGCAATTACCAACAGTGCTTTTACTTCATAACCCAAAGAGCCAAAGTCTCTTTCTAGAGACTATGGTCCAAATGTTCTATCCTTGAGTACAGATTTGATTTCTTAGAATGGCCCACCCTCTCCACTTGGAGGGTTTTCCCCAAGATTGTTGATGATCTTCTATTAATCATCTTCCTCCACATTCTTTTTCCCTCAAGTCCAATGGCATATATTTAAAAAATGGTTGGCTAGAATTAGGTTTCTGTCCTAACAAATTTAAATGGCATCAAAACCAATCTGCATGTGTTTTTATTTGTGAACCTTTCTCTGGACTCCCCAAGGGCAGGGACCCAAGAGTTGCTTCTCTCTGCAGCCCCGTCTCCATAATACTTTAGGAATGAATGAATAATTCTTATGGTAAACTGTCTCTAAAATGGCTCCTAATGATCCTCACCCTCCAGTGGGTTTTCATGCCTCAGAGAAATCCCTGCTACACTTTGAATGTAGGTAGTCCTACTGACTTGCTTTTAATGAATAGAGAATGGCAAAAGTGACAGGATGTCACTTCTTTTTTTTCTAAATGTTTATTTTTTGAGAGAGAGAGAGAGAGCGAGCAAGGGAGGGGCAGAGAGAGAGGGGGAGACAGACTCTGAAGCAGGGTCCAGGCTCTGAGCTGTTAGCACAGAGTCCAACATGGGGACTGAACTCATGAGCCATGAGATCATGACCTGAAGTCAGATGCTCAACCGACTGAGCCACCCAGGCACCCGAAGATGTCACTTCTAAGATTACAGAAAGACTATGACTTCCATCTTGATTGCTATCTTCTGTGTTCTCTCTCTCTCTTTCTCTCTTTCTCTCTCTCCCTCCTTCCCTCCCTCCCTTTCTCTCAGCACTTGCTCTGGGGGAGCAAGGTGCCATGTTAAAAGTGGCCTTATGAGAGGCCCACAAGGCAAGGAATTGATGTCTTTGGCCAACAGCTAGTGAGAACCTGAGGCCTGCCAAGAGCCATGTAATGACCTTAGAAATGGATACTCTGAGGCCTACCAATAGCCACAAGTGAGTTTGGAAGTGGATCTTCCTCCAGTAGAACCTTGAGGTAACTGTAGCCCCACCAACACCCCGATTGCAGTTTCGTAAGCAATCCCAAGCCAGGGGGCCAGGGGACCCAGGTAAGCACATCCAGATTCCCAATACCCAGAAACTGTAAAATATTAAGTGTCTGTGGTTTTAAGGTGCTAAGTTTTGGGCTAATTTGTTATACAACAATAGATAACTAATGCAACCCTCAAGCAACAAGAGAAACGGTCAAACAGATTGAACGACATGAATCATCTCTATTGGGTGGGGACTATCACACTTATCAGGACTTCAGCATGGACTTCCTCTTATTGAATCTAGACATCTCTAACTGTCATTGCATGTGAAAGTCTGCTTAGGGATAAGAATGTTCCCATTCTGGGAACAATCCAACACCCCAAACTACAATCAAAGGAATTCAATGACAACCTGGCAACTCGAAATTCCAAGTCCTTAATGTTATAAAGTCAAAAATTGGTAAAAGAGAGGCCAAAAAGGGTATTATATGCTAAAGCTGCCCTTTCTTGTTTTGCATGAGTAATTCTTGCAGCTGGAGTTTCACTACAACCACAGACAGGATAGTGGCATCATGAAGGTGGCCATTTTCAAATCTGGCCTGACATCAGAATGTAATTCAACTAGTTAAACCCAGGACTTGGCCAAAATAAGTAGCATTTAAATAACTGGAGCCAATGAATACCATCACTTTTCTGTGAGACCATATGACTATGATGTGAAGAAATAAAAGCCTTTGTTATTTTAAAGGGCAGGGACAATTGGAAGTTTTGTAGCAGACAGTTACAAAATTTTCCACCCTTAGCTCTCCAAAGATGATACCAGTTAGTGGCTTTGGGAGTTGGGTGTGGACAGAGTTGCTTGGAAAAGAAAATTAAATTGATCCTGTACAGAATATGAACCAACGTTACTAAATTTACCATAGAGCCTAAAACAGACTATTTATTTAGCCCCCTACATTGTGAACTTGCTTTTCTGATTTACTCTTTTTTATTACTTAGCTCTTTAAAATCATAGCATTCTGTATCAGGCAAGACATGGGCAGCTACCACACCCTTCTCACAAACAGCAAATCCTTATTTTTCAGAATAATTGTGGAGTAGGCTTTTAAAAGTCATTTTAAAAAACAAAATACTCTCCAAAAAAATTAGTCTTTGCTTTTATGCTCTTTGCATTTATCTTCCTGGGACAGAGAAACAAGACATCTGTGATACTTTCCATGGCACTGGTTTTCTGCATCTTATGCGTAGACTGTTTTTAAAATATTCACCCCTTGTAATTTCTTAAAAGGTTCTCCTTTTTTCTTTCTAAATAATTATCCCTATTACCTATCATCAGCAAGCTGTCTGGGGCTATGATATGGGGAGTAAAAACTCGTCAACTAAACTGGTTTTAGCTGTATTTGAGACACAGTATTTTATCCTGTCGCTTTTCATTTTATTTGATGACAGTGCTTGCAATTTCTCCCTCAATAAGCAAAGATGACTTAGATCAGTGGCCTGATGAATAAGCATGAAAATTTGATTTAGAAAAGGAGGATATCCAGAAGCTCAGAGAGAGAAAAAAGGATTTCCAACCCCCTACCACACACACTTTAAATGACAAAGCAAAGCAGCAGCATTGTCTTTAAACAACATCTTTCAAGGCAGTATCAATGCTCCCCAATGTTAGGTAGTAAGAATAATAATTTAGAAAGCAAAAGGGAGCTTTTAAAAAAATACAAGGAAGGAATAAACTGTTTTTAAAGCAAATGTCATTAATCCTTTGTATTACTCTGAGACAGAAAACCCAATAGAAAACAAATAAGGTCTTGGGTGTGAGGGGGAAACTGATGCTTTGGAAGAAAAAGAATATAAGGACTCCTGTGGAGGGGCGGATGGAGAATGTGAGCAGTCTGACACCCTATCTTGGCCCAAATGATTCGGCTCTCCAGATCCATTAACAAGAGTGGGAAACGACAAAGAACTGTGAAGTGAAAAGTAAGATGCTCAGGAAACTTTAGTAATAAAAAATAAATAAAAGAAACAAAGAGGAAGCCAAAGTCTCCCATAAAGGGAACCCAATTAACTGTCGTAGATTCCAGAACCAGTTTTTCTTTACTAGAGAAGAAGCTCACGTGAGGCAGCAGAGGCAGCAACTTCTGCAAATACACAACCTCGAGGGAATACTGATCAGGTTCCTGCGCCTTGGACCTGAGACTGGCAGGAGGAAAGGCTCAGCCAGGAGTAACGTTTTCTTGAGCACAGTATTGATTTGTGTGTGTGTGTGTGTGTGTGTGTGTGTGTGTGTGTGGAGAGAGAGAGAGAGAGAGAGAGAGAGAGAGAGAGAGAGAGAGAGAGAGACGGTAAGCGAGTTACAAATTTTTCCTTTCTTAATACGTCACTGTCCTGCATGGGAATTCATGATATTCTGTGCTGCCCAGAGTAGAGGGAAGAGCCCCCACCCCCAGTAAATTCTGACCTCGCCGAGAGTAACCGGAGAGCGCACGGGAACGCCAGTGCCGAGAGTAGGGCGAAGCTTTGACCCGGGAACAAAAGATCGCTTGCCAATCAGAAAACGCCACTCGAGAACACGTATAACCTCTCTTTGTGTTTCGAAAACGCCTTAATTAGCAAATGCCCTGGTTTCCATTGAGCATTAAAACTTTTCTGTGTACGTTTCAACTAGACGATCAAGTCGTTGCTTCTGCATCGTGGAGATCACGAATGCCACATGCCGAAGAACTACGGAAAGCACCGCAATCGAAGGCGCACTTTAAACCGTACAGTGTGTTGCTGGGCATTCCGTCTCAGGTACTTCTATAACCATTCCCCCACAAAACTGTCTTAGTTTTCTCATAACCGCACTAAAACCACACCAGACTTCTATACTTTGGGCCATACGCGCGGGAGGGGTGGCCTGGGGGCCCGGGGGCCCCGCGGGCCCGGCGCCCGCCGCTCCCGGGCCCTCACCCCTCGGAGGGGTCTGCACTTCCTCCCGCCTTTAAGTCGGCCCCCTCCTCCCGACTCCGATTTCTCCCTGGGCGCGGCCCCTCCTCCTTTTTACAACCGGGGAGAGGGGGTGAGAGGGATTGTGGCCTCACGTGGTCGGTTTGGGTCTGGGGAGAAAAAAGCGATCTGCGAAGTGCACCCCTTTCTCTCTCGGCACCGAACCTCACATTTAGGATCCAGATACCCAAAAGCCCCCTTGCCAAGCCCAGCACTTTCAGCCTTGGCAAGTCTAACGTGACTCCTGCTCAAGTCTCTCCTCTGAGGCGCGGCGCTATTCCCACCTTCTTCCAGCAAAAGCCTCTCTCCATGCGCCCTCCTGTTCGAGAATGCGTATTTTAGTGTACTCAGAAGAGGAACAAATCCTTAAAGCAAATTTCCTTTCTGGTGCGTTTACCCCCCTCACCCTCAAGCGAATTC
This sequence comes from Proteles cristata cristata, assembly GCA_017311185.1. NCBI lineage: Eukaryota > Metazoa > Chordata > Mammalia > Carnivora > Hyaenidae > Proteles > Proteles cristata. The sequence continues at coordinate 593,262 of JAESUZ010004661.1, forward strand.
ACCGTAAAAGTTTTTCTTAACTTTTCGGTACCAGCCCCCTGCCCCTCCCCTCAGGAATCCGCCCAGAGCGCTGCAGACTCCGCCTCTCCGGTTCCCTCGCCCGGCCCTTCCGACTTCCATCCAATCCGGAGGCCGCCGCGCAGAAAACAAAGGCTACCATTGGGCCGCCCTGGAGCTCGAGGGCCCGCCCCCGGAGTGGTTTGTGAATGGGGGGAGGGGAGGGGGCGGGGCGGCCCGGAACCCTGCGAGCCCGACGCTTCTTCTGGCGAGTTGCGCGACTCAGAGGCGTTACTCTGCGCTCTCTCCCGGCGGGCGGCGGCGGCGGCGGGCGCTGGGACTCACGGGCCAGGGCTTCGCGAGGCTGGAGAGGCCAGGCCCAGGCCGCGGCGGGCACAGGGCCCTCGCAGCTTCGGAACGCAGTGTAACTGGATTTCCAAAAAGAACTCGCTGAGTTCTTGGCTCTAAGGCGCCGATCCGACTCAGAACGAGAATCGCCCGTTTGGCAGAAACTTGGGGGCCGAGCTTTTGGGGCTGAAGAAGGAACGGGGGAGTAGAAAAGGAGACGAAGGAGGAGGCGGCGGCGAGCAGAGCCTGGAGGCGAAGAGGCGGAGCCGCACCGCGGAGGCGACGGCCTCGGCTCGCAGGCGGCGGCGCCGGGCTCTCGCCTGCCCCCGGCCGGACTTGGTGTGGGGGGCGCGTGCCTTACTGTGCGCTGTGGGTCGAGAGACTTGGGCAAAGTTTGAAGGGTAACCGGAGACGCTTGTTGCTCCTCGTCGCAGAAGAAGCCGCACCGTTACGTCGCGGTGGGAGAAGAAAGCTGCCCCCCTCGGCGCCCCCGGCCCAGGCCGACGAGTTTGGGCTCCCCGCGACTGATCGAGTGCTGGGCGGAGACGGCTGCGGCGTCCCCGCCGCGCCGGCACCCCAGCTGCAGCGCCCTCAGCTGCGCGCCGCCCACGGCCCGGCCCCGGCGCCGGGAGGACTCTCATGCGCCGGGCGCGGCCGCGCCTCCCGGGATCCAAGCCTCTCTCTGCTGCCTCGTTGCGCTCCTCCAGCTGAGAGCGCCGCTGCACCCGTGGCCGGCGATGCGGGGCCCTGGCGCGGCCGCGTCGCGCTCGCCCCTGGGCCTGTGCACTCTAGTGCTTGCGCTGCTGGGTGCGCTGCCCGCCGGTGCCGGGGCGCAGCCTTACCACGGCGAGAAGGGCATCTCGGTGCCGGACCACGGCTTCTGCCAGCCCATCTCCATCCCGCTGTGCACGGACATTGCCTACAACCAGACCATCCTGCCCAACCTGCTAGGCCACACGAATCAAGAGGACGCGGGCCTCGAGGTACACCAGTTCTACCCGCTGGTGAAGGTGCAGTGTTCTCCTGAGCTGCGCTTCTTCCTGTGCTCTATGTACGCACCCGTCTGCACGGTGCTTGATCAGGCCATCCCGCCGTGCCGCTCTCTGTGCGAGCGTGCCCGCCAGGGCTGCGAAGCGCTCATGAACAAGTTCGGCTTCCAGTGGCCCGAGCGGCTGCGCTGCGAGAACTTCCCGGTACACGGCGCCGGCGAGATCTGCGTGGGCCAGAACACGTCCGACGGCTCCGGAGGCCCAGGTGGCGGCCCCACAGCCTACCCCACCGCACCCTACATGCCGGACTTGCCCTTCACCGCGCTGCCCCCCGGGGCCGCTGACGGCAGGGGCCGTTCTGCCTTCCCCTTCTCATGCCCCCGCCAGCTCAAGGTGCCCCCCTACCTGGGCTACCGCTTCCTGGGAGAGCGCGACTGCGGCGCCCCGTGTGAGCCGGGCCGTGCCAACGGCCTAATGTACTTTAAGGAGGAGGAGAGGCGCTTTGCCCGTCTCTGGGTGGGCGTGTGGTCGGTGCTGTGCTGCGCCTCGACGCTCTTCACCGTGCTCACCTATTTAGTGGACATGCGGCGCTTCAGCTATCCCGAGCGGCCCATCATCTTTCTGTCGGGTTGCTACTTCATGGTGGCCGTGGCGCACGTGGCCGGCTTCCTGCTGGAGGACCGCGCGGTGTGCGTGGAGCGCTTCTCAGATGACGGCTACCGCACGGTGGCGCAGGGCACCAAGAAGGAGGGTTGCACTATCCTCTTCATGGTGCTGTACTTCTTCGGCATGGCCAGTTCCATCTGGTGGGTCATCCTGTCGCTCACTTGGTTCCTGGCAGCTGGCATGAAGTGGGGCCATGAGGCCATTGAAGCCAACTCGCAGTATTTCCACCTGGCCGCGTGGGCCGTGCCTGCTGTCAAGACCATCACCATATTGGCCATGGGCCAGGTGGATGGGGACTTGCTCAGTGGGGTGTGCTACGTGGGCCTGTCCAGCGTAGATGCGCTGCGAGGCTTCGTGTTGGCGCCTCTGTTCGTCTACCTCTTCATTGGCACGTCCTTCCTGCTGGCCGGCTTCGTGTCGCTCTTCCGCATTCGCACCATCATGAAACACGATGGAACGAAGACCGAGAAACTGGAGAAGCTCATGGTGCGCATCGGCGTCTTCAGCGTGCTTTACACTGTGCCGGCGACCATCGTCCTGGCCTGCTACTTCTATGAGCAGGCCTTCCGCGAACACTGGGAGCGCACCTGGCTCCTGCAGACTTGCAAGAGCTACGCGGTGCCGTGCCCGCCTGGCCATTTCCCGCCCATGAGCCCTGATTTCACTGTCTTCATGATCAAGTACCTGATGACCATGATCGTGGGCATCACGACTGGCTTCTGGATCTGGTCCGGCAAGACTCTGCAGTCGTGGCGCCGCTTCTATCACAGACTCAGCCACAGCAGCAAGGGGGAGACTGCGGTATGAGCCCCGGCCCCTCCCCCACCCTCCCTTCCCCCATCCCCTCGCAGGGGGAGAGGCACGGGAAAGAGAGAACTGCTTGGGGGAGGAGGGGGAGTTGCCTGTAACCTCCTCACCCTCCAAGGAGAAGGGACCTGGAAGAGAGATGAGATTTGTAGATTTGGGCGGGGGTTTTGTTTGGATATGGAGGCCTAGGTGGAAAAACGGTTTGGGTGAAAAGACTTCTGGCAAAGACTTGCAGGATGATGATCATCATGATGATGATAACGATGATGTTAATCATGTACGGTATGGCCAACCTGGGCCTATCAAGATTGAACCCAGCAGAGATTGCTCTGAGTTCTTCCCGGCTCCAGGGCTGTCCTGGGACTGTGAGCGGTTCCCCTGCTGCAAGACAAGTGGCCTGTCCTCACTCCTGTGAGGCCCGGGTGAAAGGTACAGCTCTGTCTGAGGCGGCGGCTTTGTTGGGAAAAGGGAGGACTCCCTGCGGTGTCCTTGTCAAGCGGTGGTCAAACCATAATCTCTTTTCACTAGGGCCAAACTGGAGCCCAGATGGGTTAATTTCCAGGGTCAGACATTACAGTCTCTCCTCCCCGGGCCCCTCCCGCCTGTTTTTCCTCTCCTACGCCTTTCAAGTTCTTGTAAAATAAGCATTTGGAAGTCTTGGGAGGCTTGCCTCCTAGAATTCTAATGTGAGGATGCAAAGAAATGAAGATAACATTTTGAGATGAGGCAAAGGAGAGGAGTAGTAGGTATTTCTGCTACTTTTTAAATTTCCTGCGGAAGGCAGAAGGAAGAAAGAAGGGTGTTTTATTTGGTTTAATACTCTGAAAAGAAGTGATGACTTGTTGCTTTTCAAAACAGGAGTGCATTTTTCCCCTTGTCTTTGTTGTAAGAGACAAAAGAGGAAACAAAAGTGTCTCCCTGTGCAAAGGCATAACTGTGAAGACAGCAACTTTTATAGGCAAAGTAGCACAAATCAGAGGTTTCCTTTTGGATGTTAATTTGGCTGAGATAAACATTCCTTTTTAAGGAAAAGTGAAGGGCAGTATGCTCCCATACCCCAGTCAGGCAGAGGTTCTGACTTGGCTAAAAGAAAATGCAAGGGGTTTTGTTGTATTTGTTTTAAATAAATTTAATTCAGAACACATGATCCTCTCTACAGGCTCTGTTAAAATGTTCAGGGAAATCTCTCCCTTTATTTTTTTTTTCTTCCTATAAACCTGCATTTAGATTTTCTGTTTTCTTCCAATTTGAATCCTTCAAGATAAAAGGAAAAACATAATACCCTCAGCCTCCTTAATAAAGAAGTTAAAAACATTTTTTTAAGTAAAGAACCATTTTGTCCTGTTTTCTGAGTTCCATAAATCCGTTTATCAAACATCATGTGTATGCTGACCCTGTCTTTGTGTGGCTGGGTGGGGTGGTGACCTGCAGAAATGATAATGAACAAAGCGGACAGTTCAAACCATGGGTCCCATTTTTAAGGAAAGTCATTAAAAGAAGGTAAACTTCAAAGTAATTCTGGAGTTCTTTGAAATGTGCTGCATGACTTAAATTTATTAATCTTAAATCATGTACTTTTTTTTTTCTATAATGGAACTCTGATTCTTTTGCATAATGCTCTAAAGCTGAGCAGAGAATCATGGGAGCTAACCTTTACTCCACCTTTGACACCACCCTCCAATCTTGCAACACTATCCTATTTCTCAAAACAATTTTTTAAATGCTGTTTTAAACAGTTTTCAAATCAGAGAGGGTACTGTCAGGAGTACAAGTTACTTTATATATGTAATGTTCACTTGAGTGGAGCTGCTTTTTATATTAAAGTTAACATCAACCTTGTGTTTCTTAAACTTCCAAAATGGTCTTGTCAGATTTAAAACTCCCACTACACAGTTTTTGGCATCTTTTGTGTTGTATCTCTTGCATGTGAAATTTGTAAAATAGAGACAAGTGCAGTATGTATATTTTGTAAATCTCCCATTTTTGTAAGAAAATATATATTGTATTTATACATTTTTACTTTGGGTTTTTGTTTTGTTTTTCCTTTAAAAGTCTACAAGGAAGCCCCACTTTATCACATGTACAGATCACAAAATAAATTTTTTTAATACAAAGTGAATGTTTATTTAGTTTACAATTCCTATATATCTTTAAGCTAAAGAACAGAACTTTGTGTTATGAAAAGAAGGTAGGGAGAGATACCATTGGATCTGTCCATCATATAGATGTTCTGTATTAGTGAAGTCTTCTCCTTCCCTTTTAAAATACAATGTAAGGAATGCCTTATCTGTCCTTTATTTTTTTTTCTGTTGCCACTTCCTGCCTACCACCACACTACCCTTCCACACACCCTTAAGCCTTTTCATATCTTGCTTTGTATAACTTATTGAAGGTACAGAATAAGCATCTCTTTTATTTTTTTTTTAAATGTTTTATTTATTTTTGAGAGAGAGGTAGAGACATTGTGAGCAGGGGAGGGTCAGAGAGAAAGGGAGACACAGAATCTAAAGATAGGCTCCAGGCTCTGGAGCTAGCTGTCAGCACAGAGCCCAACACGGGGCTTGAACCCACGAACCGTGAGATCATGACCTGAGCCGAATTCGGACACTTACCGACTGAGCCACCCAGGCGCCCCTAAGCATCTCTTGTAGAGAGGTGCTATCTGACCCTTCAGAGATCCAGACCATATTTGAAAGAGGACTAGAAAATATTTTTGGTCTGCTTTTCTGGTGATATTTTCCTTGGGAAGAATTCTGTGAACGCATCGTGTGTGTGTGTGTGTGTGTGTGTGTGTGTGTGTGTGTGTGTGTGTGTGTCTTTTTAATTGGTGTTTTTGTATTCAAATGCACCTTACCTAATTTGTTAATTCTTAAATCCTTTGAGTTCAGGAGGCTTCAAAGTCAGGAAATAATTCCAGTTAATAGTAAGGGCCTTTAGTATGGAGGCTTCTCAGCTGTAGGCTTCACTCTACCTTCTAGGTCAACCAAACCAGAGGTCAAGTGATTCCCCGAGGTGGCAGTGACTCAGCAGCTCCGGCAGGAATAGACTCCATGCCTGACCCCAGGATGGCCTGAAGCCACTGAAGCTATTCTTTTCACTGGTCTGGGAGGCTAACTTTGGAATCAGATTAGACTGAGAAGCCTTCCTAACCAGGCACTTTGATATTAAACAGTCCCTCAGGGAAATGATAAAGGCATTCTAAATACTTCCAATTCCAAGAGCTTCACTAGCCTTATATTTTTTCTTATTCCACTTGTCTCTCTTCTTTAAATCAGGTGCCTATTTCCTGGCTTTTCCTAACAGTAGCTCCATTCTTGAGCAGCCCTCAAGACCCAGCAGCAGACTGGATGCTGCTATTTCTCCTTCCCGCCTCAGCTCTGCTCTTCTTCACTTCTAAAGCTCAACAGAAACAGTTCTGTTTTTGTTTTAATTAACAGGCTTGCTCACATGGCTGGTGTGTTTTACAAACATGCAGAAGGAAAACCAGTGACAGTCCTCACCGCGAGGAGGGAGCCACACCGCTGCACTCTGTGCAGAGCATCTTTTAAGATCCTCCTGGGTTTTGAACATCACAATGGGTGTGAGGTCATTTTAACCTGTGAAGATTTTGGCTTCAAGGAAGGAAAAAAATAGCGACTTAAAGTCTCTTTAGGTTTATCCAGTTTTTGCTCATAAAATGACACCTTTTAGGTTAAAGCCTGCCTCTCTTAACACCACACTAATACCGCCTGTTAAGAATGTTTGCTTTTAGAGTAGGTGGAAGGCTCCCAATGGGGTTTTTTTGTTCACAAATTAACTGCTAAAGGCACTTAGACCCTTGTGTGGGTAGAGCGGTGTGATTGCTCTTATAAATATGTCCCCTTACTCTTTTTCAGAGCTTCCTCGTCCTTCAGGACGCTCAAAGATTGAAGAGCGTTGGTCTTTAGTGAAGGAACAAAGACTGTGTATGAATAAATTACTACCTGCTTTTTTTGTAAGCAAAGATAAAAGTGTTCGGTTTAGTTCCTTTCACATTGGGGTGCATCCTTACACAGTTGATTCTTACCTAAGACTTTTAGAAGCTCACGGATTTTTGAAAAGGCACATCTTAGCAGAAAATATGTGAGGGAGGGTGCTTGTGAAAGGGCATGTGTAGAGTTTAAAACATTGGCAGCAGTTTGGTGTTAATCCCTAGATAAGGAGCAGAAACACTTGTGAAAATTTTCTGTAGTTTATAAACCAAAATTATTCTACACAGTAATCCTAGGCAACACATAATCTTTTTAAGTAGTATTTGGGAAATCATGGCAATAAATAAATAAGTGTCCTGTTGACAACATTTTGCAATTAAATAATTTTTTAAGTGCTCTTCATAAAATATCGTGATATTAGAAATTCTTTGGGGAGAAGTATAGGCATACAACAGCTGTAGGTTTGAGCCCTGTAATTATACTGGGAAATTCTCTTCTAACTCTCCCATCTTTAATTTCACTGAAAAGGCAAATGGCTATTTATAGATGGTATATTTTTATATATGCATATGTGGGTGGTGAATAAAGTCTATAGGACTCCATGAAATCCTAGAGGGGACCACAAGCACACAAATATGGACTTAATTCATAGGCCTGTTCTCTTTTTCTCTTATTTCACCCTTAGTGGCATTAAACTGATTTCATAAAACTTGCTTCTTCAACAGTTTCCAATTTGTGACATTTTTTACATCTGAATCTGTATTCCTCACATTTCATACAAAAATAAACTAGTTAAAAGGGCACCATTAAAATGTCCAGTCTTTGGGGCACCTGGGTGGCTCAGTCGGTTACGTGTCCAACTTTGGTTCAGGTCATGATCTCACTGCTGGTGAGTTCCAGCCCCATGTTAGGCTCTGTGCTGACAGCTCACAGCTCAGAGCCTGGAGCCTGCTTCAGATTCTGTCTCTATCTCTCTGCCCCTTCCTTACTCACTGTCTGTCTCTTTCTCTCTCAAATATAAATAAAACATTAAAAAATTTTTAAATAATAAAATGTCTAATCTTTGGTAACCATACATTGTATCTCTTATTCTCTTTGGTTGGAGAAAAAAATGTTCAGTCACTTGTGATTTTCTCAATCAGTACAACAGTGGAAGAAAAAAGAAAGTTTGTCTAAGACAATGATGGTTTACTATAAGTGATCCAGTTTAAGAAGTATTGCTCAAGAAGTCACTATATAAAAGGTGCTCTGATGGGACTGGAAGGGGACTAGAGGGAGACAGATAAAAGTAAGAAAGACAGTCTACCTGGAGTAACTTGTGACATAGTTCAGGGGGAGCATGGTGTCCCCCAAAGAGGAATAAGCAGCTAATTATATTTCTAGACAGAACCTGGCAAGTGTCATTATAGAGGTCCAAGTGATGTTTGAAATAGTATTTACTTGACATGTGGTGGCATTTACTACTTTAAAAAAATATTTTTAATTTATTTGAGAGAGAGAGAGACAGCATGAGCAGGGGAGGGTCAGAGAGAGAGGGAGACACAGAATCCAAAACAGGGCTTCAGACTCTGAGATGGCTGTCAGCACAGAGCCTGACACAGGGCTTGAACCCATGAACCAGAAGATCATGACCTGAACTGAAGTCGATGCTTAACTGACTGAGCCACCCAAGCGCCCCAGCATTTATTATTTTTAAAAGCTGCTTTCACATTCATTATTTGGTTATCCTCATAATTACTATAACAACCCTGCAATGTATAATCATTCCTGTTTTATTTTATTTTTTAATTGATGTTCAAAGTACTATAGTTATATGACAGAGATTTTTTACTTATTTTTTAAATTATTTTTTAAAGTTTATTTATTTATTTTGAGAGAGCACACAAGCCAAGAAAGGGCAGAGAGAGAGGGAGTGAGAGAATCCCATGCATGGAGCCTAACACAGGGCTCAGTCTCACGAACCATGGGATCAAGACAAGGGGACAAATCAAGAGCAGATGCTTAATCCACTGAGTCACTTAGGCGCCCCTGAGATTTTTTTTTTTAATTTTAAAGTAATCTCTACACCCAATGTAAAGCTTGAACTCACAACCCCAAGACGAAGAGTCACATGCTTCACTGACTGAGCCAGCCTGGCACTCCTATAATAATTCCTATCTTAAAGATGAAGAAGCTGAGAGGCTCAGTAAGGTGAAGTGACACCTAAGGAGAAAGGAATCAATCTCATGTGCTCAGATTCTGAACTCAGTGCACTTTCTATAATATGCCACACAACCTGTCTTGAAAAGTGCTATGGAAGTTCAGTGGTAGGAATGACTGTTTGATTTCAGGGGCAGAAGTGTGTCCAGCAAGAATGCATTTCCCAAGAATTATGTGATCCATAATTTGTGTGCTCTTAGATTGGTTTCTTCACCTCTGTGGGTCTTGCTTTCCTCATCTGGTGAGGGTAACTCACCAGACAAAGACAAAGGTCTTCCTCCAGCATCCTGTGATTCCAAGCAGCCGGGAGGAAGTATGAACTGGCCCACTCATTTATGGATTATCCATAGCTGGTTTGAAATCCCTGTTTTGTTTTGTTGTGTGTGTGTTTTTTCTTCCTGTGGGCCCATATGTCTTCCTTTCTAGCCAACCAAATCAGTGTGTGCTCAGTGAAAGAAAATGAGCCCTACATTGACCTTCATAAGCCCAATTCAAAAAGTAAAATCATTACTGTATTACTACATGCTGGAGCCAAAATACAAGTTTTGGACTTGTCTAGTCTATTGAACTGGCTACTGTGTCATTCCTTGGTCTTCTTCATTAGTAATTGCATTCTGCCATCTGATAATTCATCTTCCTCAGTACCAAAGGGGTATTATTGCATGGGATCTTGGTTTCTCTCAAAGACCATGTCTTTATCACAACTAGGTTGGCTGCAGTCTTGTTATCCTGGAATTCCCATTGCTGGGTGTTTCAGTGCCAAATCAACATTTTATGTGGCTGAAATAATAGGACAGAGGCTTTTGATTTGGATCAGTTATGCCCAGCCCAAAACTTAAATGCTTCTCTAGGTCATTGTCCCTAATGTCTTTTTCGGAAGACTTCAAACTAATGAAATTAAATGGAAGCTATTGTGAGGAATTCAAATGTACTTCAGCTGGGGAGTCTGCTTCACCCTGCAAAGTTCTTTTAGGGAGCTCAAGTCCATCTCTTTTGGATTCACTTCCTTTAATGGAAATCTCTTTATGTGGCTTGACTCTGGCATCAGATTCAGCTTGGACCATCAGAAGTGGTCTCTGAGAGATGGGCATTTCAGGAGCAAGAAAGGGCATTTAGGAAGCAAAGGCAGGGGGAGATAAAATTCCATATAGTCCATGAATGAAAACAAGGTGCTCAAATGATCTAGGTGAGATAACAACCTAATACTACTCTTCTTTGGAAAACTTGTTCCCCAAACTTCAGCTTTGCCTTGCAGAGGACAACTCAATCAGAGGGAAAATCATCTTGGGGAGGGTATGACAGGACAGGGAACAGGAAATATAGTACTAACAATGAAAGCTTGTGTGGCGTAACTTAGCCCCAATTATATTTTTTTAATTTCCAAAGAAAAATAAATGGCATGTAGCATTTAGTTCCAGTTTTCAGATCTGGGATAGCTGGAAGAAGAGATGGGTGGCAGCTGGTCCCTGAGGTATAGCAGATGTAGGGAACAAGTCTTGGAGCTCAAATCATGAGTTTCTTCAGCGCCAGCAAATTGTTTCTTGAGGAGCTAGGACCTAGGCCCTGGATACAGCACACTGACTTCTGGTAGGTGTTGTCCCGAGCCTTGGCCAAAGCTAAGCACACACCTCTCACCTCACTTATTCCCCACACCCGCTTCTCAAGTGGAGACTGAACCCAAAACACCATCTTTTGTGTTTACAAATTATCTTTCTCTCCATGATCCTAAAGTACTAACAAAAAATGAGGAGCAGTATCTTATTTTATTTTTATTTTTTTGAGTAGCAGTATCCTGATCACATTCTGAAGATGGGAAATCAGTGAGGCTAAACACACCCTGTTCAGTGTCATTGGTAATCACAGGCCAGGCCACACTGAAAGTTCCACCCAAATCTCACAAAGATTCTGACTCTGACCATCTTTCCTACAAAGCCATGTGCTTTGAAGATGTGGTACGGCCAGAAAGAGAGAGACCTAAGAGGGAGAAGGGAGTGATGAGTAATTTGGACCAGCTTTGTGAAAGGGAGCATGATTGTACAAATATGTTGCCAACAGCAGGGAAGACTGGCTCTTCCTACTTTGTTAATGATCATTACCTTTATAACTGCTAATATTTGTTAAGCATTGACATTGTGCTAAGGTCTGGATATGATATAGTATGGTAGTTTTAATCTACACAAAACCTTACCCCTAGTACTTGGCATCTAACAAATGTCAGTACACATCAGCATTATTATTAATACAATATAATTATCTCATTTATTCTTCACAACAATCCTAGGAGGCAGGTATCATTATTCCCCATTTTACATATAAGGAAACTCAGGCTTTGAAAGGTGAGGCACAGAGCAGCAAAATTGGCTATAGCTTGTGCCCCTAATCACTGTGCTATAAATATTTACTGAGGCCTTAATGTCTTCCATTCTCTATTATTCTTTTTAATTTAACCCAGAATTGAAGCAAGAATAAGTAAAGAAAATATTTCACATCAGGACTGAATGGAATTAAGGAGAGTGCATTTTCAGTGCTAGACCCCAGGAAATTTTTGGGTTTTATTTTTGTTTTTTAAGTGAGAAGCAGAAGACTCATAAATGCTGTTTAAATTCTAGGAGTATGGGTGCTCCCTCTTCTTTCATATATTTTGACATTGGGGTTCAAGGGCCTGGCAGCAGGAATGAGCCTGAAGAAGTATTTCCCAGAAATCGCCATTTGAAAGGTTGGATTAAGAGTCCCTCCAGAGATTTCCTTCATTGCTGTGGCTTCTGCCCTGGCTCATTCCAGCCTGAGGATCAGGACACAGACTTAGTGAGAAAAGTGAGAAAGCTCATGCTGCTTATAAACCCGGAGCCAGTGAACAAGAGCATGAGGACAACAAACCTTAGCAGCATGGAAACGTTCTTTCTAATGGCCTATTTGGAGACTCACAAGAATCTTCACAGTATTATCATATATATCATAGCAGTATTATCATAATGAAATGGTAACATGATAGCTATTCTTTAATGAGTGCTTACTATGGGCAAGTTCTGTGTTAAGCACTTATATCAACTCACTTAATCCATACAACATCATAAGGTGGAAATTATTCTCATTCTCAGTTTGCAGACTCTCAATATGGAATTCTGGAATCATTCTGAACATTAGCATTGAACATGAGCTCAAAAGGGAGTATGTGCAAGCACCCTACTCTAAATACCCTTTTATTATCCCCACTTTACAGAAGGAACACCTGAGGCACAGAGAATTTATATGGCCCTAAAGGGTGTAGAATGGAGAATAATTTAGCTCTACCTCCCACTGGAGTGCTCTTTAACAAACAGGAAATGATTTTGCGGAAAGAGTGAAAACAATTCCAGAAAACACAGTTTCTCTTCTTTCTACCCCTAGCTCCAGGAACTGTGAATTCTGAAGGCAACACTCTTTTTATTGTTGTTTTAAAAGAGAAACAAAAACAAACAAACACAAAAAGAACCCTCAAGAAATAATTTCACAAGTTTCAACAACAACAGCAAATCCAATGGATTTGCGGAGAAAGAAGTGAAACACTGTCTCTTTCCTGATGCATTTCTGCAGGTTTGCAACATTTGCCAGCAAGATAACTGGATTTCCAAAAGAAGGAAGGGTCCAATCACAGGAGACTTTATAGCAGAAACAGGTAAATAAGCAACTCAAGAGGTTTTGCCACCACAGCTGTTTGCTAATCTGCTAAGTAAGGCCTGTGAGTTAGAAATGGTGGGGATCTAGAGTCCATTCTTTAGTTTATGGGCCTAGGTGAGCTTTATGTTGCTTAGAAATCATTTCTTTCCTAACAGAAATGAAAGGGTGGTGGTGGTGGTGGTGGTGGTGGTGGTGGTGGTGGTAGCTACAATGGTGTGTATGTATGTGTGTATGAAGACTATTTTAAATAAAAGGGGTCTTGCGTGTATGAGACAGTTCAAACTGGTCTTTGATGATCTAAAGGAAGGCAGACTTAAAGAGAGAAAACCTAAATGTTAAGGTAATATCTTTTTCATTTAATTTGTTATTAAAAAACTGTATCTCACATGTACATATGTACATCTCCCCTCTTTGTCTCTCTCTTTCTGTATCCTTCATGGTCAGCAATGAAATACCATAGTTATAACTGCATTTCTCATTGTTAACTTCTGGGTTTCATTCCATGAGGGTTGACATGGATGTCAAATGGATGTCATTTGACACCCTTGCACAAAGACACATACCAGCCTAAAAGGAGACTACTTAATTTTTAGCAGAAAAGAATTCATTCTAAGGATGATCTGTTGCCATTTCCATCACCATTTGCACTTAGCATTTCTAAGGAATTAAATTTGTAAATAGCACACTTTTTTAGGGGAAAGTCAGTCAATGCCATAACACTTGGTTGGCAGTGCTCCCAGCGTCTAGCATAGCATGCATTTGCCAGTGTTCCCTGCAGCATTCCTGAAAAGCCAAATGGTTTGATAAAGTCAAAGGAACCCCAGAAAATGAGAACAAATGTTTCAAACCAAACCATCCTCTCCAGTCACAAAGAAGTTTCATTTTACTGTTAGTACAAGTGGCTGACAAAAAAGAAGGTTAAAAAATAAACTTTCAAGTTCTCCATTTGGGGCCCACTTAGGGGATCTCCTTCTATAAAAGTGGATTCATACTTCATTTAAGGTGGGAATCTATTTCACTGTAAGAGTTAAATGTAACAGCAAGGAAATTCCATTAGTTCATCTCTGATGAAAGTAAGGCGACAGACAATTTCTCTATTCATTAAGTGGCTTTTGGTCTACACATTGTACAAAATGTTTACTTCAGATAACTCAAGTCTCCTTTCAGTGCACACCACCACTATTATATATTTATAACTGCTCCATATTTGTCTCTTAGAATTGCTCAAATCTATCCAAGCAGTCCAAGTGACTACCAAAAAAAATCTAAACGCAGTCTTTGCTGTCCAATCAGAATGCTACCTCAATTGCCTTTTCTTATTTTTAACTTGAAAAACCACAATTTTCTGCTAGTCAGAACACGCCAGGTTTGGACTCTGCTTATGAATGGAAATACTCAACAGTTTGGGGGCACCTGGTTGGCTCAGTTGGGAGAGCATGCAACTTTTGATCTCAGGGTCGTGAGTTCAGTTCCCATGCTGGGCACAGAGACTGCCTTAAACAAACAAACAAACAAAAATAACTCTGCTCTTTAAATAAAAGAAAAAGAAATACTCAACTGTTTCCACCTCCAAGGCAGTTACAGTGTGTATAGAGGTAAACATTATTCTGTCTATTACTCTCCTTTCCTGGTGACTTGATTTAAAAAATGAAAGAAAGTTTAGCCTTTTGCATAGGATCAGCCTTCAAGAAAAATTAGAATGGAGCTAGCTAGCCTCATTCTCCTTGGGGACACTTCTTTTAACCCAGAGATCTTTCTTACCTGTCACTCTGAACCAAGAAAAAGGAAAAACAAAGATGGAATGCATTTAAAAAAAAGAAGAAGAAGAAAGAAAAAAGAAAAAGATCAAAGGGAAAATCCAGCAAAGAAAGAGAGCAAGACAGCAAAAGAAAATTCCGAATGCAGCCCTGCTTCTGAGCCCCTGACACCTTGATTCAGTCATTCCTTCAACAAATATTAGTTGACTTTCTACTGTTACTCTCATTCCCTGTATCCCAGAGTTATAAGTGGTAACATTGAGGGTTTTAATGCACCAGGCATTTACGTAGAGTGTGCTAAGCACTGTACCCTTCTTATCTGATTCTCTTCAAACTCTCTGAGATAGATATTATTATCCCCATTTCCCTAAAGCTGAGGTACCAAGAAGTTAAGTAACTTGCCAAAGATCCCTTTATTTCTATGGTGTACTGTATACTTCTTTCTGCTTATTTTTCCCTCAATCCTGATACTGAATTGTGGGTATCCATAGAATTGACTATTTCTTTGAAATATCACTAAAACTGTGATTAACTTCTCTTGGGATTGTGAAGTACATTTATTCCAAGTCATGTGTTACTTGTTAGCAGGGAATTAGACCCTGCTTTTCCATGATCTATGTTTAATGACTTCACCTCACGTGGGAGGGTATCACAGGAGGATCATGGTCACCAGTGGGGAAGCTTATACACTTGAGGAGCCACAGTGGGTTCAGATTTAGCTCATCTCATTATGTTCTTACATAAAAGGGATTGCAGGGGAGCCCAATAAGAGCACCCCTGGGGCAAAGTGACTCAAGAAAGTCAACATCCAAGTCCAGATGACTCACTTCATGTGCTCCTCAAGTGTTCACCCTATGTCCAACCTCCAAACTCCCCCTGAAGATGAGAAATTTGAGAAATAATGACAGATTCTCTAAGAAGTTTGAGAATTGTTTGGAAAAGATGAGACATTCTGTTTCCCTCCAAGCATGAAAAAGTCACCACTGTTATTCTGGTTTGGGGAAATAACTTCAGCTCAGTTGAGTGCATGGTGCTAAAATGGTCAAGGGACACAAGAATGTCTAACAGCCAATCTAGGCTGTCACCTCCTAGCCTGAGATGTCCCTTTTCCCAACCAGCGCATCCTGGAATGTTTAAAAGTCTACCCACCAACACTGTTGTTAGAATAAGTAAAGCAGGCATCTCCCTATCAGAGAGCCAATTATTGTAGCTCCCTCTATGGGACTTGCCTCAGGGAACAGAGGGTGATTACAAGGGAAATCAGGCTCCCCTGCAGTTGTCAGCCTTCCCCTATAGCCCGACAGGCTCTGGATGTTTAAGAGGCATCATGGACCCCTAAGACAAGGTCAGTGGTTTGAGATCCAACAGCTGGTGCTATATATTTTCCTCAGCCAGCAACTGCAATTTATCCTTGGCTCTGTCCTCTCCCTTAACCTTTCCAGTTGGCCAATTAACTTGGATTCTAGTTCTTCCCCATGACTACCATCTCTTGCTCAGATCATGGTAATAGCCCCCAAAATGCAGTCTCCCTACCTGCATTTTGGTCCCTCCTCCAATTAATCTCCCTTTGCCAGAAGGAATCATGGTAAATATAATTATGACTGTCTCTTCCTCATTCAAAACCATAAGCAAAGTATGCAAGTCCTTCCATGATTTCTGCCTACCTCTTTAGCTCATCTCCCACCATTTCTGCTCTGCAGAGAGTTCTCTGGTAATGTTGATCTGTTCATAGTTGCCCTACATACTTCTGTATCACACAAATTCATTTTTTGAGGAAAGAGAGAATTTGTAGCTATTTTGACCACAGAAAGTTAATCAATTAGATGAATTCCAGCTCTCTTGCTCCCTGCAAAAATAGACAGGAATGTGGACTCAGAAGAAAATCAGAGTAAAGGCCTAGATACCTCCATTATCACCCTGGGGCATTCCTACATCACCCTGGGACAACTAAAGGAATCCCAACAAGAAGGAACATTACTGGACTAAAACAAAAACAAAAACAAAGAGCATTAAGTATTATTAGTGCCTATGCAGTGATTTGTCTTATATTTACCTTCTAGTGCCCAGTACGATATCTAGCGCCTGGAGATGTTCAGTGTATTGTCTTGGTAGTATCTGCCAAAGTTCATGTCCTTCCCAGAATCTCAGAGTGTGAACGTATTTGGAACTAGGGTCATTGCAGATGTAGTTAATTAAGTTAAAATGAAGTCATATGAGAATAGGGTGGGCTCTTAATCCAATATGATTGTTGTCCTTACAAGAAAAGATAGAAAGACACTCCAGGAGAATGCCATGTGATGCTAGAGGCAGAAATTGGCATGGTGTGTCTACAAGACAAGGAAATCCATGGATTGCTAGAAACCACCAGAAGCTAGAGAAGGTAAGGAAGTGTCTTCCTTAGAAACTTCAGAAAGAGCATGGTCTTATTTGTACCTTATTTCAGACTTCTAGCCCCAGAACTGAGAGAGAATAAATTTCTGTTGTTTAAAGCCACCTTGTATGTGGTAACTTGGTACAGGAACCCTAGGAAAACAGTATACTTAGTGAATGTCTGTTGGATAAATAAATACAAGAGCAAATGAATGGATCACATCTGGAAAATTATTCAGAGCCAAATAAAGTATTAGCACCCTTAGAGAAATGATTTGTAGTTTATCAGCCAAAATCTATTCCATTGCCCTATGACCCTATAACTAGATTAGAGCTGAATGCATAGTTGGAACTCCAAAATACTAATCTTTCTGTAGACTGGCTACAATATCTTGCTATAGCTAGGGAACAAAACTAAGAACCCAGAGTTCCTTTTCAAGGCATCACAGATCCTTTTAAAATATGATGGAAACTATGGGCTGCATCCCCAGAAAAATGCAAGTACGGTCATATATGCCCAAGACTGCAGACAATTTCCTCCTGCCTCCCCAAACTCATTGAGCCAAGATTTGAGAACTAAATTAGAAGACACAAGGTAGAATATTTAGGATTTTTCCAATTCTTTGGACACATGGAAAACAGAGAAAGGCAAGAGTTGTTTCTCCTTTTTAAATTAGGCCATGCCATGGCATGCTGGGTGGCTCAGCTGGTTAAGCGTCCATGAGTTCAAGCCTTGTGTTGGGCTCTTGTTGACAGATGAGAGCCTGGAGCCTGCCTCTGATTCTGTGTCTCCTACACTCTCTACCCCTCCCCAACTCACACTTTGTCTCTCTCACTCTCAAAAATAAATAAATGTTAAAAACATTTTTAGGGGCACCTGGGTGGCTCAGTTGACTAAGTGTCCAACTTCATCTCAGGTCATGATCTTATGGTTTGTGGGTTTGAGCCCTGCATTGGGCTCTGTGCTGACAGCTAGCTCAGAGCCTGGAGCCTGCTTCAGATTCTGTGTCTCCCTCTCTCTCTGACCCTCCCCTGCTCACGCTGCCTCTCTCTCTCTCTCTCTCTCTCTCTGTCAGAAATAAAACATTAAAAAATTTTTTTAAAATAAATTAGGCCATGCCAAATCCTGAGACTCCCATTTCTTGGAATGGGCTCAGATGCCTCACCTAAGGGTCATAAGGGACCACAGGAGACAAACCTGGCCTGGAAATGTAGGGACCTGAATTCCAAATCCAGCTCTGTCATTTAATTCTTTTATTCTTTCTCTCTTCTATTCACACCCATACCACTAAAATATGGTTGATTTTTGGGTCAAAGGACAGGTTAATGAGATAATGCTGGTAAAGCACTTTGCCCACAGGAAAATGTTGCTGTGTAAACATGAGATATTACTAGACTTTATCAAACTTCAGCTCAGCCAGCAGTGGCCCAGACAGTGGTGAGTCCTCTTTTTTTTTTTATCTACTGTTTGGCCAAATTGGGTTCTTTCTCTAAGACAGACAGTGTGGGAGGTCTCCTGCTGGCCAGTGTAGGGGACCCTGATAAGTGGACCCTACCACCTCCCCTTGAACAGTGCAAACAGATCATTTGACTACATTTGATTAAAGTCCTCATCCTTTACTAACAGCCCAAAATCTCTTTGTGCATACATATTAAAGCAATAATCTTTAGAGAATTCTTCCTTTTCTGTGTGCGTTAATTTCAATGTGAATTATTCAAATATATCAACAAGAAAATAAATCTTATCTCATGTTTGGTGGTTGTGATTTTTTAATTACTTCTTAGGAATGATTACATAGAACTTCCCCCTTTATTTCTACTGTTCTTGGCCAATTTGAAAAAAGAAAAAAACATGATGACCATTGGTTTTAAGGACATTGATTTTATAACTTATTAAAAGTAACAAAAAAGAAAAGAATAATTCTACAATTAGCAAATTATAGTCTAACTTAAATGTTTCAGACTAACATTTTCTAGCCTCCCAAAAAAATGCAAAAAAAAAGAGAAAGGGGGGTTGCTTGAGTTCTATGGAAATTTGTTTTTTTAAAAATCTCAAGAGAGCGGGGCGCCTGGGTGGCTTAGTCAGTTAGGCGTCCAACTTTCGCTTAGGTCATGATCTCGCGGTTCGTGGGTTCGAGCCCCGCGTCGGGCTCTGTGCTGACTGCCAGCTCAGAGCCTGGGGCCTATTTCAGAATCTGTATCTCCCTCTCTCTCTGACCCTCCCCTGCTCACGCTCTCTCTCTCTCTCTCTCTCTCCCCTAGAAATAAATAAAAATATTTTTTAAAAAATCTCAAGGGAGCTTTTTTCATCATCAGAATTGACAAGGACAGAATGAACTGAGAAAAACCTAAAATGACAGCAGTAATTTTCGTCAACATGAAGATGACATAGAATCTTAACTCAGACCCTTAAGAAATCTCACTACAAAGGAAAAAGAGTTCACCCACAATTATCCACTCCTCATGCACACATACTAAGGGTACCTGACAGATGACATTAGCCAGTGCTCTGCATTTGGTCAAATAGCATTTCACCAAATTTCACCAGTCAGACTTATTCACCATAAGGATGAACTTGCAAAGAGATTGTTGAATCCTAACCATACAGAGTATTAGAATCTTCTCTTCTTCCATCCATCCCCCATCTCCATCTCCCTCCCTCCTTCCTACTATGTACCAGGTACTATGCTATGTAAAGGTGAATGACATACATTCTACTACCTATAAGAGCAATATTTAAATCATTTAGATTGCAACTTTTGGATGGATAGAAATGTACCTTGAGAAGAGGAAACTGGTGTGGTGGGAGATGAGGAGAGTGGAGGAGCAGGAGAAGGGTAATTTGTAAGAATGATTGTCCTTGGAAGGTCCTATTTGAGACAAATTTGAAAAGTGCAGTTATGTTCTACTGCTAATATTCTCACCGTTTTGCTTCCTCCCCTTTTTTCTCCAGTAGATCAAACATTTTAATAGTTACTTGGGACCACCTTAAATGACTGCCCAACCTATGATACCTGATCTATGTGTATCTGGATACATGTATTTATGTTACAGGCTGTGAAGGCGTGGTAGTCTCCAAACTTTGCCTCTCAGAATACTGTGTCCTAGGAACAGTTATGCCTCATCAAAAAGGAGGAAGGATGGGGCGCCTGGGTGGCTTAGTCGGTTAAGCGTCCGACTTTCTCTTAGGTCATGATCTCGCGGTTCGTGGGTTCGAGCCCCACATCGGGCTCTGTGCTGACTGCCAGCTCAGAGCCTGGAGCCTGTTTGAGTCTGTGACTCCCTCTCTCTCTGACCCTCCCCTGCTCACGCTGTCTCTCTCTCTCCTAGAAATAAATAAAAAGCATTAAAAAAATTAAAAAAAAAAAAAAGGAGGAAGGATGAATGAAAAAGAACCCCTATAGGTTTTAGAAAAGTGTACATGAAAGTTGTTTAAATACATATTTAACATTTGGTAAAAATAGCTCTGATTGCAGGAGAAAATTAATTAAACTAGACGAAAAGCTTCTAATCAGATTTATGCTATCTGATCGTATAATTAGACCTGGCTTTTAGGCCATCCTAACAAGTTTATTTGAAAAGGAAGAGAGATCATTGTTTATTGGAATGGCAATAATTTGGGTTTCTTTAATTGACTCCTGGTGTGAATACGTTGATGCCTGCTGTTCTCTAAGAGGCAGCATGGAAAGTTTCCAGGAAAAGTTCACATTCCAGGGGCGGCTTTGGAATCTACTTTCCATTGCAACCCAAGTCTGCCATTGGGGCTTGAATTTGTCCAAACAAAACGCCAACTTTCAAAGGCAGCCTCACCAGGCAGCAATCATTATAGCTGTGCCAGGGGACTGGATAAGGAGCCCAGCTTTGAGCTGGGTCATCAAGATAATGGAGGGCATTTCCGAAATCTTACCTTCCCTATGTCCAAAGCACTAAAAACCACAGAGTACCAAAGGCTGTGACTTCAGGTGCCAACAGTTAGGATTTGTAGACAGTATTAACTTTCTGACATTGTCAGCCCCAAAAGAGCTGCAATGAAGGGGGAGAGAGGAGTACTAATCTTTCTCCTCCCAGGGCTCCCAAATTCCCAAAAGCAGTGTTGCCAGTTGCCTGCTAGAAATGAATACACGCCATAGGAAATTAATAAGGTATAAAATAAAAATAATCCATTACCCACCTGAAAGCAGAGTGTGTTTTGAAGTCCCTTACTGCTCTAAGCTCTAGTAAATTGATGTTTTCTTTATAGGGGCTTTTGGTCAGAAAGAGGGTTCAGAGGGGCGCCTGGGTGGCTCAGTTGGTTAAGCGTCCAACGTCTGCTCAAGTCATGATCTCATAGTTCATGAGTTCAAGCCCCATGTTGGGCTCTGTGCTGACAGCTCAGAACCTGGGGCCCGCTTTGGATTCTACATCTTCCTCTCTCTCTGTTCCTGCCCTTTTTGCACTCTGTCTCTCTCTCTCTCAAAAATAAATAAAGATTTTAAAAAATATTTTAAATTAGAAAAAGAAAAAGAAAGAAGGTAGAGAAGAGAGGTCCTGAAAGAGGAAGTGGGGATTTTAAATCCTGGTTTGACCCAGAAGGCCTAACAGATGACCAACTCTCTATACATGATCATAATGGCAACTCTCCTTCCTTCTGAGAACATCCAACATGCAACCCCACCATGCTGGTATAGTACTAATCATGGTTCTTTCCCTGACCCAGTCCCCCTGAACATAGTTAATCATTGTGAGAGTAGGCATCTGACCCAAGCTGAGCTTTTCCCAGGGAATTAGAACTGTAGCTAAAAAGAAGTCAGTCTCTCTCTGGGTCTCAGGGCTGTGGGACATAAAGCCCAAGAGCCATCAAGTGCCATCTCACTGGCTTCAGAAATTAAAGGCAGAGTAGGATCCCAGTACCATTCAGGTCCCTGATTCTGCTTGTTCCTGAGATGTAGCTCAATATCATCACCATCATACTAATTCAACCTTTTTGCTTAATCTAGTTTGCATTGAGTTTCCGTTCTTTGTAACCAAAAGAGTCCCGGCTAATAAAACGCACCTTTCTGTTTAAAAAATAAATGTTTAAAGAAATAATTAGAATAAGAAAAAAAATTAGGATGTCTTTCTAATCATCTTCTAGGTCTTCTCCTCTTCTCCACAGGACTTTCCTGCTTCTCACTGCCTAAAATGTCTCTTACCCTGAAGAATATATGATAGTACCAACTTCTAAAACATAGTGGTAATTGGGAAAGTGGTGGGAAATAAAGCAAATGAAAGAGTAGATATGAAATGCATTGAGGACACCTACCTGGCACCTCCAGAGGGACTGGGTGTCTTTCCCAGTCCTCCAAGAAGCAGACACCAAGACAGGATTAGATGTGCAAGAGATTTATTAGGAAAACACCTGTGAGGGAAAATGGGAAGGGAGCCCGAAGAAATATCAGACTGAGGATGGGTCTGACCTTGTGAAGGAAAAGGGGAAAGGAGAATTAGGATGGAAGTATCTTAGACTGTTTTGCAATTTTAAAAAATTCTTTTTTTAATGTTTATTTATTTTTGAGAGAGAGAGAGAGAGAGTGAGAGAAGGGCAAAGAGAGGAGAGGAGGAGGGCAGAAGATCTGAAGCAGGCTCTGCACTAAGAGCAGAGAGCTCAACGTGGAACTCAAACTCACAAACTATGAGATCATGACCTGAGCCTAAGTTGGACACTTAACCAACTGAGCCACCCAGGTGCCCCAGTCCTAAAAAATTATTTAAAGATTTCGCAAGGCAGGGGTCTCTGGCTGGCTAAGTTAATAAAGCATGCAACTCTCAATCTAGAGATGGTGAGTTCAAGCCCCATGTTGGGCATAGAGCCTACTTGAAAAAAAATAATAAAGTTCACCAAGACAGTCAGGGAGTCTTTGAGACAAAGTCACTCACTGGAAGAGTACCCCATCTGCAGTGTCTCCCAAGAACAAGCCTGCCTGCTATAGTACTGCTATCATACTCAGTCACCAGCTAGGAACAGCATGTGGGAAGCCTGGCCACAGGACAACTGCAGTGATGGATTTCAGAGTGGGCAACTGGGGCCCTCAGTCAATTATGCTCTGCACAGTTGGAGATCTGAGTGGTACTTTTTCATGGCCACCATGGTCTGCCTCTTCTCTCCACGGGGCCCCATTTAGCACCTACTTCTTCAATGTCCACTTGAATGCCACCTGCTCCTCTGCCCTGATTTATCCAAGCAGAATTATTCTATCCCTCTGGATTCCCACAGCATTTGCTCAACCTAATACTTTCTATCTTCTGTTACTTTCTTGCAATACTTTCTGTTTTATATTGTGAGTGATATATGCAGCCCACCCAGATACAACAAACCCCTGTAAGCCATTATTCTATAAGGGGACCGAGGTGGGAATAGAGGCTGCTTACCTTATTTGCCTATTCTGGGCACTTGAATTTTGACCTGAAATCTTGGAGTTTACCTCATTTAGGCAGTTGCTTTATTCCCTCCAGCCTCAGACTCTTATTTGGTCACATCTCAACATTTCTCAAATTGGGAAGCCACTTAGAACTTATGTTAAAAGAAATTTGCCACCTGCTGGCAGGAGAGTAAGTAGAGACAGAGTTGTTGCTGTCTGCCCATGGGAGAACTTAGCACAGCATATTTACAATAAGTGAAGCAAATATTTATTGCTGAAGGCATGACTACACTTTCATGTTTTCTAGCAAAACAACAGCCAAGCACTCCGGAGGACACTAGAAGAGGATTGCCAGTCTACACAACGGGCATAGTAATTACATACAATAAAAATTGATAGACATCTCAGGAGAAATAGCAGAATTTTTAAAGTTAAGGAAGGTCGGTATGATTAACTCATTCATCACAAAACAACTCTCAGGCACCAAGTATCTTTTAGAACCTTCTTTATTTCACAAGAAGCTGTTTACCTTCTAGAAAGGATTAATTTCATTAAGAGTAGAACAAAATTATGAATTTAACCAAATAGGAAATACAAATGAAACCCTGGTATTCTACAATACAGGTAACAATTAGACTGCCTAAGCCTACAGTTTCTAAGAAAGTCAAGATCACTAGGCCAGGTGATAAAAAGCAGAGCATCCTCATGATGCTGTCTATGCACAACTGTCAATGGTCACAAACAATTCAGAAGAATCCATAGGCTGAATCTGAAAGAGCTTTATTCTTGGGGTGTCTGGCTTAGTTGGTAAAGCATGTGACTCTTGGTCTCAGGGTTGTGAGTTCAAGCCCCATGTTGGGTGTGGAGATTACTTAAAAGTAAAACTTTAGGGGTGTCTGAGTGGCTCAGTTGGTTAAGCTTCCAACTCAATTTCAGTTCAGGTCGTCATCCCAGGGTTGTGGGACTGAGCCCTGCATCAGGCTCCACAATAAGCATGGGGCCTGCTTAAGACTATCTCAGAGTGCCTGGGTGGTTCAGTTGGTTAAGCATACAACTTTGGATTAGGCCATGGCCTCATGGTTTGTGAGTTCGAGCCCTGTGTCAGGCTCTGTGCTGGCAGCTCAGAGCCTGGACCCTGCTTCAGATTCTGTGTCTCCCTCTCTGCCCCTCCCCCGCTCATGCTCTCTCTGTCTTTCAAAAAAAATGAATGTAAAATAAAAATTTGAAAAAAAGGACTCTCTCTATCTCTGTCTCTCTCTCTCTGTCCCTCTCTCCTGCTCTGCTCTGTCTCTTTCTAAAAAAAAACAAAAAACAAAAAAAAACCACTTGATGAAAAAGTGAAGAGGTTTATTCTGAAACATTGAGTGAGGTACTAAAAAAGAATGTACAGATAAATGTTATATTTATAGTAGTCTTTTCCCCCTTAAAACTTGTTATTATATTATCAGTTTATCTAAAAATGTATGGCATGTCGAACTTGAGGAACTAGGGTTACTATAATAATAAGTGGAATAGTTCTTCAACTTTTGACTTTAGGTTGATGCCAAAATGATTTGTTAAGAATGACTAAATCCAAACTCTGCAGTAAGAATTCTGTACAGTTTAAATATTGAGTTAGCAAAGCTCAGTACCAATGGTCCTCAATTTGCTGGTTCAATTTACGATGGTTCAACATATGATCTTTCAACTTTATGATGATGTGAAAGCAATGTACACTCAGTAGAAAGTGTGCTTAAAATTTTTAATTTTGATCTTTTCTCAGGCTGGTGACATGCAGGATGATATTCTCTCATGACTCCTGGGCAGCAGCAGTGAGCTGCACCTCCTCGTCCAACCATGATCAGGAGGGTAACAACAGATACACTGACCATCATTCATTCTCCATCCATACAACCATTCTGTTTTTCCCTTCCATTTCATTATTCAATAAATTGCCTGAGATATTCAATGTTTTATTGTAAAGTAAGCTTTGTGTTAGATTATTTTGCCCAGCTGTAGCCTTATGTAAGTATTCTGAGCATGTTTAAGGTAGGCTAGGCCAACTGATGATGTTCAGTAGGTTAGGTATGTTAGTTGCATTTTTAACTTATAATATTTTCAACTTACAATGAGTTTATCAGGACTTAACCCCATCATAAGTTGAGGAAGATCTGTATATGCATCACAATTCACTCTTCCTCCTTTGCCTATGGGAGACATAACTGATCAGCCAAGGGACTCCTTTTTTCTAGGCCACGACTCTGCAGAATTATTCTCAACCAAGTGTTCTAGGAAGCCACTACCAACTGATTGGATTTGGTACCTAATAAGAAACTTGTTTGCCATCCCTACGCTATGTTCTTACATGGAATTAGCTCCAAAGAATATACAAGGGGTTCCAACACCAGTCTCCTCTCTCTCTACCCTAAGAGATTAGTGAAAGCTTATGATAGCATGGCTAAAAGAACCATTTGGGGGTCAGCTTGGAATCTTCTTGCAGTTCTAGAATCTCTAGATCTAGTGTCCCATATTGTTTTAAACCACCCGCACCTTGTTACTAATCACAAAAAGTTGTGATTTTCTTCCCTAAAATATGCCCTACAATGCTTGCTGCCTGTTCTACTAACTAATGAAAATGGCAGTGTGGTATTTCATAAAATTTAACGCTTTCACCAAGTGTTCTGTGTCTTTATTCTCTTGGTCTTTAATCAGAGTATGCTATCTTTTTTAGGAAGGATAAGAATCACTTCCTGCTTAGAACTGAAGCTGAAAATATCCTTCACTTCAGGGTATCTTGAAACTTTCTGTGTCATACCATCAAGCTCCTCCTGGGAAAAAGCAACTCAGGGTATCACTATTTAATCATGCTGACCCCAGTTACATATAGGCTTAATGGAGCATATCTTATTTTCCCTTGCTAGGCTGTGAGCCTCCTGAGCCCAGGGACTATGGTCTTTATGTATCCCAATTATACTACTTTATATCAAAACATTCATATAGAAGGTACTCAATTTTTTTCAGAAAGGGGATCAAAGAAGGGAGAATTCTTTTATGGTACTGGGTTACATCTCCATTTTAATCTGTTGTGACTCTTGGATCTGAGGAAGGATTAAAATAATTTTGTTTCTATAAATATTAACCTCCTCCTCATTTCCATCCCCAAGAATCCCTGATATTCAAAGAATTCCTCAGCCTAAAAAATAAATAAACATAGAGTGCCTTTCATTTGCTTCATCTGGGGTTCTCAATGCTAGCTGAACATTAGACTCACCTGGAGAGCTCCTAAAAATGACAGTACCAGGGCCCTAGTTCAGAATAATTTAAGCAGATTCAGTGGGGGTGGAGCACTGGCACATCATCTTTCCTAGTTCTTGCAAGAGACCCACAAGATAGGTGCTGTTATCCCCATTTTCCAAATGAGAAAACTGAGGCTCTGGAAGGTTGGGAATCTACCCATTATACACCTAATAAGAGATAGAACAAGACTGGTCCCCAAATAGCTCCCAAATGTGTGCTGTTTTTGATAAATGTTCTCCTTAATATATTTTAACAACATGTGAGGTAGCACCACCAAAAGCCCTAAGCTGTGGACAGGCTGGCATCAGATACAGAGAACCATTCATCCACACAGCAGCAGGAGGGGACCTTCACTTGCCCAAGCAGAGCAGGCACAAACCTTAACTGTCTCTGAATTGCGAACTGTCCTGTTACATCTCGGCACCATGACCAGGATGACTGTTTTCTCTCAAGAAGCCAGAAACTTAGGGCAGCAAAAATGACTTAGGGCAGCAAAAATGACTTAGGGCTGGATGGCCAGCCAAAAGTCAACATCTTTTGTAAATATTCTTGAATTTTGAACACTTTTAGTTCCTGAATGATGCTGCTATGTATTTAGATTTCAGTGAGTCTAAGTGCATGGGATAGGCTTTGATTTTTAAAAAGATAAGATGGATTAAATGAATTGATACGAGTAAGCCAAAAGTGAGAACAGCTTGCCTATCATCTCCATTTCCTTACTTTCACTTGATGTATTCCCTAGACAAAACAAGAAAACTCAAAGCAACTCTCAAAAAGACTGAAGAATTCCCCCTAAAAATGCCCATCTTTATTAGAGAATTTAATAAACATTTTCCCCCCAAATGTTGCACAAATGGTTACTTTTTCCTGCTATTCTGAAGCTACCGAGACATCTTGGGGCAAGTGGAGTCGCCGCCAGACTCTCCGGGTTATGGTGGAGGCAGACTTCTTTCCCCAGCTTGTGGCTGACTGGGGACAAGCCTTCCACAATATGGATTTCGTTGTTTGAACTCCCTCAGCTCAGCAACGCCCCTTGTCAGAGCACAGAGCCTATAGTTA
Source organism: Proteles cristata cristata (assembly GCA_017311185.1). Classification (NCBI taxonomy): domain Eukaryota; kingdom Metazoa; phylum Chordata; class Mammalia; order Carnivora; family Hyaenidae; genus Proteles; species Proteles cristata. The sequence goes on from JAESUZ010004661.1 coordinate 620,714, forward strand.
TATCACCGATCAGCCCAGGAAACAGCTAGTCATGAATCACAGAGGCTCATGGATTTCGGCCGAACAAAGAACTTCAGCTCTGGGAAACTTTCTGGCTCAGACTTTCTCTCGTTTCAGTGGAAAAGCAGGTAATTTCCAACCATCCTGTAGAAAACCAGTGCAAGGATCACACAAGGCAGGTGTATACAACCCAGCCATGGCTTTATCTTCTCATATCCACAAATGCTATTTTTCATACCAGCTGCATCCTAAACCCTGAGTTAAGATGGTGATTAGTGGTGGTGGTGGGCGTCTCAGTAGGAGCTTTCTTAAGAAGAAAGGGCTTTGATTGAGCCAATGAAAGCTGTTGCCAGGGAACCAGATGCCATGAACAGGCCACTCCAGCAGCGCAAGAATACAAACCGGGAGTGCTGGACTGAGCATTAAGTGTACTTGGCAGCCGAGTCCTACAAGGCCTGTTAACCCTTTGTGCACCTAACTATGTCTAGACAGTGAATCAGGAGAAGGATTATCATAAAATCTTACAAGCCACTCTTGCTCTCAGTATCTCCCATTGGAAGTCATTATTTCAAAGAAGTTCTCCCTGCTTGACTAACAACTCCCCTGGGACACCTGCTTTAGAGTGGGTTGGTATTGGAGGTGGGCATGACTGAGGGCTGGCTATGAGGTCATGAGGTTCTACAGAAGGCACTGCTCATATCTGACCACTCTTGTTACATATGACACGATCCAACTTGTGATAGAGTTTTATCTGGTGTTTCGGCCCCTAGGCAAGGGATTCTGCTGCCTCAGGTGAGTCTGTTCTGTGAGATGAGAAGGAAATACTTCCCTTCTTCCTTAAATATATACTTACAGAGCCTCCTGAGGCCAGCCTGAAGTTGGCAGCCCCTCCCCATTTTAAGATTGTTCTGAGGAACGTGGGTACAGGCTGGCTCTTAGGAATATGGGGGAGCAGGCAAAGCTTCTGTGGCTGGGTCTCCCAACCTACCTCCCAAGGGATACCGTCCTCCGTCTTTCCCCACCTTCTCTCCTTCTTTCCCTCATTCTTCCCCCATCCATCCCAAATTCATACATCCACTCTGGGTCCCATTCCTACACAGTGTGTTTAATTCAGTTTCTACAGAGAGACTTGCATTTTAACTACATTCTCAGGGAGACCGGACTTTCCCAAAGGAAACTATAAAAGTTGAATAAAAGACAGGGAGGTCTCCTGTGGGCTAGGGGCACCTGGGTTCACAAGGTGAACTGTAGCAACGCATGGGCCTTGAGATGAAGGCTCTCCCAGAACCCAAGCTCCTTGATGCCCCTTCCCCTTCCTCAGACTGTCAGTCCCTGCTCCCTGGGGATGAGGGTGGGGACACATCAATCTGTACATCAAAACCTTACCAATGCGGGCAAATGGTGGGAAGAGAATTTGTGTATAGCTTGGCTTACATAACACATATGTCCTTGAAAAAAAAACATGGTTTATATATCAAATTAATATTTCTCTAAAATTATTAGCAGACAGTTTACAATTTTTACTTTGTGGTAGTTAGAGAGTATAAAAATTATTCTCATCACAGAATTTAGAAAATGAACTGGAAGTCAGGTGACAGCATTGTCTGATTGTGCAGCTCAGCAACTTAGACTTACTGTCTACTCAACAGGAGATTCCCTACCATGAGGAAATGACTTGCAGAACATCATTTTGTATAGTAAAATCTTGCTACTATGTGCTAATGGTGGAGAGGGAATTCATGTGTATTCTAAATTATGGAATGAAATTTTCTGTTAAACAATAATTTCTATGTTTTGAGCACATATTATGTACCAGACACTCATTCAGTGCCTTACATAAATCATCGATTTGTTAATTGAATAAACATCATCATAACAATATTTGATGAAATTCAAAAGAAGAAATTTTCCTACAACCATACTAATGACATTGATAAAATATTTTATCTTCTTATTCTAATGTTCAAATTATCAGAATCCATGTACTTTTGATGAACGGCATCTCCTCTGAGATTATCCCTTTAGAATTAAAATCACCGCTGCTCTCATCGTCCTCCACAGGTTGGTTCCTATGAAGGCTTGTTACTTTTGTCCCCAGCGACTGAGTTGCTAGCCAGAACAGTGATTGATTTTCCCCATGTTATGAAAGTTCCAAAAATGTGTGAGTTTTATTTTGTCTCCAACTTATTATCTCCCCACCATAAATTTAAAAGCTTGCAATTACTGTGAGCACTCCTACTAATAAAATGAAGCCCTGAGCAAAAGCATAGCTAAGTATTTTAGACTCCCAAAACAAACCCTTCAGAAAGATCTGAAATAAATAGATCTTCAGTCGCCTCCCTCCTGAACTAGGCAGGCCATGGGGTGATAATTTATACATAAAGAGAGAAAGGAAATAGGGAGTCATCACTTTCCCTTTCTATTATTTTAGAATATTCTTTATTGCCTTTTGTATTTTCTTCTTTCAAACCTGACCTGCACCACGTGAGAAATTGGCCCAAACCTCTGAGCAAGCCAAGTAACTTATCCTCAGCAGGTCCGTGCTTCTTCCAACAAATTTAGAGAGCTGTATGCTATACACTGATTTTCTTGGTGCCCTTACAGCCTTTGAATACCAAGTTTTTGTTGGTCAGTCTTTGACCTACAGCTTTAAGCTTTGTGCTATAGGCAAAGTATAGCCTATTAAAACAGGTTTTGATCTAATTATCTTCTTTTGTATATCTTTCCTGCTGGCCCAAAGATCATTGCACATCTCTCTGGGCATGTGAAAAAGCAAGCAACAAATTTTTATGCAGCTCCTACGATACGTAAGGGTGCTATGGGAAGTACTAAGAACCATAAGATATAGTCCCTACCTTCCAAAGACTTACAGTCTAGTTGGAAGTATAAAACACATGTAAATGGAGACTTAACAATGCAAGGTGATACTGATTGGCATCGACATAGCCTGTATTTTAAAAATCCTTTGTTTTGACTTTCTCCTACAACTTATCTTTGGTGCTTGTGATAGATAACTATCGATGACTCTATCAACCTTCCTTCCACCTTCCCTCTAGAGCAAAAGGTTGAAAACCTGAAAATGTGATTTCCAACACTCTCATGCAACTAGATTTGCAAGATAAAGTGAGAAGAAGCAAGGTTAGAGAGATAAGAGTGTTTTGAGGCCTTTGCACAGCCAGACACAGATATGGTGTCCAGTCACCACCTTTGTGGCTGAAGAGGGCATTGTGGTGACCTCAGACATAACAGTTTACTGACTGCTAGATTTTAACCATGATATAGCTTCTCAGAAATAGTTTCTACAACTTTGTTGCAGAAATGGGATGAACAACAGACTGAGATGAGGACCAAATTTGGACAAGATCCCATTTCACCTCTGGTTGGCTCTGTGGCTTTGTGCAAATCATTTAATCTCTCTGTGCACTGGTCTTTCCTCTTTGGGTAACAAGGGCAACATCAATAACTCTTCTTGTAGGCTACCCCTCCAGATGATTACAATTCCTGGAAAACACCATCATACTGCCCTTTAAAGTGAAATGAGGATCCTGACACTATCCCACAGGCCACTTTCCTAGAATGGCATCCACTTACCCTGAGTACTTTGGAGCAAGGGACAAATTCCTGGATGCAGTAGGAACATGGCCATTGAATAACATCTCTTTTCTTTGTTTCGTGTGGTTTCTATTTATTTACAGAGTGCCATGGTTATTCATGATGCTTTACAAACCATAAAAATAAGGTCTCCACCCTATAGAATTTACAGTGTAATTTAAACAGACATGCTGCATGGGCTGACAGGTCAGGCATGCCAGGAGATGGTGTTGGTGTTATATAACATGGGTGTGGAGGGTTTCTTCTTGAGTTATAAATACTTTCCAGTTACAAGGGCCTTTCATCTGAGATTCCCCAAGCACTTTAGAATTGCAGTAACCTCGATCGCTTTCTAAATGGACTTTCCATAAACTGCTTTGGGGACTGAGTAAATGCTTTTAAATGTCTATTAATTGATCTGTATATCTGTTCATTGTCCATATTAAACAGCAAGGATGTAAACATGACAGTTTAGGAGAAACCTGCTTTGGGTTGTGGTCTGACTGCTCATAGATTACAACCCCAAAGAGACCTGGGAGCCTTGTCACAGTGTTGGGAGAGCCAGATGGGCACCTGGGTATTTTGCTCACTCATCCTAGACTCAGCAAGGTCACTTCCTGGAGTTTGCCATGTATGGGTGAATTAACAATTCAGTCAAGTGAGCTCAGAAGAAGAATTTCCACTGGAGAAACTTGGAGTCATTCTTTGGCTGACAGTAGTGGTTCTTATTTGGGTCCCAGTCACTCTGTCACTTCCTTCTTGTGCTCTTTACTCTCTTCCCTGAGCAACAGCATTTTCAAAACAGCAATATTTGTATTTCATTGCAGTTGGTATAGAGTTTCCCCTTCTATGTCTCACTCAAAATCATTTAGCAAGTGGTTATTCCTGACAAAGTTGACTAATTCATTCAAATCCAAGAGAAGGTTGGCCTGGGCTACAAGGTTCTACAAGTTCACCTGGAAGTTTATGAGATAGGCATCCCTCATCCTATCCATTGTTATATTGTTCTCAGAGTTATCTTTCTAAAACCTGGTGGAATCCCATTACCCCCTGCTGTAAAAAACCTACTTGAATAAAGTATGTCAATTATTTGTCAGTGAAAATGGAAAAATAAATAAATTAAAAGAAAAAAAAGAAATCAGTTCTATTGGAATTCACCCACTTAAGCCTACGGTAAAAAGAACCAAGTTTTATGCCCAACTACAAACAACACAGCATAGAAATGTTTGAGACAACAAACACTATAGTATTTTACACAGTCTTTTATTAAAGAACAAGTAGAACTAACGTCATACAGATTACTCTGAACTACTATGTTTTATGATATGTTCCATGTAATTTAATTTTCGGTAATGGATTGGGGCTGTTTCTTCCTTTGAAATTCAAAATAAATCTCATTATGAACTTGTGAGGAAAACAAACTTCAAGTCTGAAGTTCTATGAAAACATGAAGGTTAGAAAATGACATGTGTTTTAATGACCCAAATGTTTGAAATGATTCTACTAAAAATACCTAAGCAATCTAATTCTGAATCCTGTAACTTTCCATGTTTTGCTGATTTTACCTCAAAATCCTTCACATCAATTCTTTTTGTCCTTCTCCCACTCTTACATCTCATAAAATAATAAACAAACAAACAAACCTGAAGAACAAAGTCCAAAGTGCCTTAACAAGGCACATGTGGCCTTCATGACTTGGCCAGCTGGCCTGACTTTCCAGCTTCATCTCTGTCCACATAACCCATGGCTTTGGCTACACCAAAGAAGTTGCCCCTTCTCCAAAGATCTCAGACTTTCCTGCCATGTCTCCTGCAGGGTCCTCTTTCATCTTCTCTCCCTGACATACACTGCTGTCCATTAAAGCTCACCTTTAATATTCCTTCCCTTAGTAGCCTTCTATGAAGGCCCATCACACATCACCTCCTCACCTCTTTTCCTGGAGCGCCTACTTATCTCCATCTCCATGATCATACCTGTCACATCACCTTTCAGGTGCTAGTTCATATATGCCTATCTTTTCACCCTGCTGGGAGCTTCTTGAGGGTAGGGACTATGTACAGTAATATATATCAATTATAAATATAATTACAGTAAATTTTGTTGAGGGTCCTTTTTGTACTTCAAAGGCACAGAAAGGGGAAGAGAGGGAGTAACTGTAGCTTAAGATCCCTGTAAACTAGGGCGTTTGGGTGGCTGAGCATCTACCTTCAGCTCAGGTGATGATCTCACGGTTTGTGAGTTCAAGCCCCGCAGCAGGCTCTGTGCTGACAGCGCAGAGCCTGCTTGGAATTCTCTCTCTCTCTCTCTCTCTCTCTGCCCCTTTCCCCATTTGGACTCTCTCTCTCTCAAAATAAATAAATAAACTTAAAAAAAAAAAACCCTTGTAAACTATTTGGAAGCCTCATTTTGTAGAATTTGTCTTACCTGCTGTAAGGAGTTTACTCCAAAGTAATTATAACCAATTGGCCTTCATATTATAAAGTGATAGATCCCGTTTTTTGTTTTCTTTTCTTTTTTTAATTTTAATTGTGGTAAAATAAACATAACATGAAATTTATAATTTTTATCATTTTAAGTGTACCATTTAGTGACATTAACTACATCCATGTTTTACAATTATCACTGCTGCCCATCTCCAGACCTTTTTTATCTTCCCAAACTGAAATTCTGTATTCATTAAACACTTACTTTCCATTCCTTCCTCCTGCTTTCCCTGTAAAACACCATTCCACATTTTGTCTCTATGAATTTGACAACTCTAAATACCTCATATAATTGGAATCATGTAATATTTGTCCCTTTATGACTAGCTTATTTCACTTAGCATAATATCTTCAAGTTCCTTCCATACTGTAGCATATGTCCAAGTTTCTTTTCTTTTCAAGGCTGAATAATATTCCATCATATATATCATGTTTTGTTCATGCATCTGTCAGTGAATACTTGAATTGTTTCCATGTTTTGGCTATTGTGAGTAATACTGCTATAAACATGGGTATTTAAATATCTATTTGAATCTCTGCTTTCATTTCTTTTGGATTATATAGCCAGAAGTAAAATTGCTAGATCATATGGTAATTCTGTGTTTAATTTTTGAGGAATTGACATACTGTTTTCTATAGTGGCTGCACCATTTCACATTCCCACCAATAGTGCACAGGGGTCCTAATTTCTTTGTATCCTCACTAACATTTTTATTTTCTGTTTCGTTTTGTTTTGTTTTTAGTAATAGCCATTCTAATGAGTATTAAAGTGGCATCTACTGTGGTTTTGACTAAATTCAGTTTTGGGCCTCTGGATTTAATATCCTAATTTTCCATGATAAACCCAATCTAACTATATAGCATGACCTGCATTTCTTCCTCATAGACTTGAGACTGCCTCTTGGGAAAGTTGCCATCACAGAGGGAGATCTAAAAGGTAACAGGACCTGTAGGGGCACCTGGGTGGCTCAATTGGTTAAGTGGCCGACTCGGGCTCAGGTCATGATCTCACGGCTCACAAGTGTGAGCCCTACATCAGGCTCTGTGCTGACAGCTCAGAGCCTGAAGCCTGTTTCAGATTCTGTGTCTCCCCCTCTCTCTGCCCATTACCTGTTTTCTCTCTCTCTGAAAAATAAATAAAACATTTTTAAAAAGGTTCTTTGTTTTTTTAAAGGTAACAGGTCCTATAGCTTGTACTTCTTCACACAAATCAGCAGGGGGGACTCTCACAGCTTGCCCTGGAGGTTCAGCTGACAGATGACAGGGCAGGTTGGTTTTCCACGCCAAAGCAAGGCCCTAGATCACCAGCAAAAGGATCCTTTGGTTTCTTGATACTCTTTCCCCTGTCCTGTCCTCATAGTGTCAGCATCAAGGAGAACCAAGCAGCCCAGGCTACAGCCATTTTTCTCAAAGGAAGTGCCTCTGGTATACAGACTGGGAAAATTCTGCATCATGTAGGACAGTCCTACACACTGCAGAACATTTAGCAACTCAGACCTCTACTTGCTAAATGCCAGCAGTGGTCTCCAGTCATTGTGATAACCAAATGCCCCTCCCCCACATTTGTCTCCTAAAGTAAACCCCTCTGGAGATTGCAAGTTGTCCAAGGGAGATATACAAAGGGATCTGGAGATTCCTGGTATCTGCACTCAAAGCAGCAACTACCATAAAAAGACCTCATGTCCAGTTGAGGAGATGCTGGAGCTTAGCCAAGGAAAACGTCACAGGTTGCTTTAGGTGACCTAGGCGACTCCTCTGGTCTGTTAATGGTTAGTTGACAGTGAAAGGCTTGCATATTGGGAGAAAGGGAGAGACACTTTCTAAAAGCAAGATGAGTACTATAACCAAAAAAAAAAAAAAAAATCCCAACATCGCCCCTGCTCCTGCAATCAGGACTTGAAATCTGAGCCTAGACCTTCCCTCCCCCCAGTGTGTGAGCACTGCCCTCAGCAGTCTCTCCCTTGTCTAGGCTGATTTAAGAGACTTCACTTCCCTGTGCTGCCATAGCAACCAGGAAACAACCTCTGCTCACAATGAGAAGGATGGTGCCGTGGCCCAGATCTGTGGATGCACAAGGCCGGTAACAGAGCAACAGGACCAAGAGACAACAAGACCACAGGCGAAGAGGAGAGAGAGGTTGCCCAGAGAGTAGACAATCCAGAGCTAGAGGAGTCTGGGTTTGCAGTTTATTTTTTTCTCCTGACAAAGACACACACTGTCTAAACTGTGTGGCTGGTTGTTATTAAGAAGCTTCTGTAAGAAGGAAAAATGTATTTAATAAAAGGCCCAGTGTTTGTGGTCTTCTAGGGCTCACTGCTGAGCTCAGGAAATCTTGAGGTGTGACCAGTTTTCAGCCTTCAAAACCAAGATGAACTGCCCTTGAGAAGGGTGGTCAGAAGGGAAACATGTTCACGCTCTCTCTCTTGAGCCGGGGACATGGGAAGTTGGTCCAGAACAAACAGAAGCTAGAAGTCTATTTTGAACCAGAGGTGAGTCTTACATCTGAATAAAGGCATATTTTGGGGGTGGGAAAGGAATGCTCTATTTTTCCATTTGGGGCTGAGCCATGTGTGTTTTGGTTCTGTTTGTTAGTGAGGCGGTGGGGGTCGCTGGTAGACCTTCCCTCCTTGGTGAAACTCAAGAAAATAAGGAAGTTTGCTTGCACATTGATATTGCCATTGGGACCCTCTTCCTTCTCCTTGGACACTAACTTACAGCTTCATTTGCTTTAGACTGAAGGAGATTCCAGATTGTCTAGAATTCAGATGGTTTGGTTCAAGACTAGAATTTCCATGTGGGTTCTAGGCAAGTTGATGGCTGTTTGGTTTTGAGAAGTTGTGCTCTGTGGTTGTAATGTTGTATATGTTTGTGCCATTTCAATGGCTTCCTTGAGCTTTCTGAAATTCAACCCACAGGGTGCATACTTAACATAGGCCAAAAAAAAAATTTAATAAACAATAAAAATAGATCTCATTTTAGAAGATTTTAAAGAGGTGGCAAAATTCCCTTGTACTGGAATTTTACTCCATTGAATCTTGCCAGGAATAAGAAATCCAGTGGGATTCTTTGAAAATTTTTGGATCAACAGAGATTTCCATTGTCTTGGTAGTTTGTCGTTGATATTTGACCTTTGCTGTGTTAAAAGATATATGAAGTTTCAAAGGACCTCTGTGGCCAATGGCATTTACTTACTTACAAGATATGCAACTACTTTATAGGGTCCTAAATAGCCAAATTAGGTAACGTTACATAGCATCTGGAATATATAGAAATTCTCCCTGTGTACAGTTGAAGTGATGGTTGGAATGGTTTTCCCCTATTTAAACTGCCAGCTAATCCAGTTCTAATTTCAAAGTTATCTGCTGCTCTTGATGATTTTGACTACCTACTTGCATACCAGGAAATGTTGACTGGTCTGTAACCTACACTCTATACCCTATTTAAGACTCTGGGCATGAATGGCTCTCCTGAAAGTTGTAGGGGATAAAACAGAACCCTGCTCTAGGTTCTACTGATTCTGAGGTCTGGTGAATAAAACCAGTTGCTAAGAAGAACGGTTGTGTTCTGTGATACCAGGGAGCATCCAGAGAAACTCAGTCACTAAAAAAATGTCAGGGAACCTGGGTGGCTCAGTCGGTTGAGCGTCTGACTTCAGCTCAGATCATAATTTCATGGTTTGTGAGTTCGAGCCCCACATCTGGCTCACTGCTGTCAGCACAGAGCCCACTCGGATCTGCTGTGCCCCCTCTCTTTGCCTTTCTCCCACCTGCACTCTCTCAAAAATAAACATTTTTTAAATTTAAAAATGTCAAACAGCTTGCACAAGTAGTATTGCTATAAAGGGGCCTTGGATCAAAGTGGTTTCTTTCCATTGCAGGATTACTTGAACTGGAAGTCCCCAGAAGATTATGTCCTGGTCAGCAAACCGCAGGATGATGGCATTGCCAATCAGCACATCTGGAGCCTCTTTCTTCCTAAAACATTCAGTACTAGAAAAGGAGCCCTGATCCTCTACTCAGAGGGTTTAGCCTTATCAGCATGGACACCTGAAGGGACAAGAAAAGGCCCCTACCACCCCAAAGGCCACAGGAAGAGGCCGGGTTTTGAACTGCACACACTTCAGGACCTCAAAGAAGCCATCCTGGCATATGGCAGGGGACAGGTAGGCAGAACAGTCCTGGGTTTGGGGAAGGCGTTGGCCTATGTGTCTAGAAATCCAGTAGTAGCTTTGTCTGTAATTTCTCAGACCCTAGAGAAAGTATGAAACCCTCAGACCTCCATTTCTTCATCTCTAAAATGGGATTGTACTCTTGGCCTTATCTGCCTCACTCAGTTGTCAAGAGGCTTAAATGAGATAATGTATGTGAAAAGGCTCTGAAAGCATAAAGGGCTCTATGACCATCATTTTGTATTTTTCTTTCTGTTAGAGTAACACAAACCCCTTTTCAGCCTCAGACAGATCCAGGCCAGCAGACATTTCATCAGAATCCTTGAAATCCTGTTTCATAGCCACAAGCATCATCATCACACCTCTGATGTTTTTGGCTTTGTGGAAATGAGAGGGAGAACATTTTAAATATTTACCTTGAGCCCTTCAGCATCTGCAGAAATTAATGAATTTTTCCATTCTGAATTTAATATTAAGGGAAAATCCCTGTGCTCATTTTTCTGATTCATACCTTCTAATGTCTTATGAGATGTCCACATGGCCCCTGCTTTACATAACTGCATGCATCAGCCCTTTGGCAAGGCCATGTGAGAGTCTTGGAAGATGTGTCATTTTACTCAATTCTAAGTTATAGATGCTGGGTCACTCCCTAGTTATTTTTTTTTAAGTTTATGTATTTTTTGAGAGAGAAAGAGAGTGAGAGAGTGAGAGTGGGGGAGAGGCAGAGAGAGAGAGAATCTCAAGCAGGCTCTGTGCTGTTAGCACAGAACCAGACATGTGGCTTGAACTCACGAAACTCAAGATCCTAACCTGAGTTGAAATGAAGCCTCAGTTGCTTAACTGCACCACCAAGGCGCCCCCACTTCCTAGCTTAAAAGTCTGTTGGCTTCTCATTCCCCATGGGATAAAGTCATTAGCTACCTATACCAGGCCCTTCACGCTGACTTTCTCTTCCATATCCAGCCACATCTACCTCTTGTTCTTACGACCATTTGAACTATGAACCCAAGGCCCTACCCATACGAATAGCTTACCATTCCCCAAACACTTTGTGCCCTTTCCTGACTCTATGCTTTTGTATCTGCTTCTCCTTCTCCTGCTTACCCTTCAAAATATGACTCAGATGTCATTTCCCCAGTCAAGTGTTCTCCACTTCTCTAGGCAGAGATATCCCATTGCTCCCTCCTCCGTGAACATTCCCACACAATCATATATTACCATTTATCACTTTGTCTATCTGTCACCATCTCCTTGAGGGCAGGGACCATGTATAAGTCATTTCCAGAAAATAGTGAGTATCCATAAATATTTGTGGAATGAGTAAATCGATCACGTAGGATACTTTCAGTGTTTCTTACATCATCTTCCAATATCATTATTGGGTAACGTATCACCTACCCCACCCTATGCAGAGCTTCCAAAAGGAAAGATTCCTCTGCCCTTTTTCCTTCTTTCAAAATACAGAGAAGCATGTTAACTAAAATTTAAATAAAGAAATATGCTATTATAAAGAAATACAGAGAAGCTTAATGACTTGGCCAAATACCCAATTGTCCTTTCTCTTAAAATCATCAATTCTTGGGTGAAAGGAAACCAATTATTGTGGAATGTTTACTATTATTTTATAGCTATTATTTTATTTAATCTTCACAGTGACCCTGTGACATATGGTTTTTCTTGCCCCCTTTCTTTCTTTTTTTTTTTTTTTTTATTTCTAGGAGAGAGAGAGAGAGAGAGAGAGAGCGTGAGAAGGGGAGGGTCAGAGAGAGAGGGAGTCACAGACTGAAACAGGCTCCAGGCTCCGAGCTGCCAGTCAGCACAGAGCCCGACGCGGGGCTCAAACCCACGAACCGCGAGATCATGACCTAAGCGAAAGTCGGACGCTCAACCAACTAAGCCACCCAGGCGCCCCTCTTGCCCCCTTTCATAAATGAGGAAACTGAGGCTTAGAGGAGTTAAGTGATCTGGCCAAGGTCTCAGAGCTAGTAAATGACAGAGCTAGAATTCAAACCTGGGATTGCCAACCTCTCCAGGGCAGGCATGCTTTGCACTTGTGCTGTATTGTCCATGGGCTTGGAAGAGCCTCCAGATGTCGCTGTGCCAGGACTTGGTCTGTTTGCCCTCACATTCATTCCTCTCCTTTACCTTACTTTGCTCTACACAAAAGTAGGGTTCACCACAGACTATAGATACTTCCACAAACATCTGTGTCAACTGGCTTCTAATTGAATTTGCCAGTGAAAGACATTGGAAGAAGATTGAAGACAGAGAAGAGAAAAGCCAAGGTATGTCTCCCCTTCCATTCTATCTGTAGGTGGTGAGAAACACCTGCATCACCTCTGTGGTCCTGCTCCTGACAGATAGGCCTAGTGTGGCTCCTTGCCAGGTTCCTCCAGCTGACCCCACTTGCTCCTTCCTCTGTCCTTGAGCCCAGGGATGGTGCTGGCTTCCCAATGTTACTAATCTCAATGTTGCTTCACCATCTTTCTGGCTTCTGAGCTCTCTAATCAACTGTACAATAAATTTTTGCTGAGTTTAAATACTTAGAGCAGTTTCTGTTTTCCTGGATGGACCCTGCTATGTAGGCTAACTTATTGTCAAGAGTAAGAATACCTTCCACAGCTTTCAGACACTTGTCTATATGGCTCAAATATTTCAGGCAGCAGGGATATTTTTATTTTGTAAAGTAGAAGAGTCTATTTGGGGATGGCTTCATTTTGGGTTAGACTTGGGCTCAGGAAAAAGGGAAGTTCTTGTCTTCCTGTGGTACCCACTTAACCAGGTATATAACACACACCTGTAACAAAACAGAATACGGTAGTCTATCTCCAGATGGGTAGAAGAGAAATGGTGTAAAGAAACTAGAAAGAAAAAAACTAGTTACAGGGTAGAAATGTAAGATTAAAGGATGCTATAAGTTGAAATAGGAGGAGGAACTTGAAGGGATTTGGGTTTGAAGAAAGTGAACAGCTTGGAAGAGGAGAGCTTTGTGAACTGCAGACCACTATCTGATTATGAAAACTACAGACTGGCAAGAAGCTTTTAAAATCATAATATCCTGTGCTGGAAAGGCACTGGGGAAATGAACCATCTCATATATTAGGAGCACACATTCACATGACTTTTCTGAAGGGCATTTTGGCAAAAGCCTATGTAATACTCTGATTCAGCATTCTACTTTTAGGAATTTGCCTTAGGAAATAATCAGAGTTGTGCCCAAAGATTTATGCACAGAAATGTATACTACAGGTTATTTGTTACTAGACAAAGCATTGAAAATAATAAATATCCAACAATGAAACATTGATTAAATAAATTATGGCACAGTCACATAATGGATTTGGGGTTGGGCAATAAAGTCATATATTAGCCATGAATAACATGAGAAAATATCCACAGAATATTTTTAAGTCAGGTTATAAAGTAATATTCATGTAACAAAAATACCAAAGTTCATTAACATTTTTTGAGTATTTACTATGTTCCTGCCACTGCATATTAAGTACTTTTTGTATATAACTCATGCATGCTTCCTATCAGTCCTGATATTATTATCCCATCTTAGAGGTGAGGAAATTAGAGCACAGAGAGTTTGAGTCATTCACTTGAGATTATACAGCCATATAGATAATTATACCAGAATTCGAGACTAGCAATATAGAAAACTGTCGGAGTCCTGCTCCAGCAGGTCCAGGGGTCCCTGAAGGAGGGACGGTGTTGGCGAGAGAGGGATGAGAGAGCCTCGAGAATCCTTCTGGTCACCAGACAGGCATCTCTGCACTGTCTGAGACTTAGCTTTATTTTATGATTAAGTGTTTGGGGGATAGCACAGAAGTGGCATTCTGATGATAAATTATTTGATCAGTAAAAACTTTCCAGAATATTGATATGCATAGGTGTATGGGGTACAGCCCAGAAGTGGCATTCAAATATAAACAGGATGGTTTTAGCATAGTAAAGGCAAAAATTACTTCTTTGTGAGCAGGGGTCAATAGCCTGTTTATCACTTTATGGGAAGTATTAAGAAAAACAAGTTTTTCAGGAAATGCAGTGTTGCTCCTATAGCCACAAAAGAAAACATCTAAACATTGGCCACAGGGCTTATAGTTCCTATAACATCATCCATGCCCAGGAATAGTACATCAGTCTGTACCAAAGTTATTATTTTATTAATGTAAACCCGAAAGCAGTAGCTGACCTTTCTGTGTCATCGATTACTCAGTCCTGATCACTATTTCCAGATTACTAAGTATCAGCATTTTTCAAAGCTAAAACAATTTCCTTCACAAGGTGCAATCATCATACCAGGGCCAGAATAAATCATTCCCAATAAGTCAACAAGGTGCCTTGGAGGTCGGTGCTCAAGCAGAGACAATTGAGTGGGGTTGGATATCAGTCCTCATCTGACAGCAAGAGCCTCGCAAACTTGCCTTAACCTCACAAGGACTTTTCTCAACTAGTGAGTTCAGAAATGGCTCCCGACAAAAAACATCACCTTTCTAATGTAATTCCAACTTTTAAAAATTAGTTATATAAGCAGAAGGATAGACATCAAATTTTAACCATGGGTGGTGGGATTAAAAGTCATATTTTATTCATACATATATTTTTACCAAACATTAATTTTTTAAGTCATGGAATTTTAAAAATTAAATTAAAATCTATGGGTCATCTTTCATGTTTATGTGGATTCCCTGTACATATGTAATTAAATTAGATTTCCTCCTATTAAAAAATGAATAAAATAAAAAATTTCTTAAGTAAAAACCTATGACTTTGAAGGAAGTGGACAATGACAGAGAATGAGGTTGACACTAAAGAGCCAGGTGAGATCAGGAAGGGAAATGAAATAGAAAGAGTGCTATAAATTAAGCCACCAATTACCACACCACCTGTTCCTCAGGGTCAGTGTTTCCTTGTCCAGATAGGATATAGTTCAAGAGTTAAAAATACCACACTCAAAGTAAAAGAACCAAAATGGGGGTAGGAGGGAAGGGGAGATAGTTGACAGAGTAGTGCTGCTTACAGAAGGATCTATACTGGTTGAATTGTGAATCAGGAAACCTGCAAATTTCCAGCTTATTCCAGACCTGTAATAATAGAGCCCACCACAGGGAGGGCATCTCACATTATCTCCAGTTCCATATATGGATCTAATGACATTCAGTGGCAGTATGTCAACATACACTTATTCTTTAACTTTTTTTTTTTTTGAGAGGGAGAGAGAGCTTGTGGGTGATAAGGGTGGAGAGGGAAAGAGAGAGAGTGAGAGAGAGAGAGAGAGAAAGGCGGTGGGGGGAGGAGAAATCTTAAGCAGGCTCTACACCCAGTGTAAAGCCCAATGCTGGGCTTGATCTCAAGACTCTGAGACCATGACCTGGAGAGAAATCATGGTTAAGTTGGACACTTAACCAACTGAACCACCCAGGTGCCCCTACTCTTTAACTTCTTGATGGCACAACTCCTAATGAGCAAAGATAAGCATTAAGTCAAGAGATTAGATGTCAGTGTTCTCACACTTCTAGATACACACAATATGTTGCTTTGTTTTTTAAAGAAAATACTGTTAATACATTCCCAAAGTGATAACCATTTTTCCCAAGGGCTTTAATTCATTCAGCCTCCCAGTATTTAGAAATCAAACAGTGGGGCATCTGGATGGCTCAGACGGTTGAGCATCTGACTGTTGGTATTGGCTCAGGTCATGATCTTGTGGTTTCATGGGTTCGAGCTCTGAGTCTGGCTCTCTCTCTCCCTCTCTCTTTGCCCCTCCTCTGTCTCTCTCAAAATAAATAAAACTTAAAATTTTTTTTAAGAAATCAAATAGCTATAAAACCTAAATAACTATAATTTGGAGTAGTAGAGTAGTATCTAAATGATAGTCATAATGATGCTCTTGAAGCATAACAGAAGCAAAAAATAGAGAAAGTACTTCTCAAATCATCAGAAATATTAAATAATTTTTGAATTATTTTAGTATTTCATATTCTTTTTTAAAAAATATTTTTTATTTTTATTTGGTTACAAAGAATGTGTTTGTTTTGTCTTTTTTTACCCTTTTATTTATTTTTGAGAGCGTGCAACTGGGGGAGGGGCGGGGGGGTACAGAGGATCTAAAGCAGACTCTGTGCTGATAGCAGCAAGCCTGATGTGGAGCTTGAACTCACAACCTAGAGATCAAGAGTCACATGCTCTACCACCTGAGTCAGCCGGGTTCCCCCAGAATATATTATTATATTTTTAAAATTCTGTAAATCTGGTGATATTTTTTAATTATCCAACAATGGAAATTGATTAGTGTATTAAAAATAATTTGTTTCAAAAATTCAATTCACAGAGCACCCCATTTCTCTGTCCCACTGAGGGATAAATATGATTTAGATTACTATAGTTGATATTGCTTCTGCCATCTCCCTTATACATATGGCTACGTTTAAGAGTAACATCAAACTTGTTCCACTTTCACATATCCTAACACTGCCTAATTTTTCTCCACGAACTGTGAGATCCTGATCTGAGCTGAAATCAACAGTTGGACAGTTAACCAACTGACACCCAGGCACCCCTGGAAGACCCAGATCTCTTTTTTAAAAAGGTTGTTAAAGCAAAAGAGATGCTTCTTTTCTCTGGAGCATGTGGACTCTTCAAAATCTGGTCCTTTGGGAGTTAGAAGTGAAGCTTTGGATCAGGCCCTGTACTGACAGTGAAGAGCCTGCCTGGGATTCTGTCTCTCCTCTGTTTCTGCCCTTCAGCTTGCTCTCTCTCTCTTTCTCTCTCTCAAAATAAATAAAAATAAACTTTAAAAAAAGAGAAGGGCACCTGGGTAGTTTAGTCGGTTAGGCATCCAACTTCTGTTCAGGTTATGATCTCATGAGATCTCGTGGGGGATCTCATGGCCCCACGTGGGCTCTGTGACAACAGCTCAGAGCCTGGAGCCCGCTTCAGATTCTGTGTCTCCCTCTCTCTCTGCCCCTCCCCACTTGTGCTCTCTCTCTCTCTCTCTCTCTCTCCTTCTGTCTCTCAAAAGTAAATAAGCATTAAAAAAAATTTTTTTTAAAGAGAAAGAGATCTGGCTCTTCCAAAACATGTCTTAAAACCATTTACAATTTTAGAGAAGCAAATCAAATTTTCATCAAAATCAATCCGGGTTATAGGTAATATGTTCATAGTTAGCCATATATATGATCCAGTAGACTTCTATTTTGTAGGCTTTATGTACTTCATCCACCAGTTCCCTTGTATTATCAATAGATTGAGAATATTTATAATGGCCAACACTTACATAACACTATTATATTCATCACTATTCTAAGCAATTTATACTTATTATCTCATTTAATCCTTACAACAACTTTATGAGGGGTATACTTTTTCATTGTTGTAAAATAGGCATAACATAAAATTTACCATTCAGTTTTAAATATATGCAGTTCAATGGCAGTAAGTACATTCACATCGTTGTACAACCATTACCACCAATCATCTCCAGAACTTTTTTTTTAAGATTTTATTTTTTAAGTAATCTTTACACTCAACATGCACTCGTACTTAAACAACCTAGAGATCAACAACTGCATGCTCCACCGGCTGAGCCAGGTTGGCATCCCCAGAACTTTCTTTACCTTGCAAAACTTTACCCGTTAAACAATAACTCCCTTTTTCCTCCTCCCCACCAACTACTGGCAACCATCATTCTACTTTCTGTCTCCATGAATTTGACTAAATACCTCATCTGAGTGGAATCATACAGTAGTTATGTGTATTTTGTGACTGGTTTATTTCACTCAGCATAATGTCTTCAAGGTTCATTCATGTTGTAGCATGTATCAGAATTTTATTTTTTTTTTAAAGCTGAATAATAGTCCTTTATGTATAGACCATGTTTTGTTTATCCATTCATCAGTTAATAGACATTTAGATTGCATCTGTATTTTGGCTATTATGAATAAAGTTGCTATACACATAGGTGTACAAATATCTATCTGTTTGGGGAGTCTGGCTGGCTCAGTTGGTGGAGCATGGAACTCTTGGTCTCAGGGTTGTGACTTTTAGCCCCACATTGGATGTAGAGATAACTTAAAAATAAAATGGTAAAAAAATATATCTATCTGTTCATGTCTCTGCTTTCAGTTCATTAGAGTATAAACCCAGAAGTAGAACTGCTAAATCATATGGTAATTTGATTTTTAATTTTTTGAGGAACTGCCGTATTGTTTTCCATAGATGCAGCTGCATCATTTTACATTCCCATCAGCCATGCACAAGAGTTACAATTTCTCCACATCCTTACCAGCACTTTTTATCCTTTTTTTTTTTTATTTTAATAAGAGCCATCTTAATGGGTGTGAAGTGGCCTTTCATCATGGTTTTGATTTACATTTCCTTAATGATAAGACACATTGAGCATCTTTTCATGTCCTTATTGGCTATGTGTGTATTTTCATTGGAGAACTGTCTATTCAAGTCCTTTGTCCATTCTGAAAATCAGGTTGTTTTGTTTTGTTTGTTTTTGAGTTGCAGAAGTTCTTTATATATTCTGGATATTAATCCCTTATCATATATATGATTTGCAAATAATTTCTCCCATTCTGTGGGTTGCCTTTTCACTCTGTTGATGGTACTTTGGGATGCACAAGTTGTATCGTATTCAAGAAATTATTTCCAAATCCAATGTCATGAAACTTTTCTCCTATGTTTTCTTTTTTTAATGTTTATTTATTTTTAAGAGAGAGAGAGAGAGAGAGAGGGTGTGAGCAAGGCAGGAACAAAGAGAGAGGGAGACACAGAATCTGAAGCAGGCTCTAGGGTCTGAGCTGTCAGCACAGAGCCTGACGCAGGGCTCGAACCCACAGACTGTGAGATCATGACCTGAGCCGAAGTCAGATGTTTAACTGTCTGACCCACCCAGATACCCCTCTCCTGTTTTCTTAAGAATTTTATAATTTTAGCTTTTATTCTTGGGTCTTTGATCAATTTTGAATTAGTTTTTGTGTATCCTGTGAGGTAATGGCCCAACATCAGTTTTTTGCTTGTAGGATATGTACTTTTATCATCCTCATTTGACAGTTTCTTAACTGAAGCAGAAATGGGTCAAGTAATTTCCCCAAAGTCACACAGCTAGTAATCCTGATGGAGTCAGGATTCAAACCCAAGCAGACCAGGCTCTTGTAAGAACTAAAGCTTAATTTTTTCTGTTTTTGATTGTACCTTAGCATTTCTGACATAGGGCTG
Organism: Proteles cristata cristata; assembly: GCA_017311185.1. Lineage (NCBI taxonomy): Eukaryota > Metazoa > Chordata > Mammalia > Carnivora > Hyaenidae > Proteles > Proteles cristata. The sequence goes on from JAESUZ010004661.1 coordinate 640,187, forward strand.
GTCAAATCTTTGATGCTAAATGGTTTGGTCAGGAATCAAGCCCTGTTACAACATTGCGACTTTGGGAAAATACAGATCACTTTATGATTCTCTTTTTGATAGCTTGATATCCAGGAATATGTAGTCACCAAATATGGGAGACAGGTAGTATCATTTGCCCAGAATCACAGAAATTAAACCTGCAGAGAAAACAGCTGGCTGAGGATGGTACTGTTTACACAAAGCTGATTGAAGTTAGGCTGGGGGTGGAGAAGAGTTCCTAGACACAGCTGCAAGTGGCTGCACATCTCTCCTTTCCCATCCTACTCTGACTTCTACTCCAGGTGCATTTACGTGGCATCTCCAAGGCTGGCTCCAGTCACACATGCGCAGGTGCAACAATAATGGGCAGTCACCCTCTGTTTTAAAGTTTGGCCTTTTGAGCACCTGAATGGCTCAGTTGTTTAAGAGTCTAACTTTGGTGCAGGTCATGATCATATCGATGATGAGTTCAAGCTCCACATTAGGCTCTGTGCTAAGTGTGGAGCCTGCTTTGGATTCTCTGTCTCCCTCTCTCTCTGTCCCTCCTCTGTGCTCATTCACTCTCTCTCTCAAATAAATAAACATTTGGGGTACCTGGGTGGCTCAATTTGGTTGAATATCCGACTTCAGCTTAGGGCATGATCTCACAGTTAGTGAGTTCGAGCCCTGCATGGGGCTCTGTCCTGACAGCTCAGAGCCTGGAGCCTGCTTCAGATTCTGTGTCTTCCTCTACCTTTGTCCCTCCCTCATTCGTTCTCTCTCTTTCTCTCAAAAAATAAACATTAAATTTTTTTTAAATAAATAAACATTTAAAAATATAAATAAGTAAATACTTTTAAGGTTTTATTTTATTTAGGGGTGCCCGGATGGCTCAGTCGGTTAAGCATCCGACTTTGGCTCAGGTCATGATCTCATGGTTCGTGGGTTGGAGCCCCGCATCGGGCTCTGTGCTGACTGCCAGCTCAGAGCCTGGAGCCTGTTTCAGTGTCTGTGACTCCCTCTCTCTCTGACCCTCCCCTGCTCACGCTGCGTGTGTCTCTCTCTCAGAAATAAATAAAAACATTAAAAATTTTTTGGTAAAAATAAAGTTTTATTTATTTCTTTTTTAACATCTTGAGTAGTTATTAACTAGTCAGTGTCTAGAACTGTGCCTGACATATGGCAGATGCTCAACAATAGTTGTTAGATGAACTTATTGGTTGCCAGGTTATAACAGGGAGACGCCATAGCCTCTACCCAGTAAGGGTGTACAATCTGGTCAAGGACCAGATTAGAGTGACTACAGTGGCATCTTGGAGCTGGGATTTGAGCTGAGTCTTGTGGTAAAAATAAGTGGGAAGAACCCATCCAGTTATAGGTAAGTGAAGGCCTAGAGAGGACAGCAAGCAGAAGACAGTCAAGGGAATTAGACAGGAATGGCTCTTAGCTGGAAAAAGTGGGTGGAATCAAATTGTGCAGGGGTTTGCTGCCAGACCTGGGATTTCTGGACTTCTCTCTTCATCCCTCTGTCGACTTCTGCACACAAAGACTGGCCACCATCTGTGGTAAGATAGCAGCTGGCTGTCAGGGCCTTTCTTGCCTTCCTGGGGACCCTGGCACCCTGCCACCCTATATCTGCTGAGCAGGAACACAGCCTGCACCAGCTCCTTCCATTCTCTGCAAATCCTTACCAGCCAGCATTGGGGCAGGGTGGACATGACAGCCAGTGCAGGGACAGGGACAGGTGCCAGGGTCCCCTTTGCTCCTCAGCAAATGGAGGCCTGGTGAGCTCTGGGAATATGGCTGGCCTGAGAAAGTCCCTTGTTAGAGGAAGCACTCTGGTGGAGTGTGGATAACAGGCCACTCTGTGCCACTAATTACTCATTTCAGAAGAAACCAGAAGCTAGAATTGATTGGCAAAGCCAAGGCAGGCCTGAGAACTTTGAAACCCTCACAGCCAAACTCCTGCTGTCACTCATTTCCCTGTCCCAGAAATTCCCTTCTTGGCTCCTTTCTGTCTCCTTTTAGGTTGTATAGTAACTTCTGGTGGTTAGAGGTCTAGGATAATGTTGGAGAAGGAACTGAAATAATACATATGAGAGGAGGGTGGATGCAATGAAACAAATTCATTTTTAACATGTTTTCCATTTATTAATATAATCTAACCATATTATTGATTTTTAAATTATATTTATTTATTTTTGAGAGCCGGCAAGCACATGTTAGTGGGGAAGGGCCAGAGAGAGAGAGAGAAAGAGACAGAGAGAAAGCAGACTCCACACTGCCAGAACAGAGCCTAACACAGGGCTCAATCCCACAGACCACGAGATCATGACCTGAGCCAAAACCAAGAGTCAGACACTTAACTGACCAAGCCTCCCAGGCACCTCTATTTTATTTTAAAAGAGGAAGAAGAAAAGAACTAACTGTAATCTTATGCCCAAAAACCTATTACCGCTGTTATTAGCATTTTAATATATTTTCTTCTAGTCTTTCCACCATGATTATACACTTATAAAATATGATTTTATGAGATTGTAATTGTACTTTACATTCTCTCTTGTATCTTGCTTTTTTCTACTTAACATATTATTCTATACTTTGGACTCCCATCCAAGTATTAACCAGGCCCAACCCTACTTAGCTTCCGAGAGCAGATGAGATCAGGTGCATTCAGGGTGATATGACCGTAGACTCCACACCTTGGAAATGAATGAATAGATTTAACCCTGACTGGTCTTCCTGGTAGCCCTAAGCAGGACTTGGGCCTCTCTCAGTGCATAAGTTTATCCAATAAGATGTGAAATTTATCAACTTCACAGGCATGATTTGAGAGACTAAGAAAAACCAGAAAACTAGAAAAAAATTAAACTGTATTAGACAAAATTATGACTTTCAAAGTTGTCTATGTCCTAATGCTTGGAACACATAAATATTAGATTAAATGGCAAAGGGAAATTAAGGTTGCTAATAAAATGGCCTTAAAAGAAAGAGATTATCCTGGATTATCAGGGCTGGCTCAGAATACTCACAAGGATCCTTAAAAGTAGAAGGAATCAAAAGTGAGAACCAGAGAGAGAGAGCAGCATGAGAAGAACTTAACCCAACGTTGTTGGTTTTGAAAATGGAAGAAGGAGTCACAAGCAGGAGCCACTAGAAACTGGAAAATGCCAAGAAACAGATTCTCCACTAGAACATCCACAGAGAACAGGGCCCCTGTCAACACCTTGATATTAGCCCAGTGAGATCTATTTTAAACTTCTGACTTCCTGAACTATAAGATCATAAATTTTTATTGTTTAAAGCCACTAAGTATATGGTAATTTCTTAAAGCAGCAATAGGAAACTAATACAGAGGCAAGATCAGCTTTCAAACTATAGGAAAAAAATGTATCTAAATACCCCAAATTCCAGGACAAAGGATTTTCTAACTCTTCTTGGCAACTCTCTATCCCATTTAGCAAGTTTCCCAGTAAAGCTCCAAGACCAAGCTGATAACTTCAAAAATACCCATGAAAGAAAAACAATAAGGGGCTCTTGTCCAGATCAACATGTGCATCATGCCATCAACACAGGGGCCACAGCCTCTCAGAGGAGGCTCAAACTTGTTGCAAACAGAGAAAAGTCATCTGAAGCAAAGACTTACATGGAGGAAATGAAGTTCCAATTTACCCAGAAAGATCTAATGGCACCATATTCCAGGGCTTACCACAGTGCCTGGAACATAGATTGTGCTCAGTAAAGATGACTGCATGACCAAATGAAAAAAATGAAATGAAAGAGCACTTGAGTCACTTTGCTTCCGCTGCCCTCCTTATAATTCTTCTCCTCCTTATCCTCTGTAAAGAGCCTCAAGATTTATGTGGGACTGAATTTTTCAGGGTCTTATTGCACTTGAAATACCTGCCACATAAACGTCCAGACATCAAAGACCAGTTGATACTCTGTGTTTGGATTCCAAACATTCATTTAATTTACAAATTCCTAAAGAGGGCAGCCAATTGAGTAACTAGCTTTCTTTTCTCTGCTACTCAAATTATTTTGTCCCTTTTTCTCCAGGGCCTGACATTTTGTTTGATGCACTGTATGTACGAATGAATAAAATGGATGAATGAATCAATGAATCAGTGAATGTCTTAGATACCTGTTTCTATCTCCCCAGCAGAGATATTCCTTTGTCCTATGGACTTTGGCTTCCCAGCTGTCTCTTTAGCTGAAGAAGAGTTTCTGGTGGTCTTGAATGTTCAGCTACAGCTGTGGGCTGTCTTTCTGTGGCATTTTGATCTCCTGAATACACAGAACTGGAGCAAACCAGAACAAGAACCCATATCCTAAGGCCTTCTTCCCCACATCAAGCAGGTTCTATATTTCCATCACATTTTTTTCTTTTTTCTTTACTTTTTAAAATTTAACCATATGCCTTCTTTGGTAAATTTTGGCAGGATATGGCAAAGTAGCTCAGGCCAGTTGCTTACTGACCTCACCTGACAAAGGTGATTACCTGACAGGTGGGGAGAAACTGACCAGGAAGTGGCATGAGGGAATCCTTCTGGGCTATATTTTTGTTGGGCTATATTTTTGTTTTGTGTGGTGGTTACAGAGGTGTATACAATTGTCAGATTTTATTAAACTGAACACTTTTGCCCGGTGCATGTTATTATATATAAATTATGCCTGTTTTTAAAAATTTATAAGAGAAGGACTGAAATCACAATCTGCTCATCAGTCAAGAATGTCATGATTGATTGGTGATGTCTACCACGGACAAGGGGGAGGGGGACAGCTGTCAACACAAGTCCTCATGTTTGCTATTCTTGTGCTTAACTGATCATCCTTAGAGAGTTTCTCCATCATTTAAGTAGTTATAGTATTAACTCATCCACATTAAAGGATTATAATGAGGTGAAAGTTCTTTGTAGAATATATATCGCCAGCCAAGTGTAAGATGTTCTTATTCGCATTTATTCCACATGATGTCTTGCACAGTGGAACTGACTTTGGCAGGTAGGTTCCCAGAAAATTCTCCTGGGCTGAAATGAAATGCAGCAGAGCCAGATATTTTCAAAATGCCAGGCTTCCCGTTAACATGAACATAATTTGTCTGTTCCATTATTCATATTGCAAACATTAAATGCCGATGCTGACTTGTTGAACTGACTTTCCCATTGCCCTACAGGGCCACTTTTTAAGGTACTAAAATTATTTCCATAGGCTGAACTAAGTAATGTGTTTTCTTTTGAAGCTCTTTATTCTTTTCTGATGCTTTGTCTCAAGATGGGGTCTGGAATTTCTCATTTCCCCTTCTCTTTCCAACTGCAAATCTACAGAGACCTTTCAGAGCTTGCTCTGTGGACTCTTCGTTTATGTCTATTGGCTGAGGCATCTGTTTCAGGTGCCTTTAGGCACCTTCCAGGAGTCTCTCCGATTACTGATGATGATTGTGCTAACCAGCCTATATCACTGGGAGGCTCAGGGCTCAGCAGCCATGCTGTTTCCATGGTGTCCCCACAGCAGGAGCAGGACAGAACCTGGCAACCATACCTCCACTTCCGAAGCCAATCTGAGAGCCAGGCCCAACGGCAGATGCACCCTGGGTATTCAGCCAAGAGATACCTCCGAGGCCTCTTGCGGACATGGCCCCCTGACACCATGTACAGGCTCCAATGTGCAGGTCAGTGGGGCAGTGGGAGGACTTAAACCCTGAGCTTCCCTGCCTTGAATTCAGGTGTGAGTGTCTTTTTTCCATCAAGTCCTGAAACATCAGAATTTAGGTTCATTTTTGTGTTAAGGCAGAGGTGCTCAAGCTTGGGAGCTGAGAGCCTCTATCATACCTTTCGCTTTTTGTCCTCCCCAACATTTGCAGAGGAACACACAGTCTGAAGTCTTGCCTTGTCTCTAGCTCCCCTTAGGATCTTCACACTCCACATCCTAAGCAGAACTTTCTTCCCAACCTTCTCTACTCAGAGACTTCAGATCCTCCGATCAATCCCTCTCTTTTACAAGATAAAGAAGAGAGGCCCAGGGGACAAAATAATTTGTCCAAAGTCATTTAGCCAAAAGCAGAGCTGGGACCAGAAGGCAGATCTTCCCATGCCCCCAGCTCCACCCTCACTCCAATATTCCCTAGTTCCCCTTCTAAGATGATCTCAGATCCCCCAGGAAGTAAAAATGTTAGGCTTCCTCCTCTTAAAGATGGCAGCTCTTCAGCACCATCCACTTAGGAGATGGACACCCTTCTGCCAAAGAGAGACCCCAAATGCACTCTGCAAAGGCTTGAAAATGAAAACAGGAAACTGTTGGGGATTCAAGTTGCCAGAAACTTAGTGCATAAACACAGAGACCCACACAGATAGACAAACACACACATAGAGTTAAGCTTGCAACATTTGGTACATATTTCTGCTAAAAAAGTATTCATTGTTTATCTGAAATTCAGTTTTAACTGGATATCCCATATTTTATTTGGCAAACCTATTGGAGATGAGAGGAGTGAGAAGTAGGATTTGCCAGTGCCCACTGTGTGTTTGCCTGCCATTTCTTCAGCACAAACAGGACCACAGGAAGACTGACTTTCTTCTTACTTTATAGTTTTACCTTGGGAAAGGAGAGAAAACAACTCTTTCCGCAATAAGTGATGACTTGAAGGAAAATGAGGTGTGGGTTGGTCCAGTAATTGGTTTTACCTTCATGGCAGGCTCAGCACTGCAGTCAGTTCCATTTATTTAACATTGTAAGAAAGAGCCTCTTAACCAAAGATATGTTTATCTTTGGGTGGAGCAGAGGACAGAGCAGACCACTGCACCATAGCCTAGCCCCAACATCTTCAAGGACAAGAACCCCTCTTAACATAAGAAAATGTCTCCTCAAGCCGGAGGAACAATAGCAATACTGTGGTATGAGATCACTGGCCTTGGCTATGCTTTCCATCACATCGCAGAGCTCACTAGCTTGGTAGTCCTAGTATGTTCTTTGGTCCCATATTGCCACCCCAGTGATAACCTCTCCACACCCTTCAGAGCCACATTTTCTACAAATGCTTCTCTGACAACTCCAGCCAGTATTGAGCTCCTATTTTCTGACCTTATATCACATCAACATTTGGGGCCACACAATTGAACACAGAAGACCTTCATCTCTCCAACAGACTATTACTGCCTTTAGAAAAAGGTCTATGTCTGGTTCTTCTGTGTCTATCCCACTGCCTAGCAGTGGTAAGCCCCCAATAAATAACTGTAGAATGACTGGATGGAGAATCATGGGGCCTACATAGCAAGTAGGATACATCCAGGAAAAGCCATTAGATTCTCCCCCTAAAGCAGGAAGAGGCTTTTACCCAACCCCAAAGAAGCAGCCATGTTTCTTCCATCCAGGAGACCCAGTTCTTGGTAACGGTGAAGTGGAAGAAGCACATATGTGGCACAGGACCAGAAGCACACAAGACACTGAACAGAGAACCCTCTATGGGTTCTATCTGATTTTTAATCCTTCCCATCTACTAATTGTCTTCTCTAATGGGCAATGTTCAAAGCCAAGACTAGTTGCAAGTGGGGAACCTGGTAGTTATCTCCAAGATCTCTGTAATGGTGACCACTATTTCTAACAATAACTCCTAACCTACTCTTCAGGATACATCAAGGATTCTGTGCTGCTCCAAGACAGTCAACTTAATGTCCCAAAGACTCTCAGGCCACAACAGGATCTTTCAGGTGTACCCCCAAAATATCATCTCCTGCCTGTCTTCCCTCCATTTTGGATTCAACAAGGAAAATCTTTTGAACAAGGTACAAGTTGATTTTATGACTAGATCCCAAATATTTGAATTTCTAACACTTTAAAATGGAGTCGCCAAAATAAGTTCTAGGGATTTTGGGTTTCATTGTCTTTAGAGTCTAGACCAGCACTATCCAAACATACCTCATGCAATGATAAACTGTTTTATAATACATGATATTCAATTAGTAGCTATTAGCAACATGCACCTATTGAACACTTGAGATGTAGGTAGTGTGACTATGAAACAGTTTTAAATTTTTACCTACTTATAATTACCTCACATCTAAATAGTTACATGTGCACTGTAACAGTGCAGGTCTAGACTCTAGATTTGAGATTATTTCTTAAGCCTATTCTACTCTAATATTCTTTAATTCTATAGTTTTGTGGCAATATCACAAGAAAAAATACAGGCTTTGGAGCAATGCCTGTCCTCTCTCTTACTAAATGTAAGATCTTGAGTTAGTCATTTAACCTCTTTGAACTTCTCTTTGCTCCTTTGTGTAATGAACATAATAAAACTTGCCTTGTTGATATACAGAAAATTACTGTGAGCTGTCTGTAAGTTGTTCAGTAGTATGGGGATTTTACTTATCAGTAATATTCTTGGGAACGTGAAGCATTAAAAGAGCCAGAAACTGCCTTTGCTAAGAAGAAACAGGAAAAGATGACTGGGTAGCACTAATGGACAAAGAATAAGGCATTGACTAGTGCCAGGGTTTTTGAGAAAAAAGAAGGCAAGAATAAGAACCTAACATAATATGAAGTTAATTTTCCTGAAATGAAAAAGTACTTTTCCATAAATAATGGTAGTGCCTACCCAAACCCTGTCCTTGGAAAAGGATCTGGTCAGGATAAGTAGGATATCTGGTCTATCAAATGAATGGAGAAGAATGTGACAGGTTCTCAGAGTCTGGTGCCATTAAACATTCCTGCCATATACCATCCTTAAGACTTGACCCTGTAACCATGAAATTTTGGTCATAACCTGGTCCACATGTAGTTCATCTATAGGAAATATGCTGGTCAGGCAATTATACTTATCTTTGTAAATTAATACACTGGTTTATAGAGTCACTATACACTTTCCTAATGTGGGGTCAACATCCAGATTCTAGGACACTTGAAGAGATCAAATTTCTGGACCACCCATGTCATGGGAATGGGTCCTTCTGGCCCAGGTGGATCCCAAGTTTGACATCGCCTTATGAAAATCCTACTGTCTCCAGTTAATATCCTTAGACTTTGATGCCCTATAAAGTCTACAAATACTGGACAGGGGACTACAGTATTTTTATTCTAGGAGTGGATCAACATTGCACACCTAAAGGATCAAGCAATTTCCTTAATTAATGCCATATGCCAAGGAGCAGTAAAAATTAGGAAGAAAACCAAGAAGTCATATAGAATTATAAGTAAACATGTGGCCATTAGCACCAGATCTCAAGCCATGTAACCTCTCTGGGCTTTAGTTTCCTCATTTATAAAATGGAGATGACCAAACCCACCTTCACGTCATAGGGTTAGATGTTGGAGTTAAATGGGATAAAGTAGTATCTGGCACACAGCAAGTGCTCAATAAATGTTAGTCATAGACCTCCCTATCTTGTGTTTTCAAGCATAATTACTAATTGCAATGCTTAATTGCTCAAAATCACAAGGATCAGAAATCAATTTGTAAAGAAGTAAAAACAGCTCAGAGGCTGTAACTTGAACGCTGACTGATTGTTTTATTGGTTTTAACTTCAACTCCCCTTGGCTTCCCTCTCTTTTCCACTTTATTTGGAAAAGTAGGAAAAGTCCCAGCTGCAAATCTAAGATTCCCCCAACAATATGATATTGGCCACATCATGTATGTTTGCTGCATCCTTAGTTTGCTCATCTGTAAAATGGGAGTGACGGTATCTGTATTCCACTCTATGTTGAAAAAAATATCACAGAAGGGGTTAAAAAAAAATAGGCTCTCTAAGACCTCTAAATTGCTACCCCAATTCACATTATTTGGGTAATCTGGATCCATATTTTGAGACAGAGAGACCAAGTTTTGTGGTCTTATTTCAACAACTGAAACTTCCAATACCTTGCTTGCACACCTGTTTCTATTAAGCATAAGCAAATGAGCCAGAGATGATGTTTATTGAGAAAAATCTTGGTTTCCCTTGCATAGATTGAGTCATATATTCAATATCACCTGGGATAGAGCCAAAGGGAAGAATGCTTCTTCACATCCCCCTACCTATAGTGCTCTCTGTCCCAGTTTAGACAGTCTACCACATAAGTGAGTAACAACTTGGCCAGGGTTTCACTTCCTTTACCCTTAGAAATTCATTTGGTTCCAGGTGAATCTGATCAGGAAGAATGGATCTAAAGTCTGGCTTGGCCCCAAAGGATCATTCTAGAAAACACGAAAAGGTCTTTAGTGTCACACCCTGTGTGAACTTGAGGTCCTCACAGGGGCAGGCCTAATGTAGCCCTGGGCCTCCTCAGATTAAGAGGTCCCAGGGCTCATCAGTCTTCCCTGGGCCACTAAAACCTGATCAGACCCCTCTAAAACTGAGCCTGAGCCCGCCTCTGTTCCAACAACATTCTGAGCATTGGCTCAGACCCCAAAGAAGCTGTCAAGAGCCAATGGGCAGAGGAAGGAGGGTTGGAGGCAGAGAGTAGCCTGTTGAGTGGGCATTTGGCCTTTGACCCAATGACACCAAGGATTGGAATGATGCAAGAGAATGACAAGGGTTGGGGGTAAAGAGGGAAGATGAGCCTGGCTGGGAGCCTCCAGAAGTCTGGAGTTTCAACATATACAGGGCCCCTGAAAGGCTTCCAGAGCCCCTGGTTGAAAGTCAGTCCTACGTTGTTCCACGCAGTGGCATGCCAAGAGTAGAGGTGTTGCTAAAACGGCTCCAAACAAGGAAGGTTTGCCAGATTGTTTCAGCAATAAATCTACCTTGAGTAAGTGATGAAAATAGCTCCAGGACCCTTTACCCATCGATGAAAGATTTGTTAACTATGCTGGAGTCATCTGTTGACTCAGATCCTTCCTGAGGGTTGCACAGACAGGGTAAGTTCAGAGAGCTGAGCAGCCGTCCATCACAGTGCATTCAGCAGAGGCTTTTCCACAAGTAAACAACCAGCAGACAGCCCAGGGAATCAAGTGCTTCAGACTGAGCATCTCAATGACAACAGTGCAGGACTGCAGGTCTGCCCACCATAATCCCACAAATGTTACCCTCCAGTCCCTCACAGTTTGCAAAGGGTCAGCGCATTCATTCTTTGAGATCCAGACAACTCTGTAAGGAAGCAAGAAATCAGTATCCCCATTTTACAGAGGAAGAAACTGAGTCAAAGAAATGAAGACTCAATCCTGAGCCTCCTGGCTCTCAGTGAAGTTCTGGTCTATAGACCTGGCTGCCACCACTATGAAAGCATGAGCAGAAATATAGAAACAAGAAGGGAAGAGGAACAAGGGCCTTGATCAACACTTTTGCTCAGAAGAGCAAGAAGGGAGGCAGTTTGGAAGCATCTAACAGTCCACCTCTGGCTTTACAAGGCTGACCCACTGTTCACCTTTGCAGGTCAGCAGGGCCTGGATGAAGGGGAAGCTGGGGCTGGTGGACGCATGAACCAGGGCCCTGGAGCCAAAAATCACAGCCAGGGGATTCACTTGCCGCCACTCAGGAAGCAGCCATGGCACGAAGATGAAACCCAGGCAGAGGTACCATTTCTAATAGGCTCCCCTGTGTCATTGTTCTTCTTGATTCCAGAGACGATACTCCCTCCTTTCACCATTTCTTGAGGTTCGACCAGAGAAGGGAAGAATATTTGAGCCTACTGACCACTGTTTTCCAAAGTGTCACATGTGGAACATTGCCAGCTGCTCAATTAAAAAAAGAATTCTGTGGCCAAATACATTTGGGAAATCCTGCACATCATGTCCTCCTCCCAGAGAGTCCCAGTGCAGATCTGAATATAGACCATTTGGGGAAGTTCTATAGGTGAAGTAGCTGGTTTAACTTTTAGCACATGGTTTTCCAAACTTCTTTAACCACAGAGTGTCCCTACACTCTTCACCTTATCTAGGCAACTGCAGTCTTCTCTAGAAAAGAGATCTTGGCTTTACAGTTGGAAAAGCCTTGGTTTGAGTCCTGGATCTAGTTGTAGTGAACCTGATAAAGAAACTTAACTGACTTGGAGCTTGAATTACTTCTTTTGTAAAATGGAGTTATTATTATACATACTCACTAGCTACTATGAGGATTAAATACATTAAAATGTAAAAATGCTTTCTAAACTCTAAGGGGTGTGTGTGTGTGTGTGTTTGTGTGTGAAAGATGACAGTGGTTCAGAGCAACATAGACAACACATGCTCCTATCTTTAAGCTCATCTGACTTACAAGAAGGTCATTGTGAGCTGGAAAGGGGGAGAAGAGAGGTGCCACAGGGTAGAAGGGTAGAGGGAGAGACATCTTACAATGCATAGAGTTAAGGATACTAGAGCTTCGCTTTGATTTTTAATTTTTTTCAGGAAAGCACTATATGTAAGAAAAAGAAAGTACTATATGTCACTCATGGTTAAAGGTCATTCTTCCTCTATCAATAGTAAAATATTGTATTGTAACAAATATTAGAGATCTTGCTATTACAATCATGTTTTCTTCCTAGGCTGCAAAGGAGATTTTTTCCTTGGAACCACAGTCTAGCACAAGGTCTGACTGTTAAAGGAAACTGCTCTATTCCTTTACATAGACTGTTACATGAATGTGTCTCTGTCATTCCCCAGGACACATCAATACAGAATCACCATCGTATACACACTTCAAAGGAAAGCCACAATGAAAAAATACAGCAAACTTCCAGAAGGGCCTTTGGACATGCCCGCATAGATCATTCTTGGCTCCTGAGTGACAAATCCCACATTACATTCTATGGTGGGGCCTTCCCCAATAGAAAGGCAGATCTCAGCGGTAAGAAGCCAAATGTCTTTCTTGTTAATACGGGTAACCCTAGTCATGCAGAGTTCATTTAAGAACACCGGGGCATGAGAGTGTCACTTCCTCATGTCTCTCATCTTAGAAAGTAAGAGCCGAAGTCCAGTCCAAAGTGGCAACAAGACTGAAAACCTCCTTTTTCGCCTCATACTCAAGCACACACATACTGCAATCAGACCGCCTGGATTTAAGCAACCCCCACTTTCTAGTTGTGATCTTGGGCAAGTTATTTGATCTTGCTGGGGCTCAGTTTCCTCACCTGTAGAATGGGGATAACAATAATACCTTCATAAGACTATTGTGGGGATTAAGTGAGTTACTGCATGTAAAATACTTTGTATAATTATTTTCCTATATTTAGGACTTAGTATGTGTTGACTGCTACTATTATTATCATTCTCTCCATCACCTGACTTGTCAGCAAGAACCCAAGCTAGGTAATGAGATTAGGACCCCCTGAACCTGCCTCAGCCAAAGCCATGGCTCTCAGTGCCTGTCCTTTCCTCTATTCCTGTTAACCCAAAAGTGATAAAAGTTGAAAGCCAACTGTCTGTCCACATACCTGCAACTAATAAGTTCTCATTCCCATCCTGTTTCTACAGACAGACAAGGGAATATAAAACTCCACAAGGGCAGAAGCAGCCACTTGCTACAGGAGCCTCCTGCTGAAAGATGCCTTTTTCCCCCTCTAGCAACTGCCACTGGCTCAGAGAAAAACACAGCTGGGGAAGTGAAGAAGAAAAAGGTTGTGTGTGTGTGTGTGTGTGTGTGTGTGTGTGTGTGCGCGCATGCGTGCTTGCTCTGAAAAGATTAATCTCAATCTGGGAATGAGGTAACTCAAAAGGACGTCTCAAACAGAGAACTGGCCTTACTTGCTATTTAGCTCATCATGTGCAGCTAGAATAAGGCTCTAGTAATTTACTAAGTGTTGAAAATCGTGCAGTACAAGGAGTTTCAGCTGCCCCAGTTCTACCTTAAAGCGTATAATATTACCACACTCTGGGGGTCACAGAGTCCTTTGTGCTATTAAGGGGTTGGGGGTGATCTGTAAATTTTTAAGGACAGAATTTAAGCTTATAAGCAATTGACCCACTTCAAACTCAAAATACTAGAGACCTTGAATCTAGCAATGGTTTTGCTTCAGGATCTGTCACCTTTGAAAATGTACAGTAAATTTGGCAAGTTTATCAGCCTTTTCAAAAATCAAGTACACCTTTCCGCCCAGGAATGTTCCTAGCTGTCTCTGGTCTCGTCCTGCCTTGTAATTCTACATAGATCTTCCATGGTTTGAAGGTACCTGTGCTGAGCAGGAACGAGCAGGGACTCTGGAATGCTCTGCCTGTAGCGGTTGCATGAACTCAAACCTTCTAAGCGGCAGTGATCTCATCTCTCCATGCAGATAATAATGCCCACCTCACAGGGCTGATGGAAGGATGCATTCTTGTGAAAGTATCTTGTCTTGGATTGGGAACCGTAGCAATGTTAGTTCATTGTGGGGACTCATGTCCTCTGAAGTGACACTGGAGGAGCCATGGGCATTCCAGGTGGTCCTGCTGCTGATGAGGGAGGTTGTTTTCAATCTGTTCAGGATTTTCTCAGATTTCCTGTGTCTAACCTGATCTGAACCTTCCCATCCCCACCAGAAAGGCCTCTGTCTTCCCCTGTTCCTTTTGGGCCAGGAGTAAACAGTAGGCCTGATCTGCCAGTCACTGACTGCATGCCTAAGTAAAGCCCTTGATTTCATACCCTAGGTCAGCCCAGAACCAAGCCAGGCTCAGAGGACAGAAGTCCTTTCCCTCAACCCTTGTATATGGGTTAGCAGAGGAAGGCAGTATTTTCCACTATATTAAAACTCTATAAAGTTTTAATTGGAATAAAGAAATTAAGGCTTGGCTTGTCAGCACACCTCACACAAATCATTTGGATTTCCACATAGATTTCTCAATGCAAACCTTGTCAAACAAAATGCACAAGGTCAGCATTCAGAAAAGGGCAGTTGGTGGGCAGCTCACACCTGGACAGTTAAGGTCTCCAGGAACACTAAGATCCTATGTGCATACATTTGGTTAATCACTTTCTTAATGTCTCAAAATTATAAGTATCACGCTGCATACACTTGGTCAAATTTCCTTATTCAACTCTAAACATGTAGGGTGTTTGCGTGTGTTTCTAATCATTGTTTTCTCTTTGAACACACACCAAAAAAAATGAGAAACATTTTTCTTATTCTTCCTGTGAAGTTGAACTCCTTGAAACCCAGAACACGTATACATTTCACAGAGCCAAGTTCATATGTTAAAAGCTGCAAACTAAAAGGAGGAATTTTCAGCAACTTAAAAAAATTTTTTTAATGTTTATTTATTTTTGAAAGAGAGACAGAGTGTGAGTGGGGGAGAGGCAGAGAGAGGGAGACACAGAATCTGAAGCAGGCTCCAGGCTCTGAGCTGTCAGCACAGAGCCCAATACAGGGCTCAAACTCCCAAACTGTGAGGTCATAGTTCAAGCTGAAGTCAGACACTCAACCAACTGAGCCACCTAGGCTCCCCTCAGCAACTTTTTTTTTCTTAAATAGTTTATTGTCAAGTTGGTTTCCATATAATACCCAGTGCTCATCCCCACAAGTGCCCTCCTCCATGCCCATCACCTCCCTTCCCCTCTCCCACACCCCCATCAGCCCTCAGTTTGTTCTCAGCATTCAAGAGTCTCTCATGGTTTGCCTCCCTCCCTCTCCCCAACTATTTTTCCCCTTCTTCTCCCCCATGGTCCTCCATTAAGTTCCTCCTAATCCACCTATACGTGTGCAAACATATGGTATCTGTCCTTCTCTGCCTGACTTATTTTGCTCAGCATAACACCCTCAAGTTCCATCTATGTTGCTACACAGGGCCAGATTTCATTCTTTCTCATTGCCAAGTAGTATTCCATTGTATAGATAAACCACATCTTCTTGGTCTATTTGTCAGTTGATGGACACTTAGGCTCTTTCCATGTTTTGGCTATTGTTGAGAGTGCTGCTATGAACATTGGGGTCCATGTGCCCCTAGTCAGCAACTTTGAATAACTGGAAAGAGGAGGCTCTAAGTACTACTACCCACAATGTCTCATTCTCTCTCTCTCCCTGTCTCTCTTTCTCTCTGGACACACATACACACACACACACACACACACACACACACACACACATACACACACACATATATACACACATTTTGTGGGTTTTTTCCAACACAAAAAACTGGGCTAAAGTTGTCACTGATTCTGTCACATGGTGATTCATTTTCAGCTATGTTCCTATTGCAGAAATGTGGAGAAACCTAGATATTCTGCAGTGTCAAGACCAGGCATTACACCTAATGAGAGAATAGTCTACTCTCAAAGGAATATCCCAGGAAAAATTCTAATTCCAAACATTATTGTAACTACATGTAATTAGCTCACTTAATCCTCACAGCAACCTTATAAGGTAGCAAGTATGATTACTTCCATTTTACAGAAAAAGAAGTTGAGGCTCAAGGAGTTTACATAAAGTAAGCAGACACAAATACATATTCCTACTTTCTGCCCTTTGTAACCTAAAACATTGCACAGTGTTCTGTACCTTGCTTTTTTCCCTTAGCAACACATGCAGGGATTCCTCACTCTCCATACATAGGAATCTCAGCTGTATCATTCCAACCCAGCTTAGTTTCCCTGGCTGCAAGACAAAGACAACATATATTTTGTCTCAAAGGCTGTTGAATTTATCATGTTTATACTTCTCAGAGAAATCAAAGGATGGATTAAGGGAGAGGCATTGCTGGGTTCCCAAGAAGGGAAGCGGCACCACTCTGATCAGACAGCCAGCAACCCGGTTGGTCGGCTGTACTTCTCAGCCATGGGTACTGAAGCTACGTCACACCCGGCAGCACTCAGTACTAGAGATACAAGAAGATACAGCGTCCTTTGTCCTCTGCAAGGTTTTTAAATACCTGCCATGTTGGGTTTTGTTTTGTTTTAAAATTTTCTCCAGGTGCCAAAGGCTTTGAAATTACCTCCTATCTCAGAAGAACCAACCAGAGTGCTGGACCCCTTGAGGAGTCAATTTAAAGCCAATGAACCTCCAGCAGAACTCTGTATCTTCCCAGTGGAGATTCATTTCCACACCCAACACCCCTCAAAAGAAAAATCACATAGAAGAGGTAGGTCCCCTGTGTTTAGGTAGGTCCCCAGAGGGAATTGAGGCAGGCACCCAGATGTGGGTCTTCCTAATGTAAATATCTCCTAAATTATAGTTTACGCTCCCCAGGGTCATCTTCTTCAGAGAACATTTTTTAAAGGAAGAAAAAGGGTAAAATCGGTGCCTTCTGATCATATTCATAAGGCTCCATATGGTAGTAAAGATGGCTTCCTGCATTTTCTTTCTTTTTTAATTTGTTAAAGTTTATTCATTTATTTTGAGAGAGAGAGTAAGAGTGCCCGCAAGCAGGGAAGGGTCAGAGAGAGAGACAGAGACAGAGAGAGAATCCCAAGCAGACACTACACTGTCAGCACGGAGCCAGATGTGGGGCTTGAAAACACAAACCATGAGATCATGTCCTGAGCCAAAATCAAGAGTTGGATGCTTTACCAACTGAGCCACCCAAATGCCCTGGCCTCCTGCATTTTCATGCCAACCTATCTGTTAACCACACAAGAAAGGATGTGCACCTTAAAAGCTCTTGCAAAAGTACCAGAGTTGCCTCTAATTGGCCAGGCTTGAGTTGTATGCCCAACTTGGACCCAATCACTGCAACTAAGACAATGCAATGTGCTCATTAGCCAGTCACATGCCCATCCCCAGAGTCAGGGAACGACACAGCTCCACCCAAACTACATAATGTGAGCAGGGGAGAGATGCGTCCCCAAAAAGAAGAGACAGGTGGCAAAAACCACAGACATCTACAAAACTTGGCTTTCTCCTTGTCTCCTAGGTGTTCCACACCTTGAGTCAGGACCAGAAACAGAAGAAAAGGCCAGACCTTTATGGAAATCTCCCCTGAAGCATGCTACCCTAGAAAAGCCAAGGGAGTTAACGGTGCATCTCCCAGTGGACACAGGCAGGGACGTGCTCTCACCTCAAGGTAGCTATTAATTCCCTTCAGCCTCCCACAGGACTCTCACCCCAAAGGGAAGCAAGGTAAGAGACTCAAGGGACCTCAGCTATGAAGACAGAGGCTGGAAAGGAGGCCAGTTGCTCCCGTGCCACAGCTGCCTTAACCAAAGTACTATTATGAAACCAATTTAGTGTCTAGCTCATGCAACTTACTCACTGAATCATCCCCCTACTAATAGTTTCTGGTTGCAGATATAAAACATCACCAAACTTACTAAAAATTTGCTGCATGCTTTATAGTTTATCCCAAGTTTTTAACCAATGAAATTCCATTTCTAATCAATTTAGGAATATGTATTTATTAATTAAAAGTCATAATATCAGTAAAAGACTTCACTCCGATTTTCCAAAACATCACATGGACATTTGAAATTGTACACAATGCATGTATCTAAGTGAACTTTTTATGTGTTGATAGGATAGAAATAATGGGTCATATTTAGAAAGCCCTTCATTTTTTACTAAACTGAACCTCCTTTTCAAAGGGCAAGATGACTGTGTGGCAAATGCTGAGTGGCTTCTGACTAGTGGTAATGAAAAGTAAAAGGATGAGCATTTATATTTACAGAGTTCTTTCTCTGTGCCAGGTACCATCCCTAGTTTATCTCATTTACTCCCCACAACAACCTTACCCTCATTAAACAGACCAGAAAACTGAAGCCCTGGGACGTAAAGAACTTGTTTGAGGTCACATGATTACAAGTGGCCTAGCTGTGATTGGAGCTCAGGGCTTCTGGTGCCAGAATCTGTCCTCCTACCCATTACTCTCTACTGTCTTTCAGAATAAATAAAACAATGAACAAGTCAGAATATTCTTGAGATGTTTCAGTATTGAGAAATTCCTTTGATTATTGGGGGAAGGAGCTCATTAACTCCATCTCCTAAGTGAGAGTTAATCATCCTAAGACTCTGAAGTTTCCTTTAAAAAAAAATCCAAATAAGGGTAAGAGTCACTCTGTGCAAACAAGTAGAAAAGCAGCTTTCCACCTGTGGGTCACAAGGTCAGGTGCACAGTTTGAGCCACTGGGATCAGTAGCAACACTGGTAAATTTTATCTTTGGTATTGCTCACCTCACAATGCTCTCCACTTATTTTGAGCTGCTGTGTCCACCAAGTATCTACAGCTTGCTTATTGTCTGCTGCCCTGCCAGGGGGAGCCTGGTCTAGAAGTCCCTGATACCTTAGTGTGAGTTAGTGCAGTACGTGACTCAACCTAGTGGTAGAGGCATAAAGGAAAAAGTCTAAAGAGGCAAGGTTTCCATGGCAAGCTTTCTTACAAGATTCCTGGGGCAGGTGTTTAAAGCTGCTAAGCAGGACGGCCCCATTGCCAGAGGTTGCACGTACCCATTTACTTGCTGTGCCCTAGATTATCTCACCTCAAATATCATAAAAATAAAACCAGATTTTATATATGCATATACACCATACATATTTTTTGATGAACCACCTGAGATTAAATTGCAGACTTTGTATATTTCTTCCCTTAGCAGAATATATTTCCTAAGAGCAATGAGCTTCTCCCTCATAACCACAATGCAATTACCACACTCAAGAAAATTAATGTTGATGCAGTATTATTTCTAATAAACAGTCCATATTCAAATTTTCTTAATTACACCAATAATATTCCTTATAGATTTTCCCCCCAAGCAATCCAGGACTCTACTCAGGATCATGTATTGTATTTAATTGTTCCATGTCTTTAGAATCTTGTTTTTCATGACAATGACGTTTTTGAAGAGGATAGACTAGTTGCTTTTCAGAATTATGCTCAATTTTGATTTGTCTGTTTCCTTGTGATTAGGTTAAGATGCAACATTTTTGGCAAGAAGAGTAGTAAGTGATAATACATCCTTCCCAGCAATCACATCAAGAGACACAAAATATCCCTTCATATTTATTCCATTTGTTATAATTTGTTTTATTATAGGGGATGTTAAATTTCATTATTTAATTAAAGGTTGTATCTACTAGATTTCTCCATTGTAAAGATACATTTTCCCTTTATAATAAATAAGTAGCCTGTGATACTTTGAAATTGTGTGTGAAGCCAGCTTTGAAACACAACAGCAACAGTGTGTTGAACATGAAATAAAGACCACTCTCTCTGAGATTAAGACAAGGTCTCAATCACTTAGATTACTGGGTTTTACCCTTCCTAGAATAGTCCATACTGATTTTGAAAAAGAGCTAGAGGAAGACAACAGAAGTGAAGAGAAGGACGTGCTTTGTGTAACATTATCATCAATCCCATTACCCTCTAACTACCATCTGGAAGGTGCTACTTGTACTTTAAAACCTTGAGGAGCCATGTGATCATTGGTTCTGCTTAGAAAAATTGCTTTGTGGTTGAAACTCTGTAGCCAACAATCCCTTGAGACCCAAATCTGGGTTTTTTTTTATTTTGAGACTTTGGTCTAGGGTCTAAAAGGTTCTCATAGCCTCTCTAGTCTTTTTTCTATCTCAGGAGCCCATGAATAAGATGAGAGCAATAACCACTGCTTGAGTGCTTGGAGGCTCCCCAACTGAAGGGCCACTGTTCTAGCCACCTTGGCCATGGGAGACACCTGGCCTCCATTCCTTAGCAGGGCTAGAAAAGAGGGGCAAACTTAAGAACATGTGGAATAAACCAGCCCATGCATAAGGAGCTATCAACCAAGTCAAAACAAGAGATTCTTTCTCCTTTTTGCTGATTTAGGAGTTCTTACTTGTACTTTTTCTCCTTTTGCTTTGGAAGATGATGATGCCTCACCCCAAAATGTGACACCGTCATCGTCCCTGATTAAAGGAAGAAAAAGTCCAGAGAGCCAGAGGGGCCTGGACAGCCCCAGGACATCAGGCCACAGCAGCTCCACAGGGCCCACGGACATGAGAAGGGCCAAGGGAGCACTTCCAGCAGAAGGACAAGGTAATCACTTCTGGGGTACACAGATGCTCCCCACCCAGCTTGTCTGATGTTCTGGGCTCATTTTAATCATCTGCCAGGGCCACACAGTAGCTGTGATGTAAGCTGTCTGAAAGCTACTCCATTGAAAAGGGGAAATGAACATTGTTTCCAACAATGTCTGGGATTAATGTTCACCATGCATATTCCTAAAGAGTCAGTACATGTTTTAAGAGTTTGCTGCACCAACACGCACTGCCAAGCTGTTCTGTGCTCTCTTCACTCTTGGCAGCAGTGTGTGATGACACAGCTCCCTGTGCTCATCAGGGAGACACGCTACTGGATTTACCAGGATACTCAACACTCTTCTTGGGGCAAGGGAGCCTGGTGACATGACCCTGCCAACAGAAAGAATCCCCAGAGAGAAGTTGCCCTCTAGCCCAGGGCAGAACCTGAGGCCTGTTCAGAGAGAGAGAAGGACTCTAGGTTTCTATTGAAGGGTGAGGCAGAGCAAATCTACATCTCTATGATTTAGGCCCACTTAAAAGTTCTTATTCTTAAAGGCTGACAGTCTAGGAGGAGACTAAGATGCTTATACAAGAGCAATAATGCCGAGACAGTGTAGCAATAGCTTCCATGGGGGCTTTGATCTAAAGGCAGCTAATAAATAAAGCAAAAATTGCTTAGAATCCAAATTATCTGAGAGTCCCTTAGGGAGGTGCAATGTTGGACACTGACAAACCATTTTCTAGAAAGAGCAGCTCAGCCAGCTGTTCCTCCTTCATGGGAGTGTTGGGCTACTTTTTCTGGTTGAGCCCCAGAGGAAGGAGATTGGTGTGTATTTGGGTGCCAGACAATGTGAAGAAAGTATCTCTGTTAACAGCAGAATCACACTCAGGGCTGCAAGAAACTCACTCTCTGAGAGGCACATGGGAACTGAGAACCACAAAGATAGCAGGTATGGCATCTTTCATTTTCATCTCACACCATTCAGGGACAGGATGCCTCACTGTTTAAGTCTCTGACTCTCTCCCTCCCTCCCTCCCTCTCCCTCCCTTCCTCCTTCTCTCTCCCTCTCTCCCTCCCTCCTTCCCCCAAGCATGTATAGTTGAAGCCTTGTAAGCATAAATTAAATACATAGATCAGTAACTCCTTTATGTTTTGCAGCTTCTCTAACACTGCAATGGTCAAAATCAAATCCCTCTCTCTCCCTAGCTCTCTCTCTTTTTCTCTAAAGATGTCATTTTCACTTATAAACTATTTCTGTAAGAAATCGTTCTCCCACAACCCCTGCCCCTTTTATACTTGCATGTCAGTGATCCTCTATTAAATTTGAAACAAATGAACCAAACTTTGTAACAACAGTGTTCTGGGAGGTTGCATAGCCCAAGACAAATCACAGCAAACACACACACACAACCATACTTGGACATTTGTATAAAGGGAGAATCTGATTAGAATGAATGCCAGGGCCATGACTAGGATAAGAATACAGATTAAAGCCTTAAATGTGTTGGCTAAGTATGTGTAAGTGAATGTGTGTATGAGAGCACATGGGTGTATGAGGGTGTGTGTATGCTTATATGCTTACATGAGTGCTTGTGTGTATATGTGTGTGTGTGTGTGTGTGATTATGCAGGCATGCATGAGAACAAGTGTGCATGTATTGATGTGTGTGTCCTTGTTCATGCATGGTACACATGTACATGCATGCAAACATGCATGTGTGGTTGTGCATGCATGCGTTTGTACACTCACTTTGCATACATATGTGTGTACACACCTCTCTGTAAATGTGTGTGTGTGTGTGTGTGTGTGTGTGTTATGTCCTTGTAAGCATCCACTGTGGCTGGTGGCCAGCTCTACTCCTGACCCCTGTGCCTCAGTGACAGGAAAGGGAAGGTTATAGAAATATCTTCAACTCTTCTAAGCAACAGAGGGAAATACAGCTTCCTTCTCCTCAGTGGCCTGAAGCCCCTGGAGTCACTGAGCAGCCCCAGCATTGATCCACAGGGTAGGCTGTACTGCTGAGCACTGCATAGATACATGTGGAAGCAGAAGCTGGAATCACCAAGCCTTGTGCCCAGCGGCTGGGCTCGTAGGCTACTATTCATCCCACACTGACCTCCAGAGGGCAGGGGGTAAATGATGGCCCTGCTCTGCCAATCCCAGGAGCAGGGCTGACCCTGCACTCTGGGAGGCACCTGAGCACACTAGCATCTGCCTGCTGGGAATCTAGGAAGCACAGTCCAGATGAAGCCTGCCTCCCCTACACTGGTGCTAACATTGTCCAAACTTGTGTTTATTTTCAAGAAGATTCCAGAGCCCCCACACTGGGACACTTCTCACTGGGTCCAGATGGAGAAAACATCTGCCTGTCCCTCCCTGGGCCTACTGAAACAGAGGAGCCTCTTTCAGGTAAAGGTAAGATGATACACAGCAGGCCAGCCTCACTTTTATACGGAAAGATTTTACCTGTAGCTTCCAAAACTTCCCAGCAGCAGAGACATCATTAAAAACAGATGCAAGTCAGCCAGTTTCTCCCATCTCACTGACACAGAGGTGCTTCTGTAGCTCAGACACAATAACCCAATGTTTGCATGACAAGTTTACTCTTGCTGGAGCATCTGGAGAGGGAAGTTCCTGTGGAATGGCTTGGAGGAGGTCTAATGTGCTGTGTTGATGCCTTGATGAGAATGATAAAGCCCTTTTGGTAATTGCCCAAACTAAACACTGCCTTTTCTCTCCTTTCCAGCCACCTTCCAGAGGTGGAGATGGTTAATTGGTAATCCAATCAGGTATCCTTGTTATGTGCATTGGTTCATTGCTGCAAATCATTTGGCTTCTGACAGATATCAAGGCAGTTTCCAAAAACCCTCTGGCACATTACCTTTTTGGAAAAGAGATGCTGGCTCTGGTCAATAGCCATTTTGCAAAGGGAAAAAAATTGAAGTCAGAGGGTGATGAGTATCAACCACCCAGGAACCACCATGATGTATATGCATGAGACGTATGCCCAGCAGGCTTCTTGATGAGGAAGATTAAAATCTGTACTCATTTGGTGAGTTATGTCACCACTGGCTTAATAAAAAGAGCATGAATTCAAAGCCAGGAGATTTGAGTAGCCCTGGCTTGTCCTCTACCTCCATCTACATGTCAGATGACTTTGGGTCAGTCCCTCCCAGTGTTCAAGGTCCCTCATCCAAAATGAGAAGCTCAAGTCCTCTACCTCCAGCAGCTGGAAAGTAGTTTCTTGACTATTACTACAGTTTACATATTGCATCTATTGCTAAGGAAGTAGATGTACATGGGTTTCCAGAAACTAGAATGCATTCAGTTCCAAATTCAGTGTTAAAGAACTTTTATCACCACTTGGGTTGTCTCATGATGTAGGTATAAAAATAACTTGGTTCTGAATTGTTGGAAGCAGAATTAGGACAGGTGGAGGCCACTCTCCGTGTGACCCAGCTGGTACACCACTGGAGAGCAAATATGATTCTGTTCACCTGCTGCACATTTGTCCACTCTGTTCCAGGAGAAACAGCTCCCCTTTTGGTAAAGCAAAAGCCGGAAGCAGAAAAGGAAATATTTAGGCTTTAAGTTAGTTGTCACATTGTCAATATGATGTTTCAGTCATTCTGGTGTTCCCAGCACCTAACACAGTCCCTAACACATACATAGCAGGATCACAATCAATTCTCATTGAAAAATCTTTCAATAATTTCCACACAAAAGGAAGAAAGAGAAGTGAAATTTATACTGAATAAATGGAGACTTGTCTGCCATCTTGTGCTAGTTCCATGAACAATACATTTAATCCTCTCAAGCCTAAAGGCATTCACTGTAACCTTGTTGAATAAATCAATCCATCAGTCAGTCAGTCACTGGCCTCTTGCCAGCCTTCCTCCTCATACAGCTGGTGGGTCTTTAGTCTTGATGGTGATTGGAAAGTGCCCTGGAAGACCAGGCAGAACCTGAAACCCACATCTCCCTACAGGGGCCCATAGAACAGGTCTAGCCTTCAAAGAGTCTCTGTGAATGGGAAAGATTTGTTGTTGTTTTGTTTCATTTCATTTTGAGAAGGAATATACTGAAAAAAAAAAATGTTCAACTCTTACAAAGGACTTGCTCCAATTACACAAAACTCTTAGTAGCTCAGTTTGTTCAAATCCGTCTCGACCATCCTCCCCTCCCTACTCTTCCAGTCTCATCTCCCATCACATTCAGGCCCACACTTTTCTCATCCCTCTGATGGCCCAGATGTTCAGGCTTTCTTCTCTTACCCCCTTCCCAGCCTTTGCCCAACTGCCCACAATATTGAGAATTGTTTTAAGTTACAGGCAAAGGCTCATCTTTTCTGGGACAGTTTTCTTAATAAATCCACCTCTTCTCTATAACTGCCTCAGCCCATTCCTTTCTCTCAATCTCAGTGTGATTATTGTTTTTATCTGCATCTGTTTTCTGTTTAGCTCCCCAAATACATTACATGAATCCTGGAGAACTTCTTATCTTTATCATATGTCCAAGAAATGCGTGTTGATTGACTGAATACCCCAGGTACCACAAAGGAAAATGCTTTGGGGATCACAGTTGGGTTGTTGTTTTGTTTTTTTAATTAAAAAAAATCTTGAGTAAAGGAGACAATATGATCTGTCTGATCTTTTCTGAGACTCTCAGACTCTGTCAACATCTATTTGGAAATACATTCTTAGGCAATTAGATCATGATATCTTGCTTTCAGAGAGCATAGAGAAATGGATATAAACCTTCAGAAGAAAAAAAAGATGTGAAAACTAGAGATGGAATTCGACCCTCTTGGTTATGTTGGGATATTGCAACACTTAGAAAATTCAAAGGCTTAAGAAAGGAAAAGTTCACTTGGAAAGATACTAGTCAAAGCAGTGGCTGTGCTCTCTGCATTGCTGATCCTTGAGACAGATCCTTCACCTATGTTCCCAGTCATGGTGGCCACAAGAGAAGTTTTCTTTCATAAGTTTTTTATTGAAAGAAGTTCAAGGATGTCTGTGCCAGTGATTCAGGTTGGGACTTCAGGTCCAATGTAAATTTAAATTCTTTTTTATTTAATGTTTGTTTGTTTGTTTTGAGAGACAGGGAGAGAGAGAGTGAGCGAGGAGGGGCAGAGAAAGGGGGAGGGGAGGGGGGGAGAGAGAGAGAGAGAGAGAGGGAGAATTCCAAGCAAGCTCCATGCTATAAGCAAGAACCTGACACAGGGCTTGATCCAACAAACCATGAGATCATGACCTGAGCTGAAATCAAGAGTCAGACACTTAACCAACTGAGCCACCCATGTGCCCCCATGTAAATTTAAATTTTTGATCTCTTTCAGAGTTTCCAGTTAGCACTTCTTCTTGTCCTAAATGGATTTTTACCCCAAATATGTTCTTTTGTTTTGGTCATTTATCTTATTATTTTTTAATGTTTATTTATTTTTGTATGTGCATGTAAGTGAGAGAGAGAGAGAGAGAGAGAGAGAGAGCACGAGAAGGGGAGGGGCAGAGAGAGAGATTGAGAGAGAGGGAGACAGAGGATGTCCAGTGCAGAGTCCAATGCAGGGCTCAAACTCCTGAACTGTGAGATCATGAACTGAGCCAAAATTGAGAGCCTGGCACTTAACTGACTGAGCAACCTAGGCACCTGTTTTGGTCATTTAATTAGCATCCTTCTTCTTACAACTTTTTCTTGGTATGGTGGTTTTAAAATATGTCCACAAATTCTTTGACACTTCTTCCTCCGAAATGAAGAGACTAATGCTTCTTCCCTTGAATGCAGACTGGACATAGTGGCTCACTTCTAATAAATGTAGAATATGACAGAAGTGACCCAGACTGAGCCTGGGTCATAAAAGGCATTGTGGCTTCCTCCTGGCTCTCTCTCTCTTGGATTACTCACTCTGAGGAAAGCCAACCACCATGTCTGTCAGAGACTACTCAAGCAGCATTGTGGAGAGGTCCATATGGCAAGGAAGTAATGCCTCCTGTCAGCAGCTAGAATAAACTTTCCAGACTTATGGGTAATCTACCTCGAGAGGAGATGCTCCAGCACCAGTGAAACCTTCAGGTGACCATCCTGCCTGACATTGTGCCTACAGACTCACAATAAACTCTGCACTAGAATCCCACACCAAAGTCATTCCCAGATTCCCACAGAAACTGTGAGATATAATAAAGGTTTATTGTTCTAAGGTCAATAGATTTGGAGGTAATTAGTGTTAGCAATAGATCATATACTTCGTGTCACTTCCTGGTGATCTGCAATTTGGTAAACAGAAAAATACAGGGTGTTAAGAATATTCCAGCTGGTCCCAAAACACTGATTATTTGGAGGCAAACATATACTAAATGGTTGACTTTCTCTTTGCTTTCCCCATTTGGCATCTGTAATAATGTAGGTTGTGGCAACCCATGGGTAAAAGAATATGATTTTCCTTGAGTAGTCTTTCTCTTAACTGCTGCCTTTAAGAAGTAACCAGGAGAGTTAAAGGAGAACAGTCCACTGGAGGTATCTAGTGGTTCAGTCAGTTGAGTGTATGACTTTGGCTCAGGTGATGACCTCATGGTTCATGGGTTCAAGCCCTATGTTGGGCTTTGCACTGTCAGTGCAGTGGCTGCTTCAGATTCTCTCTCTTTCTCTCTCTGCCCTCCCCCACTTGCTCTCTGTCTCTCTCTCTCTCTCTTTCAAAAATGAATAAACATTTAAAAAAATTTTTTTAAATAAAGGAGGAAAAGTCCTTTAGACAAAATAATGTGCAGGGTAAAAAGAAAGAACTCCAGACTATGTCCAAAGTCTTGGGATTTATGCTCAGCCTGTGATTTCTGTGATCGTAGGCAAGTAATTTCACTGTTATGGACTTCAGCTTCCTCATATGGGAAAAGAGGAGATGGAATTAGATCCAATCTTCCCAGAGTATGTCCCATAGAACTCTGATTCCTCAGAAGGTTAACAGGCATTATGTAAAAAAAAAAAAAAAAAAAAAAGGTTCTGAGGTCAAATAAGTGTAGAAACCAGTGGGCTAAATTAGCTAAGCAGTTTTCTTACTGCAGGACTTCACAAGGCCTCTAATATGCTAATATGAATTACTGCTCTTTCAGATGAGGATATGCATTGTTGCCCAAACTTATTTGACCCCTTAATTCTTTTTTTTTTTTTTTTTACAAATAGTTTATTGTCAAATTAGTTTCCACATAACACTCAGTGCTCATCCCCACAAGTGTCCTCCTCCATGCCCATCCCTCCTCCCCCAACATCCATCAGTCCTCAGTTTTTGTCAGCATTCAAGAGTCTCTCATGGTTTGCCTCTCTCCCTTTCCCCCACCATTTCCGCCCTTCTTCTCCCCCTTGGTCCTCTGTTAAGTTCCTCCTAATCCTCCTATACGTGCACACATATGATATTTGTCCTTCTCTGCCTGACTTATTTCGCTCAGCATAACACCCTCAAGGTCCATCCATGTTGCTACACATGGCCAGATTTCATTGTTTCTCATTGCCATGTAGTATTCCATGGTATAGATAAACCACATCTTCTTGATCCATTCATCTGCTGATGGACACTTAGGCTCTTTCCATGTTTTAGCTATTGTGGAGAGTGCTGCTATGAACATTGGGGTACATGTGCTCCTATGCATCAGCATTTCTGTATCCCTTGGGTAAATTCCTAGCAGTGCTATTGCTGGTTTGACCCCTTAATTCTTTACTGTTCTCAGCAACGCATCATGTTTGGAAAACTAAGTCATTTTTGGAACACTTTGGAACATACTAAACTGATGCTTTCTAAGGTTCCTTCCAGCTGTAATGCTGTATGTTACTAAATATGCCCTTTTCCCAAGGAGACTCTCTTGGTGGGGGAGTTCTTCTATCTAAATCCTGAAGCAGGATCTCGGCCATTCAACAATTCATGACTGTTCTTAATTTTCATTTTCCAAACATTACTTCTAATTATAAGGTCCACAATCTATCCATCCCTGAGTGAGAAGTAGAGGAAGGTAAGAAGAAGCCAGTGTGCAAATAAGTCCTTTTGTCTAATCAGTGTTTGTTAATAACCCATAAGAAAAAATGTTGGCAGTTCTAACAATATCAGGTCAATTGAAAGAAAGGAAATCGTGACTGGATATGCTCACTTGGCACCTAGCATTTCCTCCCAGTGGGCCTTCCTGTATTGCAGAGGCTAGAAGGCTAAAAACACTTCCCAGATAACCTTTGCCATCAGGAGGCTGTGTGCAAATTGGGTTCTGCCAAAGAGCTGCACTAGAGCCACAGAGGGCAGAAGCATTGGGCTACTTGCACTGACAAGCAAGCTCATGAAGACTGAGGTAGTTGCCACAGCAACTTTATAAGCACCAAGTTCTTTATAGTAATTCCGTTCCTTTTTAAAATACATGGTGGTTTCCATTCTCTACAAAGCCCTGACCAACATACTCCTCTTACAGAAATTATGGGAGATTCCCATGAGGCTCGGCATGGGCTAATTTGGGTCTATCACATAGACCACAGGACAGGCTGTGATAGCTGTGCTTATGCCTGGACTTCATAGAGAAGCAGGGTTCTTTCCTTCACCACAGTGAGGCCAGCAAAGCCCCAGCAGCCCACACTGGAAGGTGTTCCGATAGCCACCAGCAGAGAACCACTAAAAAATACTCGGGAGCCTCCTTTCCTTTGACAAAAACCTCCAGTGATTCTTTTAAGCACAAAGACTCCCCTACCTCATATTTGGCTAAGGATGTGTCATCATCACTTTATGCCTCTCAAAGAAGAAAGATGTCAAAAATAATAGTTCTCTCTGAATCTGTTGGGAATTCTTTTTTTAAGGAAAAACAAATCAATATGAAATATTGAAGAATATTTAATTCCTTTTTTTGCATATGATGGTACTTACATTTTTTACAAAGCCTATGAAATCATGAAGTCTTCCTCCCTTGCATTTGTTTCATTTCAGAGAACCCCAGAGTCGAGATAAAATGGAGGCATCACCTTCATCACTGTTTAAGGAGAAGACGCACTTATCAAATAGACTTCTTGAGAATACTAGTAGATTACATGGATAATAGCAGAGCTGTCTGGTTGAAGTGGGGTTGGTCTATGTCCCCCCAACTTCTCCAAAGCGCAGCTAATTCTTCCCCTCCTGAGATCGTTCCTGGGTAGGGGTCTATACAAAGCCACTAGAGATAGGAGACCACAGTTTGAAAACTCTCTTATTCAATAGATAAGGACACTGAGGCCCGGGGGAGTATGGGGATTTCCTCCAAATACAGCTTCTATGTGGCAAATCTAAGGCTTCTATGTGGCAAATCGAAGGTTCAAATCCAGATCTTCCTGCACCCCCTTAGGTCAAAGCTCTTCCTGCTAAATCATACTTGCCTCTAGTCCTTCTTCTCCAAATCTCCGGGCTTCAAGGACTAGCTGAATTCCCACTTTCTTTGTGAAGGCTTACCTGACATCATGCTGACTACTGACTTCTTAGGTTCCACTCATTCTTACTGCTTGGGCCTCTCACTAGGTACTCCATCATCTCCTTTCATCATTTTTATTTTTTTTCTTCTTTCCTCTCTGAGATTTAAAATTCCTATAGGTCAATCTCCTTTATCTACTTCTGAATATCCCAGAAAATACCACAGGCACTCCTGGAACACTGCCCATAAACAATGGTTGACACTGTGAGTGGCAGAGACTTTAACTGTTCCCCAATATCCATTCTTTCATTATGCTTTTTATTAAAAGCATCCAAGGGCACCTGAGTGGCTCAGTCAATTGAGCATCTGACTCTTCTTTGTGGCTCAGGTCATGATCTTACAGTTCATGAGATCAAGCCCCACGTTGGGATCTGCACTGACAGTGCAGAGCCTGCTTGGAATCGTCTCTCTCCCTCTCTCTCTGCTCCTCCCCCACTCGCACGTGTGTGTGCATGTGCACTCGTTCTCTCTCTTTCTCTCAAAATAAATAAATAAACATTTAAAAGCATCCAAGTTTAGCTGAATATATGGCTGCTGGCTGGAAATTATGTTTTCCAGCCTCCCTTGTAACCAAGCATGGCCATATGACTAAGTTATAGCTAATGAAATGTGAATGGAAGTAATGTGTGAAATTTCCAGGACACTGGTTGTCTTCCTCTTTACCAAAGGAGGTCTTCTTTCCCCTTGGACTCGGGTGGGGGGAGGGGGGGTAAAATTGCCTCAACCAGGTAGAAGAGGGCAATAGTCTATGAGATAATGGAGCCATAAGATATAACAAACCTCAGTTCTCAGATAACTCCATGAAGCAAAGCCATCCTGATCTGCCCACCTACCTCTCAACTCTTATCAGAAAGATAAATGTTTATCTTTTACAGTCTTTTTGTCACAGCAGTTTACCATTTTCCTTAACTAAAATAATTCAACTGTAATAACATCTGCCATCCCAAACCATAAGAGACTCTTACAAACAGAACAAACTGAGGGTTGCTGGAGTGGAGGTGGGGGGGGGAATAGGCTAAATGAGTGATGGGTATTAAGGCAGACACTTGTTGTGATGAGCACTGGGCATTATAAGTAAGTGATGAATCACTAAGTTCTACTACTGAAATCATTATTACACTATATGTTAACTAACTTGGATTTAAATAAAAATTAAAAATTTGAAAAAGTTCATGCTACCCCAAAAAAGAAAAAAGGATTACCCTCAAATGTGTTTCCAATTCCAGTCCTCAGAATGATACTGAAATACATGATAAAGTGTGTTTCCCTGTTAGCATCAAAAAATAATATCTGCCATACTAGTTCACACTTGGCAACATACTTACAGTATATCCAGTAAAGTATTAAGCAAAATTCTGTTATAAAATATTATTGGACCTAAAAGAGAGAAGAAGATCCATTACATGCATGTTTGACTCCTATAATAAAATGTGAAAGCCTACTACACACAAGGGACAGAGAAAGAGGTTGATAATGAGCGCAAATATCCTCAGGCACTATGTCACAGGTGTCATCTCATTCCATCAGCCCAATAATCCCAAGAAGTGAGTATTTTCATTCACATGTTATAGGTGAGGAAACAAACACAGGAGCCTAACTCCCCTGTGCATGTTGATTTCACCTGATAGGCAGCAAGGTTACTCATTCACAGGCCTTCCTATCCTAGAGCGTGTGCTCTCTCCTCCTGCTTCCAAGGCCCAGTGCCTGTGGCTGGTGCCCAGCAGGGCCTCACAGCCCATGTGAGGACAGACTCACAAGCAGTGAATTCCTCCACAAGGCAGAATGGCAGGAGTGCAGCATCAGAGGCCTAACCAACATGATTCGGAGGTGTTCAAGGAAGTAGCGATCGATTCTAACCTACGGGAGTGGGAAGGATTTTTGCAGAGAAATTCCACTTGCACTAACCTTTGAGAAATTAGTAAAAGTGGATAAACAGTGAAGAGAGAAAGATATGACCAGCTGAGAGGCCAGCATGAACAAAGATAAAGAGAGACAGGAAAGTAGAATACGTGTGAAAAACGATAAGCGCCCCATGTATATGGATTGTAAGGGGCTTTGTGGGAGGAGATGAGGCTGAAAGTCAGGCCATGGCCAGACCAGAGAAGACCCTGTGTTCCAAAATAAAGCTATCAATGTTGCTTTTTAGGCAACAAGGAATCACAGATGTTTGAGGAGGGATATCGTGTAACCCGGTGCATGTGCCAGCATGAAGGAACAGGCAGGAGAAAAGGCTGAGCACTCAGGCTACTGCAGAGCCATCAGGCAACAGCTGATGAGGGCCTGAACAGAAGGCAGTGCACAGACTCGGGGGGCGCTGCCTGGCTGTGGGGACATGCACCAGCTCTCTGAATCTGACCAGCCAGTGACAAGCCTGATACTAGAGTCTCTTTTCAAAACTAGCTACAATCCTCATCTCAATTTTCTTCTCAAATTACCTTTTATCTGTTTTCACTTTCAGTTAAGAGGGGTTTTTTGGAGGGTGTGTGTGTGTGTGTGTGTGTGTGTGTGATGTATTATACTTAAGATAAAGCAACAACAGTTAAGGCCCTGGAGCCCATCACCCCCACAGCAGCACACGCAGAGCCACAGCTCTCTCTTGAGTGGCATTCAATTCCAGCCACCTCCCTCATTTTAAGTTACCCTCCCCTTCCAACACACATACAAAATAAATTTCAGTGTCATACATCTCTCAGCTTGTCAGTGTGCAGTGTACCTGTTTTCTGGCTTATATGCTCTTGGGGAAGTGGTTGAGCTTCCTCACAGAAAACTGTGGTATACAGTAAGAGTCCTAAGGAAAACGCTCAGAGCAAATTTCTTGGGAGCTGTGAGTAAGGCAAAGGGCGAGGCAGTAAGCAGTGATGGAAAGTGTGTGTATAACCCTCCTGTACCCTCTTACCCCCCCACACAGTGAGGTTTCTCTTTCATGATTGTTTTAGCCTCTTTTTCCTTTCCAACCACCGACCACTCAATTCTTTGAGGGAAAATTAACATTCATTATGCAATTTATCTCCCTCCTTTTAATCCGGAGTGTCTGTCTCCAAGGTCCCTACTCAATAATTAATGTTTGTTCTCATTTCCCATTCTCCAGAGCATCTATTCTTGAACTGTAGGGTCAACAATTAACACTAATTATGGCTTTTCCTCTCTCCAGTGTTGGTTCTCAGAATCCCAAGTTGCCCTGCTCAGCCTAAGTTATGTGTGTGATGTGTGTGTGTGTGTGTGTGTGTGTGTGTGTGTGCGCGCACACGCGCACTCGAAAGGTAGAAAAACACCAAAGAACAGGCTTTTCCAAGCCCACCACAGTTTAGCAAATCAATAAAAACAAACATTCTTTTTTGGCAACCTCTCTAGTTTATACTTTATTTATTATCAGTAATGAGACAAAAAAGCATAAATGTATATATACATATCTAAATATATTTGGAAGTGAGTCCGAAGGGGGCCAGTTAGAAGATTTCAAAATATATTCAAGTTCGAATTTTCTATGATTCCTTCTGACTTTTTCCTCCATATTGTTATCTCTTCAAGATCACACACATACCCCACCCTACCATCACGCTCCCCCCCCACCCCCAATTTCCCATGAAAAGCTGTTCTTCCATTTCAGATCCACTCAGTTGACCTCTTTGCTGCCTATTACAACCACCATCCCTTAACTGTCCTTCTCTGGTCTGTCATCCAATTTCTCCTCATCCATTAAAACAGCTTTGTTTTAATGAGTTTTCATTTTGACCAACAAGGACAGCCAGGAGAATCATTCTTGCCCAGGGTAACTTTAAGAGATTGAAAACAAAAACAAAAACAAAAACAAAAAACCAAAAAATCCCATGAGAGCTATGCAAAAGCCTGTCTGTCTTCCTGGCTGGAATCAGATGGGCTAGAATCCTCTGTCTGCCTTGGTTCAACCCTTGTATTTGTGCTACAGCTGCAGGCTGAGGCTCCCCATACTTGTCTGTCATCCCCCCATGCTGCACGCGCTGGGGCCTCACAGCACATCTGCTGTTCAAATCTGGGCATCTCCTCACAGCATGTGTCAAGCATTAACCGTTTCATGCTCTTACTCTGTCAAATGTTCTCCTCTCAGAATTTCAGCATCATGGTCCCTATAGGATTTCACTCTTAAACATCTTCAATAAAAGTATTATTTTCTTCAGCACTTTTTAAATCCCAGATCAACCTTCTCTCCATGATAGCACCAACAGATTTTTTAAACCAATTTATTATGAGGCTTAACCATCAAAGCCTCCACTTGGGTTTCCCTTGTCTTGAGGTAAGAAAAATAGCTTTTTTCAAGACTTGTTCATACTCATAGGTAAAACCCTTATTATTTTTCAGCCTATGAATCTGTCAATTCAAATACCAGCCATGAAAAGGAGGGGTCCGCTATTCAATGCCTCCTAAAAGGTAAGCTTTTCCTCTAAAAAAGGTCACCTCTAGGGGTACCTGGATAGCTCAGTTGGTTAAGTGTCCAACTTTAGTTTAGATCATGATCTCATGGTTCGTGAGTTCGAACCCTACCTCAGGCTCTGTGCTGACAGCTCAGAGCCTGGAGCCTGCTTCAGATTCAGTGTCTCCCTCTCTCTCTGCTCCTCCTCTGCTTGTACTCTGTCTCTCTTCTCTGTCTCTCAAAAATAAACAAACTTGAAAAAAAAAATGGTCACCTCTACTTCTCCTCTATGTCATTTGACTCGCATATATATTATTTCATACTGAGACCTCCAGAAACACACATTTTCTCCCCAAATATAGCAATAAGTAGGAAGAGTATTCACTTCTTTGAGAGCCTGAAAAATGTGGTGTCTTCATGAGTTACTCATGGGCAGCCCTGTGCGCTGTGGTCTGAGTATAAATCTTGGGGGAGTAGAGAAGCTGAACCACATGTTATACTTGGCTGGCCCAGGAAGGGAAATCTGCAAGGATGGCCTGTGGGTTCTGCAGGTCATATACTGCACAATTCATATTATGATGAGATGGACCTTGTCTCTCAAGTTGAGCACAGCTCAGCCTACACAACTGCAAATGAAGAAACTCTTTGAAAAATGCTCTCAGGCATGTTTTTTTGTTTTGTTTTGTTTTGTTTTTTGAGAAAGACAGAGGGTGCAAGTGAAGGAGGGACAGAGAGAGAGAGAGCATCCCAGGAGGGGCGGAGAGAGAGAAACGGGGCTCATGCTCACAAACTATGAGACCATCATGACCTAAGATGCTTAACAACAGAGCCACCCAGGCCCCTACTTAAGCATGTTTTCTAAATGGAGGATTGAGGCGAGTACTACTTCTTCCAAGCTTCCTTTCATACTTCACTCCCACCATGCAGAAAGAAGCAAAAACCAGAAAAGTAGGCTGACTTTGCAGCTCATCCTCCATCTACTGCCATTGCTGCTTCTGCTCCAGACCAGGGGTAAAGGATGATTACGCAGAGACCTTCTCTCTCCCCTAAAAATTGTCTTTGATTAATAGAGAAATGTGTGTCGTCTTCCTCACTGCTTATTTGGAGAGAGTCAGCAATGAATCTTGAATGAGGGACCTGCTATAGTGACAGGAAGCAATGCCATAGATGGAGTGATGGAGTCAGAGCTGGGGGTGGGGGAACTGGTGTTGCCAGACACTACAAGACTAGAAGGAGAAAAGGCGCGATCGTAAGCTTGCCAATCTCAAAATCTAAACAGAGAATACTTGAGAGCATGGAGCATTACTCCTCCTGCCATTCTTCTTGGATGGACATCCTGACCATGGTAGGACGTTTCAGTGTCAGTTCTGTTTATTCTCACTTATTGGTTGGAACGGGGCCAGAGCAGCTCTTAATAGGAACTCTCTAGTGAAGGATGATGATGATGATGGAGATGATAGGTACCATGGTTATCTCTCTTTGATATGCTAAACATTGTGCTGAATGCTTTACATTCATTATTTCACTTCATCCTCACACCAATGATAGGAGGTAAATTCTATCATTATCTTCATTTTTCATCTAGGACAATGTGGCTCAGAAAGGTTAAGTGACTTGCCCAAGGTCACACACTAAATGGAGAAGCTGTGATTGGAACCCAAGAACCCTTCATTTTTTACCAGGATGCAGGGATGGTGGAGATATCAATCTAAATAGACATGTTGCCATCTGACCATGTGGAGAGTTTAGGAAATTCCTGACCTAACAACCCCTACAAATAAATGGCTTCTGTTACACATCCTTTTCTCCCTCCAATCCCCCTTACCCAGCATCAGACACCCTTTTGTGGGTAACACTGAAAATGATTTGCAACTTTCAGAGACATCGGGAGGACAGAAGCTGAAAAAAAGTAGGAATAGGTTAGGAGAACCAAACTCTTGAAACAGATTTTCAAGGAAGATAGGCCATTTACAAGGTGGCTTTCCAGACCAAAATCATTCTTCCTAATATGAACAAAAATGTTATAATTTCATTTCATTCTACTATGAAAAATCTTACTAGGTTCACTTTGAATTCAGAAGTATTCTCTTTCAAGGTTGATACTTCTGAGAAGCTATAGTCATTCACACTTTAGTAAAAATTTATTTGATCAAATGGCTGTCTTCTTGCAACCTAGCTGAGAACAGCTGCTCTGAAGGACTAAAAATTCTGACAGGGGTAAAAACAGAGGTGAGTAATTTGAGGGTAAAGAGTGTTTTAAGAACTGAAACATTCCTAACTGGCGGAAACATTCCTAACTGGCATCCTGAAGAGCTCGGATGAACAGAAGGACATTAGCTATATGAGGAGAAGGCCCAAAAAGAAAAGTACAGACAGGGTAATAGTAGAGTGTCAAAGACAAATTTAGACTATTTCAGAACTACCCTATGGCAAGCTTTATATCCATGAAAGGGAAAGAAAACTTATTTCTTCTCTTCTCTATTCCTAGTAACTAAAAGACCTTAGGCTAATGCAAATCTTTTTCTTATTTCCAAGCTTTTGAACATAGCGTTGCCTCTGCCTGGAGTACAATTCCTCATCTCCTCCTATCTACTGTCATTTTTAAAAATTGAGGTAAAATACATACAACATAAAATTTACCACTTTAACCATTCTTACATGTGCCATTCACATTGTTAAGTAGATTCACATTGTTGTGCAACCAACTCTTTTCTTCTTACAAAACTGAAATGTTGTACCCATTAAATAAAAACTCCTGATTCCAATGAGAGCATAGAGCACCCCTTTCATGGCTTAGATATAGGAAACATATTTGTTCCTTTGATTTGCTCAATGACCTTAACAAAAAATTCTTGCATCTCTTTGTATTTGACGTTTCTCATTTGCTTTTAAGAAAATGGATGTAACGCTACTCTGAAAATACTTGATACTCCCTGGAATTGGGTTCAAAGAGAAATTCAAGAAATTTCTATTCATTGAAATCACCTATAGATCTTTCACAACTTTTTGTTTTCTTTTTGGTCATTTGGTTTTAATGAATATCTTCAGGAAAAAATGATAGGAATCCAAAAAAATTATATAGATGGTGGAACTTGGGTATTTGCGGACTGGAAGTTCAGTTTTAACTATTGCAAATGACTTCACAAATCAGGGACACATACAACATGTCATCTTACAGAGACATGAAGTCAAGTCCTAGACATTTGAGGCTGGAAAACAGGAGACCATCACTAAGCTAGTGAGTGCACCTTGCCCTCTTCTGAGTACCCACATCTTACTTTTGTGATCTATGTTCATTATAACACCTGCAGTTACTCTTGTGAAGTTATTTTTCAAAACGAAGAACACTGATTTTTTCATATAAATATTTTTAATGGCCCTACAAAGAAGGCCAGCTTCTAGAGCTGGTAATGAAAGTAAGCAAAGGTAAAGTGGTTTAACACTTTGATGATTCTCTGCCAAAAAAATAGTTTTATAAATCACTCTAATCCTTTATTTATAAACTCATTAAGAGCTTAAAGAACAGGGTGCCTGGGTGGCTCAGCCAGTTAAGCATCCGACTTTGGCTCAGGTCATGATCTCACAGTTCATAGGTTCAAGCCCTGCGTCAGGCTGTGCTGACAGCTAGCTCAGAGCCTGGAGCCTGTTTCACATTCTGTGTCTCCCTCTCTCTGACCCTCCCCTGCTAACGCTGTCTCTCTCTCTCTCTCAGAAATAAATAAAAACATTTAAAATTTTTTAAATAAAATTAAAAATTAAAAAAAAGAATTTGAAGAACTCCCCCTCATTTTTCAATTATATTTTAGTTTTACTGGGGATATGATATACACTAGGGGTATTCACAAAACTAAGGATTCTTGAAATTTGCAGAATGTGTCCCTCCCAGGTAGCCAAAATCTGCACTTAGTGTATAATATGCACAAGGGATCAAGGCCTTGCTCAAGCAACGAAGCAGTGTTTAGCACAATGCATTTTAAGGCTGATGTGGATTTTAGTGCGTGAGTGCGTGCGTGCGTGCATGTGTGTGTATACATATCAGTTATATTTCTCAATCTATAATAGAGTTTAGAATATTTTTTCTTCTGTCAGAATGATAAAAAATTATAACTTTCCTTAACTAGTAATCCATAAATACTCCTTTCCTGTTTCATCACCCTTCAGACATTTGTGCCATAAAGAAGCATGAAGCTTTTCTTTAGGATTTTTTTCCTCCTAGATTCTCTGTTGCTTCTTTCACATATCTCCCTGTGGCCTATGGATTTTCATTTGCTGTTGTCTTAGTTCTTTACAATTCCTTATTTGAAAAATAATGAAGACATGAGCATTGGAACAGCTCCAATAGAAAGAATTAGTGAATCTGTTTTACAAGTAAGATTGCTTATTCATTTATTCATTCAACAAACACTCATTGATCATCTCCTAATGCCATATACTGTGTTAGGCACAAGAATAAAGCTGAGAGACAAAGTCCGTGCCTTAGTATTGTCCATAGTAGCAGAGTGTGGTGAGAGCTATGAATGAGTGCAGGCTAACTCAGCCTACAGCTTAAAGAAGGCTTTTGGAGTAAGAGAACAATTAAGCTGAGCTTCTAAGGATATATATAGGAACTAGCCAAGAGAAGAAGAGTTAAGGCTGTTCCAGAGAAAGGGACCACACTAAAGTTAGAAAACATGGTGATGTGGGAGAAATGTAAACAGCTTATAACGACTGGTCCCCAGGGCACATGTAAGGAAGACAGTGGGGAGAAATGCAGTTAGCTAGTGGGGTAGGCAGAAGCCAGATCATGAAAAGGCATAGCAGCAACTAAGAAATTTGTCCCAAAGACTGGGAGATCCCATTTACACAGGAATTGATATAACCAGATTTTTATTTTAGAGAAATGACTCTTCCAGCTATGTAACAAAATGGATTGAAGGGGGTAAGCCTAGAGGCTAGGAAACCAGATGTCTATTCTTGTTTGAGAGTGAGTGACCAAGAACAATATCTTTACAGAATTAAGATCATCTTAACTGAACTGACCACTTTGTGTGTAGCTCTACCTTCAGCCTTTTTTGTTAATTCCCTTCTTCCTTGCAGTCTTCTACCACAGGTATTCTTATTAATCCTATGATGTACCTTGACTGTAGGATTTCTCATGTAGTTGATATTTTGTTGCCACACAACTTGAATTTAAATTCCATCATCTAGCTTGCCTTCCATTTTGAGATTGGTAAACTGCCATGTACCTTTGGACCTCTCCATAAAAAATAATTCATGAACTTTTGAGAGAAGCTGGTATTCCCAAAGCTAAAGCCAAACCCTTGAGACTGAGCTAGACTTGATCCAAGAAGATATAAGTAAGTAAAAGAACTGTTACTTCAACTTGGAAGAAAAATATTGCCCTTG
Source organism: Proteles cristata cristata (assembly GCA_017311185.1). Classification (NCBI taxonomy): domain Eukaryota; kingdom Metazoa; phylum Chordata; class Mammalia; order Carnivora; family Hyaenidae; genus Proteles; species Proteles cristata. The sequence goes on from JAESUZ010004661.1 coordinate 680,196, forward strand.
CATTTACTAGGCATTTCCATATTTACATTCAGACTGACATATCTTCTAGATGAGTCTATTTGGTTCCTTTAATACACCTCCCTGGGGTATTACGTCTTTAGCTTGGAGATTGTCTCAGGTCTTGAGTAAATGTTTGATATGCCCATCTCACCCTCTTCTTCATCCCCATCTCACCCTCTTCTTCATCCAAGAAGATTTAAAGTAAAAATGTGTAGCATAAATAAGGTCTTAAATCTTAGCCCAAGAATTTGATAATGACAATACCAAGAGGCCATCTTGGGTCTTGGTTTCCTGCACTAAACAAGCACATCAAAATTTATGATAACATGTCCAACACTCCATAGGTCATAGACATCTTGAGTCATATCATATAAAATAAGTAGTTTTAGATATCATTCTTTTTTTAATGTTTTTTTATTTATTTCTAGGAGAGAGAGAGACAGCGTGAGCAGGGGAGGGTCAGAGAGAGAGGGAGACACAGACTCTGAAACAGGCTCCAGGCTCTGAGCTGGCAGGCAGCACAGAGCCCGATGCAGGGCTCGAACCCACAAACCGCAAGATCATGACCTAAGCGAAAGTCAGATGCTCAACTGATTAAGCCACCCAGGCACCCCTAGATATCATTCTTAAGGAAAGGTCAGCGGGGCTATGTAAAGGGCCCAAAATTACCCTTCTTTTTATGGTTTAATTTATATTGAGAAGATTTTTTAAATTAATCTGGAATATGCCTTTGTATTTTCCATTTCTGACCAAAAATATAAAACCATGAAGGTACAAAGGCTGACTTTTAGGACTCCTCCCATTGGCTTTGGCTGGAGTCAGCAGGTCAACCCACGTGCAAAGCTGTGAGAAGGCAAAAGTGCTTTCTGAGATCTGTTTGGCAGTGGATATATTCCCTCTCCAATGAGGAACCACTGCATATTATGGAGAAAGTGTCATGAGAGCATACCAAGGATCAAAGAGTAATCATGCCTTAGAAATGGCATATGTGAGAAAAGACCCTACATGTTTATTTTTTTAATAGTTTATTGTCATGTTGGTTTCCATACAACACCCAATGCTCATCCCCACAAGTGCCCCCCTTCATGCCCATCACCCCCCTTCCCCTCACCCCCATACCCATCAGTCCTCAGTTTGTTCTCAACATTCAAGAGTCTCTCATGGTTTGCCTCCCTCACTCCCCCCGTTTTCCCCCTTCTTCTCCCCCACGGTCCTCCGTTAAGTTCCTCCTCCTATACGTGAGACCCTACATGTTTAAAGCGGCTCCTCCAGCACCTCCAAAAGCTACTGCCCTTGTAACCACAGAATATTTGGCCACTTGGAGCCTGCGACTCTCCTGTTCTTTCCAAGCCCTGACGCACAACCACGAAGGAGCCAGGTGACCTGGTTTGCCTCATGAAAAGACTTTTTGGTTTGGTCTCTATTCTGATACCAGGTGAGGCCCACCAGAGCATCCCATACTGAGGAAAATAAGTATTCTGAAACAATGAGACTAAATATGATTATTATATTTCATTTTTATCAAAACAATGAACAATGACAACTTGAGTATTAAACATTGTCAACATAAGTTTAAATAGAAGGAAATTTTAAGGCTATTTTTAGCCTTAACTTAAATTTAAGGAAATTTTAAGGAAATCTAGCCTATTCCATGCTAGAATCAGATGTTCCTTCCTGCTTCTGAGTGTTTGGTGAAGAATCCCATGATTTGAAGAAGGCAAAAGAGTTTGGGATGAGACCCCATCTAGCAAGGGTCATCTCTAAAACTGCCTGATTATCTGGTGGGAATGCTATCTCCTTGCTAAAAGCCTGTGGTTAGATTAATGCTAGCCGTTGAAAATCTGCTCTGGCCTGATGGTGGGCAGCCAGAGAAGGAATGTGTTTTCTGTTTATCTCTTTAGTGGCAGAAATATTCATCACAGAAAGGCTGAGCTCCCAGTTTCAGGCAGGCCTGGAAGTTGTGCAGTCTGTAGTCTATGAATGTACACACACCAGCTCAGAATGATGAGAAAGAGCCAGGTCTGTGTTCACAGCCAGTTGCCTGCATTGGTTGATGGTTCAGTCAATTCCTTCAGCTTGATAACAGGGGTAGATTCTGCCTCATTGTTCAGAGAGGAAGCTCTACCACCCCTGTTGCTTTATCTCCCAGGAATGCAGTTTGAGCTGTCTCCCCTCCTTGACAGCTTGGACCTCAGTAAATTACCAGGGTCTTGACCCAAGAGATGGAGAAGTCCTAAGTGATTTTTTTTTAGTCTCCTATCTAAAAATGTGTTTACATTTCTTGAACTCTGGCTGACTGATTCATTCTCCTGGTGTTGCAAGAACTTTCTTTATGCATTAGGATTTATAAGTTTCATATCTAAGAGGCCCAAGTTTTCTTCCAAGCCACAGTGAAGTGAACCTCATCTCAACGCAATTCTGCTGGGCTGGATTTGTCCAGAGGATGGATCATGGCCAAGCAGCTGTTATGTGGCAAACACAAGTGAGGCTAATGGAGGGACTGTGATATGAAGGGAAAAGTATTAGATGCTATGTCAGGAGATCTGGGTTCAGATTCTGGTCTTACACCGTTTCAAGGAACAGCCTTCAGCCAATCTCGTGAAACCACTCTCTGGACCTCAGTTTCCCCAGCTGTTTTAAAAAAAGAAAACGTTTTAAATCTGTCCCGAAGCCATTTCAAACCAGAAGAACAGGACAGCTGAGAAACAACAGAGAAGGAAAGGTCGGCCCACAAGGAATGAGTAGAGGTTTCAGGTCAAAGAGACAAAGATGCCACAAGCTCTTAAAAGTAACAAGCATAGAAATAAGTTTTTGTTGGACACTCGACCCACACTAGAGACTAAAACCCTTGTCAGTGGAGCCATGTGCTTAGCTAAATCTGTTCCTCAAATAAACATTCCTTTATAAATATTAAATTCACTTTCTTAGGAATAAAAAGAAAAACAAAATAAATCCTATCCTTTTGTAGCATGGGGTTTGACTCTTGGGCTCAAATCCTTACTCAAAAGCTCACTAGTGGTACAACCTTAAGCAAGTTAGTTTATGTTTCAAGCCTCAGCGTTTACACCTGTGGAAAGCAGTGATCACTCAACCATGGAGGAAAGTCACTCAGATTAACACCGTCTGTGAGGCACCTGCTTTATGGAAAGCTCCATGATTCCCACTAGCCCTAGTTTGGCCTTTGCCTTTGTTTGCTTTATATTTCCACTTCTTTTTCTTTTAAAAAAATTTTTTTAGTGTTTACTTATTTTTGATAGAGAGAGAGGGACAGAGCACGAGTGGGGGAAGGGGGCAGAGAGAGAGGGAGACACAGAATCCCAAGCAGGCTCCAGGCTCTGAGCTGTCAGCACAGAGCCCGATGCGGGGATCAAACCCATGAACCAGGAGATCATGACCTGAGCCGAAGCTGGACACTTAACCAAATGAGCCACCCAGGTGCCCCTTTATGTGTCCACTTCTGTTGCCCCTCCACATTATGAGGAAAAAGGAAAATCTCTGATCTCTCTATCTGGAAGGTTACAGAAGCATTTTCCTACTTCAGTGAAGTATGATCATACAAAATTTATATTCAACGGTATCAGCAGATTTTTTTCCATCAATATTTCCTTTTTAATTTTAGCTGTATCTGAATTTTAATAGCACAAAGAATTTACTTTTGTTCTTTTATTTTATTTTATTTTATTTTTTAAATTTTTTTTAATGTTTTATTTATTTCTAGGATAGAGAGAGAGAGAGACAGTGTGAGCAGGGGAGGGTCAGAGAGAGGGAGTGACAGACTGAAACAGGCTCCAGGCTCTGAGCTGGCAGTCAGCACAGAGCCCGATGCGGGGCCCGAACCCACGAACCGCGAGATCATGACCTAAGCAAAAGTCGGACGCTTAACCGACTAAGCCACCCAGGCGCCCCTACTTTTGTTCTTTTAAAAAGCAATCAAAACAAGAAAAATAGAAATTTGAGTATAAGTTCTCAGCACTATACTTAACATGGTATTTATATTGTGCTTATAGTGGGCCCAAGTGTTGTTTAGTGAGTAAATATGAGTCCCATAGGTGTATGTGTGTTTATAATCCTATATACATGAACTAGGTGTATACTGTATATAGAAATTAATGAGACCTAGATCTGACGACTTTAATCCTTTTCTGATTTTCACCATAGCAAACACTGAATCCAGAACCTATCTTCACACTAATCTTAATGAAAACTCATCTTTGACCCAAAAGCCAGAGAAACAGGTACAGTATTGACTCTGGATGAGCATGAGACTGGGGGGCTGGACTACTGGGTTCTTGCCCCAGCTTGCTATGTGGCCCTGGCTAAGAGTCTTCACCTCTCTGGCATTCATTTGCCTCATCAATAAAATGAGACAAATGGACTATAAAATCACAGAGGTTCCTTGAAATGTCTTAACTCAGCTTGAACTGTTTTGTGTGGCTCTTCATGTGCCTGAATAAGTTGAATAGACCTTTCCCTGACTTCTAGAAAGTGAAAAAGGGAAGAAGGAAACACAAAAATGCAATAGCCACTAAGACTCTGTGCTAAAGGGCCCATTTTCTCCCATCCAATTCTCATTTCTAATGAGGAGGAAAAAAATAGCAATCAAGAAAAAATATGAAACGCTACTGTGAAAAAAGGAGAAATACGCTTTGTCTGAGTGGGTGAGAAATGTCTATCAGTGCTTCAAGAACATACATGCACAAGTATTTAATCAATTTATTCCTTCGTTTGGAGCTTTGAGGCTGACTGTCTTCAAATTCACTCTAGAGAGAACTCAGGAGGAATTCCTAAGGATGTACTCAGGGTCTCAGAGAACCTGAGGCAGAAACAGCACAGCTCCAGGGCACGCTCAGGTCTCTCCCTGCTGGGCCACAGCCTGGGAGGGCAGAGGAGGAGCATGATCTCTATTTCTCCCTTATCTCCAACTTCCTGCCACAGCCGGGCTTTCTCCTCCTTCCTCGCATTCATTAAAAAACAATAATAATAAAAGTAGTTTTAGTTTCATGTGTGTGCCTAGCTGGGTTCTGAGGAAGGACCTGAACTCTCACTGTTAGAACACCAGCCTGGGTCAGGCCTCCACTGAGGTAAAACACAGCCAAGCTGACCCTTCCTGCTACTGAGGAAACACTGAACCAACGTCTGCATTTTTTTTTCACATGCCTGCTTTGAAGACAGCCTTTATAAGGGCTCTAGAAGGTTTTCTTTTTTAAGAGAGTCTGTCACCAAGGAAAATATACTCTGCTATATTTTGATAATTCCACAATTCCAAAGGCCTTCAAGATGCTTCACCTACCCTGAACGCATTCCAAATTCACCCAGCTCCCGAGGTTGTTTTTCAGGAGACCTAATATCACCAGCAATAAAAGAGTGGCTCAGGCACGTCAGATGAAGCCTTCGATTGAATTAGCCTTGCAGTCAGAAATAGGAGGAACATTAGAACGAGGGGCTTAACCCCTAATCCTGGGTTTCCCCTGTGAAGGTTGGCAAACCAGCTTACTGAGAACCTCGTGTGCCTTCTTTGTGAAAGGAGGGCTGTTCCTCCCAACAGAACCGGTTGGTTTGTTCAAGTCACAGTCGTCTTAACTTTCTTTAAAAGTAGCCCCCAAGAGGAAAGTCATTTAAGGAAAAGCCTAGGGAGCCCCACCAGCCCCTAAACACAGAGAAAATGTGGTGGGGTGGGGGTGGGGCTGGGGAAGGTGGAGGCGGCTCCCATGCCTCCCCCACTCCCTTACTTCTTGAGGCTAATGGCCCCTTTATTAGATTAATCACTGACTTCAATTTTAACTACTTCCTCAACCTACTCCATGTAAATGACTAATTTCATGTTTACTATAAAGCATCTGGAAAGGATTTAGAAACAAATTTCTACCCAGCAGATTTCAGTTACGTACCTTGATGGGCCGCTGGCAAATCCAGTGGATTCCTTGCAGGGCTGCCTTTCCACTCTGAAGCAGGCTAGGATAGCACACAAAATTGATCTTTATCAGCATCAGCAGTTTCTACTTTTCTTTCCTTTCCATTAATTCCTCACTGACTCGCCCTCTCCCTCCCCTCACTGGGGTCTGACCTTATTAGGAGTTCAGTCACATTAAAGCACTTTTACCTTTTTTTATCATTGCGCTAGCTGTGAGGAAAGATGGGGAAAAAAAACCCTAGAGGTGGAATATGTGGGCATCACCATGCTTCCACAAGAAGTCACAGACCTAGACGTGGAAAACAGTTTCTGACGCGTGAGTGAGAGGGAAAGCCAGCGGTGACCGGGTTCGTGGATTTAGCCCCTGGGCGCGGGAGGCTGCCTCTGGGCGCCCCCTGGCGGCGGGATCTGAAACCTCGGCGGCGCGTGTGCGTCTGCTCCGTGGAATCTAGCGCGAAGGACTGGGGCTCCCGCCTCCTACACGCGGCGTGGCAAATTGTGCCACTAGGTCCCGAGCCTCCCCTTCCACACCCGGCCGAGGATCAGGGCCTCGAGACAAATCCACAAATAGAAATTGGAGTAGCAACAACATCAACAACTTCCTGGGACTTGGAGGAGGGGGTTAAGTCGCGCGGAAAGAGGGGGAAGAAACTACAAGGGGGAAATGTGCAGATGAAAAGAGCAGTGAGAAAAGAAAAAGGAGACAAGCAGACATGTTTCAACTCCAAGCTCCCATTTCCTCTTTCAAATGAACTGCCTCCCCACTGTGAACAGAATCAAGTATTTATGAAGGCATTTTTTGCATATTAATAGCTGCACACGGAGCATTGCCAGTTCTGAAGTCCTAAAGGTATGATGCCCTTTTTTTTAATGCAGGTCCTTCAAACTCCTCACAGAATTTGGTACTCTCCTTCACATATATTTTCCTTTCTGCCTTGTGGCTCCTCCTCGGGCCTTTCATTTGATTAAGAGAAATGAGTTCCCGCATACCGTCAGCGACCAAGTACTGCTCTTACCTCGGAGGCTGACATCAATCGCGAGAGAAGCTTCTCCTCTTCCCCAGGGCCTCTCTGTGTAGAGGCTGCAGGTTGGGTGAGGTGACCAGCACCTAAAAAGAGTATTAAAATTGTAAATGAAAATTCCAGCAGGAAACGTTAACATTATCTATGCTGGAGGGACAGAAAAAGCAAAACTTTTTTTAAAGTTTTTTAAAAATGCGTTAACTACAACAGCATTGCAATCTATACTTGATAAAGATGACAGTAAATTTTTTTAATGATTTATTTATTTCTGACACAGAGAGACAACGTGAGCAGGGCAGGGTCACAGAGAGAGGGAGACACAGAATCCGAAATAGGCTCCAGGCTCTGAGCTAGCTGTCAGCACAGAGCCCAACGCGGGGCTTGAACCCACGAGCCGTGAGATCATGACCTGAGCCGAAGTCGGAGGCTTAACCGACTGAGCCACCCACGCACCCCAAGATTATATTAAATTTTAAAAAGAAAAACATTGCGAACCAGTTAAAAAAAAAACTAAGTAAAAGACATCAACAATTTATATAAAAAATAATAGCAATAGAAAACAAGTATGGAAAAATATTTATCCTGAGTGGCAACTTAAATGAAGATTGAGGGAAACCGGAGGTACCACTTTATATTTGAGAGGTAGGCCTCCTCTCACTTAAAAAAAAAAAAATATTTTAAAGTTTATTTATTTATTTTGAGACAGAGAGCAAAGAGAGACTCTCAAGCAGGCTCTGTGAAGCCTAACAGGGGGCTCGATTTCACCAAATGTGAGAGCATAACCTGAGCCAAAATCAAGAACCAGAAGCTCAACAGACTGAGCCGCCGAGGGGTCCCAAAGTATTTTTTTAAGTTTATTTATTTATTTATTTTTAAGTAATCTCTATCCCCCAAAAGCGGGGCTCCAACTCAACTCCAAAGTCAGGATTCACATGCTCTTCCAACTGAGCCAGCCAGGTACTCCAGCCTCCCACTTTTTTTTTTTTTTTTTTAAAGGATAAAACCCAGTACTATGTTTTGGTAAAACTGGTACACTTATATACTTCTGATGAGTTATAATTTGGTTCATCCAGTTGTAAAGCAAAATGGAAGGCAATATAACTTGTGAAGCATGATAAAATATTGCTACTCATTTTTTCAGCACTTCTGACTCCTATGAATTTATCTTAAGGAAATAATTCAGCTGAAAAAAGTGAGTGAAGACGTCCACCGCAGGATTATTTGTAATAAGGAGAAATTGGAAACAGCCTAATAGTCCAACATCAGAGAAATGATTGTGCTAATCATGACATATCCCTCTCAGTGAAAGGTTTAATTCATTCATTAAAAAATGATACTTGTTCATACTAGAAACTGTGATTTAATACTAACAGTTTAACACAAGGTTTCTCAACCTCCACACCATCAACACTTTTTGGTCCAGATATTCTTTGTCATGGGGAGCTTTCCTATGCTTTGTAAGATGTTAAGCAGCATCCTTAGCCTTTACCCAGTAGATGCCAGTAGCACAGACCTTCAGTTACGAGAATAAAAAATGTGTTCAGACCTCACCAAAAGTCTCCTGTAAGGGAAAATCACCCCCAGTTGAGAGCTATGGATTCAACTTTAACTCGAACAGTGACAATGTAAAAAAAATAGGAAATTTCCTGGAGAAATTATGTGCCTGCCTTTGGAAATGAGTAACAAAAGTGGGGAGTAAAGTCTCCTTTTCTGGATGGGAAAATGCAGATAGCTAATTATCTTAGACATCAGTGCTAGGCCCAGTCTTGCTTACCAGCCTCAAAAATACCTCCACAAAGGATACCTAGTGATATCTTCAATCTGGAAGGAAAAGACTTGCAAATAATGCTTGCAAAAAATTTCAGTCATGCTACTTTGAAATTAGGGCCATGTCGAGTTGAGGTTTTTTCAGTTTCTTATTTTTTGCTATTATTCATTTTTCTTTCAAAATTCTCCCTGTAAGAAAGAAAAATGAATCATGAGGAAAGCTGGTTTTATTCACGTCTGGCTTAAAATGATCTAGGAGTCATAATAAAAAACAAGTATACAGCAAGCTAAACAAGGGTCAACACCATAGTGTCATTATTTTTTAACTATTAATTATTAAGTTTTTACTAAATTGTTCGATAGGGCCACCAGAATTCTCCTTTTAAAGATCTCAACCCCTTTTCACTGTTTTACTCCACTGACTCTAGACTTCGGGGGACAATGAATTTACCTCTTTTTCTGAAAAGTTTGGATCTCAAACTATGAAAGTCTTTTGTCCACCCAGATCTATCTGTGTGAGCTTGGAGCAAGAAGGGCCCTCAGCCCAGTGGTTTATAGAGCTGTCAGGGCAGAGAGGTTGTCAGTAAAGAGTATCAAAGTACAAGCTCAAACCTTAATTAGATTTCCCAAGAATCATTGCATCTCTTTGTTCAAAATAAGAAAGAAACTGCCTCACCAGTTTTCACATTGTCAGTTTTCTCCTTTTGTTAAGGAAAGCAAACATCCATTCTTGCATGCTTTATCTTGGGTTTTGTTTTGTTGCTTTGTGGGGATTAGAACTTTGGTAGTGTCCTAAAAATCCTGTTAAACTAGAATTGGGTCCTTTTTTCTCATTTCTCAAAGCCTCTTCTATTTCAACCTATTTTATCTCTTAAGTTCAGGTTTCATGAGTTTACAAGAGTATGAATTCATATTTGATCTTAAGTGTCCTAAATTTACTTCTTGAGGGTTTCAAGGAGTAGCCTGTAATTCTAGCACACTAGGATTTAGGTTGAATAAACCTATGTTTACCCCATCTGTTTCCTTGGTGGTTTCACAGATGGTGTTCATATCCCCTTTCAGCCTTCCTCTTGCAGGACAAAACACACACACACACACACACACACACACACACACACACACACACACACACACACACCTGTAGACACACTAAGTTTTCCTACAAAAGGGTACAAAGATAACCATTTGTTTCAATATCCTTCTGAGCTATACTCTGCCTTCCATTGACTTTTGTGGCTATTATCTAAAGAACAAGCTACTAATCTCTAAAGACAGACCACCTACCCCACCCCCCACCTCCTGCCTTCTGCCTTACTCATCTTTGTATCCCTTGTGTTTACCACAGTTCTTGGCACATGGTATCTACCGGGAAAAAAAAACCTGACAATCTTTAGTTGGCAGTAAGTACCATGTTCTGGGTAGAAAAGCCATAATCCTCCAAATAGTATTTGAAGAATTGCATTTGTTTTATTTCCAGTGATGATCATATGGAAGTTCAGCTGACATTTCTGTAACAACTCACACAATCTCCAGACACTTCCTGCTGTTGGTTGGTGCAATTTGGTATTTCAATCTCTGGGTCATGTGCAGATTGAAGATGTCGCCAGGCATCTCCTTCGTCGAGATCTTTTTGAGGCTGATAAGTAAGATTGAGCCTAGCACTGATATCTAAGAGAATTAGCTGTCTGTATCTCCATGTCCAGAGAAGTAGGCTTTACTCCCCACCTTTTGTTACTCATTTCCAAAGCATGGTACAGAATTTTTCCAGGTTCCATGCTGGTCCCCTCTCCCTCTTCTTTCTCTCCTCTTGCCCTTTCTCCCTCTCTGGCTTTGTAAATAGTTTTGATTGTGAAGTTTGATTCCAAGGTGTTTTGAAGATCTAAGGAAACTTCAACTTCTGGTTCAACCTCACCCACAGGATTATTTTGTCAGTTCAAAACTCTACTGACAACTGAAGGATAATTTACTGAGAGGGGTTTGCTTTTAATTGCAAAACCAAGGCTTTTATTATTTGAATTTTCACTATGACTGTCATTTATTCCAGGACATCTGTATTTATTAATCTATTGGCTGCTAGTTCCAACTAGACACATGTTATGTGCCTATTTGATTTTTTTTTCTTGTTATTATGGAAAATTTCAAACACATGCAAAAATAGAGGGAATAGTATAATGAACCTCCATTATATTATAAGAACCTCCAATATATATGTTATTATATTATTATATATATATAATATATATCAACAGCTATCTCCCTATTATCTTGAGAGGGTCTTTTTAGATGGTGATTACAGCCAATGTTTTTGAGGTTTACTACGTGCAGAGTTTAGGATTATCTCCCTTAATCCTTACAACATCCCAATGAGGTAGATATGGGTATTATCCCCATTTTACAGATGAGGAAACAGATGTCACAACAGATAGAGTCTCATTCAACATGTGACCTGCACTTGTAAAGAAGCCTGCTGGTTTGGGAATCCCACAAAGCTGCATTTATATCCCTACTTCTTGCATCCTGGCTGTGTGGTTTCAAGCAGGTATTTAACCTCTCAGAGGCTCAATTTCCTCATCAGTAAAGGATAATAATATGTCGCTCATGGGGTCATGACAAGAATTAGATGAAACAACATATGGAAAGGGATTAGCAGTGTTTGTCACTAAGTAATCCCTATAAATTACAATAGTAATTTGTATTCCATTCCCCTGATCTCTGCTTGAAAGCCGTTATAAAACAGAACTTGGACCTTTTATATATCTAAAGGATCAGAGGTGGAAAAGGAGAAGCTTGAAAAACAGGAATAATTTAAAGGACTGTGGACCAGTCTATCTACCATTTTCCCCCTCCCCCATTCCACCCAGCCCCCAAGCCCAAATATCCCCCCAAACAGATATCCTCCATGCTGTCTGGATTTTGTTTCACTGCTTACAATTCAACCTATTAGAGATTCCTTTGGGTTTCTCATATCTCATTGTGAATTTTTGAAATTGTTTTCTGTCCTACACCCAAGGAAGCACAGCTGAAAGCCTGGGACAGAGGGGGAGCAAAAAATTTTGGAGCCAGGAACACTGTATCCAGCAGTGCTGCCCAGGAAAACTTAGAAGTCGGAGGACAGGAGGGCCCAAAGGAAAGGAAAGGGGGAGGAAAGAAAGGGAAAGGAGATCTTTGTTTCTCTTCTTCCAGCCCTCTGCCATTCCAGCACTACCAGGGCTAGTTCATCTTTTTAGTCCAGCTAAATTATGGATTAGATAAACTTCAATGGGCCAGTGTGGAAATCAAAGCAACATGGGCATCATTTCTTTCTCTAGTGAAAATCAACTGATTTTAAATGACCTATTACAGTGGAATCAGTTTGCAAGTTGAAATTCCCTGCCTCTCAGTTGTCTGTCAGATTGGAAAAGTCACACCAGACCCAACATAACAAGGAAGACACAAAATTTGGGCTTAAAGTGTTGGGTTAGAAGGAGGTAGGGACTTGTTCAGATTTCCCACCCTGCATCCCACCACCTCCCATTTCTCAGTCGAAAATAGGATGTGTCATCTCTCAAATACAGGCACAGATCCAGCCTGAAGACAGCCAGACACCCCCTCACAGAAAAAGCTAGTTTCTACCTCCCCTGGGGCAAAAGAGATCACTACTTTGGCTTAAATTTTTTTTTCCTCCAGCTCCTGCTAAGCCAGATAAACAATGATTCTGTTGTGTCAACAAAGCACTTAATTAAACTGAAGACAATATCAATTAGAACTGATGGGTAAGATTTACTTCCAGATAGTAGAAGCCCTGGAATTAAGGTGTCCTGAGTTTCATTATTTAAATGCTCCCTGAGTGGAACAGTGAGGTTGTTTGGCCCCATTTTTAGGTAGGGAAACTGAGGAACAGAAAGCTTAATGAAATGGCAAAAGTCACTAAATGAGTCTCTCACAAAAGCTAAGACTGGAGATTGCAGTGTTTCTCTTCCTAATCTAAGTTTGCTAGCTATTGGGCTAATTTGCTAAACACTCATGAGGATGTCAAATCCCTTTCATAGAACTGAGGCATAAAAAAAGTGGATGGAGACCAAAATTTTGACCGGAGGGGAAATAAGAAGCCTCTTCTCTGGTTTCCAAACAAACTGTCTCTCTACCATGCCTCCTTGCAGAGTCCTTCTAAAACTGTCCACTCAACCCATCTCACCAGCACCAAAAATTGCCTTTAGCATATAAAAAGGCTAAGATGTCAGGTGGCCAAAATGAACAAAATGAACCCAGGTGACAGGCACAGGAACCACTGGGCAGACTTGTGGTGAGTGGAAAAACACCATGGCTTGGGGTCCTTTCTCCTCAGAAAAAGCCTATGCAGGAAGACCAGGTTATTGAATCGAGATCCTGGTGTTCCATTGGGCCTCCTAAAGACTAGAGGTCTTCTGTTCCTCCAGGCCAGGGAAACCTAGATAGAGACAAGCTCTCAGAGGAGGACCTAGGGCTGGCTGGCGTGGCCGACCTTGCACAGGAAAGGGTCTCCTGCCAGTTACCATGAGCTAATTGTGTATACAAAGTTCCTGACTACTGAGTTCCCTCCCCAGGCAGCCCAGTCATATGGAGCCCTATAGAACTCCATTCCTTTCTTAGCCCCCACTCTGTCCCTATTCCTACTGCACTCTCTTAATTCCACAGGCTTCCATGGGCAGGAAAGAACAGGGGCTGAGAAGGCCAAGTGCTGGGAAACTGGCCAGACCTTTTAGCCCATAGCTCTGTGAGCAAGAGTGACCCTTTCCAGGATTTGGCCCCCACCCACCCAACAGGGAGCATGGTGAGGGGGAGGTTCAGAATCCTAGTCCTCCTCACCCCTCCCTACCCCCAGTGACTGAATCTCTCAGATCTATTCATCCCCGCTGGGATTCAGAGTCCCCCAACCCCCAGGAAAGTGGAAGGACAGACTATCAGCCAAGGAGGGGGGCCTGGTGGTCCAAAGGAGAGACTGACTCTTTTCCTTTTGTTTGCTCACAGGAGGGGACAAATGCCCTGTGTGCACAGAGGTTTGATGTGACAACTTGATAGACCACATAAGGGTTTCAGCAAAGGCCTCCCGACCCTGCTCTCCATGCATTAAGATAATGATGGGGTGTGTGCCCCAGTGCATTTCAGATCTTGGCTACAAAGGCCCTCCTTCCTTCTGTTTTCTTCCTCCAGCTCAGCTTGCCCACAGGTTCCCAGAGACTCTTGGCAGCTTTCTCTCAGGCAGAATGAAGTTGTGAGCTGTGTGGGAGGCAGTTAGACAGTGAAGAGTGTTGCAGCCTTCTTAATGAGGGACAATAATTCCTCTTGGAGCCATTAAGCCACAGCTACAGATATGGGGAACCCCAATTAGAAAGGAGTGAGAGAAGTAAAGAGGGGGGTCTGAGAGATGCCTGCAGGACAGATCTGTGTCTTGGGGGCTCTATGGGCCCCGTGGGTAGAGATATAACTGATTGGGTTTAGAATCTGCTTTCCTTCTTACGGTCAGTCGTTCCAGTGACTATAGAGCCAGCCCACGGTGGTGACCCTTCAAAATACACACATTGAAAGGAGGAGGCAAAATTACCAGAGAGAAGGGTCTTTCTTTAAGTTTGTGGCTCAGAGATTATAAGAGTAAGAAAGGAAATGATATTTATTTAATGAACATCCTCTGTAAGTTTTGCTACATTAAGTATATGTGCATATGGATATTTGTATTACAGCCGATAGCTCTCTTTTGTTCTGGCCTTCAACTGAATCACATTATGTTTACAGCAAGATAATAATCCTGGATTTTCCATGGCTCACTCTGTCAGAGTGTAAGATTAGGTCTTGAATTCATTAACAGCCATCTCCTTTTAAATGTCAGATAACTTTTTAAATGCCAAGTACTTACGCAACACCCTCTGTGCAATTCAAATCGGCTTTACCAAATTAACTCATTAATCTTTATTGTTTCATTTACTGAAGAGAAAGGCTTCCAGGTGTTTTTAGCAGAACATGAAAATATTAAGGTAGTTACAATACAATACAGGTGGGTTTTGATTTTCTGCTCAACATTGACCCTTCTACCAGTTTTGTAATCATTCCCAGTAAAGCATCCACATAAAAGAAGCATAAAAGCTTCAGGCATCTCTCCTTTCTTCTAATTCTCCCATTTTCCTTCCCTTTTTCTTCCCCCTTCCACATCTTCAGATACCCTGACTCCTGTTTACTATTTATTCTGCTGTCTTTGCTCTCAAAATAGCCCAAGAGCTGCAAGTGTCAATTATGATGGTTCTCCCACCCAGAAAACAGAAGGGCATCTTGCAGGATCAGGGAGGGAGCTCAAAAGGCTGCTTAGAACAGGCCTAGAAATCAGGAATTCCACTGTTCTTTCAGAGAACTCCTGCCTGGTTTTACCTCTGAATAATCAGATACAGGCTACACTGACTGCTAAAGATAGATCCTTCCAGAGTTGACTCCTTGTCACCCAGTTTTCTGCTCAAGTCACCCTGGAAAGGTCTTCTCTTATCACCCAAAGGCAAGTCCCACCCCTCCCCATCAACTTCCCTCTTATCCCATTTCACTATCTTCATAGATTTATCTAAAATCATCCAGCCCAGGGCACCCGGGCGGCTCAATTGGTTG